>OY997266.1:36364875-36964875 GCA_963921465.1 Triticum timopheevii | reverse complement strand
AACTGTCTATAGTTCATCATTCAAACCCCCAACACTAAAAAATCACCCAAAAACTACAAAAAAATGTATTCTCTGCACTGTAACCATCTACTACGAATCTCCCCCTTCCCATATATCGATACATTTGAGGAACAAATCCCCCAACCCACCCTAGATAGATGGAACATCTGATGAACCCTACCCCACATTTCGGGAGATTGGACGGGGCAAAGAACCCTAAATTGATGGACAAACAAACAAGAAACAAAGAAGATGGATGGTGCTAAACGAACCCTACCCACATTTGGGGACATTGAGGAGCAAACCCTAGATAGATGCTGCTAAATCAGTGAGCAAGAAACACAAAAACGCATGGACACTACAAAAAAAGGAACAAGGGAGAAGAACAGGAAACTCACTATCAATAGCGTCTCCCTCTCCAGAAATCGTTGCGCCTCGAGCACCAACTGCCAATAGCAAAATGGGGAACAACAGAAGAGGAATGGGGAACGGCCGAAGTGAGTGCTTCTGGAGACAAAGTGGGGAAAATGAACGCCACCCCCTCCTCTCCAAAAAGTGCTCTCAGACAAATAGGCCCCAGCCCAACAAGCAACACGGCATGCTACAGGCAAAACAACACACGGTCGCGCACATAGACGAAACAACGAGCGCCGCGAGCGAAACGCACGACCGGGACAGAAAAAACAACTTGCGCGAATCTTAAAGATGGGACGAGATCCAATGGCTCTGGAGTTAGATGTGAGATAACTATTTCACATCTAGATGTGAAAAAATCTAGTTGCTTTGTCTCTATTGCTTGCAGTCGGAATTTCTTGCTCATCTCGATTAACTTTTATTGGCCGAGGGACTTGGTTATAATGTAGGCAAGCTGGTCGTTGGTGTTCACATGCTGAACCTTGATCATCCATTCATCAATGCACTCCCGGATGTGATGGACCGAGAATCTACACTAGTAGAAAACAGGGCTAACGTTCGGGCCTGGCCAGACCATTAGTCCCGGTTCTTCAAGAACCGGGACTCATGGGGGGTGTTAGACCCGGTTCGTGAGGCCAGGGGGACGGCCGGGGTCTCGTGGGCATTTGTCCCGGTTCAAGCCACGAATCGGGACCAATGGTCCTCGCTCCTGGCCCACAAACATTGGTCCCGGTTCATCTCTTGAACCGGGACAAAAGGGGGGGGCTTTAGTCCCGGTTCCTGCCACGAACCGGGACAAATAACTTGCCTATATATACCCATCGCCGCGGCAGAGCACTCCAGAGTGCTCTGTTTTGTCAAGCCGGCGAGGGGAGGGCATTTGGGTGCTCTAGTTCAGCTTCTATGCACATGAGGTGTTCGATGAAATGCCCGAGCCACACTAGTTAAGCTTTCTCCTCTCGAAACTCGACCTCCGAACTCCATTTTCAACAAGATTTGTCTAGATTTAGCGGTCCGTCACGCCCCGTCCCCGCCCCGTCTTCTCCGCCATCGATCGCCCGCGCCGATCTCGTCGCCGGCACCACCGTGGTGAGCCTCTTGTTCTTATCTTCTTTATGAAAGAAAAAAATTCTGACTTCAGATAGATACTTGTCTAATTTTCTTACTTTTATTATTCCTTATTATTATATAGTGCGCTGGTTTTGGTATCCGCCCCCATCGGCCCTCGTCCTGTCTATGATTCAGATGTGGTATATATTATCTTTTCATAACTATTTGGTTCATTTATTGTTTATGACAATTATGCCGACCAATGTGACATAGATTTTATTTATCTAGGAGGTTGTTGAACCGGAAATTCCAACCGACCCTATTGTCGAGAGGTTAAATTTAGTTGAAGAAGAAAACAATTACTTGAAGGGAAAATAAGAAAAATTGAGGAGGAGAATATGATATTGGAGTTGCATTTTGCGGATGTCGTCGATGATCACAAGATCAAGATGGATGCAATGCGGTTGAAGATTAAAAAGATTAGAAAATATGCCATTCATACCGAGGCTTGGTATCATTATGCAGTTGGATCAGTTGTTACCTTGGTTGCGATTATGATCGCATTTGTTGTTGCATTGAAATGTTTTACATAATTTCAATGTATGGTTTAATTAGATGCTCTGGAGAGCTATATGTTGTTCAATGAGAACTATGTATGTACTTTGGTTTTAATGCTCTGGAGAACTATGTATGTACTTTGGTTTCAGAGTTCATTTCAGATGCTTTTCAATTTCATGGTCTTATAGCTCAAAATAATCAGTAAATGCATGAAAAATAACAAATGTAGTCAAAAAGGATTGTAAATTGATGATGTGGCTTTGAATTGTGCATTTTGAACACAGAAAAACAATGGAGTTCAAATAAGTTCAAAGAAAAAATGAAATCCCTTTGTAACAGACGAGTTTCCGTATGAAAGCCTGATACTTCGAAATAAATTGTCCGTTTTGTACATGAAGTGCATCCAATTTTTGCCGTAACGCTCTCTACTTTCTCGCACATGCTATGTGGTTGAAATGATGATACCATGCCAACTTGGAACCTTTTCAGAGTTCATTTCAAACGTTTTTCCATTTCATGGTCTTATAGCTCAAAATAATCAGTAAATGCATAAAAAATAACAAATGAAGTCAGAAAGGGTTGTAAATTGATGATGTGGCTTTGAATGGTGCATTTTGAACACAGAAAAACAATGGAGTTCAAATAAGTTCAAAAAATAAAATCCCTTTGTAACAGACGAGTTTCCGTATGAAACCCTGATACTTCGAAAGAGATTGTCCGTTTTGTACAGGAAGTGCATCCAGTTTTTGCCGTAACCCTCTCTACTTTCTCGCACATGCTATGTGGGTGAAATTATGATACCATGCCAACTTGGAACCTTTTCAGAGTTCATTTCAAATGCTTTTTAATTTCATGGTCTTATAGCTCAAAATAATCAGTAAATGCATGAAAAATAACAAATGAAGTCAGAAAGGGTTGTAAATTGATGATGTGGCTTTGAATGGTGCATTTTGAACACAGAAAAATAATGGAGTTCAAATAAGTTCCAAAATGAAATCCCTTTGTAACAGATGAGTTTCCGAATGAAACCCTCATACTTGGAAAGAGATTGTCCGTTTTGTACACGAAGTGCATCCAGTTTTTGCTGTAACCCTCTCTACTTTCTCGCACATGCTATGTGGGTGAAATGATGATACCATGCGAACTTGGAACCTTTTCAGTGTTCATTTCAAATGATTTTCAATTTCATGTCTTATAGCTCAAAATAATCAGTAAATGCATGAAAAATAACAAATGCAGTCAGAAAGGGTTGTAAATTGATGATGTGACTTTGAATGGTGCATTTTGAACACAGATAAACAATGGAGTTCAAATAAGTTCAAAAAAAATGAAATCCCTTTGTAACAGACGAGTTTCCATATGAAACCCTGATACTACGAAAGAAATTGTCCGTTATGTACACGAAGTGCATCCAGTTTTTGATGTAACCCTCTCTACTTTTTCGCACATGCTATGTGGGTGAAATTATGATACCATGCCAACTTGGAACCTTTTCAGAGTTCATTTCAAATGCTTTTCAATTTCATGGTCGTATAGCTCAAAATAATCAGTAAATGCATGAAAAATAACAAATGAAGTTAGAAACAAAATAAAATAAAATAAATAAGTAATTTGAAACAAAATAATATAAACTTTCATAAAATAGATAAGTATAAACAAAAAAACTTTAATAACATAAATAAAATTTATAAAACTAAAATTATCAAAGTATTTTCTGTTCAAAACATTATAAGCAACCTCTAGTATTATTGAAACTAAAATTATATAAAATTGATGCAACTAAAATTATCAAAGTATTTTCTGTTCAAAATCATTAAAAGCAAAAAGAATTTTCGTAAAGAACTTTTTTTGTTAGAAACTTTAATAGCAAAAAGAATTATCATAAAATAAAATTAATAAGTAATTAAAACATAATAAAATAAAATAAATAAGTATTTGTTGTAAGTAGAAACAAAACAAGATAAATAACGCAAAAAAGAAAACAAAAAAATAGGAAAAAATAAAAAATTTGCCACGAACTGGGCCACCACGGCCTGAATACGACTAGAAACCCATCCATGGGCCAGGATTCAGGCCCGCAGAAGGCCCAGAAGGCCCATCAGGCATAGAAGTAACAATTAGGCCCGTAAGTCTGGAATGGAGAGGAGCTCGAGAGGGGTGCGGCAGTGGGGCTTATAAACCACTACGTGCCCCTCTCAACTAGTGAGGTGGGACTAAACTTTGGCCGCAACGCGGGCAGCACAGGGGCCTTTGGTCCCGATTGGTGGTAACAACCGGGACTAAATGGGGTGCATTGGTACCGGTTCGTGGCACCAACTGGGACCAATGCCCCCTCCCCTTTAGTCCCGGTTGGTGCCACCAACCGGGACCAAAGGCCTCTGCTTCCCGCCGTTTGGACTGCTGAAAAGAGGCCTTTAGTTCTTACGAGGCACGGCAGGCTCCATTCCGTGGAAGGCTGGCTTTTCGGACGCAGGGGGTTACAAAACCCAGGAGAGGAGGAAGAAAGTGGAGAATAGCCAACTGCAGGCGCTGCACGAAAGGGTACAAGGGCTAGAGGAACGAGAAGCAGATCGCAGCAAACGACTTGCCTAATCTTCCCCTAAAGCTACCCCGCCGTCTCAGCGGAGAAGCAACGTGGCTTCCACCGAGCAGACTCAGCAGCTGGAGCATGTCTTCACGGGTCCTGCTAGCTACCCGGTGGATGCTTTCACGGAGTCTCAACATTGCCACCTTATGACGCGATGGATGACATTGAAAGTCAAGGCGGCTATTGGCTCTGTTATACCTAATGAACCTGGCTCAACCTACCATGGCCAGCTGATTCCAGAAGGATATGCTAGGGTGATGGTGGATCAAATAACGGATGGATTTGAGGACCTTCAGCTTGACCACCCTACGGGTGAAGGGGAGATTTGGCTGGGTTCTTCTCTGAAGACTCCATGCCTATGGTGGAAGGAGCTCATCAACCTTCCGAACTGGATGCCTCCGCCTCCTCCTCCTCCTCCGGCTAGTCAGGGCAATCCGCCTCCTCCTCCGCCTCTTCCTCCGGCGGGTGATCAGGGCACTCAGCCTCCTTCTTTGGCGCGTGGTGGCACTCCTCCTCCTTCTCCGCGTGAGCCGGCGCGCTTGAGCAGCCAGCCTCCTCCTTCTCCGCCTCGTCAACAAGGGCGGATCAAGAGACCCGCCACCGCTCCGGCTGCTCCGGCGCGTCGTAGTCCTTCACCTCGGCCTCGTAAGAAAGGAAAGACAGCCGCAGCCGCTCCGTCTCCTCTAGCGTCTAGCAGCATAGCCAAAGCCAGGAGGCAATACAAATACGGTCCTTCTCTCAAGACTCCAGAGAAGTTACCATATGAGAGGACCGTGGAGAAAAACACACAGATCTTGCAAGCCGAAGTGGATAACTTCTTTGAAGGGGTGAAAGCAAAGATACATTCACCTCCGGAGGAGAAGATAGATCCGGTAAAAGTGAAGCGTACTCTGGCTGCCCTGCAGAAACTACCAAAGTCTTCGGCAAAAGGCAACTATGAGCGTATTCTTACAAAGTCATTTGTGGAAGCATCGCGGTCGGGAAGTACTATCAGTGGTCGACGACGAGCTGGGAAAAAAGTTGCCCAGCTCGGCGAACAAGCGAACCAATCGTTCCCCCCGCTCCAGGTGTCTAGCGATATCGTCGCTAATGTTCTGGGCGGGATGGTGCCCGGTTATAACAATCTTGAAGATTACCTGCCCGACGATGTACATTATGATTTCTTGGAGGTGGACGAACACAAATACGTGTACGGGAAGCCCCTCGTCAAAGATGAAAGATCTCTACCAACGATGATTTTCAGATTCCATGAGTGGTACATGAAAACCTGTAGAGAGTCTGAGGGGAAGAATATTTTGACGCTGAGAGTCAGAGAGGAGCATGACCTCGTTGGCCTCGAACTGTTGAATGTTTCATTTGTGGAGTTCTTCGTGTTTTTCAATCTAAAGGCCCTCGATAAATTAATGATCACTTGCTACTGCCTGTAAGTACAATACTACTTCTGTCATTAAGTCTCTATATATGGGTTAGCTTTTTCATTGCATGTATTTTTAATTATCCTCACTATATTATGCAGATTGAAGATCGCCGAATTGAAGAAACGACAAATCGGTGATATTGGGTTCATTAACACAAATCTCATAGATGCATATATGGTTGGATTTCAGGCCAAAGATACCGAGGCCAAGCTGCTACAATCGTTTCTTTTAAATCAAAACAAAGCTATAATACTCTTCCCTTATGAATTCATGTGAGTGTTACTGTCTTGTGCATATTCGATTTCCCTTATTAGTCGAGGTTATAGTAATGTAATTGATGAGTTATGCATGTGTGCGCAGCTTCCACTATATTCTCTTAGAGATTAAGCTTGAGCAGGAACTAGTAATCGTCGTAGACTCGAGACAAAAAGATCCCAAGGAGTATGAGGACATGATTGAAATTCTAGAGAAGTAAGTTAAATCTATCATTATCGCACCATATCGGCAACTTTGTTCATTTCCTGATATCAAGTAATTGTTTTCTTTGTTTGCTGGCAGGGTTTGGAAAAAATTCACCTCAAAAACTCCGGGACTGCAGAAGTAGCTGCAATTTAGACACCTGAAAGTAAGTACTATAGTAGCATGTTCCACGCATCTCCTAGTGATTCAAGAGCTAGTTTCATCAATACCATTTAGCATGCTTGCTAATTATCAGTTTGATTGACCTCGATCTATTTCTTGTAAAGTGGTTGTGGCAGGAACAAGGGAATGATTACTGTGGATACTACATTAGCGAGTCCATCCGCCACACGACTTGTGAGCGGGGCTACTCTGACAAACAATATGAAGTGCGTAAATAATAATATTCACAATTTTATTTTATTACCATCATTTGTGTTCAGTTTCATTTATTCATATATATGTATTGACTCCCTTCTTCAAATTAGATATTTCGGATGCAGGATGAACTCCTACCACCAAATCGTATGCGAGGAATTCAATAGGAATTGGCAGCATTCTTTCTTGACCACGTGATCGCTTCTCTTTATATGCATATGTTCATGACGATCTTCTGTTTCCTTCATTTTCTTACTAGCTAGTGTGTCTAGTCCTCTCTATATGTATAGTACGTAGCGTCGACCAAGCACGGATATAAGAGAGGACACTTCTCTCTATTAATTAGCTAGCTAACACAATATATCAAACACCTAAATTAACCCCCCAAAACCCCCTAACCCCCCCCCCCCCCCTCTTCCCTTTAAAAAAAACCCAGCACCTGAAATGCTGACGCGTGGATGCCTATTGGTCCCGGTTGGTGCCATCAACTGGGACCAAAGGGCCTCCTGCCTGGGCTCGCCGCACCGGCCACGTGGAAGCCCATTTGTCCCTGTTTATGCAAGAACCGGGACTAAAGGTATAGGGCATTAGTACTGACACTTTAGTCCCGGTTCAAAAACAGGGACTAATGACCCTTACGAACGGGGACTATAGGTCCTTTTTCTACTAGTGCTATGTGCTCGCTCCTCTCGTAATGAACCAGATTTTTGCACAACAAGATTGCAGCTTGGTTGACGGACTTCAGTGACACCTTCTACACCTCCCGCTTTACAAGACCAGTTAGGTGTCTTCCCAGACACATAGCATGACAAACTGCTATGCTCGCCGCTATGTATTCTGGCTCGGAAGATGACAATGCGATTACGTCTTGCTTCTCAGAATTTCAGCTAATGGGGTTCAGGCCAAGGTAGAATACCATGCCGGATGTGCTCTTCCGGTCATCCACATCACCAATCATGTCGTTATCTGAGTAGACGTGATGGACCAATCCTTCATTTTCCTTTCTGCACGTGCATCCAAGATTAATAGTATGTGACCTTGCACCTTTTCGTTTATTTGCTAAAATATATAAAAGGATACAAGGACACCACATCCAACACGTTACCGACTTGGTAACCAACACTACGCGACCCCGACTCGGTACAAGCACCTCGTCCAGCTTGCTCATGCTGAAATCTTCCCTAAAAAGGATCTAAACAATGAAACTATCTAGGACACTGCTCTCAAATTCTAGAAAAATTAGATGCAAGTGTGATCATGCTGAGATCGGTAAACACGTTTTTTGGGGCGTGGCTTGTTGGGATTGAGTCCGAAACAGCCAGACACATTCGTGTAGGAGTATGTGCGTTGCTATGGGCAATTTGGAATTGCAGAAATGATTTGGTTTTTAACAGAACAACAAATACTCATTTTTTGCAGGTGTTATTCCGAGCTACAGCACTGATCCGTACGTGGTCCTTACTCACTCCGACGGATGCCAGTGAGCGTTTGATTACTGGATCTGTCCGGTGGGAGACGGTGGCGCGGGATATCTTCAACCGGTTTGGATGGCGATCATGTAATAGGATAGGCATTTAGTTTACCTATCTGTTTTTATGCCAGCCGGTTGTGGCTTTTGGGGCTTCTGTTTTGCAGTTAACGCTCTAGGTGAGCTAGCTGCTGCTTTTGTTTGAATACTGTAAGACCTTGTTCAGACCTTGTTTACTCTTTAATAAAAGAGGTCGTATGCATCGATCTGATGTAGAGGCCGGGGAATCCCCCTTTTCGAAAAAAAAGTGTGAGCGGCTGCTGTGCCCAATGCATACTCCTCAAGCTTCTCGTGTGAGGCGAAACTGCAAGCGATTGCGTCCCTCCCGTCCAGCGCCGGCGAGGGCGGTGGTTCCTCGCACATATGTCCGCCGCCTATGGCGTGATGGTGGGGGCACCTCGGTTCTCAGCCTCTAGCTTGTTGATGGGCTTAGGGTTAGGTTTCTAGGTATCGTTTGGGTGGTGGCGACGGCGCTACGTCAGAACAAATTGCAGCGGATCCACCTTCACCACGACATCTCTCGTTGCGGCGTGAAGAATCTTGAAGCTCGGTCTTCTTGCTGCTTTTGCGCGATGGCGAGATTTTTCTCTTGTGGCCTCGACGCTTGGTGGACGGCGAAGATGCGAGAACGACTTCTTTTGATGTGATCCGAATGACTGCGACTTCGTCGATCCAGATGGAATCGTCGGATCCTCAGCGTAGTTTGCCATCCCATGGGGCGGGAGAGGTTAGGATGCCTCTGCCAGCGGTGTGATCCGCTTGGGCAGGGGTGGAGCTATTCTGGGTTTGTAGCACTTCTGACATGGACGATTCTTTCTTCCTGGGCGATGATCTAACACGACCGGGGACCGGCGACATCCCATCTGCCACCAACAAGGACATGCTGGCTCCGTCAATGGAGCCACATCGGAGGTGCGTCACCGGCCCGTTCTGGAAGATGGAGGTGGTTGACTCCCTTTGGACCTCATTGTAATTTTCTACTTTGTTGGGATTGTTTTTACTGCTGGTGTTGCTAATAGATCTGATCGTTTTTCCGCAAAAAAAAAAAAATACCCACCCTCTCTAGGACACTTGACCTATTACGACTACAACCTTTTTAACTACCCCCTCTGTCCCAAAATAAGTGTCTCGACTTTATACTAACTTTAGGCACTTGTTTTGGGACGGAGGAAGTATAACAAACCTGCCACCTCATGTAAGATACATTGAACCCAACACGTTTGTTGAGCCAGAGATAATATAATGGTTGTTCCACCTCAGAAAAAAAGGACAGTGAATCGGCTGATGCTTCCCAGGTCGAGAAAGTGTGCGCTCTTGATCCTTGGTTACGCTGATATGAGAAAAATTGGAGTTTGCTGAATTTGATATATGTCTTCTCCCTGATATGAATCTTTGAATTTGTTTTTGCATCTTGTACGGTCAGCTGTTAAGTCACGTCCAACCCCAATGACCACGGGTGACACACGGAGAAACAACAACAAGCGGAGTGCCGCTCCTGATCACTGACCTTCACACGCCTGCACATCAGGCGCTTCGTGACTCTACTTCTCACTAGAACCTTCATCCAAAAATTCAAATTCAAATTTTCGCTCGATACATGATTATTGCGACTGGAAGTTTGCTCTTCTTCTTTCAGGTGCTCCGAGAGAAGTTTATGTGCTTGCATTGTCGCGACAAGCTCCAGGGAAACAAGCCACTGATTCCAAGCGCTTTGTAATAGGATATGTCTTATATGCCACAAAAAGTAAATATATATTTAAGAACTTCATTCGAATATGAATCTAATGATATGTTTTTGTGTAACACCTAAAACCATCATAAGCCCAACAGGCCCGGTAAGAGCTGTATATCTTATGGATGGCTCCGGTAACATGTCACTTTATGTTCTATAGTAGGATCTAATTAAAGTAGTTGAAGAGTGAACATCACAAGCGGACGCGATATGCCGTTGTTCTTTTTCTTTCGCTCCTAAAGAAATGTGCCGTTTGATCACATCACTGTATGGTCCAAACTCCAGTACTCAAACTTACTTGCTGCCATGTGCCTAGCCTGACACATGTGCCCTTGCAACCCAAACTTCGAGGAGTAGTAATTTTGTGGTGCGTACCAAGTGCACTGGCAACTCGAGGTAGTATACTTGTTTAAGCTTTTACTCCCTCTGTTCCGGTTTATACGGCTCAATTCAAAAATCTAACAAACCAAAGTAGATGGTGAATGGGTAACCAATAATTTTTATAGTTTGTAAAATTATTTAATTAATGTGAGTTTTTTTTTCAAAATTTGTGTTTATCAATGCATTAATTACAATGCATGCATGGGTAGTCAATAAATGACAAAGAAGCTTGACATGCATTGATGAGTTTCATTATAATTCTTGGATGCAGAAATTTATTGCACCTTAAAATCTGAACATGTGATGAAAAGTAACAAAATTGAAAATTATAAAATGGAAAAACTGAAATTTTGAGACGAGCCCTATAAACCCCAAGGGAGGTACTAGTTGCGTATTAAAAAGGTCAACTCATGGTTTTCATCACCAAAAAAAAGATAGAATTTCTTGAAACTAAATAAGACTTGAACCATTAACTTGGTATGATAAACCAATTAAAAAACGAAAAAGCTAATCCATCTACAGGTATACTATTTATTTATATTTGTATTTGATAGTATTATTTTATCTTTTCAGTTTGTCAGGATATGATCAAAATGTTTATTCAATTATTTGTGACCTAGTAACATAAATTTATTGTAACCAATTAATGATTTTTATCCAACACTACCACTACTACATGGAATACACTAAATTTCAAACACTCAAACCACCACACACATGCACTCGCACAATGCCTTCTGAAACAAGGTCGAAGTTGCAGAGCTTCGTGATTGACGAAGTGACCATGGTCTCATCTTGTATCAACCCAAAGTTTGATCCCTGGTTGTCTGGGGGTAACACTGCCCTCCTAATCAACCAACCACTGGCTGGCTCAGAAATGGATTATTTTATCAATGTATAGAGTTGATACAATGGTATAAGATCCGTAAACTACAACAACACGTTGAAAGTACATAGAGGATGCACACACCCATTAAACTCGCAAAGCTAAAATTGAGACAAGAAACGACCACTAGTAGAAAACCACCCATTATTCCCGGTTCGTAAGGGCCTTTAGTCCCGGTTCATGAACAGGGACTAATGGGTCGTTACCAATACCTCCACCCATTAGTCCCGGTTCAAACCAGAACCGGGACCAATGTGCCTCCACGTGGCCCTGTGCGCCCCCCCCCCCCCCCCCCCCCAGTCAGGGGGCCTTTTGTCCCGGTTGGTGGCTCTAACTGGGACCAAAAGTCATTTTTTTAAAGTGGCTGCTTTAGGGGTTATTTTTAGGTTGTTATTATAGCTAGCTAATAGAGAGAAGTGTCCTCTCTTATATCTTCGTCCTTGGTTTATCAACGCTGCTGCTATGTTCATTGCACCCGCAGATATAAAATGCTCATGCATGCTTGCATCATACATCAACATATATATATAATAACAAGTCCTACTAATCATGCATCATCATATACAACTTCTACTCGTTATTAATAATAAGTCATACGATCATCATCCTCATAGTCATCGAACCCAACCCTACATAATTGTTCTTAGCACATGATCAGTACAAAATCCAAACAGATGATTTTTCTCCTGATAAGTTAGTTCGGAGCCTTCGGTGTAGTAGTTTCTGTCTACCATCTTCCGCACATTCTTTGAAGAATGAAAATAAGCTGTCAATGGAGAATAAGTTGTCAACTATTTTCAAATAAACAATATAAATTACTTAATAACTATGTTAAGCTCACATGGGGGAAGAATTGGAGGTGTATCCACAAGGACGAAAATCGTAGGTCTCTCTTGCTCGATTGTAGGATCACCAAGATTCATGGTAACAAGCATACCCTCATCAAAACCATACATCTTGCAAAGTGCTTCCCAATTTTTGCAACCAAAATGGGTTACACTCTGAGCATTGTACAGCTTTACTTGAAAATCCACACCATGATGGGTACTTAGGATAATTTTTTTGGTTTCGAAACTTTCATGGTCTTCAAAACCCATCCTCTCCAAGACATAGCGTCTTGCAAAGCATGGGATAAGCTAGTCGAATTGGAAAAGATGAAAAATATTATCATGATTAAAATAGTTGAAGTCATGAGTAATTACGAAAAAAAACTATTATCGTCGGTTGCGTACCGTATGAACATCGAAGGTCTCCTCGAGCTTAATGCTGAAGCGCCGATCTTCGTCCAGCACAATGAACCTGTCGCAGATACCTCGGTCGTCGTGGCACCAGTCGCACTCCCCCGGCCGGTTTTCGTCGTTCGATGAGTACGACATTTCCGGCCTATACGTTCATAATTCAAATATTAAACTAGATCATTATTATTAATCACGGGTTGACTATCAATGATCGATGTACGTAGCTCCTCCTTTCATTCCCGAATGCATTATTAATTATATCAAATTGTCTAGCACACGGGAATGAAGGAGAAATTATCCAATATGAGCATTCAATAAGCAAAACCAAATCATAAAATAAGCAAAACCAAATCATAAAATAAAGTATAGTATTCAAATTAGCATGCATTCAATAATTATAAGCAAAAGTACATCATCTCTTGGTGTCCGTACATCGTCGAATATTATCACTAATACAACTAGAACCGTAGCTCCCGACGGGTATCGACGCGGGCGGTGGACACCCAAAGATAAGGAACCATCACAGGATCATAGCTCCAGTGAGATCCCTGAAGAACCTGCCAGGTATTGTCGAACCTCCCCTTCAATGCAACCATGTAGCGACGGACGTGCTCGTCCTCCTCGCTGACACGGTGACGTACCACCTCCGCGGTGTCCGGATGCCTCACCACCGTCACTGGCCCACGCGACCGCCACCAAACAAGGATCGGGTCAACAACGGGCTGCCTCCTCACCAACCTACGTCCCCCGGAAGGTATCACCTCTCAATACCAACCCGGCGGAGCCCAGTCCCGAACATGGTCCTGATCAAGCAGGCCTCCACCGCCGAGTCGACGACGACGAGGATGCGGGATAGGCATCGCCGACGTCGACGCGGTAACTACTTCTATATATAGTTAAATAAAAATACTTTTATTAATTAAATCAACTATGTAGTTCAACAAAAAAATTAATTACTACACATATCTAATCTAACAAAAAAAAATCTAATTGATGTAACAAAAATATCTAACATAATATGAACAAATTAATTACTACACATGTAATCTAACAAAAAAAATCTAATCTAACAAAAAAATCTAATTAAATCAACTATCTAGTTCAACTACTAAGCACTTACTATAAATAAATAAGTAGTACTTACTAAAAACAAACTACTTCATTATATAGTAAAATAAATTAGTTTATTAAATCAACTAGCTAGTTCAACTATATATAAACTACTTCTTATTTTTTTTCCTTTTTCTAAATACTATGAACAAAAAAATCATTAAAATTCTATGAACACAATTAATTACACAATCTAAATATCACCAAAAAAAATCTATTAACAATAATATCCCAAACATGCATATTCAATAATAATATCACCAAAAAAATCTATTAACAAAAAAAACTAACATAATATGAACAAATTAATTACTACACATATCTAGTCTAACAAAAAAAATTAATTAATCTAACAAAAAAATCTAACATAATATGAACAAATTAATTACTACACATGTAATCTAACAAAAAAATCTAATCTAACAAAAAAATCTATGAACTACATATCTAAATTACTACACATCTAACCTAACAAAAAAAATCTATGAACTACAAAAAGAATCTAAAAAAATCTAACAAAAATAAAAAAACGCTCACGTCGGCGTCGAGGCGGCGCGGTGCAGGGGCGACGACGGGCTCGGGGCGGCGCGGGGCAGGGCCGACGAGGACAGCGGGCTCGGGGGCGGCGACGGGGACGGCGGGCTCGGGGCAGGGGCGACGGCTGGCGACGACGTCGGGGCGCGGCGGCGCGGGACGCGGGCGGCGATGACGGGGCGGCGCGGGACGCGGGCGGCGATGGGGGCGGCGATGACGGCAGGCTCGGGGCGGCGACGGGGACGGCGGGCTCGGGGCGGCGTGGGGCGGGCTCGGTGGCGACGGCGACGAGGAGCAGAGGCTCGGGGCAGGGGCGAGAAAGAGATGGGATTTGGCGAAAATTGCCAAGTCTTGTATATATAGCAAGAGCATTGGTACCGGTTAGTGGCTCCAACCGGGACTAATGCTCCCTTTAGTCCCGGTTGGTGCCACCAACCGGGACCAAAGGCCTCATTTCAGCAGCGCAAAGGGCGGGAAACGAAGACCTTTGGTCCCGGTTGGTGGCTCCAACCGGGACTAAAGGGGGGCATTGGTCCCGTTGGTCCAACGAACCGGGACCAAAGATCGGTTGTACCGGTTGGTTCCATGAAACGGTACCAATGGACCCGTGTAACTACTTTTTTATTTTCTGCAGCTATTTTTTTGTTGATTCTTTCTGCAGCTGTTTTTTTTAGTCCCACCTCGCCAAGCGAGAGGCAGTCGCAGCTGTTTATAAGCCCTGAGTGCAGAGACGATGACGAAGAGGCTCAATGCTCCTGCACGTTGGTTAGCTTCAAGCCTTGAGGAATACGGTAGACTGCACAGAGCTATGTGCAGTGCAGTTGACACTATTCCGAAAGGCTTGAAGCAAATTAACGAGCTGACGGCAGGCGATGGCGGCGTTCCATGTCGTTACCATGATGAAGGCATCGTCGTGTGACTACCGTTGACCCACTCGTATTGCTCCGGGGGAAAACCCTAGGATCTGGTGTTCCAGACCGGATGATGGCAGCACTACGGTGTTGTTTCTCTCTTGGGAGCATTGTTTTGTGAAGCAGCGCTGAAAGTCAGAGGAAGGAGGTGGAGCGGCTTCGTCTTAACGAGCATTGCGCCTCTTTTTTATTTTTAATGACTTATTACAACTCAGAAATAAAAAGAAAAAAATAAATGTAGCAGAAAAGAAAAAATAGTTGTGATTAACTTAACTAAAAAATGAGCATAGATGCTTATTTTTAATGACTAATTACAATTCAGAAATAAATAGAAGAAAAACTAGTTGTGATTAACTTAACTAAAAATGAGCATAGATGCTTATTTTTAATGACTTATTACAACTCAGAAATAAAAAGAAAAAAAATAAATATAGCAGAAAAGAAAAAAAACTATATAAAAAACTACTCAGAAATAAGCATAGATGCGCTTATAGAGAAAATTAGACCTAAATTCATAATAAATTTCTACTAACTTCAGAGAAATTCAATATGAATTTAGGTCAAATTTCCTGTATAAGGGCATCTATTTTCACTTTAAGAGCAGCTCAACAAGGCAGAGAGGGAGGGGCTTATAAACCGGTGTGAGCCCCCTTCGGTTGGCGAGATGGGACTAAACTCTCTCCGCATCGAGGACCAACACTTTAGTCCCGGTTGGTGGCATGAATCGGGACTAAAGGGCAGCCTTTGTTCCCGGTTCAGGCCACCAACCGGGACCAATGATGGTGGGCTAGGAGCGAGGCGCATTGCTCCCGGTTCATCCCACCAACCGGAACCAATAGGTCCAGACAAACCGGGACCAATGGCCCACGTGGCCCGGCCGGCCCCCGGGGCTCAAGAACCGGGTCCAATGCCCCCATTGGTCCTGGTTCTGGATTGAACCGGGACTAATGGGCTGGACCGGCCTGGACCATTGCCCCCTTTTCTACTAGTGGACCATGAAGGAAAATGACAAACCATCGACCTCATGGTTACAACCACCCACCCATGTTAATGTCATGTCTAAACTATTCAATCCACAACCAAAGAAATATGAAATGCAAGTCGAGCTGATGTAAATGCCTGCACTCGAAATCTTTACCCGTCACCAATGAAGACATGAACGTCTAAAACTTGGAAATGATGCCTCCAAGGCCATAGCCTGAGCCAGAGGTGGAACCGGATACTGAGGGGGGGCGTGACACACCTCCATTTTTCTGTTGGTATGGGTTTCGTGGGAAAAATAAATGAACTTTACAATTCACTCAATGAAACCTCTTTTAAAGATTTCTTTCACACAGAATAAGGCACCCATAAGAAGTTTAATATGAACCTAATCTTACATGTGTTTTATTGATAATTTTTTTGAACAATTTTAATGTTCATTTGAGTATGTATTTTTTATTCATATGTTTGCCCTTTAATATAAATCAAACACAGAATTCTGCAGAACTCCATATGTCCACAATTTTGTTGCACATACAATCCTATCCGGGTTTTAAAAATTCCGCGAATTATAGAGGCCCTTTAAAGGGGTATGGGCGACAATTCTCTGCTGCCACCGAATGCTAGAATGATCCAGAGAATCCCAGCAAACACGTTAGATGCCACAACACCACCATCCCCTACAACGTCACCCCATGAGGTTGTTGAGATCTGATTTCCGCGTGCAGCCGTGGCGTCAATCCAATGGCATAGAGCCGCGTTGAAACCTAAGTTTAATGTCCACATGTTCACGTGCTATAAAACAATTAGCATACACTGCTTGTGTCAGCTTACTAATTGAAAGGTGCTTAGCTACAGATAAAAAGAACCCTCAACTACTCATCTAAGGCATCAAACAATATATCATGCGCCTTCTTTTATGAACTATAAATTGCTTTATTATTTTGTTTTAAAAAGTCATGGATTTAGATGTTTTAACATATCTCACTTAGGTTATTTTATGAAATCAACAAAAGCATCTGTTGATTATTCTTGGTCTAGGCCCATGTGAGAGTAAGGCTCCCAAGCACGGAAATAGCCAATTTAAGGTTCTTTTGGTTTATCAAGAAAAATATTATTTTCAACAGGTACTTTGCGTAAATACAGCAGGAGAATACTATTTTATCTTGGATCTAGTGATATTGATTTGATAGCGTGCATGTTGACATTTCTATTGATAATCAGGGTCAAACTTAAAAATCAAGTAAGCCTTGTATAAACCCATCTGGAGGGAATATTAATTATTTGATGCAAAAAACAGAAACACCATTGATAGTTCACGTGTGATGCGTGGGGCGTGCAAGTGGAATAAAACAAAACACTTCATCCGCAAGAAAAAAGAAAAGAAAATAGTAGGCATCGTTCTCAATTGCTATCATGCGGTGTGACGCTACTGTTTTTCAACTACTACTAGTATATAAAAAAACGCTCTTAATGGGACGGAGGGAATAGTATATATAAAGGCCTCATGCATCCACAGGGATAACAGCGGAGTTTCTTGTTTGAAGCTAGGCAGTGATCGTGCTCGATCGTGAGTATTGTCAATGGCGACCTTTGCAAAGATCGCCATGGAACTCCTTGGGGATCCACTGATCTGGCTGTTCCTCGCCTCGCTGGCCTTGGTAGCCATGCAGAGGCGGCGGCTGGGCAGCGCGCCGTTTCCTCCGGGCCCAAAGCCGCTGCCGGTCATCGGCAACATGACGCTGGTGGACCAGCTGACCCACCGCGGCCTAGCCGCGTTAGCGAAGCAGTTCGGCGGGCTGCTGCACCTTCGCTTCGGCTGGCTCCACGTCGTGGCGGTGTCGACGCCCGAGTACGCGCGCGAGGTGCTGCACGCGCAGGACGGCGTCTTCTCGAACCGCCCGGCGACGATCGCCGTGGTCTACCTCACCTACGGCCGCTCCGACATGGCGTTCGCGCACAATGGCGCCTACTGGCGGCAGATGCGCAAGCTCTGCGTCACCAAAATCTTCAGCCGCCGCCGCGCCGAGACGTGGCTCGCCGTGCGCGAAGGGTACGGGGCGCTGGCCCGCGAGGTCGGCCGGCGCAGCGGCGAGGCCGTCAACCTCGGCGAGCTCATCTTCAACCTCACCGTCAGTGTCATCTTCCGCGCCGCCTTCAGCACCCGCGACGATGACGGGCTCGTCGAGTTCATCGCCATCCTCCAGGAGTTCTCCAAGCTCCTAGGATTGTTCCACATCGGTGACTTCTTCCCGTGGCTCGCCTGGGTGGGCCGTCGTGGCTTCAACCGCCGGCTCAGCACGGCGCGCGGCGCTCTCGACAGGTTTATCGACAAGATCGTCGACGAGCACATGAGGAGGGGCAAGGACCCGGCAGACCCCGACGCCGACTTGGTAGATGGCCTGCTCGGCTTCCTCGCTGACGCAAACCCACTCAGCGGCAAGCGCAGAGAGGACGCTCTCCGCTTCACGCGGGATAACGTCAAAGCTATGATCATGGTACGCGTGTAATTTGCTGGACTGGTATACTCTCCCTGTTCACACATCTCATGAACTTCACTTGGTACATTTTTTTTATTACCGAGTACTACTAATACTTTTTTTTTGCGAGGGAGTACTACTAATACTAAAAATGAACTAAAAGCAGGACAAGTATTTTGGAACCAAGGGAGTACAATTTTTTAAGATAGCTAACGTCTATCCATCATATGAAATGTACAAAGGAAATTTCACACCTACAAAAAAAAATCCACACATATTTAAAGAAAGTTCCATTTGTTCAGTTTATCATTCTACTGGTATATGACTTCCTGTAAGAGAAGGAATATTTTTTCCTACAATATATTGTGGTGACGTGGCTATCTTCATACGGCATATAGGACATGTTATTTGGTGGACCGGAGACGGTGGGGTCCACCACCGAGTGGGCGATGGCAGAGATGATGCATAGCCCAGATGAGCTCGAGCGGCTGCAGCAGGAGCTTGCCGATGTGGTGGGGCTCGACCGGGCTGTTGAAGAATCCGACCTCGACAAGCTCCCTTTCCTTAGGTGCGTCGTCAAGGAGGCGCTTCGCATGCACCCGCCCATCCCGGTGCTCCTCCACGAGGCCGCCAAGGATTGTATTGTTGGCGGCTACTCCATACCGAGAGGCTCCCGCGTGTTAGTCAATGCTTGGGCGATCAACCGCGACTGCGGGGCCTGGAAGGATGGCGACACATTTCGACCAGCACGGTTCATGCCCGGCGAGGGGGAGGCCGCCGGGCTAGACCTCAAGGGAAGCTGCTACGAGTTCTTGCCTTTTGGGTCTGGCAGGCGCTCATGCCCTGCGCAGGGGCTCGGCCAACATGCGGTTGAGTTCGCAGTCGCGCAGCTGGCGCATGGTTTCAATTGGAAGCTGCCTGACGGCATGAAGCCAGCAGAGCTTGACATGGGCGACATTTTTGGCCTCACCGCGGCACGCTCCACGCGGCTCTACGCCGTGCCCACGCCCCGGCTCACCTGCCCCGTGTAATGTGATAATTATTGGACAAGGCGTGCAGTGCTTATAGAGACGTAACATCATATTGCCAATAATGCTACACCTACAAATAACCTATAAATGTTTACTTAACATTTCAAACTATAATTCTCTACCCCCTGAATTTAGCAAAGTTTTTGGCCCGTTATCACGTTTTTTGTATGTGACAAGCATAACATATCCGACTATTGTCATTGTGAACCATCATCGGGGGGAGAGAGAGAGAGAGAGAGAGAGAGAGAGAGAGAGAGAGAGAGAGAGAGAGAGAGAGAGAGAGAGAGAGAGAGAATCATATTTGGTCTTACAATAAATGCTGGTCTTCTTGTTTATAATTTTGTAATGTTTGACTTCGGAAAAAAGATATAATCTTTACGTATCAAGACAAAATATACCATTCATTAGTGTAGATATGCCTTTCTCATTTAGCATGTAAGTGGCATTGCGCACAAGTATAAGAGCTGGCTAAAGATGGGAATGTGATATGGAGGAGTTCAAGTCATACCGGAACCTAAAATCTCCTCAACATAGATTCTCAAAGAAAAATCTTCTCCACAGACAAAATTAACATGTGAGCGAGCTATAAGCCTGCTATTGTATTTACTCTGATACGCTGATGACTTCGACTTGGGGAGCATGACCGCGACCACCACACAATGCCCAAGACAAAACTGGTCGATTAGCCAACTGGGCGTCCACATCTCCTAGGCGTGCCACATGAGCGAGCTCGTCAGGTATATATACATATACCTATACCACACTGTCATTTCGGAGCATCCCCCACCACCCACTAGTCCAGTAAATCCAGCCAGTTAAGCCTCCTCTTCCTCCTCCTCCTCCTCCTCCTCAGTGCACTGAATGCTGGTCCAGAAAAAGAAAATGTGCTTCGAGTTCAGCTTGTGCTTCGGCGGCTTTAGAAATGAGTACAACGGCGATCGGTCCAACCACAACAAGTCCGGGGACTGTCAGCGACACCATAGAGGGAACAACAATAGGAATGACTACCACGCGTGTAGTAATTTTTTTCACGAATACGTGTAGAGCGTATCAACGCATGTGCATGGCTGTCGTTAGCTCGTGTTGTAAGGTGTTGGGTTAAGTCTCGCAACGAGCACATCCCTCGTGTCTAGTTGCCACTATAAGTTTGGAACCCTGAACAAACCGTTGGTGTTAAGCTGGAGGAAGGAGAGAATGAGGCCAAGTCATCATGCCCCTTATGCCATGGGCGACACACGTGCTATAATGGGCGGGACAAAGGGTCGCGATCTCGCGATTGTGAGCTAACTCCAAAAACCCGTCCTCGGTTTGAATTGCAGGCTGCAACTCGCCTGCATGAAGCAGGAATCGCTAGTAATTGCCGGTCGGCCATACGGCGATGAATCCGTTCCCGGGCCTTGTACACGCCGCCCGTCACACTATATGAGCTGGTCATGTTTGAAGCCATTACCCTTAACCGTAGGGAAGGGATGCCTAGTTTGCTTCCTTCTATTAATGCATTGATACGCTCTGCGTAATCGCAAAAAAAAAAAGAAAAAAAAACTACTATGCCGACGGCGACAGAAGGCACCCTACCACAACAAACAGCCCACCGCTGTAGACGAGGCCGGGCACAAGGCCTATCATGACAGCGGTACTGGCCACCCGGCCGTTTCGCCGCCTTCAAGACGCCAAAGCTTCCCAGCGTTCCCGGGCCGCACAACACGGCGCACCTCCAAGAACCAGCTCCAACACTGCCCAACTGCCACTACCACGACCGCTCTTGGCAGGTACTCCAGATTAGCTATGCGGCTATACACCACTGTAAGTAGGATTCGCTAGCATGGGCATGGCAGTCCGGTTCATCAATCGCTCCCTCTCCCTAAATACTGCATATGCTTCTGTTTTATCCGTAGCTCTGTTTTTCTCCTCTGTTTTTTCTCTCTTTTTGAATTTTGATCAAGTGGAAGTGCAGTGATGTATGCAGCTGAGGCATCCTAACGAACGAACAATTTGAACATTATTCCTACACGGCCTGATCAAATTGATCAGGCACTTGCCATCTATCTTCATTGTTCAACGCTTTGATGAAAATATGAAAAAAAAAACTCGGCCCTTCCATCTCTTGGATAGATAGAGAGGGAGGGCAGAGGCCTTTGTCTTCTCAGCTGCTGAAATTGAAAGGGCACCTGAAATAGTATGTGAAAGCCAGGAGCCAGGAATCAGAGCCTCCACGTTTGTATCGATGGATGAGCGGCACAAGTTCCAGCTCCAGCAAGCTACGTACAATAAAGCGTTGTGACATCTCAAATGAGTCCCTGTTTCAGCTTTCTTCTTGCTTCGCTGTCTTTTTTTATTCAGTCAGTGGTTGTTGGAGTCCGTGTCTGCTGGCGGGAAATTGATATTGTGCCTGAACTAAACGAGAATTTCCCTCGAATGTGCTTTCTTTTATATATTTCCTTACAAGTGGCGAGAATTTCCATTGAATGTGCTTTCTCACGCCATACTGGTTATTTTTTCTGGAGGTCGATAACGTCATGCTCCGCCAGAGGTTCAAATGATTTTTTTAAAGATAGGAATCGTCTGAATAAATTACAGTGTTAAGTAAAAGAGAATGCTATGATGTGTCCTGGTCTTCCAGGGAAAGAATGTGCAAATGAGGGAAGTGTTCGCATGACCAAAATACCCCCCCCCCCCCCCCCTCCCCTGCAACGGCACGACTACTGCTGGCGGCTTCGTGCAGAGACCGCCTTTTGGTGCCGTGGCGCAGATGCGCAGTGGTGGCCGCGGGCCCAATCTGAGGGGCTCGGCTGTGGTTGTGTTGTGCGTCGACTTGGTCTTCTCTGGTGGTGTTGCTGCAGCTCGATCAGCAGGCTCTCAGTTCCCGCGGCCTCTGCTTCCTCTCTATTGGCATTGGTTGGGCTCCTTCTCCGGGGCTTAGGTAGGTGCTGTTGCGAACAACCATGCCAACAATTTAACTTGTCATGATGCAAGCGGATGAATGGTCAAGAAGCCAAGATCAGAAGGAGCATAGAGGACACGGAGTCAAGATTAGGAGGGGATTGTTAGTTTAATCATGAACTAGCGTTAGCGTCAAGTTTGTAGCAGGTTCAAACTGCCATGGACTTGGCTAGATGTGTGTCAAGTTTGGTACGTAGTGATCAAGGTTGCCATCTGATTAGTAGTCCGGTTTGGACTGTGCTAGGTAATTAACTAGGTAAGTGTCGATGTCCTGTACAAGGACTAGTGGATAACTAGTTCATCTATATTTATATCCAATATTAAAGGGAGGATTGTTTCTCCATCTTTTTTCGTCCAATTAATCTTTTCCATACGTCCTTCATCAGTATTAGTCCGTTCGAGCCTAAAATTTTTTGCCAATGCCAAGAATCGATCCATGGTTCAAACTGCCATGGACTTGGCTACATGTGTGTCAAGTTTGGTACGTAGTGATCAAGGTTATCATCTGATTAGTAGTCCGGTTTGGACTATGCTAGGTAATTAACTAGGTAAGTGTCGATGTGTTGTACAAGGACTAGTGGATAACTAGTTCATCTATATCTAGTAGTATGTATGAATGGTTTTGATAAAAGGAATTGAAAGGTTCAAAGATTTGCTAATAGATCCAGCCAAAAGAAATACAATGATATATGAATGCAGATATTAAGTAGGAATTGCCATTCATTCTTCCAGCAATTGATTTTAATATTCATGGTTGACTTGAGACCCTCTCGCTTCCATTTATCCATTCAAAGCTCTCTTTTATCACCCAATGAAATTTTCCAAACACCGGTGACTACTTCTCAAGTCATTCCCTGGATCAGTATCTTGCACTACAGAGTCAACTTCTCACGTCATTCCCTAGATCAGTATCTTGAACTACAGATCGCTTCCATTTCTCCATCAAGAACCCTCTCAAAACATAACCTCCCCGCCAAGGCGATTACCGCGCGCGCCGCCAGCCCTCACAGATTGGATGCGTATGCATGAGAGGTAAGGTGACAGCTATGCACACGGATATAGTGGAGAACAACAATAGGCGGCTGAACTTTTTCTACAAGGGTAAACTATCGATGGTTCTGGAAGACAGCAGTATCTTCACTGCTACTGTAGCATGTACTGTTGATGTGAATCCCAGCATTTTGAACCATTGGATGGACTATATCAACGGTTGAGGTTGATTGCTGGTCTTGAAGTTTATAAGTTTCAAACTGGTACATATAGTAGTATACATATATCGATATCTAATCTAACATTAAAGGGAGGATTATTTCTCCACATTTTTTGTCCAATTAATCTTTTTTGTACGTCCTTCATCAGTATTAGTCCGTTCGAGCCTAATTTTTTTCCCAATGCCAGGAATCAATCCATGGTGTATTGGTTGAGGCCTAACGACACAAACCAACTAAGCTAGGACGATGTTGTTGGTGATAGGAAGGAACTTTATGCTATTGAGTCCGTCCAACCCATGCACCTATCGGGCCAGCCCATAAGCGAGGATAGACGCCCCCCTATTTTTTTGTTTCATTGTTTGCCTTTTTTCTGTTTTCGCTTTTCGTCTTTAAAATAATTTAGAAAAAATCAAAATTTCCAAACAAGATGTGAATTTTGGAAGATTTTGCAGAAAATAATGTTATTTTTTTGGTGAATTTGAACAAAATTTTGCGAATGTTCATGAATTTTTAAAACAATGTTCACAAAAACAAAATTATCTTGAATGAAAAAGTTCATGCATTTTAAAAAATCATCAAAGAAGAAATATTCATGAGTTTCAATCGACCAAAGTGTTCATTGATTCTAAGAATATTCACCGATTCAAAGAAAATGTTCACAAGTTTTTTAAAAAATGCATCAATTCAAAAAATCTTAATCAACTCAAGAAATGTTTAGCGATTCGTAACAATGTTCAGAATTTCCAAAAACAATGTTTGTAATGATTGGAAAAAATGTTTCCGAATTTGAAATTTTCATATTTCATAAATTAATGAATTTAAAATATGTACATGATTTTTAAAAATGTTTATGATGTGAAAAATGTTCTTGAACTGGAAAATGATGTTCGCAAAAATTTAAAAGAAAAAAACAAACTTGAAAAATACGAAAGTGGAAAAAATATGAAACTAAAAAAGGGGAAGGGAAAAAAGAAATATAAAAATAATGAAAAAATCAGAATAAATAACAAAGAAAAATAAGAAGAAACCCAATTCATGGAAGCATTCTTGAACCTTCCAAAACAAGGTGGAAAAAACTAGACTGGGTCGGACTATACTGTGGACAGGCGCGCTGGAGGGCATGCAGTAGCTAGGTTGCTAAATAGCGACCTACTCGCCGACTAAGAACGGACGTGACCATTGACGGAGACTCGGCCAACGTCAATTTTTTTTGTCACTTTGTTAGCCTTATGTTTGAGTAGGAGTTAGAACAGGTAGCTTAGAAGCAATTTTAGACTAAAAATGACAACGACGTGAATGTTCATAGGAAATTAGACCTTCAAAATTATTATTTTCTGAATGGCCTTTTAAATGTACTTATCCCATTCTCATATATGTTCAAAATTTTCCTTTATGCCTACCATATTTCTATAGCCCGATCCTCGAGCCTTGCACGATGTATTCTTTCACTAGAAGGGTGTTGCCGGGATATTCTTTCTCCCGTTGCAACGCACAGACATATTTGCTAGTATACGAAAAAAAAGTTGTGACTAGTCAGTTAGCTAGTTTGGAGTCCTAGTCGTTGGTTGCTCTAGTTGGACGTGTATATATAGACGACCATGGCTGGAATATTTGTAACATCGTGGAGAAAACATAAAAATTAAAATAAAGAGAAGAAGAGCAATGCACGACATGTTCCTTCGGCCAAAAAGTTTCGTGTGCGCGTGTTCTTGATCTACTTTCATGTGATCGATCCAGAGGGCGAAGTTCTAACAGGTGTTGAGGCCTAGGGCTCAGCGTGAGAAAAACTTGGCTTGATGGGGTCGATGGATACCGGCGACGATGGCATTTTGGTGCCCTCCTCTTTGGAGATGTCGCCAATGTCTTCCTCCTCTTAACTAGACCGCCGTATATTGGTCTGATGGTTGCTGTTGGGGCTGTTAGTATGGCCGGCTTTCTCCCGAGGTTTAATGGACTTGTGTGAGTTACTCAGGGTGAAAGCTTAAATCTTCAAGGGTCAATGCCGGCAGCGACGTCGCCCATGGGCGTCATTATCCTTCTTGAAGGCATCTCCAATGAGTTAGCTCACTCATCTTTGGGTTCTGAACATGATGGTGGTGGATCTTTGAGTTGGCGATGTCGGCATTTTTATTCTTATTTATTTATTTATTCGTGTTTTTGCATGATTGTCCCTTATCAATCATGTGGTTTTCAGCCGGGTTTTCCTCATAAATCGAGCCATTATGTATTTTCGTTTCCTCTCTTAATGAATTCGGCAAAGCTCTTGCCTTTGTCCTGAAAAACTCATAGAGCATTGGAAAACAAAGCTATAATTAGCCGAGTTTGCTCAATTACACAGCCATCCACGGTGAGCCAAAATTGTCCCAGGTGAGCTCGAAGCAACCAAGATGTTGCGACATGACAGCTAGGTGGGTGCTTGTCTCCTATGCATCATTGCCCCAAACTTTTCATCTGAAAAAACAGATTGTCTGGAAGCTTCCACCCACTCCCTCTTCTATGAATGTATGATATGCATGTTTTTGCGTATTTCAGAAGAAAAAACGCATTGTTGTTAGTTGGAAGTTGTAAGGCCAAAACTCGTCCAGCATGATGTCTAAGCTCGGTAGTTCCATGGAAGTCTTCTTCCGCGGAATAGTCTGTCATAGATGGTTCATTATCTATGGATAGTCAAAATAATGTGATTGGGCTCACCACAAACGGATCTTTCAAAAAAGTATCTTATTCGCATGCAACTTCTCTTGTGGCAAAGGTCATGTACTGTATCCAACAATGCCCTCTATATAACCCACCACATTGCTCCCATCATATAGGAAACAATGTCCTACCACTAGATCTCAGCCATCCCTCCATGCCCCATCACCCTCTCTCTCTCTCTCTCTCTCTCTCTCTCTCTCACACACACACACACACACACACACACACACACACACACACACACACCCCAAAACACACGTACAACTAAATCCCACGGCCGCAACAGTTCCACACACCACCACCCAAACATCTCGCCGAAAGTTGTCGTATGGTACATCGAGGTAGAAATCTATACCAGCTCTCTCTGATTTCATGGTGGATCAATCGAAACATAGTACTTTGAATAGCTTAACGAAATGCCAAATGATTCTTTTTCATAGGACTAGGAAGCACGGGGAAGCCTGTATCATCAAGGACGTACAAAGCACGTGGAACATAAATTTGTCCTCATGCGAGAAATAAATATCATGTGGCAGCGCCATGAAACTTGGTTACTTCTAGACTTGCTGCGGGTAACGCCCCACATGCCTTTTTTGGCAAATGATTATTCTATAAACAAAATTATTAAGCAAGTGAAAAAATAGTATAGCTCGTCTTTTGTAAACTATTAAAAGAAAGTAGTATATCATCTGGACACAGTTGGTAGGTGACCTTTCTAGGGGCACCAGTTCATTTATTGTATTATATTCTACCACTAAAATTTCAAGCAATACTTTTTACTTAACCACCCTTAGTATAATGTCAATATGTCGCTTCCTCATGAATTTTCTAACATTACTTTTCTGATTGAGAAGTAAGAAAAGTGTAGTTATGCAAAGCGGTAAAGGCAATCTTTTGCAAAATTTTAAATTATATAGAGATAAGCTATACGAAAAAATTGACGAGTTACACAAGACATGCAGCTGGAATTTCTAACGCTTTAACAATAGTTAGTCCAATAAAATATAAAATGAAGAAGAGAAGCTATAAGAAATAGCATGATGAAGATTAGATGAAAAATTCTAAATTCAGTTAGGACACATTAGCATGCGTTGTCTAGAGGATTTGGTGGAAACATGCTGCGCATGATGGCGCTCAAGTGAAGTCATATGAGGTGGTGTAAGCCACCACATGGTGTCGCATTGTATGCGGTTGCTCTTTAAGGATGTGTTTGGTTACCTGCATATACCTTAATCAGGTCCATCGGATGCAGATTTTTTCGGTGTTGGGCTGTTTGGTTGTGTACAAACACTAAAGGGTCTACACTGCACGGTTCTTAAAGTACCTATAGGCCTATATCGTTGGGAACGGCCGAATCGACCATTTCCAGCGAGCCAGGCCCGAGCGATACTCTCAATTGGTGGCTCTGGCGGTAGGTGGCTATAGGTGGTTTGCAGGTATTTTCCTCTAATCACCTTCTTAATATCCCTCACCCCTTCTACACAACCCTCCTTTCATTAGGGATTGTAAACGAAAAAGATGCACCTTGATGTTCTGATTCCATTCATGTGATTTGATCATGTTTCGGTGGTCAATCATGAAGTCTAAGTTCGGTTGTTCCGTGGAAGTGCACTATCATAGAACAATTTGTAATTGTTGGTTTATTGCCGATCGGATGGTCAAAATCGTAAGTGATAGGACTCTGCATAAGCGGAGGTTTCAAACAGGTATCTTATTTACATGGAACTTATCTCAAGGCAAAGGTCATGTACTATACCGAACACTGCACCCTATATATATAACCCACCAATCCATCCCCATCCTATAAAACAATGTCCACAGCCACTCCCATGACCCATGACCCATCCCGCACACAGCACACACCTTAACCTAAACATTCCACCCGCTACGGCTCCACACACCAACACCCAACATCTCGTTCAGAGTTGTCCTATGGTACTTGGAGGTCAAAATGTAGCTCGATTCTAGCTGAACTTGCTTGGTGGATCAATCAAAACATAGTATTCTTTAAAAGCTCAACAAAATGTCAAATTGATGTTTTTTCATAGGACTAGGAAGCACGGGGAAGTCAGCAGCATCAAGAACAGACAAATCATCAGCAACATCTATGTGTCCTAGTGCGAAAAATAAATATCATCTGGCAAGGCCACCAAACATGGTTACTGACTGCTTTAGTGCGGTTGACACCGCACATGTCTTCTTTCTTGGCTACCGGTTATTCTTTTAAAAAATAAGAAAGTGAAAAATTAGTCAACTCATCTTTTTTAGGGTGAACTCCTCTTTTATGAACTATTAAAACAAACTAGATGATTCCCCGCGCGTTGCTGCGGGAACTCTTAGTCCTATGCACATAATAATACATAAATCAAATAACATTGTTTGCGGAGTAGATATATGATCTTAAGATATTTTTTACAATGGACACCGTACTTGAAAGTACAATTAGAAAGATAACGAGTTGTGAATTATGCGATCTGAGATTCTGAAATGGGAACACTATGAAAGGTTATGTATCAATTGCCATTTTGAGATATTTATTGTGTATTATTTGCAACTCTTGTTGTAAATCAATCGTCATACCTAAAGTGTCAAGATATTTGAACAAATAATGAAAAAAATACAAATGACCACTGTAATAGCTTGTTTTACTTGACAGTGAGTAATGGAGCTCCAATATGAGGATTATCACTTCCTTTTTTGCCGAAGAGAGTACCAATTCCTTTTCACTTAAAGCACTGGGCTATAAATAGCATGAGAACTTACACATGGATAAGCACCGAGATCCAAATTATCCACATAGTTAGAAGCGATAGTCAGATGCAAGCCACAAATTAATAGTCATAGATGATATTCCTTTTAACATACTTTCGGTTTCAGTAACCATCAATGAGAAAATAACACATTGCTATTATGCAAACTGATCTTCAACTAATAATTGGGAAGTGCTCGGGCCTACACTATGTTAAGTTTTAGTATTTATATTTTTGCCACTTCCTGTGTGTGGCTCTGCGGAATGTTGACGTTACAGATTTCCTTCGTAGAACCTCCACATAGCTCGTTGATATCTTGATTACCATGCCATTAGCACCTCATTTTGTTCATTTCTTTTCTTTTCAAATTTATAGGCTCATGAAAGGACCAAATTGCCCAGTGGTTATCTGGTTGTATCTGAATCGATCAAGGCACACACCACGCCAACCTAGTAGCCGTCCGGGCTGGCACCATATCCCTCTCGCCACTCGCTTTGCGCCTTGTCCTGCCTGCTGGACATGCCCATCGCGACGGGAAGCAGGTGACATGGACGTTGTCAGTCTCCTGAGGCGCCATCGCGAATATTCTCGGTGGGTGCCGAACTGCTATCCTGTTACATAGAGAATGTCTCCTCCCCCTCTTTGCATACAACAAATAGGAAGAAATTGTCGAAGAGATTGCTAATGCTGAAGATGTGGCGTACCTGTGTTTGTTCTGGAGAGCAGAGTGTCGGCTTTACACTTAGGCATGTGAAGGGCCAGGTGACATCTGCAGATGTGCTCAAGAATTTCACACATGGTGCAAGCATAAAAGATCAAAGTTAGTGTTAAACTACGTGAAACGGATGCCTACGCAAATGAAAATAGTTGCAAGATACAACGTTTTTCTACAGTTAATTGAGCAAGGTTAGTCATGATTCATGAAAGCAAGTGTATTTCTTACTGCACTGACTGGCTTGGAGAGTTATCTCTTGATATTATCTGTCACCCATGCCTGTCAGGGCACCTGATGCAGAGCTCGTACTGGTCGATGTTGGAATTGAGCCTGTGTGCCATGAATGGGCCTCAGCCTACCTAGTGTGTGCGTGGTTGTCCAGCCTGCGTGTCATGAGTGTGTGTAATGGCCTGCGTGCCGGCTGTAGCGAGGGATATAAGCAGCCCCTAGTACTACTGTTTATTTTCCCATCGAACCATGACAGATAAGAACAGTACCCTGAACCTGCAATTGGATCGACATATGCATGCATGTAGCTTTTTTTATATCATAGAGCTTTCTCGTACATTAAGAGACATAGTTACCATCATACACATATGCATTTAGCTTCTCCCCATTGCTTCATGCAGTGAAAAAAGAAGAGGATGCGCTTTGGATAAAAGTGTCATATGAAGTTCAGTTCAGCAGCAGAGCCATGTTTGAGTGTTAAAATCAAGGTAAATTTCAGAGAAAAATAAAGGCCTGAAACATCCAAAGTAATTACCTTACTAAGGACAACCATGCCAAACCAGTTTGTTATCTCAAAGACATAATGGATTGAAGCAATCAGGGGCATCTCGATTAACAAATCATCCAAGAAAATAGCAGAGGAGAAACCTTTTTCTCCACTTGAATATATTGTGCATGCTCACTGAATTTGAGTTTCAGTCTCACTGAAATTGTGATTTTACATATAAGAAGCACACCAAATAAAACTACTTGCGAGTTCACTTCTCGCATAAGAAACATACCAAATAAAAGTAATTGTGACCACAAAACTGTTGTTAAATATGCAACCTAGTAACCTACCATCCATACAGCTGGGTGGATATACGACCATCCATCCTTTCTCTGAAATAACCTACTCCCTCCGTCCCATAATATAAGAGCGTTTTCGACATCGAAAACGCTCTTATATTATGGGACGGAGGGAGTACAATTTAAGAGCAAAATGTCAGTACAACAGCCAGATCGTATCATGCTTTATTATCTCTAATGGAATACCGGTAATTTATGCGGCCAATACATGAATGTTCCGAGGGAAATAGCTGATGCAGTTCCATGTATACCAATTTTTAAATCTATGGATTTAAAAACCGAGCCAACAAAAACTGGATGGCGGGGGCAGAATCAAACAGACTCCACGACGAACAGGCTACAAATACATTGTCTAGGGCTGTAGATCTGTCCCTGACAACACGCATGTCACTTCTTTTTTGAGCAGGGAGGAGTAGATCCATCTGTTTCTTCTTTTTGGCATAAATCCATCTGTATTTATTGGAAGCACGTAATGGGATTTGTTGGAGATTAGAGAAGGTGAAGAGGGAGACGGGCTGCGTAGGAGAACACATACTGCTGCCTTGGAGATTCCAGTGATGTCTTGGTCGGTAGACAACACAAACCACCTGGCTGGAAGCCTGGAACCAGTAGCACGGCAGCCTGGCCGCCCGGCTGTTTGTAGTCCCGCTTCTGCACCGAAAAGTCGGGCTTACCGGTGAATCCATAGGCTGAGGGCACTGGGGCTGAGCAGGGCAGACTGCCGATCTTCCATGTGGTGAGGACTGGCGAGATGAGGATAAAACTATGTGTCCCCAACCGCTCTTCAGAAATCACTACTTGATTATTAAAAGAAGAAAGAGGAACTGATGCGTCGTAATTAAAGTGAGGTGGCGATATAGATTGAGACTTAGCACACAGAGCAGAGGGCCCGGAGTTGTGAGAAACGATGGACCTCTGGATAGTGGATGCAAATATGGAGAGGCCCTCTTTTGTCTTCCATGCACAATACATGGCATGCAGCGTGATAAAAGTTATTATAGGAAGATTATCAAGAGAAGGAAAACTTTTTCACACATGGGACCTACTTGATGATGTGGATGGGCTGCATGTCAAGAGAAATAGGTTGGTGGGGATGCACTATTTAGGTACTATAGATTAGTAATATCGCATGGCCACAGTTGGTAGTCAGACTCTGGGGGCTTGTTGTACTCTAGTCTACCGCTAAAAAATTCAGGTAATACTAATTACTTAACTCCTCCCTTAGTAATACTGTTCGTCTATTGTTTCCTCATGAATTTTTATACTGCTACAAGAAAAATGGCACAGGAGGCTGTGGATTTTGACAGAGAGCCTCCTTGTTTTTGTTGATGTATGTGCGACGGACAGAAGGTACAGCAGCTCCTGGAAGCCTTTCGCCTTTATCATACATAATAATCAAGTGAAATATATCATTGCCAAATCTCATATGAGTCTTCATGTATGTTTTCCCTATGTTCATGTGGCTTCTCTGACTTCTTTAATTCAGACACTTCTCACTAAATGGTTTTTGCTGGTTAGCAGCTCATCTACTGCTTGGAACAGAACTCAGCACGATCTTGCACTAGACCAGCCTACTTAAGAAAAAGGGTTTCCCCCCGCTTTAGATTATAAAGCAACCAACATCCACAACCAAGCCAACAATACAAACGCACACCACACACACCCAAGACGAGATACAAGGATGCCGGGCATCGACACACACCCTCAACGACTACCACGCACCCACAGGATGCCCGATCAACCGGGAAGAAGTGTGACGGACCACGCCGGACCGACGACTCCAAGACGATACCTCCAAGAAGGGTACGACCACGGAATGTCGCCACCATCCGATCCGAAGATCAAGCTTTCACCTGGAGCTAGAAGGAAGGAGAAGGAGCCCCACGACGGAGCCTACAGGGAGGAACACGATGTCCGCGGACGCCATCACCGTCGACCAGAGCGCGTACTGGGCAAGTGATGTACTCCGGTGCTTCAACTCTTCCGTCGCCTCCCCGGTCCGACGGCCACCCACAGCTATGCCACCCGAGCGGCCATAGATGCCCGCCCGCATCCGAGCCGCACAGTCCGCCCATGACCGCCGCGTCTCCCATCGCCAGGGCCGCCGCCCTGCCACCAAACCACCGCGAGATCTCCCAAAGGACACGACTTTGACCAAATCCACGCCCCCAACCGCCTCCTGGAGTCGTCGGCGGGCACTGCCTCGAGACGAACCGCGAACAGCCGCTGCACGGGGAAAGGGGGAGGTGGGGGAACGGCCAATGGCCAAGGACGAACCCATCCACCAACGAGCCACCCCCCCCCCCCCCGAAACCACCTGTTTCGCCCCCGAAGCCGAAGGTCTTGGCCCGTTGGAGAGCAGCCACCGCCACCCGAAGTCGAGGAAGAGGGATGAGATGGCAGATCTGCCGCCACCGCAACGATGGGAGGCCATCAGGGAGGTCTTCCCGCGCCGAGCTCCGCCGTCCAGCTGCAAGGGCCCGACTGGACGGGGGCGCCCACCACCATCGCTGCCGTGCCCCCCCCCCCTCCCCACAAGAGACCCACGGCGAGAGGGGCCGCCCGCGACCCGGTCGCACACGACCCGCAGCGCCAGAGGAGGCTCGCCGGTGCTGCCGGGAGGCAACCGCCGCCGAAACCCGCCCGCCGGCCTGCACCACCACGCGCCTTGCCGCCCATCACGCAGCCGCCACGCCACCGTCGTCGGCCCCCGCCGGAGCGCCGCTGCGCCCGACATCCAGCGCCGCGTCCCGGCCCGCGAGATCCGGCCCGCGAGGAGATGAGGGGAGCCCTGCCGCCGCCGGCGACGGCCGAGCTTCGCCCGCTCGCGCCCTTCGGCGGCAGCGAGGGAGGGGAGAGGAGGAGGGGAGGAGAAGCGGCGGCGCTAGGGTTTCCTCCCGGACGCTCGCGGGAGCGTCGCGGGAGGGGGGGGGGGGGGGGCGAAGAGTCCGTCACGGCAAAATGTATATGGAGTAGTTTACTCTTTTTTTAGCAGAGAGTAGTTACTATTTAACTGACAGTTGTCCAAATAGAAGGATTGTTCACCCATTTTCAACATCTTATGTCAAGGGGACACCCGAGATAGCCGCCCATATTGATGTATTGGAAGTTGGACAACAAGGCAAGGTTAAAGCAAAGCCAGATACCCCGGATGTACAAAGTTTCTGCTGGCAAATTAGTGAACAAAGTGACAGATGTAGGTTGCAACTCACTCTGTTTTTCTATACAATGAACAACTCACTCTATTATATTCTTGGAAGCTTTCAAACAACAAGTACCCTACCTTCTTGTAGTTCACTTTCTTTTTTAGTTTGCTTTCCTGTTAGCATTTTTTTAAGAAGATTGATGTCATATCCTTTTTTTATGCATAATATACAAGTGCTGGTTCAGTACCACACTCTGAAAGTTACCCGCCTTTCTTCCAACATATTTCTTCAGCCTCTTGCCCAACATAACACAGAATCAACTAAGATCAAGTGGATATTTCAGTAGCCCTCATGGTGTAAAGTGAACATTTCAGTGCTCTAGTGCTTTTACCTCTTGCTCAACAACTCAGATCTCTGATCCGTGTCGATCTCTTCTTCCCAGCTTGGAATAGAAGGCCGCAGTTGTACTCATGGTGTAAAGCATTAAACATATACTCCTCAAGTATAATTAACCTGGAAAAAAATTACCCCGCAAAAGAAAAACTTGGAAACGGCTAAAAAAGCACTAGCTATTTTGAGGAAATAACTTCTCTTTTTCAGGATTTTACAACTTTCCCTAGTTTGGCCCGGACAACATCATGAGAAATCCAACTGCTAGACCTCCCAGGGAAATAATCCTATTCTCGCAGGATATATGATCGAGATCTTGCAGGAGAAAAACAAAAAGGAACTTGGAGGCTGTTAAGATTGATGATCGAGCTTTATTCAACGACCGAAAATAATAATCCTACAAACACTTGTGCCAATAACAATCGGTCTTAGAGCATGTACACAAGTGCTTTATTTGATAGGGTATTTTGTAAAGAAATGATTTCGTTTGGCATGTGAGCTTGGAGATGTAAGGGTGTATGACATAACTTTTCATTACAAACTAACTATCATAACTATAGTAGATCCTCTATAAGAACAGCGATCATCCGTATCCTACTAGTGGTTCCATAATTGTATTAGTGGTCACAAGATTTGTTACTACATAACAGCAAAGTGTGCTTTATGCTGGGGATTAAATATACCTTTTGAGAATAACTGCAAAGGTTTATGGAATAAATAACTTAAGAAGAGCTCCAGAAGCACTACACTATTTAAAATAAGGGACGGCTTCTCTTTTGCAGAATATTACTCCAGCCTTTTCTAGTTTGGCACAGGCGATCCCTACCCAAGATTCGATCCAATTCGTGCTACATGGAATAGCAAAAAATAAATCGCCATCATGGAAAATCCAGTTGTTCGATCTCCATAGCAGATGATCTTATTCACATAGGATTACTGACAAGATCTTGGCCGAGTGCAAACTAGAAATTAACCACTTGATACTACATAACGACTGGCATTAATCTCCAATAATTAGGACTCTCGATGGTCAATCACCTCCACAGACCGGGCTAACTTCTCGGTTCTCATCCATGCCCATCCTTGGTGGCATTAGAGTATTAGTTTAGTAACATTGAGCATGTTTTAAACCAACACTCTAGTGCCAGTCCAGGTCAATGGTCAGCATTTTCATACTAATGAAGAAAGGGTAGACACACATCTCATGACTATGACTCAGTCCACCGAACTGATTGATTATTCCGAGAACCAAAATGTTTCCTAGAGCAATAAACAGCCAGTAGATCGACAGGCCAGGCAGTGAATCATTACGTTTGAGATCTGTAGCATATTTTGTATCTGGACTGTTTTTTCTCGGGGTGTATCTGCTTGCCATGAACAATTCCCGCAAAAATAATCAATTATCACAGTGAATGAAAAATGCAATGACTAAATTCTACTTGCCTTGAAAACTTGTGTTCCAACAAGTCGGTGGGTACATATAATACAATGGAGAACTGATTTTCCCCCATATCTCTCCCGACCCCGCGTCGCCCTCAGGCGACTCGGGGGAACCCTAGCCACCGGTCAGCCGACGACGTGGACGGCGGCAGCGAGGCGTTTGCTGCGCAGCGGCTTGGTTTCCTCAATGGTGGGAGGCTCTCATTTCTTCGGCTCGGCGGCTCCCTGCATGGATCTCGCGCTACCGGATCTGGCCGGCGCTGGTGAGGGGGGATGGTGGCCCTCCTATACCTGCTCGTGGGCGGCATGGCGGCTCGACGCGCTGTGTTCAGTGCTGGTGGCTACCGGCGCGGATCCGGCTCAGCTGACGCGGATAGAGGGGTGGCAGCCCTGCTGCCCCTGCTCGCCTGCTGGTTGCGGTCGTTTGGCTGCCTGAGGCGGGGGATTGCGGACCTGGCAGGATGCCAAATCTGGCTTGCCGGTGTTGCTCCGGCTTCCGGTGAGGGGTGGGGGGGGGGGGGGGGGAATTTGTGGTGGCTCTCCGAGGGTGTTGGCGGGTATCTTGGCCGAGGTGGGTGGACCAATGGAGGTACTATGCGTGAGGGTGCCGGTGGTGGCGGGTGCTCCGGGCGAAAGCTTGCCGGGTTATTGCTGGCCGGCGGCTTCGGCGTCTGTGGACGTCGTTCCACCTTCTTGGAGGCGTCGTCATGGAGCCCCGTGTCCGCCACTCTCGGATCTTGCTCTTCGGGTGAAAGCCTAAGGCCCGACCGGGTCGGGCGACGGCGTCATCATTGTTGCTTCCCCCTTGGGGGCGTTGCCTTGAAGAGCATTGTGTCCCGTTTGCGCCTTGCATGGGCTGGACGCTAATGACACTGCGGTCGGTTGGTGTCCGGCCAGTGGTGTGGATGTTTGTGCGGCTTCTTGTGTGGCAACGATGGCGGCTTCGAGCGGAGTTGGCTTGCTGATGGGTCTTGGTAGTCGTCTCTTCCGACATGTTCGAGGGGTCGTTGTGCCTCACTTTGTCTTCCTGAAGTCAGAGCTGCTAAGGAGGCCCCTTGCGGTGACGATGACACGAGACAAGTGGTCGGCTCTGGCGCTGGCTCAACACAAGCCCAACGCTTTTCCCCTGCAATGCTCGTCGAAAAAGTTGGAGCTGCTTGGTCGCCGGTGCGTGTGGCTGACTATTTGGCATCGGCTGGCGCAGGCCTAGAAGCTTGTTTGCGGTGAGGGCTTCTGCGATGGTTGTCAATGGTGGAGTCGGAGTCGCCCTGGCGGAGGCGTGATGACGATAACACTGGGCTACAACCTCGACGACGCTTTTATCCTCGGTGGCGTGTGTGGGTTGTCGGGTCATCCAGTGTGCCTTGTTTTTGCAGGCATGATGTAACGGTTTTCGCCCTGTGTCCCTATATTAACTGGGCAAATCTCTTGGAGCTTGGCCCTAAGGGACTGCGTTTAAAAAAAACAAGTCGGTTGGTCGGTATCGTGAACGTGGATGGACCTTCACCAAGAAACTGTCATTTGCCATCAGCGAACCAATAGCTGACCACAGCAAGGCACATCAACTGATCGGCCAGGGGATGTGAGTGACACGGCTACCTGGCGTGGGATTGTCGCAAACTCAAACAGTCTCGAGGATGCTACCTGTCGTAGCACAGCCCGGCACGACTCGTCGTGATTAATCTCTCCCAGACTTTGTAAGTATGAAGAAAGTGCCACAAGGGACAGGGCACATTGCATCTCTTGCCTACTTTCTCACCTCTTGGTCCCTCTCAAATTCATAGTACTCCCCGCGAATGAAAATAAGTCTCGTGGTTTTAGTTCTTTGAACTAAAGCCACCCACACTTATTTTCGATCGGAGGGAACAACTTTTCTAGCGGACAGGCCAAAGGCCATATTTTTAGTAAACATGCCCCTTTACAAAATTATCCTTACAGAAATTAAAAAATACATTCTATGTTTTGGGGTGTTGATGTCTTCTTTCTTGTGTATCCACCGGCGGCAGGTCGCGTGAGAGAACTCGTTGCCGCACCTGGGCCTCCATCTCAGGTCCGACTTCTCTGCAACAAACAACTCAAAAGGATCCCGTGGACACGCCAAAGAGTCAACTAATGCAACCATTGCCATGACCTTGACATCGCTCTTGCTGAGCCGGCCATTGTTGCCAGAGAAGCCCCGACACCACAATTGCCTTCTTCCACGAGTCTATCTTGCCGATGCCCCGCTTCAAAAACGATCCTCCGATTCCGATGTTTGCCATGACAAGACTTAGGGTATCTCCAGCCGTTCGGCCCCCCAGGGCGCCTAAATAGAGCATCCTGGGGGCGTGACGGCGCTAGTTCGGCGCCTGGGGGCGAGCTAGCTCCCAGTCACGCCCCCACGCGCCGATCCCAGGATGCGGTAAATTCAAACTTGGTCGTTCCCGCTCTCAAAAGACGCCGCAAATCCGGTTCGCGGCCGGTTCGCGCCGGTGGTCGGTTCGAGGCAGACAACTTTTCACGCTTCGGCGAGGCATTCCTCCTCCTTGGACGTCCACTTGACGCGCGGTTCGCCCGACCTAGCCGCCCGCTTCTTTTTCTGGCGCCCCTTCGTCGGAACAGGAGCCGGCTCCTCCTCCTCCTCCTCGTCCTCCTCCTCCTCCTCGGGATCCTGCGCGTCGTCGCCGTAGACGTAGCCGAGCTCGGCTTCCATGTCGCCGCTGAGGTCCACTACCTCGTCCTGGGTGGCGAACCCGGGAGACGAGGCGGCCGCGGCCGATCCTGTCGCGATGATGTCGTCCATGTCGGCTACCGTGTCGTCGGCGTCGCCGAGGTGCGAGAAGGGTAGCAGACCACGGTAGACATGGGGCGTTGGTGTGGTCGCGTAGGCGGCGGGCGGCGAGTAGTTGTATGGAGGGTACTGCACGCCGACGAAGGCGGGCGAGGGCGTGCGCGTCGCAGGGTGACCATGGGGGAAGGTCACGTTTGGGTTGAACCCGCCGTGCGCGTCGCCGTCGGCGTAGCCGGGCGACGATGAACCCCATGGAGATCCGGCGCCTTGCTGTCCCTAGGGCGCGTACTGGGCGTGGCTGACGACGGGCGGATTCATCCCCGCCTCGACCGACGAGGAAGACGCCGCCGCGCGCGCCGCGTTGTCGCGGGCCTTCTTGGCTATGCCCCTGTTCCGCCTGTCGGCGGTGACTGCTTCTCGCCGCTGAACTTCCACCCTCCACTCGGCGTTCGACAGGCCCGGTGGCTTCGATGGCGGCGCCCTCGGCTTCCTCTGCTTTGGCCGGGTCACAGCGCCAGTCGCGGTCGCCGCCGCGCGCGACATGGAGTACTTCTTCGGCGGCATGGCGGCGGAAGGCGAGCGGGGTTTGGCGGGAGAAAGGGGGAGAATGGCGGGAGAAAGCCGAGCGAGCGGGAGAGAAGCGAGAAAAGAGTCAAGAAAACGGCGGGAAAGGCCCTCGGGTCGCTTCCAGTGCGGGCCCACGCGCCTTTTTCGCTTGCGCCGGCTCCCCAAGCGCCCCCAGGGCACCGGGTTCGGCCTGGGTCCGCCGGCACCAGTTTTGACCCGAGCCGGCGAAAAACGGGCTTCTGGGGGCGCGACTGGGGCCTTTTTTCGGCGCCGGCGCGGCAAAATCGCCTGGGGAGGGCCTGTTGGGTGCGCGGCTGGAGATGCCCTTAACAGATGACCAACTATAGAATCAAGTTCTACCTGTCTAGAAGAAATCGTATTCCAGGAGTCTGTGAGGATCCATAACATGGAGCGAGCATCACAAACAGTCAGTCTTGCCGTCTGCAGGGTAGCAGGCCTAGCGCAGAACCCCAACAAGACCAACCACCCTGCAGGGCAGCCACGCATTTCCAAGCCCAAACAGTACCGCCCGCGGCATCTTTGCCTGCCTCCGGAATCGATCGCCGATGCAGCCACGGCGCCGCACCGCCCGTCACGAGTCGTCGCTCTCGCAGACCACCACCTTATCCCCCCAAGGCTCACGCTCAGCTCTCTCAAGCAGGGTGCACGCACGGTTGACTTGGGTTGGGTAAGCACGACCCCGACACACCAACACTACCACCACTGTTCCCAAGCTCAAACTCATGCGCTTGGTGTAGACGAGGACGAAGGAGCTCGTCTCTCTGCCCACCACCACCATACGAGATGGTATATAAACCCACCACACTGTCATTTCCGAGCATCAACAACAACACTAGGCCAGTAAATCCTCCTCGCCTCCTCGGGCAGTTAGCAATCCAGATAGTCTAGTCGCCAGCTGTCACCAAAGAATGTGCTTGGAGTTCGGTTCGTGTTTCGGCGGCAGAACGGACGACTACGACGGCGAGCGGCTCAACCACAGGGAGGAGCACGGCGGCGGCCGTCGTGCTCGTGGCCACGACCGCAGAGGGAACCACGGCACTGGCACCGATGGCCACAAACCGGCGTACCACCACCAGCCGCCCACCGCAGTGGACGAGGCCGGGCACAAGGCCTACCACGACGGCTCGTGGAAAGCCGACCACGCTGGCGCTGGTGCCCGCAGCGGTTACGCCACCTATGCGCAACACAAGGCCGACACCGAGATGCCAAAGCTTCCCACGTGGCACAACAAGGTCGGCGACGACGCCTACGCAGCGTGCCTCCGAGAAGCTGCTGATACTGATTCGTAGGAACAACGCCGCCATGGATTACCACCAATATCCAACCAGCACCGCCTTTTCTACTACTACTCTTGGAAGGTACTAGCTAGAGGTAGTCAACGTTAGCTATGCGGCTATTACACCACTAGTCAAGGTTAGCTAGCATGGCAGTTCATCAATCCTTCCCTGTCCCTAAACACTTCCTCTGCTTCTCTCTGGTAGCTCTGTTTTTCCTCTGTTTTCTCATCCGCTGACATTGAAAAGGCACCTGGAAGAGCGTGTAAGAGCCGCGAACCAGGGGGCCTATATATTTTGATCAGAGCCTCCACGTATTTGTCGATGGATGAGCGTCACAAGTTCCAGCTCCAGGATGCTTTTACCACTCTGTTTCTGTAGTTGCTTCTACTAGTATAAAGTTGAGACACTTATTTTGAGACGAAGGGAGTACTACTTTCGCTGTGAAAGAAAGCATTGTGAGATCTCAAATGAGTCCCCATTTCTGCTTTCTTCTTGCTTTGCTGTCCTTTTTTTTCTTACCAGTCTGTTTGTGTAGTTGCTTGTGATTTAGTTGTAGCTGCTTTCGGCTTGTATTGTATATAATCAACTCAAAGAAAGCACTGTCAAATCTCAGATGAATCTTCATTTCTCCTCTTGCTATGTGCATGTGGTTTCTCTGACTTCTTTAGTTCAATCACTTCTCACTTGCCAAGCATGTTTTTGACTAGTTGGCACTTGGCAGCTCATCTACTGTTGCTACAGAACTCAGCACGATCTTCTACTCGATATGGAGTAGTTACTATTTAACTGACTGTTTACCAAAGATAATGACTGTTCACCCATTACATGTCGTCACTGGTGTGACATAATCAGTAACAAACATCTTATGTCATGGGGATGCACGAGAAAGCCGCTCATACGTCTATGCAACCATGCATTGGATTTTTTTTGCGGGGTCATGCATTGGAATTTTGACAACAAGTTGGGGTTAAAAGCAGCCAGACACCCTAGATAGACAAATTTTCTGCAGGCAAATTAGAGAATAAAGTGACAGATGTAGATAACACAACTCACTCTACTATAGACAATGAATAATTCACTCTATCATGTTGTTGGTAGTATTTTTTAAAGGATGTTCTTGAAACAAAGAGATCTCAAATAAAAAGGATACTATCTCCCTTTCTTTTTCAGTTCGCTTTACGACAACTCTATCATGTTTACAGCTGCAATTTTATAGTTCTCAATAAGAAAAGTGCAGATCTGCCCATGAATCACATTTTCGATAGCATTTCCATTTTTAATGCATATACCTGTGATGGTGCAGTAGCATACCCAGAAAGCTACTCGCCTTTCTTGCAACTTATTTTTTCAGCCTGTTGCACCGTCTTTACCAATTATTGAAGAGGAACCAGAGGATGTAGAAAGTTATGCAGACGGTCACTAGTAGAAAAGGGCCTATAGTCCCGGTTCTGGAACCGGGACTAAAGGATCATTACTAAAGCCTTCCCCTTTAGTCCCGGTTCTTACACGAACCGGGACTAAAGGGCCTCCACGTGGCCGCTACCTGGAGGTCCACCTTTAGTCCCGGTTAGTAACATCAATTGGTACTAAAGAAAATTTTATTAATTTTTTTTTGAAAAAAATTCATTTTTTTGAATTTTTTTATTTTCAAATTTCTGAATTACTTTAACCTCTAATCTCTAATCACCCCACATCATCCTAAATCATCTAACTTTCCGGACAGTCACCCATCCTCTCATTACTCCAGCCTGAGCACGCTTAACTTCTGGGGTTCTATTCTCCCTCGTTTCCAAGTCTACACTTGTTGTTTTCCTGACAATAGTAAGATGTCAATCCTATTAACCCTCAGGAATTTAGCTTGAGCATTAAGTCACACATTGCACTGTTTGAGTTTGAAACTATTGTTCTAAAAAACAATAATTATTTAGTAACACTAATATTTCTTGAATAAGTAGTTTGACCATAGTTTGACCAGATTTGACCAAAATTAAAAAAACTGAAATAATTATTTAGTAACACTAATATTCTTGAATAGTTATTTAGTAACACTAATACTTCTTGAATAAGTAGTTTGACCATAGTTTGACTAGATTTAAAAAAATTTAAAAAAAAACTAAAATTTGAGCATAACTTTTTTTTTCCTTTTAGAATTTGAGGATTCTAAAAATTTGCAAACAGGCCATAGGCGGTCAAAATCGGATGCGGATTTTCGTGCTGAACATTTTGATATATTGTACAGTTTTTTCTGACATCGTATGCAAAAGTTATAGTTGTTTTACATTTTCCCTACACATTTTGCAAAACATGTCCAAATTTAAGTTTTTAAATTTTCCTAACTAGTAGATGTGGTAACATAACTACATCTCGAAGGATTGTAACTTTTCAAGTTTTTATCATTTTCTTTTGCTTTTTACAAAACTGAAAAGGCGATACAACGGGTGGGGGGGGGGGGGGGGTAGGATTTGAAAATTGTACCATTAGTACCGGTTCGTGGCACGAACCAGTACTAAAAGTCTCAACCCCATTAGTACCGGTTCGTGCCACGAACCGGTACTAATGGGCATCGCACCTTTTAGTACAGGTTCGTGGCACCAACGGGGACTAAAGGTCCCATTTGAACCAGGAGTAATGTCTGTACGGTGCCCTCGCCGCTCGAACCGGGTCTAATGCTCACATTAGTCCCGGTTCGTAATGCAACCGGGATTAATGCTCTTTTCTGGCCGAACAAAAGTCTTGTTTTCTACTAGTGGGTAAAAACTTACCTTACTGATTTGTGGAAAGGTGGAAGGCGAATAATCACCTACGGTCTAGTTGTTTTTACTGCTGTAAAGAGTGTCAATCATGCTTCCTGAAATTCTGCCTAAGAAGCGAAGACCGCTTTGCTGAAACTAACATACACATGCCGAAGTGTGTAACTTTTTTCGGTGCGTGCTACATAAGCGTATTTAACAACACCAAGGAATGCTTTTCAGCAAGATTAGCATAACACAGAATCACAGAGCAGGTTGCGGTAGCCCTCATGGTGTAAAGTACAAATTTCAGTGCTCTGGTGCCTTTACGGCTTTACCTCGCTGGCATCTTCGCTGGCGCCCACAGCAGCTTTGCCGGCATCTTTGCGGGCGTTTACCTCGGCCTCCGTTGGCTCTGCTTCGGCTCCATCACCTACTGGAGAGCTGGCCACCTCAGGGGCTGTCGTCGTGGCTCCTCAGCCCGCCGGCCCTGTCACCCGTTCCCGCAAGGGCGTCCACAGGCCGAGTCTTCGACCCTTCACCCAGCTTCTCCAAGAATCTTGAACCCATTTTTTATTTTTACAATCCTAGCTAGTTAGGACGTAAAAAACTAGGATTGTAAAAAAAAAATATAGGTTCAAGATTCTGAAAGAAGCTGGGTGAAGGGTTGATTCTCAAGATTCTGGGAGAATTGACACAAAGAACTTGGCCCTAACCTCCCAGGTCGGCTCTACGTAGACTCATGACGATTTGAAGCAGACCTTTGTTTCACACATCCACGTCCATCATCTTCGGCAACCGTTCTGCGACACGAAAGCTAAGTGGGTGACTGTCCCCTATGATTCATTGACCAATAAATTTTCAAAAAAATTATGTGAAAATCCGGGTTGTCGGTCAGGTGGAACTTCTAAGGACAAAACTACTCAACCATAATGTCTAAGCTCGGTAGTTTCGTGGAAGTCCTCTACTGTAGAATAGTGTTTCATTGAGGCCTTGTACAATGCAATGTGCTTATGGAAGGTGCTTAGAGAAATAAACCAGCTTTTCCTTAAGCACCCGTGCTTATTTGTACAGAATAGACGCTTAACTAAGCGTCTCTCCTGTAGAAATAGGCACTAGTGCTTCAGAAAAACTCGGTTTATTTTTCTAAGCACCTCCCTAAGCATCTCCCATTGTACAAGGCCTGATGATTCATTATTGACGGATTGTCAAAATAGATAGTGATTGGACTTTCCATGAATGAAGGTTTAAAATGGGTGCCGCATATACATAGAACTTTTTGATGGCCAAGGTCATGTGCGGTACCCAACATTGCCCACTATATAACCCACCAGTTCACCTAAATCCCCTACCCAGCAGGGTTCCACACACCACCACCCAACATCTCGTCCAATGCCTCCATATGGTACTTGGGGGTCAAAATCTCGACTGATTTGTCTGATCTTTCTAGTGGATCAATCATAATGTAGTATTTCAAGAAGCTTCATGAAATGCCATTGTATTTCTTTTTCATAGGACTAGGAGGCACGGAGAAGTCAGTGGTGCATAAGGAATGGGTAACATTAGCAAGTCCAAACTTGGTTACTTGAAGCCTTTGTGAGAGTGACACCCCACATGTCTTACTGTTTGGCTAATGATTAATCTATAAAAACCCCGAGCAAGTGAAAAATTAGTACAACTCATCTTTATGAACTATTCAAAGGAACTAGCTAGTACTATATCGCATGGCCACAGTTGGTAGGTAAGCCTTCCAGGTGTATCAAATCACTTACTCTACTCTACTCTACCGTTACAAAATCCAGGCAATATTATTTGCCTAACCTCCCTAGGTAATAAAGTCAATATGTTGTTTTTCCTCATGAATTTTGTAATGTTGCTTTTCCTATTGAAAATTAGAAAAATAGTATTATCAACCATACTTCTTATCGTATAATTATGAAAAACCTAGGTATTCAAAGCGAGAGAAAGACGATCTTTGGCAAAAATTTAAATTATGCAGGGGATAAGCTATACCAAAGAAAATGACGAGTTAACGGCATAAACATAAGACATGCAACTGGCATTTCTAACGCTTATCATTAATAGGTTGGCCCAATAAAATATAAAACATTGAATAAAGACTACAAGAAATAGCATTATGAAGATTACTTCATAAATTATAGATTCGGATATGCATATCAGCATGTGTGGCCTAGAGGATGTGGTGGCGACATGCTTTGGATTGATCTGTTTATTGTGTAATCGTTTCTTTCTCCTATGTTTTTGCGGGGAAGATAGCACGCGTACCGGAAGTGTGGAGCCTTACAGCTTGATTGGCTCCACACAGTGCTCCATCCCCACACAACCACTATGAGATCAGCTCACCACACCTACGATGGTGTTTACAGTGAAGTCGCATAAGGTGGTGTATGTCGATACACGGTGTCGCGTCGGCGCTTTAAGTGTTTCCGTGGTTGTAGTTTTATTTCAACTATGTATGTTTTCAAGGGCAGAGATAGGACATTAAACATTCTTCAGGTTGCGTCTTATAGATACAATGATAACACTAACAAGCAGCGAACCAACCTGTGATTGGATGATTAGGAGGACAGTGGTATCCCCAACCCACCCAGGGTTCGAATCTTTCCCGTAAAATAAGTCTTACCTTGTTGGTAAAAACATTAATTTCTATTATTAGTGAAAACTATTTTTTTTTGATAAAACTTTTGGGCTATTCATCTTTAATCATGGCAGTACAATGAATTATCATAAATAATAAAAATTACATCTAGATTCATAGACAACCTACCGACGATTACAAGCACTGAAGCGAATCGAAGGCGCGGCGCCGTTATCACCCCTCCTTCGCCGGAGTCGGGCCCAACTTGTTGTAGTAGATGGTTGGGAAGTCATCATGCTAAGGCCCCATAGAACCAGCGCACCAGAACTGCAACCGCCACTGACGAAAGAATAACATAGATCGAAAGGATCCAACCCAAAGACACACGATCATACACGAACAGCAACCAGATCCGAGCAAATCCAACGGAGACACACCTCCACACGCCAGCTAGACGCATCACCAGAATAGGAGCTAGGCAAGGAGACCTTTATTTCATCTTCATGGAGCCGCCGCCGCCTCGCCTTCCTGAGTAGGAAATAAACCCTAACGAAACTCGAAGGATCGACTAGCAACGGAGCCCTCCTGCCGTTTTTTTAGAACGAAGGCTCAAGAAGAGCCCGACTTTGAATTAACAAAGCCATCAACCGGCCAGGGATTACACAAGGCCACCAATACAACCAACTGAAAACAGAAAAGAAAATAAACTGCAGGTACACGGTGATGCCGAAGCAGCTTACAAGCACCAAAAACTACACGCCCTATAGAAGTAAAGATAATAAGCACTAGCATGTAGTCAACGGAGTCCTCCAAGTGAACTTTAGTCAGTAGGACAAACAGAGGGGAACTTCGGGCGGAGCCATTTCCCAACATCGATGGACCGAGCCCTCATCTACCCTGGAAGGTGCACTTCGAAACCATGCCTCTCCTCTCCAAATCCAGAGGGGACCCCTGCCCCTCGCCTTGGCTCGAAAGGCGCCGGACCGCCGGAAGATGGAATTGCCCTCCCTAGAGCAAGGAAAGGGCATGATTCTGGGCACCAAGGGAGATACTCAGCTCGACACGTCGCTGCACGAAGGGTACCAGAAGAAAGTCCACACCGCAGCCCACTGATACAAGCACGAAGAGGAAAAACTGCACAAGGGGGCTGTCACTGAACAAACAAACAGCAAGGAGAAAATGGAGCATCCATAATTGGAATCAGATCAACCCGCAGAATCAGCTCCGTGACCTTGCTACCGCATATGGTTGCTGCCAATACAAAGGAGAGGATCCCTATCCCCTCTCTGCCCAAGGCAGAGACGTTGAGCAAGCAAGCACAGATCGGCCAACGGCCAAACGAGAGGACAGCAGGCCGACACTAATTCAGAGACGAAGCATCATGCTCCAAATCCCTCGCCGAAGACGCAGCCACCCAGCCACCACCGCCCAGCACCACACCACACTCCCACCTTGCCCAAGCCGGCACCTTCAAGAAGGAGACGGCGCACGCTGCACCGTTGTCGACCTGTCTCGGCAAGACATGGGATTTCTCCCGGGCATGGAGCGGGAGGGAGAGGGCACGAACCTCAACGGCGCCTCCAAGGAGGGGAACGGCACCGGCCGGAGTCGCCGCCGTCGTGGCTGGAGCACCCCAGCCAAGGATTTCTCCCGATTCGGTCCGCATCTCCGGGCAGCCCAACGTCGGATCCGGCGGCTAGAGGCCACCGACGACCAGATCCGGCGGGGCAAAGTGCTGCGTGGGGGGAGGGAGGCCGCCTTTAGATCCAGCCGCGGACGAGGAGGGCGCAGCACCCGCTGCGACCGGCGACAGCTCCCGCCGTCCCTCGCCACCCTCGCGACCAAGGAAACGGAGGGCCACCACCTGCGACGCCGCTTGCAGGGAGACAGCGCAGCCTCGCCACCCGAGGCCGCCGCCTCGGCGTCCGGAGCCCTCCGGCTGGGAGCAGCAAATCCTCGCCGCCGCCGTCCTTGACGACCCCGCGGGCGGCGCCGGAGGTTTCCTCGGGCGGCGGCGAGGGGGGAGGGGGGAGGCGGGAGGGGAGGTTCGGCGGCTAGGGTTCATCGCCACCCGAGTCGCCCCAAGCGGAGCGACGCGGGGGCCGGGGGTGGTCTTCCAGATGCTGAACCTTCTCCCCCAAAGGAACTGTAAACCAATCCCTCCTGCCGGTTCTGCCAAGATCCAGCACGCCCCATGGCCCTAGGACCACTAGAGACAAGGTGGACCTGCAGTGGCACCGGCGAGAGGCACAAACCCTAGTTTTTTTAGGTTATTTTCAACGGGTACAAGAATTTGGAGTGCCGCAGATTTAGAGAGTAGACTTCGTTGCGGCCCCAAAGGCGCCTTTTTGAAAGCTTCAAAACACGGTACGATCGACGACCGGTCAGTCCAACATTCGGACAACACACCCATTGTCCACATCCCCCAAAAAGATATTCCTAACAATTTGGGTTAGTGCGGGATAATCGGGGCGCCGAGTGACCCGACCCCGAGCTCTCCTGCTAGCGTGCACCGGCGGCGGCCACTCCGGCCCCGTCGGCCACCCCACCGCTGGCTCGCAGCCCAGCCGCCATGCTGCCGCCGCCTCCACCCTCGTTGCCCGTGGGCTTCAAGCCGGTTGACGTCCCGCCGCCATCCCTATCGTCTTCCCGGTCAGATCTGGATCGGGACCTCCTGCTTCCGCCGCCGCCGCCGACGACGCTGGACCTGTCCACCCAGCTTCGTGCCGTGCCCATGGCGGTGCTGGTGATGCCTCCGTGCGAGCTCGTAGCGCCCACATCACCGAAGCTCCCCATGCCCGCGGCTACCGGCAACTGCCCAGCTCCGGCGCCGGCCACCGCGACACCGACGCCACCCATGCCCGCGGCAGCTGGTGGCTGCCCCGCTTCGTCGACGACGGCTGCTGCTGTCGACATCCTGGTCCCCGTGGCGGCTCCGTCCCTCCACCAGCCGGCCGCTCCCGGGAGCTCGCGTCCATCGCCACCGAGCTCGCTCCCCTCCGAGCCAGCGCCCGAGGTCCCTCCCGCATCGACGTTCGCCGCCGCCGCACTAGCCGCGGCTGCACTTGCTTGCCGCAGATCGGACCCGGCCATCAGAGGGCAGAAGGCTCGTTCCCAGGAGGGCCTGGATACCTTTGCTTTGCCGCCTGCTGGACGCCCTTGCCTGCCCGGCATCCAACCTCCTGCACTCGTTGCTCCTGGTTGGGGGGATTGGCGTGGATGCTTCCATCGTGATGAGGCGGCTGATGTTGTCGAGCGTGAGCAAGGGGGATGGCAGACTGTCTCGAAGGGGCGCTGCTCGCCGCCTCCTGCAGCTTTTCGTCGCCCTTCCATCAATGTGCGGCGTTCCCTCCGACGTGGCTGAGAGACAGGTGTTTCCGGTGTCTCTGTCGAGGTCATCGCGCATACTCCTGCAGGGATCCAATCCGATGCACTGACTACCTTCGATCTGGACATATCGCTCGCTTCTGTCGTGCTAAGAAGCCTGTCCACCAAGCTTCGCCGCTCCAATGTCATGCTCCATCGGCTGCTTCCACCGGTGATGTCTCCATGATAGATGTGCAGATCCCGTCTATCTCGGCTGAGCATGTCGGGTTGGTGGAGGAGACCAAGATGCTTCGCACTGAGCTTCACGACTGCCTTGCACGTGCCGGCAGTGTTTTGGGGAGGGCGGAGGCTGCTCTTGCCAAACTAGAGGTGGTGCCGGATGTGTCTTCGCTGCCTGAGCTTCAGATTGGGGTTGTGCCTGATGTGTCCCTACTGCCCGGGATCCAGGTTGTCTCTGTCGATGGGGAAGGTGGCATGTATGGAGATCTCTCCCCTCGTGCTACAGCCTATCAGTTTCCGCTGCCTGTCATGCCGATTCCTTCAGGGAGTGAAGTCATTGTTGAGGTCGTGACTCCGGTGCTGCGGATTATGCCTGAGCTTCAGAAGCTTTGTGTGGAGCCCACTTTGCCTATTTCGATGGTGCTTCCCGAGGAGATAGGGTCTCTTGGAGGGGACTTGGCGATGCCGACTGCGAGCTCATCGTTTTCATTGGAGCCGAGTCAGCCGCTTGCCTTTGTGGACCTTGGAGGTTTGGCGGCTGCTGCTGCTATCTCACCTGAGGTTGTTGGCCCGGTGGCGTCTGTTGGTGCTGAGTTTGATGAGGTAGGTGCTTTGACACCTGTGTCTAAGGCGCCGAAGCCCGTCCAGTCTCTCATCTTTGACCGCGACGCTATGTTGGCACGTATTGATGAGGTGGTCTTCGCGAAAAAGCTTGGCCGCTTGCTCACCAGCTTGGATGCAGCTTGTCCTGGGTCTGCCAAGACGATTGCTTGCCTCCTAGCGGAGGAGGTTTCTACGGGCAAAATGAAGAAGGTGAAGAAGGCTATCAGGAGCATAGGCAAGAAGACTGACGTCATTAGGAAGGCGTCCGCGACTGCTTAATGGAGGATGCTCAGTCTTTTTGTCATCCATCTTCGATTGACTCGCCTCTGTGGATTTGGTGGCGTTCGGTGGTTTCGTTGAGGGTTTCGTTGCGATGTCATTTTGCGAGGGCTTATGGTTGTTGCATGTTATGTATGTTTGTTGGGTTGACCGTGGTGTCATGGAGTTTCTTTCTTAGCGAGTAGTCCGCATGTGGTCTATATGTATCGGTTTTCGCCCGGTTTTCCTTTAATTAACCGGGCAATTATCTTCTTCTTAATTAATCGATGAGGCAAATCTTTTGCCTCCGTTTCGAAAAAAAAGATATTCCTTGGTCCTCCGGTGGGGTCGATTTTCTGCCGTCCCGCTGCACCGCCCTCCCTCCATGATTCGCGCGGTTGACCCATCCTGGAGACCAGAGAGCACGGAAACGTGTCGACGATGAGCTCTAATCTCCCCACCCGAATATATATCACCCACCACACCAAAACTGTCAGTTTCAGGGCCATCCACAACACCACTGATACCCCAGCAGCTAGTTCGAGGATAGTGCTGCACGCACGAGGTAATCAAAAAGAAGCACCCGGCGCCAGTCACCACTCGCCACCAAGAATGTGCCTGGAGTTCGGCTCGTGCTTCGGCGGCCACAGACGGGACGACTACGGCCGCAGCAGAGGCAACCCCGGCCACGGCTACTGGTCGGAGCCAGCGCCGGTGCACCGGCAGCCGCCGATCGTCGCCGTCCACGAGGCCGGGCACAAGGCCTACCACGACGGCGCACCGAAAGCCAAGCACGCCGACGCCGGCAGCCATGAAGGGTACGCCGACTTGCAAGACAAGGCTGGCAGCGAGACGCCCTGGCACAACAAGGTCGGCGACAACGCCGGCTACGGTGCATACATGATGCGCGTCCACGAAGGAGCTGCTGATCCTAGGGAGCACGGCGCCATGGATTACCAACAGTACCCAACCACCACCACCACTCTCGCAAAGTACCAGGTGGCTAGTCGTTAAGAGTAGCTCTAATAGCACGGCCATGGCAGTTCATCAAACACTACTGCATCTGCTTCTTTTTTGTTCAGTAGCTCTGTCTTTTTCATGTCTTCCAACATGCTGAAAGGCACCTGGAATAGTGTGTGTGAGGAGCAGCCCAGAGGGCGCAGTGAATTTTGACAGAGAGCCTCCACGTTTTTATCGATGGATGTGCGGCGGACAGAAGGTCCAGCTCCAGGAAGCTTTTGTTGGAAGATGGTTTTACTTTTACCAGTTTGTTTGTGTATTTGCCTGTAATTTAGCTGCAGCTGCTTTTTCGCCTTGTATCATAATCAAGTGAAAGAAAGAACTGCCAAATCTAAGATGTGTCTCCAGTTCTGTTTTCCCTAAGTGCATGTGACTTCTCTGGCTTCTTTAACTCAGTCACTTCTTACTTGCCAAGCATGTCTTGAGAAAAGCGAGGGTGTTTCTTGGCTGGTTGGAAGCTCATCAACTGCTTGGAACAGAGCTCAGCGCAATCTTGCGCTGAATCAGCATATTTGCTTTTTTTTTGTTTGAAAAGGAATCAGCATATTTGCTAAACAAACCAACTGTTAAATCCGTATATAGACCAATTATTCAGCTGAAAATTTTCCCAGCAGGAGAACGACTGCTCACCCATGACATTTCGTCACCGGTAACAAACATGTTATGCCACGGAATATGCGAGAGAGTCACACGTTTGTGTGTTCCCATTGGAAGTTGGACTACTAGGTGAGGTTAAAGCAGATGCCCCAGATAGTTTATGCCGGCAAATTAGAGAATAATGTGACTCGCTCTGTTTTTCTAGATAATGAACAACTCACTCTATTATCTTCTTGAAGTTTTCAAACAAAACAAAAGAATGTTCTTGAAACAAAAAGAATGTTCTTGCACTTCCCTTTCTTTTTCAGTTTGCTTTACGCAACTCTATCATGTTAACAGCCACAGTTTTAGTTCTCAGAAAAGAAAAGTGCAGATCTGCCCGAATCGTATTTCCGTTAGCATTTTTTTAGAAGATTGATGGCGTATCTGGCATTGTATATGCATAATATATCTGTGCTGACCCAGTAGCACAGTTTGAAAGTTACCCACCTTTCTTCTAACTTATTCCCTTCAGCCTCTCGCCCCGTGGATAGCCATTACCGAAGTGGAACCAGAGCACATCGAAAGACCGTAAAAACTTGCCTTACTAATGGTCATCCCATCAGATTAACAAGAGACCCTTTCTTTCCTATCGTGATCTGCGTTCTGGGGGGAGAGGGGGCCAAGCGAAAGCAGAACAATCCGCTTGCAATCTAGAAATGGAATTATTGGTTTCTGGCTAAACGCACATTGGGAAAAAAGCGAAAGCAGAACAATCCGCTTGCAATCTACTCCCTCCGTCCCATAATATAAGAGCGTTTTTGACACTACACTAGTATAAAAAAGGTTCTTATATTATGGGACGGAGGGAGTAGTTAATGTGTCAATCATGCCACCTGAAATGGAATTATTGGTTTCTGGCTAAACACACATTGCGATGCTTAGTGCAATTCTGCCTACGAAGCGAAGACCGCTTTGCTGAAACTAAAGTACGCACACCAAAGCGTGTAGCTCTTTCCGGTGTGCGTGCGACAGAAGCGTATTAAGTTTAACGACACCAAGGAATGCTTTTCAGCAAGATTAACATAACAGAGAATCACAGACCAGGCAGCTGTTGCCCTCATGCTGTAAAGCACAGGTTCGGTCTAGTGCTTTTAGCTCTAGCTCAACAACTTGGAATAAGACCAAGGACGGGGAATAAATACAGTCAGTAATTATATGTATGCACCTTTTGCCCATGAACTGATAGATACAGAGCCACTGGACAACTAGCTACGCTGGGCGGTGCAACCTGGTAGAGAATGTCCAATGGCTCCAGACATGCCTGTCATTATCGCCGCTCAGTTGTGCTTGTTTACCGTCGGAATAAGTGTGTATTCAGTACTTCCACCAGCCACTCACACTATCTACTATGTCAACACATGATTTAGATACAACAAGCGGTCCTAGATAAAATAAGGGGCGACTTCCCATTTGCAGATTATTACGCCAACATTTTCTAATTAACTGAAGAAGAGCTCGAAAAACACTACAGTATTTAAAATATGGGGCACCTTCTGTTTTGCAGAATATTACTCCAACCTTTTCTAGTTTGGCACAGGAGATCGCCACACGGTATATACACAAGAAGCCGCTTCCATAGAAAATCCAATTGCTCGATTTCCCATGAGATTATCTTATTTACATAGGATTACCGATCAAGATCTTGGCCGAACAATTCAGAAATGAACCACTTGATATTACATAATCCATAATGAGTGGGATCAAATTCCACTAATTAAAACTTTCGGTGGACAATGACATTCACAGGTTGAGTTCTAATTTGTCCCCGATCCAGTTTTGGTTCCCCTCCTTTCTACTACCTCCGTCCGGGTTTATTAGGCCCCCTCTCATTTTGGGCTAAAGTTTGACCAACAAATTTAACTAATAAAATGTAAATTATATGTCATAAAAATTATACCATCGGAAAGCCCTATCAAATACAAATCCAACAAGGTACTTTTTGTAGCATATATTCTATATTTTCTTAGTCATATCAATTGTCAAAATTTGACTTAAAATACTAGGGGGCCTAATAAACCCGGACGGAGGTAGTACCAATAATGTACCCTCCCTTTGGTGTCTTCTTATTTACGAATTTCGCCATACACAATCTGAAGAGGAAACAAAGCAACAGATTCCAGCAAGCTTGTAGGAGAATAAAGGCACTGGCATATGGAATGCAGTAGCAAAGGAAATGTGATTATCCATTTGTTTATCCATATACACCTAATAATGCACTCATATAAGCCCTCGTGCCAAATGTAGCACTTTGTTTTCTAGCAAGTGGCTCAGATGTTTGTGACGTCAAATTTGTTGTTTTTCTTGGAGGTTGATGACAACAGTTCCTGTCTTGGAGGTTAAAATGACGAAAGTTTAAAATGGCAAAATTGGGATGAATGGTCTGACTTAGTTACGGTGTTTAGTAACATTGGCCATGTCTTAAACTCAGACACTAGTGTCAGTCTAGGCCAATGGCCTTCCATGAAAAAGCAAGTGTAGACAGATATTTTCGGTCCCGTATTCTCCGAATAATATTGCTCATGACTCAAGAACCAGTCTGCTGATCTGATTGATAATTCTGAGAATTAAAATATTCCATAGAGCAATGAACACCCAGTATATCGACACGCCATGCAGTAAAACATTAGCATTAGAATGTGTGGCATCATTATTAGGATCTTGACTGTGCTTGGCTTGCCATGAAAGATTCCAACAAAAAATATATGGTCATGGTGAACCTTGTTAGTTTGTCTGCCTAGCGAGTATTTGGCTGAACGACAATTGCCATGACTAAAATTTGCATGTCTTGAAAACTTGTGTTCCGACAAGTTAGTGGGTCTCATGAACATGGATGGAGCATCGGGAACAGTCAGTCTATGGCCGTCCATGACACAATAGCTGACCACAACAAGGTGTATAAACTTACCGGCAAAGCATTATTGCCCCAAACCCAAACAGTCCAAGGGAACCATTTTAAGTTCAGCCTGACTTGGGGACAGATGTTGCATCTCCTGCAGCCTACCGTAAGTACCCGAAGAAAGTGCAATAAACGCAAGCACAAGAAGCATCTATTAGTCTTAGTTGAAATTCATATTCAGCTACATTAATTGTATTCATGAGGTTCATGCGGGCTTTTTGCTCAATTCATATGCGAGCTCCATTGATATGTATGCATTCTAAGGTAAAAGAAATATGAGAAACTTAAGTACGTTTGTTTATCCATAACAAAAAAGGTCAGGGCTTCAATTTTAAAAGACGAAAACAAATATGCTAGAATGCTAGTTAAGAAGAGTTCGGAGTGCATCTATAGATCAGTATCTTTTATTTGAAAGGTAGCTCGATAAACCAAACATCATGAGCATCATATAGTGAAGAAGCAACATACGTTAGCAAATGGCAAGTCACCACCAATTTCTAGTGTGTAAAATTTTCCATAATGAGAACATGTGGGTGGTGATTTTTTGCACATAGCTGGTGAATGAACTTTCTTTTTTCGAACCATCCAGAAGAACTGCATGTATTTATATTAAAGGAAGGGGAAATGGTAAACGACCACAATACAACAAACAATAAAAAATGAAAACCCACAAACAACCACACACACGACCCAAAACAACCAGTGCTACCACACGGCAACCCAAGAAATGAGCTCTCTAATGCAACTAGAAGTGACTCCAGCCCGCTACAGCCCACTGTGTAGAGTCAGCTTCAATTTACTCGATGATACTTTAAAGTGGCGTGAAGCTTGTGAATGAACTCACCACGATCTTGCAAAATTCCTGGTGCCTCCGACCCCTAGGTATAGAGTTCAGGAAGAAAATACATCTATGTATTTCAAAATGTTCTACTATTTCTTTTTAGATATATTGAATATTAGAAGCTATCGATATTTCAAACTCCCAGTATGCTTCAGGGTATAGGTGTTGTGAATGTTGTGTTACCGAGTCTGTTAGTGTGAGAGAAGAGTGGATACTTGAGAAGAAACATGATGCATATGTCTCCTTTTATTATGGTGGAAGTTGCAATTCACATGAAGGGCCAGTTCTTTTGCTGGCTTTTATGGGCTTCTAGAATAAGCTACCCACTACCAAGCTTACTCTAGAAGCCCAACCAATTTTTATTTCTTTTAGAAGCCTAGTAGTCAAGTCATAATACTAGGACTTGACTACTTGGCTTCTAAAAAAATTGGTTGGGCTTCTAAAATAAGCAGGGATGGCAACTTACTCCAGCTTATTCTAGAAGCCATCAAAAGAACTAGCGCGAAGTCTCGAATTTTAGCTGCATTACCTATATGGGTGCCTGCCTTGATGTTCTCGTGACTGGGGGTAGCTAGAGCCAAGTGGCATCGATGTTATCAATAAAAAGGAAAACACATTAAAAGGGACAAGTGCCATGTGTATGGGTAAATTTGTAGGCAAGCATCATATTAATTTGGTACAAGCAGGCATTGTAGCTCATAAGGCCATTGATCTGTAAAACAAAGATAGATAAAATAATGCTACTATTTCATTGCCTATACAAACATGTGGCTGCCATTTTTCAGGGATAAAAATAATTGGCAAGAGTGCATATTAAGGTCAAGTTCGACCTGTGAAAATCTGAATTACCAGTGAGTTGGAACTTGTAAGGCCAAAACTAGTCAACCATGCTGTCTAAGCTCAGCAGTTTCATGGAAATCCACAACCACATAATAGTATGCCATTGATGGTTCATTATTGACGGATGGTGAAGATACTTAGTGGGTAGGACTCGTGACAAACGGATGTTTTAAACGGGTACCTTATTCACATAAAACATTTATGATGACCAAGGTACTGTACTATACCGAAGACTGGCCTCTATATAACCTAGCAGTCCATCTCCATCATATAAAACAATGTCATGCCACTATATCTCATTGACCACTCCCATGACCAATCCCCCCTCCCCCACCCGTTACACACCTAAACTAAAATCTTCCACCTGCCAGGGCCCCACACACCAACACCCAACATCTCCAAAGTTGTTGCATGGTACTTGGGGGTCGAAATCTATACCAAATCTCCCTAATCTTCCCAGTGGATCAATCAAAACATAGTATTTCAAAAAGATCAACAAAATGTTATTGAATTTCTTTTTCATAGGACTAGGAAGCATGGGGAAGTCTACATCATCAGTGATGGATAAGAATGAGCAACATAAACATGTCCTCATACAAAAAATAAATATCTTGTGGTAGGGCGACAAATCATGGTTACTTGTAGACTTTGTGCCGGTCACCTCTCTCGGGCTAGGATCCATCTTCCTAGGGTGCTTGCTAACTAGATTTGTATGTTGTTGGCTGGCGGCTAAGGGGGAGGTAGGGTTGTGGTTGTAGTTGTGGGGGAGGTGGGGTTGTTGCTTTCATAGATAGCAGGGTAGGCTAAGTGGACAAAGCACCACCTAAATGACCACAAAATCACAATACATGAGAGTACTACACAAAGTAGTAAGCTACTTGATCGTGCATGACGCTAGAAGATCAATATACTTAACATAATAGTTGATCATTGCATTACTTAGCACCAGTACTTCTTCACTGCATTACTTTACATAAGCAGTTGTTCACTTCAATACTTAACATAACCAGGTTGTTCATAACTTAACTAACATCGTTGCAATTACCATAATAGCTTAACTAAGAAGTTCACAGACCAGATCACAAAAATATGCACCTACCACCATCATCTTGCAAGGCCTATTATATATAGGCCTACTATATTTACTTATCCAGGATTCCCTTCCTCTCCATGCCTCTAATATTGCCTTGATCTGCTCCAGGTTGTCCTTGCTCTCATGCTTATTATTTAGCAGGTTAGCAATTGTATTCGCAAGATCCTTCTTCTCTTTTGCAAGTGGATCCATGTCCACGTAGATCTCATGCGTGGCCTTCCTGGTGTTATGATTATATTCCCGTGAGTTTGTAGTTGTTCCTTTGCAAGTCGCTGCTTCTCCATCTTGACCTCCAAATGTAGTTGTTCCTTCTTGTTCTCAAATTATCTAGCATCCATTGCTTTTTGGTAATCCACCTTTCCAACCCCGTCATGCAAATCAAACATCTTGCTAACATCATCCACCATTTTTTATATATTGATTGCAGAGATGCTCATTCTCCTTCTTCAACTTGGCTAGCTCTGTGTCATAGGCCTGATTATCTGTCACCCTGCCAGAGTTTTGTTCATGAAACATGTCCCATAGCTTGGTCAAGTAGTTATCTAGTATGACAGGCCAATGCCCATCAACCCAATGCACTACTCCATAGTTTACACCTCCATGCTAAAGTAAACTAAATGTAAGAATTGTTGGCATTCATCACTAAATTCAACAATCCAATACTAACAGATTAGCAAAACTAACATTATTGTTAATGCCGCCTCAGATGACAATTTCCCTTTCAAAGTACAAAGCCTATGGCCATTTCATGCGCCAGCCAATGTAAAACTAACATTACTGCTTGATATCCTTACACCAAATTAAACAACAAATATCTACATTGCAATTTCCATGTAAGTACACATCAATTTCATGTGCTAGGCATTGTACTCGTACTAGCTACATAAATTAGAGTGTCAATTAGCAAGTTAATGGTCAGTGACTAACTAAGCACCAAGATAACTGGTTCTCAATTGTGCAGCCAATATACCACTATCTCCACATCATCTGCTACACTACACTCTCACATTTGAGATACATGTGCTACCTAGGTATAGTGAAACATTATGAATTCATCTGCTGGTTACTTACCTGCATAGAGTAGCCAAGGAATCTCCTTCCAGTATCAATTCCTTCAAAAGGAACACATTTATTCATCATATGTCTGTGCAGCATGCACTTCGGCATGTCATCCATAACATCACCGCAGTAAAGTGGCTCCAGATTAGTCTCCAAGGTGTCCTAGATCCATTATAAGCTAGATCAATGAAAGATTTCTTCGAATCGATGAAAAAATCTCAAAATAAATCCCCAAATTCAAAAACCCTAACACTAACTAATAAAAAGGAGAAATCTTACAAAGTACTCAATGTCCATGAAGCCGTCGGCCATGTTGATGTCCTCATCAGTGCTCTCATGCCAATCCTTCCACAATGGCATGGTCACCGGGGACAAGAACTATAGTCGTTGGTGTCGGAGAGAGAGAGAGAGAGAGAGAGAGAGAGAGAGAGAGAGAGAGAGAGAGAGAGAGAGAGAGAGAGAGAGAGAGAGAGACCGGACTTGGGTCGTTTTGACCACGTCGGAACCCTAACGGTCGTGAGCGGGCACGCCATTTGTCGACAGCTGGCATGGCCCTGGTGGGTGGGCATGGCTTGTCATAAACCACATAAAAAATTTAAGATTTGTGGACTAGGGTTCTCTGAAACATCAAACCAATAAAGTGGTAGGTTTTTGGGGACCCTTAGCCAAAATTGTGGTCTTTTATGTTATTTACACATTTTTTGCACATAGCTGGCGAATGAAGTTTTTTTTCTAAAATTCCACAAGAACTGCATGTATTTATGTTAAACTTAGGAGGAAAAGTAAACGACCACAGTGCAACAAAAAATAAATAATAAAAGCCGCAAACAACCACATACACGGCCCAAAACTCCCAGTACTACAACAGGGCAACCCAAGAAATGAACTCTCTAATGCAACTAGAAGTGACTCCAGCTTGCTACAACCCACTGTCCAACACCAGCTTCAATTTGCTCGATGATACTTTGAAGTGGCGTGAAGCTGGTGAATGAACCCTATTCGTTGAATAGTTTGTCATGGAAGTCCACAACCATAGAATAGTCTATCATTGATGGTTCATTATTGATGGATGGTCCAGATAGTTAGTGGTAGGACTCATGACAAACGTAGGTCCTAAATGGGTACCTTACTCACAAAGAACTTTTATGATGACAAAGTTGTTGTACTATACCCAAGATTATTACCCTCTATATAACCTACCAGTCCATCCCCGTCATATAAAACAATGTCTTGAACATTATATCTCATCTACCCACTCCCATGACCACTACCCCCTCCCAATCTGTCACACACCTAAACCAAAATCTTCCACCCGTCAGGGCCCCACACACCAGCATCCAACATCTCGTCCAAAGTTGTCGTATGGTACTTGGAAGTCAAAATCTGGACCCGTTACCCCTAATCTTCATGGTAGATCAATCAAAACATTGTATTTCGAAAAGCTCAACGAAATACCAATGAATTTCTTTTTCATATGACTAAGAAGGATGGGGAAGTCTACATCATCATTGATGGTCAAAGCATGGGCAACATAAACATGTCCTCATGGAAAAAATAAATATCATCTGGCAGGGCCACAAAACTTCGTTACCTCTTGATTTTGTGTGGGTGAGAACCCACATGTCTTCTTTTCTGGCTCACAGTTATTCTTTAAAAAATTCAGCAAGTGAAAATTTAGTAAAGAACAACTATCAAAAGAAACTAGATTATAGCTTGGTCACGGTTGGTAGGTGGCCGTTCTTTTTTTAGGGCTAATGGCAGGTGTTATGCCTTTGCATTATATATTATGAATTTGCAAGAGAAAAGTCTGAAGCCCTAAGGCAGACAAAAACATAGAAAAACATACACGGTTGAATGCCTCCAAGAGGCCATATCCAAGTATGTTAAGTCAAAGCTGACTAAGAAGTTTTTGGAAGATTCTTTGGTTTCGTTCATTCCAGATGTTTCAGATGAAGTAGAGTGCAACAGCTGCCTTGTTCTTTTGCCTGTAGGCAAAATTTCCCCACCAGGTTATTGTTGAAGTAAACAGCAATTTGAGTTGATGCTCAATATTAGGAAGCATGATGCCGAGCATTTGCGAAACTTCCTTGGCGAAGGGGCTGGTACAGATCAGATGAGCGGCAGTCTTAATCACTTAATCACAGAGGGAGCAGGGGTCATTGTGTTCACATGATCGCGCAATCAGACGGTCAATAGTTGGTAGTCTATTTTGAGCCGGTGGCATTTGAAAAAAAAAATGATTTTTCCCATCCACCTTTGCTTTCATATGGCATTCAACTCTGGCTTGGCAATGGTTCCGATGAATTGGGCATCACAAGCACTACCCCTTGTGTACTCCACTCTAGGCTACAAAATTCAAGCAGTATTATTTACTTAACCGCCCTTAGTAATAACGTCAATATGTTGTTTCCTCATGAATTTTTGTACTGTTCCTTTTTTACTGAAACCAAGAAAAATAGTACTACCAACAATACTTTTTATATTATGATGACAAGAAAACATAGGTATTCAAAGCAAGCAAAGGCAATCTTTGACAAAATTGTAAAATACACAGAGATAAGCCATATAACAAAAAATCAAGAGTACTAGCATAAACATAGGACATCCAACTGGCATTTCTGACACTTTCTCAATAGGTCGGCCCAATAAAAAATAAAATAGGAATAAAGACTAAGAAATAGCATGATGAAGATTACTTCATAAATAATAGATTCGGCTAGGGCGTATCAGCATGTGCGGCCTAGAGGATGTGGTGGCGACATGATGCCCGGGATGGCGCTCAAAGTGAAGTCACATGCCGTTGCCGTGGCACTTTAAGTGTTTCCGTATTTTTGTACTTTTTTTCCCAAGGATGTATGTTTTCAATTCACGTGTTTGGGTCGTGTGCGTCTTTGGAATGCAGAGACGAGATATTAAAACATTTTATTGAACGTATCATTTTAATGCAATGATGATAACATTATTAAAAGCGTACGCCATGAAAATTCATTTTCCACGCTATATATATATATATATATATATATATATATATATATATATATATATATATATATATATATATTGATCCTGCACTGAGCTGAAATGCTTGTCTTTTTCGCATATTGATCCTGCACTGAGCTAAAATGCTTGTCTTTTTCGCCGAGGACACATAAATGCATATTTTCACAATCACACCGTTGGATCATCTTATTATATTAAAGTGAGGCTCCCATATTTATTTCATATTTTTCTTTTACTTTAAAACTGTTAAATGTTTAGCAAGCCTTAACTAGTTCTGTGGCAAGCTATGATAGACACGGTACTATTCATCACCCTGGATGCAGAATAAGTTATTCTTCAGCCGAGGTAATCTTACAACCATGTCATAAATAAATTATATTTCAACTACAAATATTTACATTCATATCGATTCACTACGTAAATTTTGACATACGAAAACAAAATAGTGGTCATAAGATCAGAAAAAATACATTTTATGTACATTTTACACTATATTCTTACGGTTGTAATTTTACGTACGTAAAATATTTTTTACGGCGATTATGTATTTTCTTACGTTCCCTTTTTACATATGAAATAAGACAAAATTTACGAAACATAAAATTACAGTGCATTGATGTAAAAAAGGAGGGGGTGAAGAATAAGTATTCTTCATCCAGGGTGACGAATATACATATATATATATATATATATATTCGTGGAGAAAACATCCCCCTTTTGATTAGAAGGATAAACAAAATTATGCGGCTCCTCGTCCTCGTCGGGCTCTACCGGTAACCCGCGTCGGCGGCAGACAGAGCTCTCCGATGCGTCCCTTCCCCTTGCCCGCTGCCGTGTCTCGACATGGTCGCCGGAGTTGTCGGATGGATCGAATCAGAGGGGAGAAGAAAAGATAGAGGGAAAGCGAAGTGAGCTAGGGTTTCTAGATTAGGGATATATATGGGGACGGCGTGGGGTCGAGGTGGGCCAGACCAGCGTGGTAGGTGTGCCCGGGCGCCCTCATATCCACCCCATATTTGGGCTGGTTACGAGGGGTGCCGGACAGTCCGGACGTTTGACACGCCCGTCTGGGTCAAAAAATCGTGACCGGGCGGGCAGCTAGGGCGTTTGAGGGCGATTTGGGGCGCCCGACTGTAGATGCTCTAAGCAAGACATGTAATGCAGACTTGTATGGCACAGGATTTAAAAGTATTTTCAATCTTTTTTTCAACAAAATTTTCTGATCTATTCACAATCAATCATGGCAGTACAAGAAAACCTAGAGGTAAAAATTACAACCAGGTCGATAGACCACCTAGCGACAACTACAAACATTGGTGCGAGTCAAAGGTGGGCCCGTGCCCCTTCCTTTGTTGGCTTTGTCGCGGTAGCAGCAGTCGAAGATGGTGTAGGGGTCATCGCCAAGGTCGTCGTCAGGATCGTAGGAGTCGAAGAAGGAGTTGTGGATCGAGACTACCGCCTGGTGAGCCAAGTGCACGGAGCGGTGAAGATATTTGAGAAAGTTCTTGCAGCAAGACTCACCGATGACCTACCGAAACTCGTTGGGCACCACCAAAGTGCATTTGTTCGGGGACGCTCTCTCCGGGACAATTTCATGCTGGTAAAATCCACAACGGGGCATTTACATGCGTTGAAACAGCCGACAATCATGCTGAAACTGGACATTTCAAAGGCTTTTGACTCTGTCCAATGGCCATTTATCCTGGAGGTGCTGACGCGGATGGGCTTTGGGAGGAGATGTATCTCTTGGTTTTGCGGGCTGCTAGTAACTTCCTCGACAAGGATAGTGGTAAACGGGATATGGGCGAAGCCAATGTTCAACTGTCAAGGGCTACGGCAAGGGGCGCCGCTGTGGCCAATGGTCTTTATTCTCTGCATGGAGCCGCTATAGTACCTCTTCAGATTGGTGGCTGCCAAAGGTTTGTTAGCACCCCTTGCAAGCTCCGAGGTGCACCAGCGAGTCTCGATGTTCGCAGAAGATGTGATGGTTTTCTACAATCTGGTGGAGCTTGAGTCCAGGGTGTGCAAACCCATTTTGGACCTACACTACAGGAATCAGCAACTTTGTCGTCTGCCATGGCGGACGGCAAAGGCAGGAACGGCGGACGACAAATGTCTTTGCCGTCTGCCGCGGATGGCAAAAGGCTACGGCAAAGTAAGGATCGGCAAAGAGCTACTTTGTCGTCTGCTTTCTGAGGCTGACGGCAAAGGGGCCTTTGCCGTCAGCAGCTGACGGCAAAGAAAGCAGACGGCAATAATTATGATGTTAGTCCGTTAGGTGGCTAACGGCAGCCTTTGCCGTCCGCTGCGGTAGGCAAAGCCTTTGTTGTCTCCTGCTGTAGGCAAAGCCTTTGCCGTCCGCCGCTGTAGGCAAACTGACCAAATGGGTCAGCCCTCCAGGAAGCACAGGTGGCCGCCGCGTGGCTTCTTTGCCGTCCGCGGCTGTCGGCAAAGATCCTGCATTGCCTCTTTTTTTCTGTTTTTTTAATCCAACAATTTTCACAGCAAAAATATATATATATATATATATATATATATATATATATATATATATATATATATTTCACGGGGCTATTTAATAGCAAACATATGACATATCTAGCACATAAGTTTCATCGTACATACATATATAGTTCCATCCATTCATACATACCAAGTCGCGCATACACATTGTTCCATCCATACATATTACAATGCAAAGTTTCATCAAGATAGCAAGCTAGAAGAATACTTGAAGAGAATGAAAGAAAAAACAAGCACTCCATCATAGCAAGCTAGTTTCCGTGAAGTGAATGAAATCTGCAAAATGGCAAATAAGAAAGTTAGAAAAAGGTGACTACAAGAAGAAGAGTAGAACAAGAAGTATATGTCATTTATGAGCTAACTTAGGTGAAATGGATCATTTACGAGCTAATTTAGGTGAAATGGATCGTTTTGAGCTAACTTCGGTGAAATGGATCGTTTAAGAGCTAACTTAGTTGAAAAGGATCGTTTATGAGCTAACTTAGTAAAAAGCATCATTTTAGAGCTAACCTAGGTGTGATGGGTCATTTTGGAGCTAACCTAGGTAAGATGGGTCATTTTGAAGCTAATCTAGGTGAAATGGATCGTTTATGAGCTAATCTAGGTAAAATGGGTCATTTTAGAGCCAACTTGGGTTAAATGCATCATTTTAGAGCTAACCTAGGTAAGATGGGTCATTTTGGAGCTAACCTAGGTAAAATGGGTCATTTTAGAGCTAACGTAGGTAACATGGATCATTTAGGAGCTAATCTAGTTAAAATAGGTCATTTTAGAGCTAACTTGGGTAAAATGGGTCATTTATAAGCTAAGTAAGGTAAAATGGGTCATTTTAGAGCTAACTTAGGTAAAATGGGATCGTTTATGAGCTAACTAAGCTAATTATGCCATTTTTTTACATAAGTAAGCTAAGTACATATCATTTTAGAGCTAACATAGGTAAAATGGATGGTTTTGGAGGTCAGTAAGCTTATTAAGTAATTTTGGAGGAAAAGAAGCTAACTCTAAGTCATTATGGTAAGCATATTGGAGGAAATAAAGATAAGTCTAGGTCTTTATGCATTTGTTAAGCAAAACACTAGAGACTCTTACCGTGATCATGGAGTTGTAGTAGTGCGGTGGCTCATGCCGGTAGCTGGAGAAGGATCGTGCGATGCTTGTCTGGAGTTACGCTGCACCAAAGATCATTTCCAATGTCTCGTTAGCATGATGACACTCAAATGTTAAGACTAGTAAGTAATGTCCATTTAAATTAAACTCACCGTGGTCCCAGGAGCAATCACTGGCATCGGCGGAGCGGTCTGACCGAACTTCTCACACACAGACTGCACATTTGGTTTTGACGACTCAGTCATACTAGTTAGTAATGAGATAAACACTACATGAATGTTTTGGCTAATGTGTAGAAAAAACTTACAACAAGGAGCTCGTACATGGCCCTTGCCTGCATGTCATTCCATGCCCTCTCCTCCTCCAACATCTTTGTCATCCTCTCCTCCAACTCCCGCTGCCTCTCCGCCGCCTCCGCCAGAAGTTTCTCCGTTCTATCTCTCTTACTTTGTATGGTAGCCTGCAACACCACTCCTCGTTACAATTTGTAATCACTTATGGAAGCGCACACAATGTGATGGAGAAAGATAGCTGAGTACGTATAACTAACTTTGAAGGCGAGTTGGACTGGCCGTTCATGAGGCCTTATCTCAGGAGCGGAGCTCGACTAGCGCTCCTTGATCTCCGGGAGAGTGCTAGGACAATGGATAAGTCCATCTCCCATGGCTATGGAGCCATGGGACCTCCCGCCACTAGATATCATCAACAGCTCTGTATCAATGGGACCCTGTTTCGGGTTAAAGTCCTCCCCTTTCCTCGCCTTCCCCTGATCTCTATATTTCACGAGCTTGTCATGGGAGGAGATGTTGGTGAAGTTTTTTGGATCATCAAGGTCAGACGCAGTGAATGCCTTGACTTTCTTGTAAGAGCCAGTGTGGGCCATGGCATACAGGTCGTACACCTCTGGCACCTTATCCGCCTTATTGTAGCGTGTCTGAAAGAGAGAAACAAAGTAAATTAGTAATTAAAGGGCTGAAGCTAGCATGACAAACGAATTGCATGAAGCATGAAGCAAACCACGTACCCGGTTCCGCCCATACTGATATAAGTTGGAGCTGCCTTGATGGTGTGGCACACCTTCCATTTGGGCACGTTTGTCCTTGGCCTCATTGTAGAGGGCTAGCCATTCTTTTGAGCACCACTCATTGACCAACACCTCCCAACAATCCATCCGATCCGTACACCATCTCGGAGGGGCCTAAGTTAGGAAATAGAAACTTGAGTGCTACGGCTATGAATTACTAAATGAAGGAAGTAAAGTACAAGGCCTTAAGAATTACCTTCATGTACTCCTCCTTACTCAAGAACTTCTCGCGGCACGCCGGCTTGGTATTCTTGATACCACGCGAGGTGTAGTAGTCTCGAACAGCCTGCACCCGAGCCTCGTGCCGTAAGTTCTGTAGTAGGCGCTTGCAGACGTTATCGATAACATTTGCCGCCTCCTCCTCGTATCCCTCCTCACACCTGTAGAATGTCTGCAATCAAATGAGACAATATTGATTAGTACAATTAATAACTAGCTAGTTGAAGATTTTTAATTGTGTAAAGGAGAATTACTCAGAACTTTATAATCACCACGTCTACCCTTGTCTTGCACAAGACACCGTCGATAATCTCACCCAACGGGGCCGAGGCAGCCAAGTAGTGCTCCCAACTCAATCCAAGCTCTGGAAGCCGACCCTCACCAGGCAACGTGACAAACCCCGGGAAGTTTTGCCGATAAAGAACTCCAAGGACGGAGTTGGGCCGGCGGACACTATGATGGTGGTCCCAACCCCTGCAGCATGACAAGGCCAACGCATTAGATATTTGAAGAAACGTGAATGCAGAAGGGTACAAAAAGATTAAATGCACTTACCTCTCCCCATCAGGGAAAATCAACCACCTTTGCTCACGGGTCGCCGGCATGTCCGGGAGTCGTGTACAACCACGCTGGTAGACGGTGCCCCCACTAGTATAAAAACACCAATTAGTCCCGGTTCATAAGGGCCTTTAGTCTCGGTTCATGAACCGAGACTAATGGGTCGTTACTAATACCTCCATCCATTAGTCCCGGTTCAAACACGAACCGAGACCAATGCACCTCCACGTGGCCCTATGCGCCGAGCCCAGTCAGGGGGCCTTTCGTCCCGGTTGGTGGCTCCAACCGGGACCAAAAGGCATCCACGCGTCTGCATTCCAGTGGCTGGGGTTTTTGTTTTTTTTTTGAAAGGAGGGGGGTTGGGGGTTTTGGGGGGTTAATTTAGGTGTTTCATATATTGTGTTAGCTAGCTAATTAATAGAGAGAAGTGTCCTCTCTTATGTCCGTGCTTGGTCGACGCTACGTACTATATATACATAAGTGATCGAGAGAACCATTCAGTACAGAAGTTCGTCATGCATACCGAGAGAAGTGATCGATCGACCTCTCCTTCTCCGAGAGATTGGTCGAACAACAAGTTTTCGTATCATGTATCCGACGCTACTAGTTACATACATGTACAATATGTATAAGATCTCTTAATTACAAACCCCTAGCATTTGAAATCAATTTCCACATGGTATTCTCCGGCTTTACTGATGACGTGTTCAAGAAAGAATCCCGCCAATTCCTCTTGAATTGCTTTCATGCGATCTGGTTCTACGAGTTCATCCCGCATCTGCCACGTCTAATTTGAAGAAGGGGGTTAATTAATACATATATATGAATGAAACTCAACAGAAATGATGGTGTAATAAAATGAAATTGTGAATATATTGCTTACGCACTTCATATTATCTTCTAGAGTAGCCCCGCTTGTTTTTCAAAGTCGCGGTGTGGATGAACTCGCACACGTAGTATCCACAGAAATCATTCCCATCCTCCTGCCACAAGCACTTTACGAGAAATAGAGGTCAATCAAACTGATAATGAAGCATTATAAATGGCAGTGATGAAAGTATAGCTATAGAATCAACGGGAGATGCGCGCAACTAGCTACCCAGTAGTACTTACTTTCGGGTATGTATATCGCAGCTCCTTCGGCAGTCCCGGAGCTTTTGCGGTGAACTATTTCCAAACCCTGCAAGACAAAGAAAATAATTATTATTACTTGAGATATCAGGAAATGAACAAAAAGTTGCCGATATGGTGCGATAATGATCGATTGAACTTACTTGCTGAGCATTTCAGTCATGTCCGCATAGGTTTCGGGATCTTTCCGTCTCGAGTCTAAGACGGTTACTAGTCCACGCTCAAGCTTAATCTCCAGAAGAATATAGTGGTACCTGCGCACGCATGCATAACTCATCAATTACATTACTATAACCTCGCTCGAGTAATATGGGAAACCGAATATGCACACGACAGTAACACTCACTTGCCGTTGTAAGGAAAGAGTATGGTATCTTTGTTTTGATTTTTGATCAACGATCGTAGCAAGTTGTCCTCGGCCTCTTTGACGTTCTTTTCAACCAGAAATACATCTATGATATTTGTGTTAATGAACCCAATATCATAAATTTTTTGTTTTTTGCACTCGACGATCTTCAATCTGCATAATATATTGAGAATAATTAATTATAAATACATGCAATGAAAGAGCCGAGCTATATATAGAGACTTAATGACAGAAATAGTACTTACAGGCAGTAGCAAAAGACCATTAATTTATCGAGAGCCTTTTGATTGAAGAACGCGAAGAACTCATCAAATGGAACACACAACAGATCATTTGAAACGAGGTCGTGCTCCTCTTTAATGTTCAGATACAAACTGTTCGTCCCCTCAGACTCTCTGCAGGTTTTCATGTACCAACTATGGAATCTTTGCATCATTGTTGTCAGAGATTTTTCATCTTTGATGAGAGGCTTCCCGTACTCGTATCTGTGTTCGTCCACTGCCATGAAATCAGGAAGTGCATCGTCAGGCAGGTAATCTTCAAGATTGCCATAACCGGCCACCGTCCCCGGAGCATTAGACACATTAAGCGGGGGGCACGATTGCTGTGCTTGTTCGCCGAGCTGGGCAATTTTTTCCCCTTTGCTCGTTCTTTTAACCTTTTATCACTGATAGTAGTTCCCGACCGCTTGGCTTGGAGATATGTCTGTTCAGTAATGCGCTCATAGTTGGTTCTCGGCGCAGACTTTGGTGGCTTCCTCAGGGCATCGATAGTGCGCTTTGCTTTCACCGGATCTACCTTCTCCTCCAGAGGTGGATGTCTCTTTGCTTTCACCCCTTCAAAGAAGTCCTTCACGTGGGTCCGCACAATCGTATTGTTTTCCTCCTCGGACCTCTCGTACGGTAACTTCTCTAGAGGCTTGAGAGATGATGGACCGTATTTGTATTGCCTCCCGCCTCTGGTAGTGCTGCTAGACGCCGGAGCGGATGGAGCGGCTGCGGCGTCTGTCTTCTTTCGTGCTTGCTTACGAGGCGGAGGAGAAGGAGTACGACGCGCCGGAGCAGCCAGGGCGGCGGCGGGTCTCTTCCGCCCTTGCTGGCGAGGCGGAGAAGGAGGAGGCTGCTGGCTGCTCAGGAGCGTCGGTGCAGGCGGAGAAGGAGGCGGAGTGCCGCCACGCGCAGGAGAAGGAGGCGGAGTGCCGCCACGCGTGCCCTGACCGTCACTCGCCGGAGGAGGAGGCGGAGGAGGAGGCGGAGTGCCCTGACTCACCGGAGGAGGAGGAGGAGGCGGAGGCGTCCAGTTCGGAAGGTTGATGAGCTCCTTCCGCCATAGGCATGGAGTCTTCAGAGCAGAACCTAGCCTAGTCTCCCCTTCACCGGTAGGGTGGTCAAGCGGGTGGTCCTAAAATCCCTCCGTTATTTCATCCACCATCACCTTAGCATATCCTTCTGGAATCGGCTAGCAGTGATAAGTTGTGTCGGGTCCACTAGGATAAACTTGGCCAACAACCGCCTTGACCTTCAAAGTCATCCATCGCGCCATAATGTGGCAACTTTGAGACTCCATGATACCATCCACAGGATAGCTGGCAGGAGCCGTCAAGACATGCTCTGGCTGAAGCAGCTCGGTGGAAGCAACGCTGCTTCTCCGCTGAGATGGCGGGGTAGCTTCGGGGGAAGCTTCGGTAGGTCGTTTGTTGCGATCTGCTGCTTCTCGTTCCTCTTCTCGATCCTCTAGCCCCATTACCCTTCCAAGCAGCGCCTGCAATTGGTCCTGCTCCAGTTTCTTCCTCCTCTCGTGGGTTTTGTAACCCCCTGCATCCGGAAAACCAACCTTCCATGGAATGGAGCCTGGCGTGCCTCGTGTCCGTCCAGGGTGCTCAGGATTCCCAAGGGCCATTGTGAGCTCGTCCTTCTCCCTGTTCGTAAGGAACGTCCCTCACTGCGCTGCAGTGATATAGTGTCGAAGGTTCTTGACTGGTATTTCCAGTTGCTCGTCCGTCCACTGGCACTTCCCTGTTACAGGGTCCAAGGTTCCGCCAGCCCCGAAGAACCAAGTCCGACAACGGTCTGGCCAGTACATTGTCTCTGGTTCGATCCCTTTTTCAAGCAGATCATGCTCAGCCTTGGTCCACTTAGGTCGGGCTTTGAGGTAGCCACCTGACCCCGTGCGATGGTGAAGCTTCTTCTTCGCAGCATTTTCCTTGTTTCTCGCCAACATCTTCTTACTCTTTTCCGATGTCTTGTGGGCCACAAATGCGGGCCAGTGATCTTTGATCTTCTCATATTTGCCGGTGAATTCTGGTGTCTTTTTTTTCGACAAACTGGTTCAGCTCTTTCCTCCACCTCCTCATTAGGGTTGCCATCTTCTTAAGAGCACAAGACTTGATTAATTGCTCTTTAACTGGATTCTCCGGATCCTCCTCTGGTGGTAGGGTGAAATTTGCCTTCAGCTCAGTCCAAAGATCTTCTTTCTGCATATCATTGACATAAGACACCTCAGGGTCTTCCTCCTTAGGCTTATACCATTGCTGGATGCTGATAGGGATCTTGTCCCTAACAAGAACCCCGCACTGAGCAGAAAATGCCTTCCTTGTCCGGATGGGTTAAATCGGTTCGCCGTCGGGCGCGATTTCTATGATCTCAAACTTTTCATCCGAGCTCAACTTTTTCTTCGGGCCTCGTCTCCTTACCGAAGTTGTGCTCGATCCGGAGGGCTAGAAATTATAAGGAAGAAAGACGAGAGTAATTAATTTGTGTACATATACCAAAACAATGGAAGCATCAATTAACTAGTCAGCACGGGCTTAACTAATATATATATATACCTGGCCGGACTCGGTTCGGTCACCGGAGCAATCAGCACGGTCTCCTTCTTGTACCTCCATTGTGTCACCGGGGCCATCATGAACATAGTCCTCTTCTTGTACCGGCATTAATGGGCCGAAGCCATCATGAACATAGCCCTCTTCTTCATCCAGCTGACCATCGGTGTCGAGGAGAAATGACGCAACATCATCACTTCCATTTGCGATTATCTCCCCCAACATCGCTTCTGTTTCTTCGTCTCGGGAGTGATCCATAGTTTCTGCAAATATTTACAACATGCCAATTATTATTCAAACATGGTATATATATATATATATATATTAGTGGCAAACGTAGAACTAGCTAGCTAATCACAATAAGGAATCATGTTAGTGGCCTCGACGCTGCTTCTCTAGGGTTTGGGGTCGCCTCGACACAACACTTCAAGGGTTTGGGGTGGCCTCGACGACAACGCTCTTTTAACTTGGTAAATTTGGGTGGCCTCGAGAGAGTCAATTTGTCGGGTAGGGGAGCGGCGGGAGGGGGTAGGAGACCAACATCGTTTTCTCTCTAGGGTTTGGGTGTCCTCGAGAGTTTTGGTTGAGCGAGAGGGCCGAGGGCCGAGGGGTGCTGCCGTTGTATAAGTTATCACGGTCGAGAGGGGGTATATATATCGACCGCCCCTCATGTCGAAGTTATCTAGAGGGGGTTATATCAACAACGACACGACATACATATACATGGGAAAATAATGTTATCGGGGAGGGGGTATCGGTACCACCCCCTCGTGTTGAAGTTTCTTCTTTCTCCTCTATTCCTTTCTTTCTTCTTCTACTCTTCTTTTTCTTATTCTCCCTCGAGAAAGGAAAATAATTAAGGAAAAGGAAGAAAAGAGGAAGAAGGAAGAAGGAAGAAGAAGAAGAAAAAAAAAGAAGAAAAAAAAGAGGAGAAGAAGAAAGGAATAGAGGAGAAGAAGAAAAAATAGAATTTTTCTTCTTCTATTTTTTCTTCTTCTCCTCTATTCCTTTATTCTTCTCCTCTTCTTTTTCTTCTTTTTTCCTCTTCTTATTTATTTCTCCTCTTCTTCCTCTCTTCTTTTTCTCCTTTCTTCCTCTTCTTATTTTCCTTTTTCCTCTCATTCTTTTTCTTCTTCTTCTTCCTTCTTCCTTCTTCCTTCCTTCTTCCTCTTTTCTTCCTTTTCCTTATTTTACTTTCTCCTCTACACTAACATAAAATGCACTAACCTAAAATCGATATCTACTAACAACCTAAATATAAAATTAATACATATATGAAAAAACATATATAAACAAAAAAATGCTATGAACATTATATTCATACATACATATATAGCCACATCCATTCATCATATATATAGCTACCACATACATATATACATTATATATATGAAAAAAATGCAATGAACAAAAAAAATACACTTATGAAAAAAAATACTATGAACATGTACACATATATACACATAAAAACACATATACACAAAAAAAATGCAAAATAATACATATATACTTGCATATATGTATACATTTTTGCATATATAAATTTTTGCATATATAAACTTCAGCATATATAAAAAACGGAGGAAAGGGCGCCGACAGCCGGACCAAAGGCGGCGGCGTGTGGTCGGGGCGACGGCGACGGGGTTGGGAAAGGGGCGGCGTGCGCGGCGACGGCGACGGGGTCGGGGAAGGGGCGGCGCGCGCGGCGACGGTGTCAGGGTCGGGGAAGGGGCGGCGCGCGCGGCGACGGCGATGGGGTCGGGGAACGGCCGGTGGCGCGCGCGGCGACGATGATGGTGTCGGGGCCTGCAGGGCGGCGGGCGCGGCGACGGTGTCGGGGCAGTGGCTCGGCGGCAGCGACGGCGAGCTGGACCAGCCTGATGGCGTCGGGGCAGGGCTCGGCGGCGACGGCGACGAGGAGCAGAGGCGTCGGGGCGAGAAGGAAAGAGATGGGTTTTGGCGAAAACTGCTAAGTCCTGTATATATAGCAAGAGTATTGGTCCCGGTTGGTGGCTCCAACCGGGACTAATGCCCCCTTTAGTCCCGGTTGGTGCCACCAACCGGGACCAATGGCCTCTTTTCAGCAGCCCAAAGGGCGGGAAGCGGCGGCCTTTGGTCCCGGTTGGAGGCACCAACCGGGACTAAAGGGTGGGCATTGGTACCGGTTGGTGCCACGAACCGGTACCAATGCACCCCCTTTAGTCCCGGTTGGAGCCACCAACCGGGACCAAAGGCCCCTGTGCTGCCCGCGTCACGGCCAAAGTTTAGCCCCACCTCGCTAGTTGAGAGGGGCGCGCAGTGGTTTATAAGCCCCACTGCCGCACCCCTCTCGAGCTCCTCTCCACTACAGGCTTAAGGGCCTACTTGCTACTGCTTTGCCTGATGGGCCTTCTGGGCCTACTGCGGGCCTGAATCCTGGCCCATAGTAGGGTTTCAAGTCGTATTTAGGCCGTGGGGGCCCAGTAGGAGGCATTTTTTGTCTTTTTGTTTTTCTTACTTATTGTTGCTATTTTTATTTTTTTCTAGTTTTTTGTTTTTTTTTCTGCATTATTTATTTTCTTTTGTTTTTTGCTTTATTTTTTAATTCCTTTTGCTTTTAGTTTTAGAAAAATTATAAACTTTCTGTTAATGCCATTACTTTTCAAATTTGAAAACACTTTTTTTTGTTTTTTTGTTTTCTTTCTTGCTTTATTTATTTTATTTTGTTTCTACTTACAACAAAATACTTATTGTTGCTATTTTTAATTATTACGAGGGCCGAACCATAAGACATTAAAGCATTTCAAATGAACTCTGAAAAAGTTGAAAGTTGGCATGGTATCATAAATTGACCCACACATAGCATGTGCATATACAAAACGGACAATGGTATCATACTCGTCAGTTACAAAGTTGGCATGGTATCATCATAATAGTTGCGGGAGAAAGTCTTCACTTTTTCTTCGCTTGTGTCATTTGCTTATTGCGCCGTAACCACGGATAAGCTTCATCATTTTTCAGGATGCTGGGGTCAGCCTTGACTTTGAAGGGAGGAATTTCATGAAACTTTTCATAATCTTCAGACATGCCTGTCTTGTCCTCCACTCCCACGATGTCCCTTTTTCCTGAAAGAACTATGTTGCGCTTTGGCTCGTCGTATGATGTATTCGCTTCCTTATCTTTTCTCTTTCTTGGTCTGGTAGACATGTCCTTCACATAGATAACCCATGCCACATCATTGGCTAGGACGAACGGTTTGTCAGTGTATCCAAGATTTTTCAGATCCATTGTTGTCATTCCGTACTGTGGGTCTACCTGTACCCCGTCTCCTGACAGATTGACCCATTTGCACTTAAACAAAGGGACCTTAAAATCATGTCCATAGTCAAGTTCCCATATGTCCACTATGTAACCATAATATGTGTCCTTTCCCCTCTCGGTTGTTTCATCAAAGCGGACACCGCTATTTTGGTTGGTGCTCTTTTGATCTTGGTCAATCGTGTAAAATCTATTCCCATTTATCTCGTATCCTTTACAAATCATAACAGTCGAAGATTGTCCCCTGGACAACAAGTACAGCTCATCACAAACAGTGTTGTCACCTCTGAGATGTGCTTCCAACCAACTGCTGAAAGTCCTGATGTGTTCACATGTAATCCAGTCGTCGCACTGCTCCGGGTGTTTGGAGCGCAGACTGTTCTTGTGTTCATCGACATACGGGGTCACCAAGGTAGAGTTCTGTAGAACTGTGTAGCGTGCTTGAGACCAAGAATATCCATCCCTGCATATTATTGAGTCCCTTCCAAGCGTGCCTTTTCCAGTCAGTCTCCCCTCATACCGCGATTGAGGGAGACCTATCTTCTTAAGGCCAGGAATGAAGTCAACACAAAACCCGATGACATCCTCTGTTTGATGGCCCATGGAGATGCTTCCTTCTGGCCTAGCGCGGCTACGGACATATTTCTTTAGGACTCCCATGAACCTCTCAAAGGGGTACATATTGTGTAGAAATACGGGGCCCAGAATGACAATCTCGTCAACTAGATGAACTAGGACGTGCATCATGATATTGAAGAAGGATGGTGGGAACACCAGCTCGAAACTGACAAGACATTGCACCACATCACTCCTTAGCCTTGGTATGATTTCTGGATCGATCACCTTCTGAGAGATTGCATTGAGGAATGCACATAGCTTCACAATGGCTAATCGGACATTTTCCGGTAGAAGCCCCCTCAATGCAACCAGAAGCAGTTGCGTCATAATCACGTGGCAGTCATGAGACTTTAGGTTCTGAAACTTTTTCTCTGCCATATTTATTATTCCTTTTATATTCGACGAGAAGCCAGTCGGGACCTTCATACTAAGCAGGCATTCAAAGAAGATTTCCTTCTCTTCTTTGGTAAGAGCATAGCTGGCAGGACCTTCATACTGCTTTGGAGGCATGCCGTCTTTTTCGTGCAAACGTTGCAGGTCCTCCCGTGCCTCAGCTGTATCTTTTGTCTTCCCATACACGCCCAAGAAGCCTAGCAGGTTCATGCAAAGGTCTTCGTCACGTGCATCACGTCGATCGAAGAGCGGACCTCTAGGTCTTTCCAGTAGGGTAGGTCCCAAAAAATAGATTTCTTCTTCCACATGGGTGCGTGTCCCCCAGCGTCACTCGGAACAGCTAGTCCGCCGGGACCCTTTCCAAAGATTACGTGTAAATCATTGACCATAGCAAGTACATGATCACTGGTACGCATGGCGGGCTTCTTCCAGTGATCTGCCTCGCCTTTGAAATGATTGCCCTTTTTTCGACATTAATGGTTGGTCAGAAGAAATCGACGATGGCCCAGGTACACATTCTTCCTACAGCTTGCCAGATATATACTATCGGTGTCAAGTAAACAGTGCGTGCATGCGTGGTATCCCTTGTTTGTCTGTCCTGAAAGGTTACTAAGAGCGGGCCAATCGTTGATGGTCACGAATAGCAACGCCTTTAGGTTAAATTCCTCTTGTTTGTGCTCATCCCACGTACGTACACCGTGTCCTTTCCACAGCTATAAAACTTCTTCAACTAATGGCCTTAGGTACACATCAATGTCGTTGCTGGGTTGCTTAGGGCCTTGGATGAGAACTGGCATCATAATGAACTTCCGCTTCATGCACATCCAAGGAGGAAGGTTATACATACATAGAGTCACGGGACAGGTGCTGTTATTGCTGCTCTGCTCCCCGAAAGGATTAATGCCATCCGCGCTTAAAGCAAATCATACATTCCTTGGCTCACTTGCAAACTCATCCCAGTACTTTCTCTCGATTTTTCTCCACTGCGACCCGTCAGTGGGTGCTCTCAACTTCCCGTCTTTCTTACGGTCCTCACTGTGCCATCGCATCAACTTGGCATGCTCTCCGTTTCTGAACAGATGTTTCAACCGTGGTATTATAGGAGCATACCACATCACCTTCGCAGGAACCCTCTTCCTGGGGGGCTCGCCGTCAACATTACCAGGGTCATCTCGTCTGATCTTATACCGTAATGCACCGCATACCGGGCATGCGTTCAGATCCTTGTACGCACCGCGGTAGAGGATGCAGTCATTAGGGCATGCATGTATCTTCTGCACCTCCAATCCTAGAGGGCATACGACCTTCTTTGCTGCGTATGTACTGTTGGGCAATTCGTTATCCTTTGGAAGCTGCTTCTTCAATATTTTCAGTAGCTTCTCAAATCCTTTGTCAGGCACAGCATTCTCTGCCTTCCACTGCAGCAATTCCAGTACGGTACCGAGCTTTGTGTTGCCATCTTCGCAATTGGGGTACAACCCTTTTTTGTGGTCCTCTAACATGCGATCGAACTTCAGCTTCTCCTTTTGACTTTCGGATTGCGTCCTTGCATCGACAATGACCCGACGGAGATCATCATCATTGGGCACATCGTCTGGTTCCTCTTGATCTTCAGCAGCTTCGCCCGTTGCAGCATCATCGTGCACATCGTCTGGTTCCTCTTGATGTTCAGTACCATCACCGTATTCAGGGGGCACATAGTTGTCATCGTACTCTTCTTCTTCGCTGTCTTCCATCATAACCCCTATTTCTCCGTGCCTCGTCCAAACATTATAGTGTGGCATGAAACCCTTGTAAAGCAGGTGGGTGCGGAGGATTTTCCGGTCAGAGTAAGACTTCGTATTCCCACATATAGGGCATGGACAACACATAAAACCATTCTGCTTGTTTGCCTCAGCCACTTCGAGAAAATCATGCACGCCCTTAATGTACTCGGAGGTGTGTCTTGAACCGTACATCCATTGTCGGTTCATCTGCGTGCATTATATATAATTAATTGTGTCAAAAATCATTACAGAATACTAAAACCAAATTAATAGAAGTTCATCATCACACTAAAACCAAAGTACATACATAGTTCTCATCTAACAACATAAAACTCTGCAGAGCATCTAAATTAATTAAACCATACACTGAAACTATGTAAAACATTTCAATGCGAAAACAAATGCGATCATAATCGCAACCAATGTAACAACTGATCCAACGGCATAATGATACCAAGCCTCGGTATGAATGGCATATTTTCTAATCTTTCTAATCTTCAAGCGCATTGCATCCATCTTGATCTTGTGATCATCGACGACATCCGCAACATGCAACTTCAATATCATCTTCTCCTCCTCAATTTTTTTAATTTTTTCCTTCAACAAATTGTTTTCTTCTTCAACTAAATTTAACCTCTCGACAATAGGGTCGGTTGGAATTTCTGGTTCAACAATCTCCTAGATAAATAAAATCTATGTCACGTTGGTCGGCATAATTGTCATAAACAATAAATGAACCAATAGTTATGAAAAGATAATATATATACCACATCCAAATCATAGACAGGACGAGGGCCGACGGGGGTGGATACCAAAACCATCGCACTATATAAGATGCAATAATAAAAGTAAGAAAATTATACAAGTATCTATATAAACATACAAGTAAGAGGCTCATCACGGTGGTGCCGGCGACGAGATCGGCGCGGGCGATCGACGGCGGTGAAGAAGGGGACGGGACGTGACGGACCGCTAAACCTAGACAAATATTGAGGAAAATGGATCTTGGAGGTGGAGCTTGGAGAGGAGAAAGCTTAAGTAGTGCGGCTCGGGCATTCCATCGAACACCTTGTGTGCATAGGAGGTGAGCTAGAGCACAACAAAGCTCCCTCCTCACATGGCACGAAAAACAGAGCAGTGAGAGTGCTCTGCTCGCGGGGTATATATAGGCAACTAATTGGTCCCGGTTCGTGTCTTGAACCGGGACTAAAGGGAAGCCTTTGGTCCCGGTTCAGGCGACCAACCGGGTCCAATGGTGGTGGGCTAGGAGCAAGGAACATTGGTCCCGGTTCGTCCCACCAACCGGGACCAAAAGGTCCAGACGAACCGGGACCAATGGCCCACGTGGCCCGGCCGGCCCCCGGGGCTCATGAACCGGGACTAATGGGCTGACCCGGCCTGGACCATTGCCCCCTTTTCTACTAGTGCCCCCTCCTCCTCAATATCAGTCGGCTCCCCGCCATCATCAGCATGGCCACTCGGCCCCTCAGGCTGATCCGGCCAGGTACCCCATCCAGACGTGTGTTCCTCCGGGGTCTCGTGGTCCGAACTCTCGTGGCCCAAAGGCTCGTCAACAGGAGGCTCGTGGGAAGAAGGCCCGTGGACCGGAGTCCGTGTAGACTCCTCCATGGACGAGTCCACCCGAGCAGTCACGTGCTCGGGTGAAACAGCTGGGGATGGCGGCGAGGAAGGCGCCCTGGCAGTCACCCTACCTCCTCTCCCGCGACCACGTGCTCCAGCTCCTCTCTTCTTCTTACCTTGTCCCCTACTCGGCACCGCGGTCGACGAAGAAGGGCCCGACGGTGTCGCCATACTGGCCAGCAACACTCGGCGGAGAGGTGCGTGTGGAATGGAAGACCTCGCACAACACGCCGACGAAGAAGGGTCCTCGGAGCGCCCCCGACCAGCGCCCACCATCTTTTAACACCTGCCATGAAAAAGAGTAAACGAAATTAGTACAACATAAAAAAAATATCGACATGAATAATAATATGTATATCACTTAAGTGTATCATCATCAAGTACAACATAAAAAATTGAATACCTGACACTACGTACTAATAATCTCGATCAGTATCATCAATGAATGCATAATCATCATCATCACTATAATCAGTGACGGGCTCAGGGGGGTCAGGGGGTCGGGGTGTCGGGGTGTGGTGTCGGGGTCGGGGTGTCGGAGTGTGGTGTTGGGGTCGGGGTGTCGGGGTCGGGGTGTCAGGGTGTGGTGGCGGGGCCAGAGTGTCTGGGTCAGGGGGTCAGGTGGTCGGGGTGTCGGGGTGTGGTGTCCGGGTGTCGGGGTGTCTTTTTTCTACTTCTTCTACTTTTTTTCTTTTTTTCTTTTCTTCTTCTTCTACTTCTTCTACTTCTTTTCTTCTTCTTCTTTTTTCATCTTTTTTCTAGTTCTTTTACTTCTTTTCTTTTCTTCTTTTCTTCTTCTTCTACTTCTTCTACTTATTTTCTTCTTCTTCTTTTTCATCTTTTTTCTACTTCTTTTACTTCTTTTCTTTTCTTTCCTTCTTCTTCTTCTTCTACTTCTACTTCTTTTCTTCTTCTTCTTCTTCTTTTCTTCTACATATTCTTTTTTATAACACTAACACTAAATCTTCTTCATTTCTAACACTAAATCTAACACTAACACTAACAATTAAATAGCAAAAAAAAGAAAAATAGGAAAAAAAATACTCACCGGAGCCGGGGGTGACGCTGGCGCAGGGGTGGTGGGCGGGTGGGGGGCGGCTGGGCTCCGGGGCAGTGGGACGGCCGGGCGGCGGGGGCGGGGGCGGTGGCGGGGGCGGCCCCAGGCGGCGGCGGGCGGCGGCGGGGGCAGCACCGGGCGACGGGATGGTGGCGCGTCAGCGTGTGGGGGAGGGGGCGGTGGCGGGGGCGGGGACGGTGGCGGGGGTGGCACCAGGCGGCTGTGGCGGGGGCGATGGCGGGGGCGGCGCCGGGCGGCGGGGCGCCGGGGCGGCAGGATATGCAAGAGGCAAAGAAATCAATGAAAGAAAAAGGTATTAAAGCTGAAGATATTAAGAATTTACCACCTATTGAAAAAATACATGGTCTTAATATACCACGTGTTGAAGAACCACATTGTCTTGATAACCCGACACAGGTAGTAAAGGTAAATTCTCTCTATAGATATGATAAAGTTGAAATTCCCTCTACTAAATTTCATAGCCCATGCTTAGATGAATTTGATGACTTTATGGCTAGACATGAAAGTTTTAATGCTTATGTTGGTAGAGAGTTAAAGAATAATGCTTTCGAGATAGGACGCGTGAGCGATAATATGGCTAGAGTTAAAGGTGAACTCAAACTCATTAGCAAATATGCTTCTATGGTTGCTACTCAAGCTGAGCAAGTACTTAAATCTCAAAATGATTTGTTTGATGAATTAAATAATAAACCTGACTTTGCTGTTAGAGTGGCTACTAGAACTGGTACAATGACTCAGGGACCTTTGTATCCTGAAGGCCACCCTAAGAGGATCGAGCAACATTCTCAGAGAAACAATTTAGAGGCACCTAGTTCTTCTAAAAAGAAGAAAAAGAAAAACGATAGAACTTTGCATGCTTCTAATGAACCTGTTGTAGACACACCTAAGAATCCCAATGATATTTCTATCTCTGATGCTGAAACACAATCAGGTGATGAACATGAACCTAGTGATAATGCTAATGATAATGTTCATGTTGATGCTCAACCTAGCAAAAACAATGAAGTAGAGATTGAACCTACTTTTGATCTTGATAGCCCACAATCAAAGAATCAACGTTATGATAAGAGAGATTTTGTTGCTAGGAAGCATGGTAGAGAAAGAGAACCATGGGTTCAGAACCCCATGCCCTTTCCTCCTAAACCATCCAAGACAAAGGATGATGAGGATTTTGCGCGCTTTGCTGAAATGATTAGACCTATCTTCTTACGTATGCGCTTAACTGATATGCTTAAGGTAAATCCTTATGCTAAGTATATGAAGGATATCATTACAAATAAAAGAAAGATACCGGAAGCTGAAATTTCCATCATGCTTGCCAATTACACTATTAAGGGAGGAATACCAAAGAAACTTGGAGATCCGGGTATGCCAACTATACCATGCTCCATTAAAAGAAACTATGTTAGAACTGCTTTATGTGATCTTGGAGTCGGTGTTAGTGTTATGCCTCTCTCTTTATATCGTAGACTTGAATTGAATAAGTTGACACCTACTGAAATATCTTTGCAAATGGCTGATAAATCAACTGCTATACCTGTCGGTATTTGTGAGGACATGCCTGTTGTGGTTGCAAATATCACTATCTTAACGGACTTTGTTATTCTTGATATTCCCGAGGACGATAGTATGTCGATTATCCTTGGTAGACCCTTTCTGAATACTGCAGGGGCTGTTATTGATTGCAACAAAGGCAATGTCACTTTTCATGTTAATGGTAATGAGCATATGGTACACTTTCCGAGGAAACAATCTCAAGTTCATAGCATCAATTCTATTGGAAAAGTTCCAACTATTATTATTGGAGGTTTTGAATTTCCTCTTCCTACTATCAAGAAAAAGTATGATATTCTTATTGTTGGGGATTTTCACATCCCGTTGAGGTAACTTAGTGTTATTCGAAATTTATCCGGTCCCGTGTTATTCAGAATGAATTTGTTAACAAGACTTGATCAACCTTGTTAGTGGATACATTTTGATGATCATGAGATGGATGAAACTAGAAGGCACAACCTTCTATACCCTCTTTTTACTTTATGTTATTTAGAATAAATAAATCAAGAATAGTATTATCTGTTTGTTTTCTGAATTATTCGTGCATTTAAAAATATCCGGAAAATAAAAGTGCTCCAAATGCCCCACAAATTTAGTATGATTTTTTTATGTAATATTTTAGGATTTTAGGCACTGAAATCACTGCAGGAGGGGCAAGCACTAGGCCATGAGAGTGGAGGGCGCGCCCACCTACCCTAGGTGCGTCCCCCTGTCTCGTGGGCCCCTGGTGGCCCCCCTCCACTTATGCCAGCACCCACACACTCCATCTTCTTCCCAAAAAAATCCCCATCCAGCTCAAGCACGAGTTCTAGCTCATTTTGCTGCGATTTTCGATCTCCTTGCTCAAAGCTCCATTCACAAAACTACTTTGAGAGATTGTTGCTTGGTGTGTGACTCCTCCATTGGTCCAATTAGTTTTTGTTCTAGTGTTGTATTCATTGGAAATTTTTGCTGTATAGGTGACCATGTTCTTGAGCTTGCATGTTAAATTTATGAGGTCCCAAGCAATTTTAATGCATCATATAGGCTCTAGGCACTTGTAGGAGTAGTTGATATCAATCTTGTTTAGTTTTATTCACTTTTATTTTGGAGTTACTAATATTTCAGAAATTTTTCAGAAAAAGAATTATGTCTAGGGGAATGTACCAAGGTGGTTCCTCGGTGAAGAAAGGGCCCAGGATTGCTATACGTGAGCAAGACGTTGAACTACTGAGGGATGCAGATGTTCGAGCTTGTGAGTGGCCATCCGATGATTTTATGGTCGAAGCAGGCTTTAAGGAGGAATTTGACGTGTATGTGCGTAATGCTGAGCTGGAGGACTTCTTACAAGATAAGTGTCCTCAGTACTATCAATTGACTGATTCCTTTGTGTGGAGGTTTAAATATAACTGTACGCGTAATTCTCCTATTTGATATTTATGATACATCTTATACCATAGATTTAGAGGATTTTACAACTGCTTGCAAACTTCCACAGTGGGGTAATATTAATGATCCTCACAAATCTGAATTTAGAGATTTCCTTGCTAGTATTACTGTGGGAGAATCCAGGGACATAGCACAAGCTACCATAGGGAGCATTCATGTTCCTGCTATACATTATTTTGCTCTCTTCATTGATAGATGTATTAACGGTAAAGATGAAGCATATCACATGTGTGTCCCTGATCTGTGTGTCCTCAAGAGTGCTGTGTTAGGTTATAAAGGTTATAACTTGGGGGCAATAGTTGCACGTAGGTTGCAGAATAATAGTAGAGCTGGAGATTTATTTGGAGGAATTTATGCAACCCGTGTGGCTAATTATCTTGGCATAGCCCCATGAGAGGGGGATATGATGATACCTCCTGCTTATTTAGATTATGACGCTATGGTCAATCATCATTTTCTTAGGAGGAATGAACAATTCCTCCATTATCGACTAATCTATGACAGACGCAACATCGTCCATGTTACTCTTCCTGCTCCTCTCCTTTTTGATTATCAGGCAAAAAGAAGATATGTTGTTACCAGGGAGAGTGGAGGCAGCTCGCCAACATGCCGCAACTCAGGAGGCATTTGCTGCTGCATCTCAGTACGACCCCAGTTATAACTACGGATATCAGCCAGGCGGTCCTTGGTATTAGACCAACTTAGGCCAAAAGCCTAAGCTTGGAGGAGTACGTATTTCTCACCGACTTTACATTCATGTTCACACACTAGTCGTCGGTGCTCATACTCTTTCATTGTATTATCCATGCTAGTTTAATTTTCTTTTTCTTGATTTCTTCTTGTGTGTTTGATAAACCTTAAGAAAAACCAAAAAAATTAGTTAGTTTAATTTCCATGCTTGTAGTAGAATTAAAATGAAAACCCAAAAAGATTTCTAGTTCTTCTTTTTACTTGTTGGGAGCTTTCCCGTGTAAATAGTTTTCTTTTCTTTTCTTTTCTTTGGGGGTCGAGAAGACCATATTGAAAATGTTTAGTGGCTCTCATATGCATGATTTTCTATTTAACTTAGAGCCCACATTATCTTGTCTTCTCTCTTGATTTGAATGCTTGCAGATTCCAGCTTAGTCCAATGCAGGTGTACTCTTATTATTATACACATCGTTCGGTCATGCAAGTGAAAGGCAATAATGACGATATATGATGGACTTATTGGGATGAGAAAAGCTGGTATGAACTCGACCTCTCTTGTTTTTGTAAATATGATGAGTTCATCATTTTTGAGTCAGCCTATTATGAGGTAAACATATTTGCATGACATTTAGAGATTATAGTTGCTTGTGCCATGCTTGATTACCTATGAGTTATAATGGTTTACCTTGCGTGCCAACATGCTATTAGAATGATTATGATATGGTATGATGGGATGGTATCCTCCTATGAATGAATTGAGTGACTCGGCTTGGCACATGTTCACGTATGTAGTTGAATCAAATCAACATAGCCTTCATGATATTTATGTTCATGGTGGATTATATCCTACTCATGCTTGTACTCGGTGTGAATTAATTTTAATGCATGTTTATGACTGTTGTCGCTCTCTCAGTTGGTCGCTTCCCAGTCTTTTGCTAGCCTTCACCTGTACTAAGCGAGAATACTGCTTGTACATCCAAACCCCTTAAAAACCCCAAAGTTGTTCCATATGAGTCCACCATACCTTCCTATATGCGGTATTTACCTGCCGTTCCAAGTAAATTTGTATGTGCCAAACTCCAAATCTTCAAATGAAATTCTGCTTTGTATGCTCGAGCAGCTCATGTTACAACTAGGGCTGCCTATATCTTCCATGCTAGGTGGGTTATTCTCAAGAGGAGTGGACTCCGCTCCTCATTCACGAGAAAGGGCCGGTAACCGGGATGTCCAGTCCCATGATCCAAAAAGATCAAAGCAAATCAAAATAATTAAACAAATCTCCCCCAGGATTGTTTTTAGTTGGAGGCACTCGTTGTGTCGAGCAAGCCATGGATTGATGCTTGTTGGTGGTTGGGGGAGTATAAACCTGTACCATTCTGTTTGGGAACTGCCTATAATGCATGTAGTATGGAAGATACAGTCATCTCATAGTTGTTGCATTGACAACGAAATTATGCCGCTCAAAATGTTATTCAATCTCTATTTTAAAATCGAGCTCTGGCACCTCTACAAACCCCTGCTCCCCTCTGCGAAGGGCCTATCTATTTACTTTTATGTTGAGTCATCACCTTCTTATTAAAAAGCACCCGCTGGAGAGCACACTGTCGTTTGCATTAATTATGATTGGTTTTATTGGGTATGACTTGACTGGATCTCTTTTACCATGAATTACAATGTTTAGTCAGTCCTTCATCTTTAAAGGTGCTCTGCATTTATGTTTTACGGTCTCAAAAAGGGCTAGCGAGATACCATTTTGTTATATCATGTTATGATTGCTTTGAAAAAGTGTTGTCATCCTAGTTTTATTATTATGGCTCGCTAGCTGATTATGCTATTGATATGAGTAATTGTGAGACCTATGTGTTATTGTGAGTATGGTTAATTCATAATATTTGCTGAAACCTGAATGATGGCTTTGCATGTTTACAACAACAAGAGCAAACAGAGTTTGTAAATTTTTTTCTTTATCACTTTCAGTTTATCAACTCAATTGCTTGAGGACAAGCAAAGGTTTAAGCTTGGGGGAGTTGATACGTCTCCAACGTATCTACTTTTCCAAACACTTTTGCCCTTGTTTTGGACTCTAACTTGCATGATTTGAATGCAACTAACCCGGACTGACGTTGTTTTCAGCAGAACTGTCATGACGTTGTTTTATGTGTAGAAAACAAAAGTTCCCGGAATGCGCTGAAAATCCACGGAGGCACTTTTTGGAAAATATAAAAAATACTGGCGAAAGAATTAAGAATAGGGAGCCCACACCCTGTCCACGAGGGTGGGGGGCGCCCCCCCCCCGGGCGCGCCCCCCTGTCTCGTGGGCCCCCTGAGGCTTCGCCGACCTCAACTCCAACTCCATACATTCCGTATCGCGGAGAAAAAAATCAGAGAGAAAGTTTCATCGCGTTTTACGATACGGAGCCGCTGCCAAGCCCAAATCTCTCTCGGGAGGGCTGATCTGGAGTCCGTTCGAGGCTCCGGAGAGGGGGATTCGTCGCCGTCGTCATCATCAACCATCCTCCATCACCAATTTCATGATGCTCACCGCCGTGCGTGAGTAATTCCATCGTAGGCTTGCTGGACGGTGATGAGTTGGATGAGATTTACCATGTAATCAAGTTAGTTTTGTTATGGTTTGATCCCTAGTATTGTTGGGGAACGTAGTAATTTCAAAAAATTTCCTATGCACACGCAAGATCATGGTGATGCATAGCAACGAGAGGGGAGAGTGTAATCTACATACCCTTGTAGACCGAAAGCGGAAGCGTTAGAACAACGCGGTTGATGTAGTCGTACGTCTTCACAGCCTGACCGATCAAGCACCGAAACTACGGCACCTCCGAGTTCTAGCACACGTTCAGCTCGATGACGTTCCTCGAACTCCGATCCAGCCGAGTGTCGAGGGAGAGTTCCGTCAGCACGACGGCGTGGTGACGATCTTGATGTTCTACCGTCGCAGGGCTTTGCCTAAGCACCGCTACAATATTATCGAGGAGGACTATGGTGGAGGGGGGCACCGCACATGGCTAATAGATCTCAAGGATCAATCATTGTTGTGTCTTTGGGGTGCCCCCCTGCCCCCATATATATAGGAGCAAGGGGGAGGCGGCCGGCCTATGGAGGAGGCGCACCAAGGGGGGAGTCCTACTCCCACCGGGAGTAGGACTCCTCCTTTCCTTGTTGGAGAAGAAAAGAGGAGGAGAGGGAGAAGGAAAAGGGGGCCGGCCCCCTTGTCCAATTCGGACCAGAGGGGGGGCGCAGGCCTCCTTCCTTTTGGCCTCTCTCCTCTATTCCCGTATGTCCCAATAAGGCCCATATACTCCCCGGCGAATTCCCGTAACTCTCCGGTACTCCGAAAAATACCCGAATCACTCGGAACCTTTCCGAACTCCGAATATAGTCGTCCAATATATCGATCTTTATGTCTCGACCATTTCGAGACTCCTCGTCATGTCCCTGATCTCATCCGGGACTCCGACCTCCTTCGGTACATCAAAACTCATAAACTCATAATATAACTGTCATCGAAACCTTAAGCGTGCGGACCCTACAGGTTCGAGAACAATGTAGACATGACCTAGAACTATTCTCGGTCAATAACCAATAGCAGAACCTAGATGCTCATATTGGCTCCCACATATTCTACGAAGATCTTTATCTGTCAAACCGCATAACAACATACGTTGTTCCCTTTGTCATCGGTATGTTACTTGCCCGAGATTCGATCGTCGGTATCCAATACCTAGTTCAATCTCGTTACTGGCAAGTCTCTTTACTCGTTACGTAATGCATCATTCCGTAACTAAATCATTAGTTACATTGCTTGCAAGGCTTATAGTGATGTGCATTACCGAGAGGGCCCAGAGATACCTCTCCGACAATCGGAGTGACAAAACCTAATCTCGAAATACGCCAACCCAAGATGTACCTTTGGAGACACCTGTAGTACTCCTTTATAATCACCGAGTTACGTTGTGACGTTTGGTAGCACCCAAAGTGTTCCTCCGGTAAACGGGAGTTGCATAATCTCATAGTTACAGGAACATGTATAAGTCATGAAGAAAGCAATAGCAATATACTAAACGATCAAGTGCTAGGCTAACGGAATGGGTCATGTCAATCACATCATTCTCCTAATGATGTGATCCCATTAATCAAATGACAACACATGTCTATGGTTAGGAAACATAACCATCTTTGATTAATGAGCTAGTCAAGTAGAGGCATACTAGTGACTATATGTTTGTCTATGTATTCACACATGTATCATGTTTCCGGTTAATACAATTCTAGCATGAATAATAAACATTTATCATGATATGTGGAAATAAATAATAACTTTATTATTACCTCTAGGGTATATTTCCTTCAGTCTCGCACTTGCACTAGAGTCAATAATCTAGATTACACAGTAATGATTCTAACACCCATGGAGTCTTGGTGCTGATCATGTTTTGCTCGTGGAAGAGGCTTAGTCAATGGGTCTGCAACATTCAGATCCGTATGTATCTTGCAAATCTCTATGTCTCCCACCTGGACTTGGTCCCGGATGGAATTGAAGCGTCTCTTGATGTGCTTGGTCCTCTTGTGAAATCTGGATTCCTTTGCCAAGGCAATTCCACCAGTATTGTCACAGAAGATCTTCATTGGTCCCGATGCACTAGGTATGACACCTAGATCAGAAATGAACTCCTTCATCCAGACTCCTTCATTTGCTGCTTCTGAAGCAGCTATGTACTCCGCTTCACATGTAGATCCCGCCACGACGCTTTGTTTAGAACTGGACCAACTTACAACTCCACCGTTTATTAAAAACACGTACCGGTTTGCGATTTAGAATCGTCTGGATCAGTGTCAAAGCTTGCATCGACGTAACCATTTATGACTAGCTCTTTGTTACCTCCATATACGAGAAACATATCCTTAGTCCTTTTCAGGTATTTCAGGATGTTCTTGACCGCTGTCCAATGATCCACTCCTGGATTACTTTGGTACCTTCCTGCCAAGCTTATTGCTAAGCACACGTTAGGTCTGGTACACAGCATTGCATACATGATAGAGCCTATGGCTGAAGCATAGGGAACATCTTTCATTTTCTCTCTATCTTCTGCTGTGGTCGGGCATTGAGTTTGACTCAACTTCACACCTTGTAGTACGGGCAAGAACCCTTTCTTTGCCTGATCTATTTTGAACTTCTTCAAAACTTTATCAAGGTATGTGCTTTGTGAAAGTCCAATTAAGCGTCTTGATCTATCTCTATAAATCTTGATGCCCAATATATAAGCAGCTTCACCAAGGTCTTTCATAGAAAAACTTTTATTCAAGTATCCCTCTATGCTATCCAGAAATTCTATATCAGTTCCAATTAATAATATGTCATCTACATATAATATCAGAAATGCTACAGTGCTCCCACTCATTTTCTTGTAAATACAGGCTTCTCCAAAAGTCTGTATAAAACCATATGCTTTGATCACACTATCAAAGCGTTTATTCCAACTCCAAGATGCTTGCACCAGTCCATAAATGGATCGCTGGAGCTTGCACACTTTGTTAGCACCTTTTGGATCAACAAAACCTTCTGGCTGCATCATATACAACTCTTCTTCCAGAAATCCATTCAAGAATGCAGTTTTGACATCCATTTGCCAAATTTCATAATCATAAAATGCAGCAATTGCTAACATGATTCGGACAGACTTAAACATCGCTACGGGTGAGAAAGTCTCATCGTAGTCAACCCCTTGAACTTGTCAAAAACCTTTTGCAACAAGTCGAGCTTTATAGACAGTTATATTACCATCGGCGTCAGTCTTCTTCTTAAAAATCCATTTATTCTCAATGGCTTGCCGATCATCGGGCAAGTCAACCAAAGTCCATACTTTGTTCTCATACATGGATCCCATCTCAGATTTCATGGCCTCTAGCCATTTTGTGGAATCTGGGCTCATCATCGCTTCCTCATAGTTCGTAGGTTCATCATGGTCAAGTAACATGACTTCTAGAATAAGATTACCGTACCACTCTGGTGCGGATCTTACTCTGGTAGACCTACGAGGTTCAGTAGAAATTTGATCTGAAGTTTCATGATCAATATCATTAGCTTCCTCACTAATTGGTGTAGTTGTCGCAGGAACCGGTTCGTGTGATGAACTACTTTCCAATAAGGGAGCAGGTATAGTTACCTCATCAAGTTCTACTTTCCTTCCACTCACTTCTTTCGAGAGAAACTCCTTCTCTAGAAAGGATCCGAATTTTGCAACGAAAATCTTGCCTTCAAATCTGTGATAGAAGGTGTACCCAACAGTCTCTTTTGGGTATCCTATGAAGACACATTTCTCCGATTTAGGTTCGAGCTTATCTGGTTGAAATTTCTTTACATAAGCATCGCAGCCCCAAACTTTAATAAACGACAACTTTGGTTTCTTGCCAACCCACAGTTCATGAGGTGTCGTCTGAATGGATTTTGATGGTGCCCAATTTAACGTGAATGCGGCCGTCTCTAAAGCATAACCCCAAAATGATAGCAGTAAATCAGTAAGAGACATCGTAGATCGCACCATATCTAGTAAAGTACGATTACGATGTTCGGACACACCATTTCGTTGTGGTGTTCCCGGTGGCGTGAGTTGCGAAACTATTCCGCATTGTTTCAAATGTAAACCAAACTCGTAACTCAAATATTCTCCTCCACGATCAGATCGTAGAAATTTTATTTTCTTGTTACGATGATTTTCCACTTCACTCTGAAGTTCTTTGAACTTTTCAAATGTTTCAGACTTGTGTTTCATTAAGTAGATATACCCATATCTGCTCAAATCATCTGTGAATGTGAGAAAATAACGATACCCGCCGCGAGCCTCAACATTCATTGGACCACAAACATCAGTATGTATGATTTCCAACAAATCAATTGCTTGCTCCATAGTTCCAGAGAACGGCGTTTTAGTCATCTTGCCCATGAGGAACGGTTCGCAAGTACCAAGTGATTCATAATCAAGTGATTCCAAAAGCCCATCAGTATGGAGTTTCTTCATGCGCTTTACACCGATATGACCTAAACAGCAGTGCCACAAATAAGTTGCACTATCATTATCAACTCTGCATCTATTGGTTCCAACACTATGAATATGTGTATCACTACTATCGAGATTCAATAAAAATAGACCACTCTTCAAGGGTGCATGACCATAAAAGATATTACTCATATAAATAGAACAACCATTATTCTCTGACTTAAATGAATAACCGTCTCGCATCAAACAAGATCCAGATATAATGTTCATGCTCAACGCTGGCACCAAATAACAATTATTTAGGTCTAAAACTAATCCCGATGGTAGATGTAGAGGTAGCGTGCCGACCGCGATCACATCGACTTTGGAACCATTTCCCACGCACATCGTCACCTCGTCCTTAGCCAATCTTCGCTTAATCCGTAGTCCCTGTTTCGAGTTGCAAATATTAGCAACAGAACCAGTATCAAATACCCAGGTACTACTGTGAGCATTAGTAAGGTACACATCAATAACATGTATATCACATATACCTTTGTTCACCTTGCCATCCTTCCTATCCGCCAAATACTTGGGGCAGTTCCGCTTCTAGTGTCCAGTCTACTTGCAGTAGAAGCACTCAGTCTCAGGCTTAGGTCCAGACTTGGGTTTCTTCTCTTGAGCAACAACTTGTTTGTTGTTCGTCTTGAAGTTCCCCTTCTTCTTCCCTTTGCCCTTTTTCTTGAAACTGGTGGTCTTGTTAACCATCAACACTTGATGCTCCTTCTTGATTTCTACCTCCGCGGCTTTTAGCATTGCAAAGACCTCGGGAATAGTCTTGTCCATCCCTTGCATATTATAGTTCATCACGAAGCTCTTATAGCTTGGTGGCAGTGATTGAAGAATTTTGTCAATGACACTATCATCAGGAAGATTAACTCCCAGTTGAATCAAGTGATTATTATACCCAGACATTTTGAGTATGTGTTCACTGACAGAACTATTCTCCTCCATCTTGCAGCTATAGAACTTATTGGAGACTTCATATCTCTCAATCCGGGCATTTGCTTGAAATATTAACTTCAACTCCTGGAACATCTCATATGCTCCATGACGTTCAAAACGTCGTTGAAGACCCGATTCTAAGCCGTAAAGCATGGCACACTAAACTATCGAGTAGTCATCAGCTTTGCTCTGCCAGACATTCTTAACGTCGTCAGTTGCATCAGCAGCAGGCCTGGCACCCAGCGGTACTTCCAGGACGTAATTCTTCTGCGCAGCAATGAGGATAATCCTCAGGTTACGGACCCAGTCCGTGTAATTGCTGCCATCATCTTTCAACTTTGCTTTCTCAAGGAACGCATTAAAATTCAACGGAACAACAGCACGAGCCATCTATCTACAACAAAATAGACAAGCAAAATACTATCAGGTACTAAGTTCATGATAAATTTAAGTTCAATTAATCATATTACTTAAGAACTCCCACTTAGATAGACATCCCTCTAATCCTCTAAGTGATTACGTGATCCATATCAACTACACCATGTCCGATCGTCACGTGAGATGGAGTAGTTTCAACAGTGAACATCAATATGTTGATCATATCTACTATATGATTCACGCTCGACCTTTTCGGTCTCCGTGTTCCGATGCCATATCTGTTATATGCTAGCCTTGTCAAGTTTAACCTGAGTATTCCGCGTGTGCAACTGTTTTGCACCCGTTGTATTTGAACGTAGAGCCTGTCACACCCGATCATCACGTGGTGTCTCAGCACGAAGAACTTTCGCAACGGTGCATACTCAGGGAGAACACTTCTTGATAATTTTAGTGAGAGGTCATCTTAAAATGCTACCATCAATCAAAGCAAGATAAGATGCATAAAGGATAAACATCACATGCAATCAATATAAGTGATATGATATGGCCATCATCATCTTGTGCTTGTGATCTCCATCTTCGAAGCACCATCGTGATCACCATCGTCACCGGCGCGACACCTTGATATCCATCGTAGCATCGTTGTCGTTACGCCATCTATTGCTTCTACGACTATCGCTACCGCTTAGTGATAAAGTAAAGCAATTACAGGGCGTTTGCATTTCATACAATAAAGCGACAACCATATGGCTCCTGCCAGTTGCCGATAACTTCGGTTACAAAACATGATCATCTCATACAATAAAATATAGCATCACGTCTTGACCATATCACATCACAACATGCCCTGCAAAAACAAGTTAGACGTCCTCTACTTTGTTATTGCAAATTTTACGTGGCTGCTACGGGCTTAGCAAGAACCGTTCTTACCTACGCATCAAAACCACAACGATAGTTTGTCAAGTTGGTGTTGTTTTAACCTTCGCAAGGACCGGGCGTAGCCACACTCGGTTCAACTAAAATCGGAGAAACAGACACCCGCTAGTCACCTGTGTGCAAAGCACGACGGTAAAACCAGTCTCGTGTAAGCGTACGCGTAATGTCGGTCCGGGCCGCTTCATCCAACAATACCGCTGAGCCAAAGTATGACATGCTGGTAAGCAGTATGACTTGTATCGACCAGAACTCACTTGTGTTCTACTCGTGCATATGATATCTACGCATAAAACCTGGCTCGAATGCCACTGTTGGGGAACGTAGTAATTTCAAAAAAATTCCTACGCACACGCAAGATCATGGTGATGCATAGCAATGAGAGGGGAGAGTGTAATCTACATACCCTTGTAGAGCGAAAGCGGAAGCGTTAGAACAACGCGGTTGATGTAGTCGTACGTCTTCACAGCCCGTCGCAGGGCTTCGCCTAAGCACCACTACAATATTATCGAGGAGGACTATGGTGGAGGGGGGCACCGCACACGGCTAATAGATCTCAAGGATCAATCGTTGTTGTGTCTTTGGGGTGCCCCCCTGCCCCCATATATATAAGAGCAAGGGGGGAGGCGGCCGGCCTATGGAGGAGGCGCACCAAGGGGGGAGTCCTACTCCCACCGGGAGTAGGACTCCTCCTTTCCTTATTGGAGAAGAAAAGAGGAGGAGAGGGAGAAGGAAAAGGGGGCCGGCCCCCTTGTCCAATTCGGACCAGAGGGGGGGCGCAGGCCTCCTTCCTTTTGGCCTCTCTCCTTTATTCCCGTATGGCCCAATAAGGCCCATATACTCCCCGGCGAATTCCCGTAACTCTCCGGTACTCCGAAAAATACCCGAATCACTCGGAACCTTTCCGAACTCCGAATATAGTCGTCCAATATATCGATCTTTACGTCCCGACCATTTCGAGACTCCTCGTCATGTCCCCGATCTCATCCGGGACTCCGAACTCCTTCGGTACATCAAAACTCATAAACTCATAATATAACTGTCATCGAAACCTTAAGCGTGCGGACCCTACGGGTTCGAGAACAATGTAGACATGACCTAGAACTATTCTCGGTCAATAACCAATAGCGGAACCTGGATGTTCATATTGGCTCCCACATATTCTACGAAGATCTTTATCGGTCAAACAGCATAACAACATACGTTGTTCCCTTTGTCATCGGTATGTTACTTGCCCGAGATTCGATCGTCGGTATCCAATACCTAGTTCAATATCGTTACTGGCAAGTCTCTTTACTCGTTACGTAATGCATCATTCCGTAACTAACTCATTAGTTACATTGCTTGTAAGGCTTATAGTGATGTGCATTACCGAGAGGGCCCAAAGATACCTCTCCGACAATCGGAGTGACAAAACATAATCTCGAAATACGCCAACCCAAGATGTACCTTTGGAGACACCTGTAGTACTCCTTTAAGGCATGTACGCATAGTACGGAGTCTTACGGCACAACTGGCTCCACATTGCACCACTGCCACACAATCACCATGAGCTCGGCATGCCACACGACTGATGACATTCAATGTGAAGTCACATGAGGTGGTGTACGCCGTCACTGGATGTCGCTTTAAGTGTTTTCATGTTTGTGTAGTTTTTTTCAAATTATTTATGTGTTTCAACTTCATGTGTTTGATTTTTTTTATAACTCATCTATTCCTTCATTCCATTAAAACTATTTTATCACTTTCAAGGAAAAAGATCAGCTCATCTGGTGGCGAATTCATCTAGACAGTAGGAGTAGAGTAGTTAGCTAATTTAGCTAGTTCATGACCAGCCTGATTACAATCTCTATTACAATGCACAAACAAGACATGGTGAAAATCTAACTTCATCAAGAAACAATCATTGATAACGACACTCACTACTGAATTCGAGCCACCTTCACTAAGATCATTGACAATCCCGTCATTATATAGGGCCACTTCAATCTTGCTGCAACCCACCATAGTTGCCAAATTCAGTCTGAATCTAACTGCTATTGCTTCAGTTGTGAAAGCATCATAACAAGAACTCAATCTTTCGTTTTCAGCGGCAATCAATTTTCCAGTGTGATCGCGAATACTTGCACCGAGTGACCCATTTAAGTTGTCTTGATCAAATCCATCGTCCATGTTCAGCTTCATATATCCTGGGCATGGTTTCATCCAAGGTGTTAATTGCTTCGCCTTCGGACTACATGTGATAACATAGTTCACTGTAAGGCTTTTCACCGCGATAAGAATTTGGGCTGCTGTTTGTGTTTTCCCATCATGAGTGAGTTGTCTCCGTTCAAACTATAAGTACCAGGCAGTGGTTGCTATGAGTGAGTTGTCTCCATTCAAACCATAAGTACCAGGCAGTGGTTGCTATAGTTTCTTGCAGATTTAACCCAAGACATGAACATCCGAGTCCTGGAGACACAGAAGTTGTTCGAGGATTACCTCTGCAGACTGATTCACTTTGCACGCCTTCTTGATCACATCATATACCACCATCATTTTCCAAACTTCCTCAACCTTTTCGCACTGGAACAACAGATGTATGATATTATTCGTGCCTTAGTTACAAGCTGGGCAGTGGGATTTCACCTAAATATGCTTCGCTCCTAGAATTGCACGACATGGTATGGCACTATGCAAGACCCAGCATATAAAGATATTTATGTTGGATAGGCATTTGAGGTTTCAAGCTGAATCCCATACATCCAGTTGGTTGGAAGACGAACCGGTCGGCTAATTTTTTTGCCCATACCGGAACTCCCAATCCACCTCATATGCAGAGCACACTGAAAAAGTTCCATGGTTCGCCGGGTTCCAAGCTACAAATCTGCCATCTCATGTAGAGCGAGAGGGATAGCCAGTATTTTGTGAACATCTACATGCACTGCTTTGTGTGGAGGGAGATATGCATACCGATGAAGAAAGAGGGATTGGGGCTTAGAGACCTACACAGTTTCAACCTTGCTATGTTAGCAAAACAGTGTTGGCGACTACTCCAGAACCTGGGCTCTTTATCTGTACGTGTGGTGAGTGCTAAGTATTATCCAGATGGCAACATTCTGAAGGCTGGTCCGAGAAAGGGATCGTCATACACGTGGCAGAGTATTGTTTCTTGCATCCAAACCTTTCAAAGGGGTTGTGTATGGCGCATGGGATTAGGAGCACAAATAAACATATGGCAGGATCCGTGTAAGATCATTACCCCTAGAGGTGCAACTATGCTTACATATATGGAGGAACTCATTAATCCGCATAGGGGCCACTAGGATGAAAGTTTGATCAGAGACGTTTTCTCGCTAGTGTATGTTTACAGGATCTTGCAAATCCCTCTTAACGTCCAGATGGTAGAGGACTTTGTGGCATGGAATTATACTAGATCTGGGACGCTCTCAATTCGGTCTACTTACCATCAAGAGTTTGACCACCAGTATGGCCAGCGACTAGTTCGAGCTGATGGTCAGGGAAATATGCTAATTAATAACATTTGGAAGGAAGTGAGGAACCTCAAAATCCCTGGTAAAATCAAGCACTTCGCATGGAAAGCTCTGAATGGATCACTCCCTTGCTTGGAAATCTTAGCGGTTAGACACATACGTCTAAACCCACAATGACGAATCTGTAATTTGGTGTGAACTTGGACTACATGAAATTACAAAAAAGGCAGTATGAGAGGATTGTTCGGGGTCAGTAACCTTCACTACCAGAATAACGGCGCATGCCGACGGCCAAATTTATGCCGACGGACCTGTCGGCATAAATGGGATTATCCCGACGGCCCGGGTCAAGCTGTCGGCGTAGATAAGCCATCAGCATATATCCATATATGCCGATGGCAGCCGTCGACATAGGCCGGCCATCGGCACCGCAAACTATATCCCTACGGCAGTCGTCGGCATAGCTCAAGTCGTCGGCAACCATGTTGGCCCGGCTACCCGGGCGGCGACGGACCTTTGACGGCGTGAGGGCTACGCCAACTGGGCTAACTTGGGCTGTCTGCATAGCCGTGCCACCGTCATCGAACCGCAAGACCTCCACGTCATCGATCCGAGCCCCTCGGCGGTCCGTGTGGTGGCAAAGTTACGCCGACGGCCTTGCCGTCGGCATAGGCCTGGCCCATGGCCTCTGCCACATCATCGATCCACGAGGTATGCCATGTCATCGATCCAGGGCGCTGGTGGTCCATGGCTATAGCTATGCCGACGGCCTTGCCGTCGGCATAGATTTCTATTAATTTTTTCCCATATTATTTATTTTCTCTTTTCTATTTATTTTTCTTTTTTTAAACTAATTTGATTAACTTAAATGTGCATTATGTTAAAAAGAATAGCTCGATTATATATCGATTCCCCCCCCCCCCTTCACAGGCGTCGCTCGGACCGTGTCACGGCGGGGGGAAACGGCCACATCGGGCCGACACGAAGGGAATCTTGGGTTGGGTTTGCCCGGGACCGTGTTCGGCTGTGTAGCTATGGGTTGGGCTATGACAACCAGGTGAAAAGGTCCACGGTCAAACCCCGTCCGATGAAAGTCAAAGGGCTAGATTCGGCGATCGGCTGTGTCATGGTTAGATGGGACAGGGTACCTCGGGGGGTAGCAATGCCGCCAGGTGTTGAAGTGAGCCCTCCTACGCTTGTGGAAGCATGCTGACAGGCGCAGGCACCCGCCACGTGGCTTCGGGGTGTGCCCCCTTTCACGGGCGTCGCTGGCACCGTGTCATGGAGGGGGGGAAGGCCACGTCGGGCCGACACGGAGGGAATCTTGGGGTGGATTGGGCCGGGACCGTCTTCGGGGCTGTAGCTATGGGTTGGGCACCAGTCATAGCCCGTTTGGCGAAAGTCAAAGGGCTACATCTACTGGTCAACTGGGATTCTGGGTGGCGTTCAAGGTGTAGCTAGCTATGGCACCGAAACATCGCACGGGTCCCGATGCCTGTGTGAAAGTGTTCTGGCATGCGTAGACGCCCGTCTTAGTGCTCCGTGGTGTGGCCCCCCCTCCATGGAAACCAGTGCCGCGTCACTTGGAGGGGGGGATGGTGCAGGCACGGTGGAACCGGAGGGAATCTAGTGTTGGGTTAGGTTCAGACCGTGTTCTGAGGTGTAGCTATGGGCTGGGCTATGAAAACCAGATGAAAAAGTACACCTGTCAATCCCCGTCCGGCAAAAGTCAAAGGGCTAGATCCGGTGGTTGTCTGTGTTAGGATTAGATGGGACGGGGTACCTTATGGTAGCAATGCTGCCAGGTGTTGCGGTGGGCCCTCCTATGCTTGTGGAAGCGTGGTGGCAGGCACAGGCACCCGACACGCGGCTCCGGGGTGTGCCCCCATCACGGGCGTCGCTGCCGCCGTCTGACAGAGGGGGAAAGCAGCCACGTCGGCATGACGCGGAGGGAATCTAGTGTTGGGTAGGGTCCAGACCGTGTTCGGGGGTGTAGCTATGGGCTGGGCTATGACACCCAGGTGAAAAGGTCCACCGGTCAAACCAGGTTCGGCGAAAGTCAAAGGGCTATATCGACGGTCGTCTATGTCAGGGGTAGACGGGACGGGGTACTTGGGGTAGCAATGCCGCAAGGTGTTGTGGTGGGCCCTCGTACGCTTGTGGAAGCGTGGTGGCAGGCGCAGGTACCCGGCACGTGGCTCCGGGGTGTGCCCCCTCCCCCCTCACGGGCGTCGCTGCCGCCGTGTCCCAGAGGGGGGAAACGGCCACGTTGGCATGACACGGAGGGAATCTAGTGTTGGGTTGGGTCCAGACCGTGTTCGGGGGTGTAGTTACAGGCTAGGCTATGACAACTAGGTGAAAATGTCCACCGATCAAACCCCGTCCGGCGAAAGTCAAATGGCTAGATCTGGCGGTCGTCTGTGTTAGGGTTAGATGGGATGGGGTACCTGGGGGGGGGGTAGCAATGCCGCTAGGTGTAGCAGTGGGCCCTCCTACGCTTGTGGAAGCATGGTGATAGGCGCAGGCACCTGACACGCGGCTCCGAGGTGTGCCCTTCCTCACAGGCGTCGCTACCGCCATCTGACGGAGGGGGGAAACAACCACGTCGACATGACACGGAGGGAATCTAGTGTTGGGTTTGGTCCAGACCATGTTCGGGGGTGTAGCTATGGACTGGGCTATGACAACCAGGTGAAAAGGTCCATCGGTCAAACCCCGTCCAGCGAAAGTCAAGGGGCTAGATTCGGCGGTCGTCTGAGTCAGGGTTAGACGGGACGGGGTACCTGGGGGTACCAATGCCCTGAGCGGTTGTGGTGGGCCCTCGTACGCTTCTGGAAGCACGGTGGCAGGCGTAGGCACCTGGCACGCTGCTCCGGGGTGTGCCCCCCACACGGGCGTCGCTGCCGCCATGTCACGGAGGGGGGAAACGGCCACGTCAGCATGACACGTAGGCACTGAAAATAGTAATAATTGAATTTATCAAAAACACCGGCATCCATCATGAAAAACGGACTATCACCATGAACCCTTCGGTGCCCGGGCCGGCCACTGAAAGATTCATAGTAATTGTCCATTTTCTTCGCAGAAGTCTAATGGATACCAGAGCTTATGACGTATGGATTAGTGAACTATTTAAACAGGTCATCTTGCTTGTCTTTGGGCGAGGTTGGACTATTTTTTAAAACTCTTAACCTCCATCCTATGCCGAGGGCATGCCGATGGCTATGCCGTCGGCATAGGATAGCCTTATCCGTTGCGGTTAGCCCCCCACCACTCATTCCCCATCTCCACCTACGCTCCACCCTAGACCCGCGTCGCCGCCCTGTCCTCTGCTCAGCCCGCCGCCGGCCTTCCCATCCCTTCCCTAGCTCTGCGCCGCCTCCCTTCCCTCGCCCTGTGCCGCCACCACCCCACCCGCGCTCTGGGCCGCCCCTGCCCTTCGCTCGCCACTCCCCGCAGCCGCCCCACCCACGCTCCTCGCCGGCCCCATCATCTCGGCCCGCCGCCGCCGCCCTTCCCTTGCAACAGTGGGGCGTGTCGAATCCTTCTTGGCCACCACCCGGTCGCGCCCTCGTCGAGCTCGGTCCGGCTGGACCTCCCCGAGCCCACTCCACCCTCACGACCGCCCAACCGTCGCTCCGGCCGGCGGCTAGGCTCCACCGGCCCTCCTCTGCCGCTGCTCCGGCCGGCCTAGCCCGAGCCCGAGCTCCCATCCGCCCCCCTCCACGCCTGCCCCCACCCACCCCCGCCCTAACCCTAACACTAACTAATAAAAAGGAGAAATCTTACAAAGTACTCAATGTCCATGAAGCCGTCGGCCATGTTGATGTCCTCATCAGTGCTCTCATGCCAATCCTTCCACAATGGCATGGTCACCGGGGACAAGAACTATAGTCGTTGGTGTCGGCGAGAGAGAGAGAGAGAGAGAGAGAGAGAGAGAGAGAGAGAGAGAGAGAGAGAGAGAGAGAGAGTGACCGGACTTGGGTCGTTTTGACCACGTCGGAACCCTAACGGTCGTGAGCGGGCACGCCATTTGTCGACAGCTGGCATGGCCCTGGTGGGTGGGCATGGCTTGTCATAAACCACATAAAAAATTTAAGATTTGTGGACTAGGGTTCTCTGAAACATCAAACCAATAAAGTGGTAGGTTTTTGGGGACCCTTAGCCAAAATTGTGGTCTTTTATGTTATTTACACATTTTTTGCACATAGCTGGCGAATGAAGTTTTTTTTCTAAAATTCCACAAGAACTGCATGTATTTATGTTAAACTTAGGAGGAAAAGTAAACGACCACAGTGCAACAAAAAATAAATAATAAAAGCCGCAAACAACCACATACACGGCGTTTTAGTGAGAAAATAACGATACCCGCCGCGAGCCTCAACATTCATTGGACCACAAACATCAGTATGTATGATTTCCAACAAATCAATTGCTTGCTCCATAGTTCCAGAGAACGGCGTTTTAGTCATCTTGCCCATGAGGAACGGTTCGCAAGTACCAAGTGATTCATAATCAAGTGATTCCAAAAGCCCATCAGTATGGAGTTTCTTCATGCGCTTTACACCGATATGACCTAAACAGCAGTGCCACAAATAAGTTGCACTATCATTATCAACTCTGCATCTATTGGTTCCAACACTATGAATATGTGTATCACTACTATCGAGATTCAATAAAAATAGACCACTCTTCAAGGGTGCATGACCATAAAAGATATTACTCATATAAATAGAACAATCATTATTCTCTGACTTAAATGAATAACCGTCTCGCATCAAACAAGATCCAGATATAATGTTCATGCTCAACGCTGGCACCAAATAACAATTATTTAGGTCTAAAACTAATCCCGATGGTAGATGTAGAGGTAGCGTGCCGACCGCGATCACATCGACTTTGGAACCATTTCCCACGCACATCGTCACCTCGTCCTTAGCCAATATTCGCTTAATCCGTAGTCCCTGTTTCGAGTTGCAAATATTAGCAACAGAACCAGTATCAAATACCCAGGTACTACTGCGAGCATTAGTAAGGTACACATCAATAACATGTATATCACATATACCTTTGTTCACCTTGCCATCCTTCCTATCCGCCAAATACTTGGGGCAGTTCCGCTTCTAGTGTCCAGTCTACTTGCAGTAGAAGCACTCAGTCTCAGGCTTAGGTCCAGACTTGGGTTTCTTCTCTTGAGCAACAACTTGTTTGTTGTTCGTCTTGAAGTTCCCCTTCTTCTTCCCTTTGCCCTTTTTCTTGAAACTGGTGGTCTTGTTAACCATCAACACTTGATGCTCCTTCTTGATTTCTACCTCCGCGGCTTTTAGCATTGCAAAGACCTCGGGAATAGTCTTGTCCATCCCTTGCATATTATAGTTCATCACGAAGCTCTTATAGCTTGGTGGCAGTGATTGAAGAATTTTGTCAATGACACTATCATCAGGAAGATTAACTCCCAGTTGAATCAAGTGATTATTATACCCAGACATTTTGAGTATGTGTTCACTGACAGAACTATTCTCCTCCATCTTGCAGCTATAGAACTTATTGGAGACTTCATATCTCTCAATCCGGGCATTTGCTTGAAATATTAACTTCAACTCCTGGAACATCTCATATGCTCCATGACGTTCAAAACGGCGTTGAAGACCCGATTCTAAGCCGTAAAGCATGGCACACTAAACTATCGAGTAGTCATCAGCTTTGCTCTGCCAGACATTCTTAACGTCGTCAGTTGCATCAGCAGCAGGCCTGGCACCCAGCGGTGCTTCCAGGACGTAATTCTTCTGTGCAGCAATGAGGATAATCCTCAGGTTACGGACCCAGTCCGTGTAATTGCTGCCATCATCTTTCAACTTTGCTTTCTCAAGGAACGCATTAAAATTCAACGGAACAACAGCACGAGCCATCTATCTACAACAAAATAGACAAGCAAAATACTATCAGGTACTAAGTTCATGATAAATTTAAGTTCAATTAATCATATTACTTAAGAACTCCCACTTAGATAGACATCCCTCTAATCCTCTAAGTGATTACGTGATCCATATCAACTACACCATGTCCGATCGTCACGTGAGATGGAGTAGTTTCAACAGTGAACATCAATATGTTGATCATATCTACTATATGATTCACGCTCGACCTTTTCGGTCTCCGTGTTCCGATGCCATATCTGTTATATGCTAGCCTCGTCAAGTTTAACCTGAGTATTCCGCGTGTGCAACTGTTTTGCACCCGTTGTATTTGAACGTAGAGCCTGTCACACCCGATCATCACGTGGTGTCTCAGCACGAAGAACTTTCGCAACGGTGCATACTCAGGGAGAACACTTCTTGATAATTTTAGTGAGAGGTCATCTTAAAATGCTACCATCAATCAAAGCAAGATAAGATGCATAAAGGATAAACATCACATGCAATCAATATAAGTGATATGATATGGCCATCATCATCTTGTGCTTGTGATCTCCATCTTCGAAGCACCATCGTGATCACCATCGTCACCGGCGCGACACCTTGATATCCATCGTAGCATCGTTGTCGTTACGCCATCTATTGCTTCTACGACTATCGCTACCGCTTAGTGATAAAGTAAAGCAATTACAGGGCGTTTGCATTTCATACAATAAAGCGACAACCATATGGCTCCTGCCAGTTGCCGATAACTTCGGTTACAAAACATGATCATCTCATACAATAAAATATAGCATCACGTCTTGACCATATCACATCACAACATGCCCTGCAAAAACAAGTTAGACGTCCTCTACTTTGTTATTGCAAATTTTACGTGGCTGCTACGGGCTTAGCAAGAACCGTTCTTACCTACGCATCAAAACCACAACGATAGTTTGTCAAGTTGGTGTTGTTTTAACCTTCGCAAGGACCGGGCGTAGCCACACTCGGTTCAACTAAAATCGGAGAAACAGACACCCGCTAGTCACCTGTGTGCAAAGCACGACGGTAAAACCAGTCTCGTGTAAGCGTACGCGTAATGTCGGTCCGGGCCGCTTCATCCAACAATACCGCTGAGCCAAAGTATGACATGCTGGTAAGCAGTATGACTTGTATCGACCAGAACTCACTTGTGTTCTACTCGTGCATATGATATCTACGCATAAAACCTGGCTCGAATGCCACTGTTGGGGAACGTAGTAATTTCAAAAAAATTCCTACGCACACGCAAGATCATGGTGATGCATAGCAACGAGAGGGGAGAGTGTAATCTACATACCCTTGTAGAGCGAAAGCGGAAGCGTTAGAACAACACGGTTGATGTAGTCGTACGTCTTCACAGCCCGTCGCAGGGCTTCGCCTAAGCACCACTACAATATTATCGAGGAGGACTATGGTGGAGGGGGGCACCGCACACGGCTAATAGATCTCAAGGATCAATCGTTGTTGTGTCTTTGGGGTGCCCCCCTGCCCCCATATATATAAGAGCAAGGGGGGAGGCGGCCGGCCTATGGAGGAGGCGCACCAAGGGGGGAGTCCTACTCCCACCGGGAGTAGGACTCCTCCTTTCCTTATTGGAGAAGAAAAGAGGAGGAGAGGGAGAAGGAAAAGGGGGCCGGCCCCCTTGTCCAATTCGGACCAGAGGGGGGGCGCAGGCCTCCTTCCTTTTGGCCTCTCTCCTTTATTCCCGTATGGCCCAATAAGGCCCATATACTCCCCGGCGAATTCCCGTAACTCTCCGGTACTCCGAAAAATACCCGAATCACTCGGAACCTTTCCGAACTCCGAATATAGTCGTCCAATATATCGATCTTTACGTCCCGACCATTTCGAGACTCCTCGTCATGTCCCCGATCTCATCCGGGACTCCGAACTCCTTCGGTACATCAAAACTCATAAACTCATAATATAACTGTCATCGAAACCTTAAGCGTGCGGACCCTACGGGTTCGAGAACAATGTAGACATGACCTAGAACTATTCTCGGTCAATAACCAATAGCGGAACCTGGATGTTCATATTGGCTCCCACATATTCTACGAAGATCTTTATCGGTCAAACAGCATAACAACATACGTTGTTCCCTTTGTCATCGGTATGTTACTTGCCCGAGATTCGATCGTCGGTATCCAATACCTAGTTCAATATCGTTACTGGCAAGTCTCTTTACTCGTTACGTAATGCATCATTCCGTAACTAACTCATTAGTTACATTGCTTGTAAGGCTTATAGTGATGTGCATTACCGAGAGGGCCCAGAGATACCTCTCCGACAATCGGAGTGACAAAACATAATCTCGAAATACGCCAACCCAAGATGTACCTTTGGAGACACCTGTAGTACTCCTTTAAGGCATGTACGCATAGTACGGAGTCTTACGGCACAACTGGCTCCACATTGCACCACTGCCACACAATCACCATGAGCTCGGCATGCCACACGACTGATGACATTCAATGTGAAGTCACATGAGGTGGTGTACGCCGTCACTGGATGTCGCTTTAAGTGTTTTCATGTTTGTGTAGTTTTTTTCAAATTATTTATGTGTTTCAACTTCATGTGTTTGATTTTTTTTATAACTCATCTATTCCTTCATTCCATTAAAACTATTTTATCACTTTCAAGGAAAAAGATCAGCTCATCTGGTGGCGAATTCATCTAGACAGTAGGAGTAGAGTAGTTAGCTAATTTAGCTAGTTCATGACCAGCCTGATTACAATCTCTATTACAATGCACAAACAAGACATGGTGAAAATCTAACTTCATCAAGAAACAATCATTGATAACGACACTCACTACTGAATTCGAGCCACCTTCACTAAGATCATTGACAATCCCGTCATTATATAGGGCCACTTCAATCTTGCTGCAACCCACCATAGTTGCCAAATTCAGTCTGAATCTAACTGCTATTGCTTCAGTTGTGAAAGCATCATAACAAGAACTCAATCTTTCGTTTTCAGCGGCAATCAATTTTCCAGTGTGATCGCGAATACTTGCACCGAGTGACCCATTTAAGTTGTCTTGATCAAATCCATCGTCCATGTTCAGCTTCATATATCCTGGGCATGGTTTCATCCAAGGTGTTAATTGCTTCGCCTTCGGACTACATGTGATAACATAGTTCACTGTAAGGCTTTTCACCGCGATAAGAATTTGGGCTGCTGTTTGTGTTTTCCCATCATGAGTGAGTTGTCTCCGTTCAAACTATAAGTACCAGGCAGTGGTTGCTATGAGTGAGTTGTCTCCATTCAAACCATAAGTACCAGGCAGTGGTTGCTATAGTTTCTTGCAGATTTAACCCAAGACATGAACATCCGAGTCCTGGAGACACAGAAGTTGTTCGAGGATTACCTCTGCAGACTGATTCACTTTGCACGCCTTCTTGATCACATCATATACCACCATCATTTTCCAAACTTCCTCAACCTTTTCGCACTGGAACAACAGATGTATGATATTATTCGTGCCTTAGTTACAAGCTGGGCAGTGGGATTTCACCTAAATATGCTTCGCTCCTAGAATTGCACGACATGGTATGGCACTATGCAAGACCCAGCATATAAAGATATTTATGTTGGATAGGCATTTGAGGTTTCAAGCTGAATCCCATACATCCAGTTGGTTGGAAGACGAACCGGTCGGCTAATTTTTTTGCCCATACCGGAACTCCCAATCCACCTCATATGCAGAGCACACTGAAAAAGTTCCATGGTTCGCCGGGTTCCAAGCTACAAATCTGCCATCTCATGTAGAGCGAGAGGGATAGCCAGTATTTTGTGAACATCTACATGCACTGCTTTGTGTGGAGGGAGATATGCATACCGATGAAGAAAGAGGGATTGGGGCTTAGAGACCTACACAGTTTCAACCTTGCTATGTTAGCAAAACAGTGTTGGCGACTACTCCAGAACCTGGGCTCTTTATCTGTACGTGTGGTGAGTGCTAAGTATTATCCAGATGGCAACATTCTGAAGGCTGGTCCGAGAAAGGGATCGTCATACACGTGGCAGAGTATTGTTTCTTGCATCCAAACCTTTCAAAGGGGTTGTGTATGGCGCATGGGATTAGGAGCACAAATAAACATATGGCAGGATCCGTGTAAGATCATTACCCCTAGAGGTGCAACTATGCTTACATATATGGAGGACTCATTAATCCGCATAGGGGCCACTAGGATGAAAGTTTGATCAGAGACGTTTTCTCGCTAGTGTATGTTTACAGGATCTTGCAAATCCCTCTTAACATCCAGATGGTAGAGGACTTTGTGGCATGGAATTATACTAGATCTGGGACGCTCTCAATTCGGTCTACTTACCATCAAGAGTTTGACCACCAGTATGGCCAGCGACTAGTTCGAGCTGATGGTCAGGGAAATATGCTAATTAATAACATTTGGAAGGAAGTGAGGAACCTCAAAATCCCTGGTAAAATCAAGCACTTCGCATGGAAAGCTCTGAATGGATCACTCCCTTGCTTGGAAATCTTAGCGGTTAGACACATACGTCTAAACCCACAATGACGAATCTGTAATTTGGTGTGAACTTGGACTACATGAAATTACAAAAAAGGCAGTATGAGAGGATTGTTCGGGGTCAGTAACCTTCACTACCAGAATAACGGCGCATGCCGACGGCCAAATTTATGCCGACGGACCTGTCGGCATAAATGGGATTATCCCGACGGCCCGGGTCAAGCTGTCGGCGTAGATAAGCCATCAGCATATATCCATATATGCCGATGGCAGCCGTCGACATAGGCCGGCCATCGGCACCGCAAACTATATCCCTACGGCAGTCGTCGGCATAGCTCAAGTCGTCGGCAACCATGTTGGCCCGGCTACCCGGGCGGCGACGGACCTTTGACGGCGTGAGGGCTACGCCAACTGGGCTAACTTGGGCTGTCTGCATAGCCGTGCCACCGTCATCGAACCGCAAGACCTCCACGTCATCGATCCGAGCCCCTCGGCGGTCCGTATGGTGGCAAAGTTACGCCGACGGCCTTGCCGTCGGCATAGGCCTGGCCCATGGCCTCTGCCACATCATCGATCCACGAGGTATGCCATGTCATCGATCCAGGGCGCTGGTGGTCCATGGCTATAGCTATGCCGACGGCCTTGCCGTCGGCATAGATTTCTATTAATTTTTTCCCATATTATTTATTTTCTCTTTTCTATTTATTTTTCTTTTTTTAAACTAATTTGATTAACTTAAATGTGCATTATGTTAAAAAGAATAGCTCGATTATATATCGATTCCCCCCCCCCTTCACAGGCGTCGCTCGGACCGTGTCATGGCGGGGGGAAACGGCCACATCGGGCCGACACGAAGGGAATCTTGGGTTGGGTTTGCCCGGGACCGTGTTCGGCTGTGTAGCTATGGGTTGGGCTATGACAACCAGGTGAAAAGGTCCACGGTCAAACCCCGTCCGATGAAAGTCAAAGGGCTAGATTCGGCGATCGGCTGTGTCATGGTTAGATGGGACAGGGTACCTCGGGGGGTAGCAATGCCGCCAGGTGTTGAAGTGAGCCCTCCTACGCTTGTGGAAGCATGCTGACAGGCGCAGGCACCCGCCACGTGGCTTCGGGGTGTGCCCCCTTTCACGGGCGTCGCTGGCACCGTGTCATGGAGGGGGGGAAGGCCACGTCGGGCCGACACGGAGGGAATCTTGGGGTGGATTGGGCCGGGACCGTCTTCGGGGCTGTAGCTATGGGTTGGGCACCAGTCATAGCCCGTTTGGAGAAAGTCAAAGGGCTACATCTACTGGTCAACTGGGATTCTGGGTGGCGTTCAAGGTGTAGCTAGCTATGGCACCGAAACATCGCACGGGTCCCGATGCCTGTGTGAAAGTGTTCTGGCATGCGTAGACGCCCGTCTTAGTGCTCCGTGGTGTGGCCCCCCCTCCATGGAAACCAGTGCCGCGTCACTTGGAGGGGGGGATGGTGCAGGCACGGTGGAACCGGAGGGAATCTAGTGTTGGGTTAGGTTCAGACCGTGTTCTGAGGTGTAGCTACGGGCTGGGCTATGAAAACCAGATGAAAAAGTACACCTGTCAATCCCCGTCCGGCAAAAGTCAAAGGGCTAGATCCGGTGGTTGTCTGTGTTAGGATTAGATGGGACGGGGTACCTTATGGTAGCAATGCTGCCAGGTGTTGCGGTGGGCCCTCCTATGCTTGTGGAAGCGTGGTGGCAGGCACAGGCACCCGACACGCGGCTCTGGGGTGTGCCCCCATCACGGGCGTCGCTGCCGCCGTCTGACAGAGGGGGAAAGCAGCCACGTCGGCATGACGCGGAGGGAATCTAGTGTTGGGTAGGGTCCAGACCGTGTTCGGGGGTGTAGCTATGGGCTGGGCTATGACACCCAGGTGAAAAGGTCCACCGGTCAAACCAGGTTCGGCGAAAGTCAAAGGGCTATATCGACGGTCGTCTATGTCAGGGGTAGACGGGACGGGGTACTTGGGGTAGCAATGCCGCAAGGTGTTGTGGTGGGCCCTCGTACGCTTGTGGAAGCGTGGTGGCAGGCGCAGGTACCCGGCACGTGGCTCCGGGGTGTGCCCCCTCCCCCCTCACGGGCGTCGCTGCCGCCGTGTCCCAGAGGGGGGAAACGGCCACGTTGGCATGACACGGAGGGAATCTAGTGTTGGGTTGGGTCCAGACCGTGTTCGGGGGTGTAGCTACAGGCTAGGCTATGACAACTAGGTGAAAATGTCCACCGATCAAACCCCGTCCGGCGAAAGTCAAATGGCTAGATCTGGCAGTCGTCTGTGTTAGGGTTAGATGGGATGGGGTACCTGGGGGGGGTAGCAATGCCGCTAGGTGTAGCAGTGGGCCCTCCTACGCTTGTGGAAGCATGGTGATAGGCGCAGGCACCTGACACGCGGCTCCGAGGTGTGCCCTTCCTCACAGGCGTCGCTACCGCCATCTGACAGAGGGGGGAAACAACCACGTCGACATGACACGGAGGGAATCTAGTGTTGGGTTTGGTCCAGACCATGTTCGGGGGTGTAGCTATGGACTGGGCTATGACAACCAGGTGAAAAGGTCCATCGGTCAAACCCCGTCCAGCGAAAGTCAAGGGGCTAGATTCGGCGGTCGTCTGAGTCAGGGTTAGACGGGACGGGGTACCTGGGGGGTACCAATGCCCTGAGCGGTTGTGGTGGGCCCTCGTACGCTTCTGGAAGCACGGTGGCAGGCGTAGGCACCTGGCACGCTGCTCCGGGGTGTGCCCCCCACACGGGCGTCGCTGCCGCCATGTCACGGAGGGGGGAAACGGCCACGTCAGCATGACACGTAGGCACTGAAAATAGTAATAATTGAATTTATCAAAAACACCGGCATCCATCATGAAAAACGGACTATCACCATGAACCCTTCGGTGCCCGGGCCGGCCACTGAAAGATTCATAGTAATTGTCCATTTTCTTCGCAGAAGTCTAATGGATACCAGAGCTTATGACGTATGGATTAGTGAACTATTTAAACAGGTCATCTTGCTTGTCTTTGGGCGAGGTTGGACTATTTTTTAAAACTCTTAACCTCCATCCTATGCCGAGGGCATGCCGATGGCTATGCCGTCGGCATAGGATAGCCTTATCCGTTGCGGTTAGCCCCCCACCACTCATTCCCCATCTCCACCTACGCTCCACCCTAGACCCGCGTCGCCGCCCTGTCCTCTGCTCAGCCCGCCGCCGGCCTTCCCATCCCTTCCCTAGCTCTGCACCGCCTCCCTTCCCTCGCCCTGTGCCGCCACCACCCCACCCGCGCTCTGGGCCGCCCCTGCCCTTCGCTCGCCACTCCCCGCAGCCGCCCCACCCACGCTCCTCGCCGGCCCCATCATCTCGGCCCGCCGCCACCGCCCTTCCCTTGCAACAGTGGGGCGTGTCGACTCCTTCTTGGCCACCACCCGGTCGCGCCCTCGTCGAGCTCGGTCCGGCTGGACCTCCCCGAGCCCACTCCACCCTCACGACCGCCCAACCGTCGCTCCGGCCGGTGGCTAGGCTCCACCGGCCCTCCTCTGCCGCTGCTCCGGCCGGCCTAGCCCGAGCCCGAGCTCCCATCCGCCCCCCTCCACGCCTGCCCCCACCCACCCCCCCCCCCGAGTCGGCCCTCCCCCACGGTGAGCTCCTTCCCTCCCTCTCTCAAGCATTTTTTTGTTAATTTAGTTAGATGATAGATGGATGGATGCATTATGTATGATGATAGATGGATGGATGCATTATGTATGATGATAGTCAGATGATAGATGATTTGATGATAGTTAGAAATGTGAGAAAGGCAGGAAATGAAAAAAAATTGGATGATAGATGATGATGTTGATGATAGATAGATTATGATGTTGATGATGATAGATGATGATGTTGATGATAGATGATGATGCTTTTGTGTGCCTTGATAATTTTTAGATGATGATGATGATATATTTCCATTTTTTTGCAGAAGAGATGATAGATGATGATAAAATGATGATGACAATGATTTTTTATGCTTTGATGATTGTTACATGATGATAGATGATGATGATGATGATGATGATGATGATGATGATATTGCGATGTTCTTAATTTTTGTCATGGTGCAGGTTCTGTGGTGTTCCATATCGGTGGAATGATCGTCGTAGGAGCTGTTGGTCCCTGATTGTCCCTCCGTTGTTCGACTACTTCCTCTACAACCGAGGGTGGGCTACGAATCATGTCACTAGATTTCATTCTCAAGTCAAGTCGCGTAACCTAGGCGTCTCCCGCCCGAAAGGGTTGCATCGATAAATATGCATTCAATTGCATATTTATCACCGCAGCTCTTTTGGTCTGTCCAGCGTTTTCCACGGACAGCCCGAGGATGTGTAGATTGCGTACGTTCTCCATGTTCTACCCTGTTCCGAGACGGGATTTCGGCGGCGCCTCCCCATTGTTCTCCGAAGCACATTCCCTCAGCTATTTTCCGAGACATGTATCTGGAGAACAGCGGGGAGGTGTTGCTGAAATTTTATCTCGGAACAGGGTAGAATGGAGAATGTACTCAATCTACACATCCTCGGGTGGGATTAGGACCCATCTTTACATATTAGAGATGTAGGCGGATTCAACACGGTTGAACATCAAAATTTGATGTGATTAATTTAAGTGAATCCTTAATTATGTTGTGTGGCTTGCAAAAAAGCAGAGGATGGCAGATAAACAATGGATGTATAGTGGTTTTATCCGTCAGAATTGAATAACATCATAGTGGATCGCCAAAACTGATGTATATTTGAAGGAGATATTCCATCATCCAATGAGAATTATCCCACCATGCCCCTATGCGAGATGTGCCAGACGTCACCGTAGAAATCAGAAGGACATGACTGAGCACCTTCGCACACACGAATATATGCCAAACTTTGACATGCCGCCGATAAACTTAGCCGAGCAGGACCATGGTAGAGAGGAGGTGATGCGACAATGCATCGATGGTTATGAGGATGACGGGGTCAGGGACATGCTAGATGATGTCATTGTTGCAGAAATGGCACATGCAACACCTTCAGAGAATGAACCAGAGGAACCGAAGGCAACCGCAAAGGCCTTCTTGGAGGTCTTGGCCTCGTCGAAGAAACCTCTTTATGTGGGTGCAAAAATATCTCAGTTGGATGCCATCTCGCAACTGATTGCAGTCAAGGCTTAGTACGGCTGTACCCAGAAATGCTTCGAAGCATTCCTGGGAGTATGGGCTAACAGCCTCTCTGAGGGTCATGAACTGCTGAAAAGCATGTATGCTACAAAGAAAATCATGAATGCACTCTCTATGGATTATGGGAAAATAGATGTTTATCCGAAGAATTTCCTTTTGTTTAGGCACAACTAAGCGGATGACAAGTACTCTAGGGAGTGTGGCTCATCTCGGTACCTTGAGGTGGTCAGTGAGGATGGTGAGAAAAGGCAACTAGCCATCCCCGCTAAGGTTCTTCTGTATCTCAAGTTCATAGAAAGACTGCAGCGCCTTTTCATCACTAAGGAGTCTGCCAAAATGATGAAGTGGCACAACGAAGGTATAAGTTACAATCCAAATAAAATCGCACATCCATCGGAAGGCAAAGCATGGAAGTCGTTCGATGAAGAATACCCCGAGGAAGCAGCTGAGGTTTGGAATGTCAAAATAGCCATATCAGGTGATTGGTTTAATCCATATGGTATGTCATCCAATCCATACATCTGCTAGCCCGTGTTTGTAATTCTGCTCAATCTCCCTCCCGGTGCCCTAATGCAATGCAAGACCATGTTCTTATCGCTCATCATTCCGGGGCCTGAATCCCCGGGGAAGCAATTGGGTGTCTTTATGCAGCCGCTGGTGGATGATTTGCACCATTCTTGGTACTTTCCAAGGTTGACAAACGACCGGGATCTGCAGAGAAATTTCTTGATGAAAGTTTGGTTGCAATATTGCATGCATGACTTTCTCGGGTATGCTCTATTCTATGGATGGTGTACTAGTGGGAAGATGCCATGCCCGGTGTGCATGCAGGCACTGCGAATGATTTGGCTGAGTAAGGGTGGCAAGTATGTAGCCTTTGACATGCATCGACAGTTCCTCCCTCCAGACCATCCAGACATGGAAGACAAGAAGAACTTCACGAAAGTTCGGGTTGTTCATGAAGTAACCGAGATTCGAACATTTTTGGGGGGCAGATGTTCTTGCTCAGCTGAAAGCTCTCAAGCCTAATGTCAAAGGCAAAGCCAAAGCCAAAGGCTTTGAGGGATATGGTGAGACACACAACTGGACTCACATTACCCCCTTCTCGTAGCTTCCCTGTTTCAAGGACCTCAAACTTCCTTACAACATCGATGTGATTCACACCGAAAAGAATGTCGCAGAGTCCCTTTTCGGCATGATCCTCAACATTCCTGATAAGACAAATGATAACGTTAAAGCTAGAGCCGATCAACAGAGAATTTGTGATAGACCACATCTAAACATGAAGCCTCCCACAAGCGGTCGAAAAAACTGGTTGAAGCCAAATGCTGACTTTGTCCTTAAACCGCCAAAAAAAGGAAGTACTTATCTGCCTAAAACACATTTTAAAGTTCACCGATGGTTATGCATCGAATATAAGTAAGGGAGTCAATCTTTCAGTGGGAAAAGTGACAGGCCTGAAGAGTCATGACTACCATGTATGGATTGAGCGGATAATGCCGATGATGGTTCAAGGCTATGTCCCCGAGCATGTCTGGCGAGTGCTTGCCGAGCTAAGCCGTTTCTTTCACACGCTCTGTGTTAAAGAAGTAAGTAAAGACGTGGTTGAAAAATTGGAGAAGAAGGCAACGGTGACGACCTCCGCGGTGCTCGACCTCCTGGCGTTAATCCTTTGGGTGACTTGTGGCGGTCTTGTTGGTGATGATACTTATATGCTTGTGATGTTACTTATTGTTGTTTGTCAGATTCTTATATGCTTGGTGGTGATCGTACTTATATGCTTATTCTTTGCGATGCTTCTTATGTTGTGTGATGATGCATATATTGTTGTGTGATGCTGCTCCTTATTGTTGTGTGATGCATATATTGTTGTATGATTCTTATATATGTTGTATACATTGAAATGAATTGAGCTGAAAAGAAACAGAAAAAAGAAGAAAAATTAGGCTCAAACTATGTCGACGGCCTTGCCATCGGCATAGGGCTGGCCTGAGCTCTTAGTAGATGCCACGTGGCATCTATGCCGATGGCAAGGCCGTCGGCATAGTTTAAAACTACGCCGATGACCAGGCCGTCCGCATAGGTGCCACGTGGCGGCTAATGGGAACTCCTAGGGCAGGCTTATGGCCGTCAGCATAGTTTTAAACTACGCGGATGGCCAGGCCATCGGCATAGCCCTGCCCCAGGTGCCCACCTGGCCCCACGTGACACATCTATGTAGATGACCTAGCCCTCGGCGTAGTATAAATCTATGCCGATGGCCTTGCCCTCGGCATAGGTCTGCCATGTGGCGCCTCTTGATTGGGTAACACTTGACGACGCGGCCGGCAACCACCGTTAGGCTAGGGACTATGCCGACGGCCCGAGCCGTCGGCATAGATGTACGGACACCGTCAGGATAGTATCTATGGCAACGGCCTCCGGGGGTACGCCGATGCATATGTTGCCAACGACCCTATGCCGATGGAGGCCGTCGGCATAGGCCTGTCTCGACGGGAATCGGGGCTATGCCGACGGCCAGGGCCGTCGGCATAGGGGCCGATTCTGGTAGCGCTTGGAGATTTTGGCCATGAATTGTTCAGTCCATGAGGTTTTGCAAACGGCTGAGCTAGTGATGGTAGCATCATGTTATATTTGGGGGCAATGCCATCAATATGTGAAAGGAGAAACTATCCAAAACCCGAACAGATCTGTAGTCTCAATTAAAGTCCTTGCGACGAACTTCATTAGAGCTTACACATCAAAGCAGCAGACAAGGAAGGAAAGATCAAATGTGGAAGAAGTCATGCCGTGATGTCATCAAGATCAACGTAGATTCATCTTTCCAACACGAAACACTATCGGGTGCGATAGGTGTCGTTGCCCATGATGGAAGAGGAAATTCCATAGCTGCATCAACTTGGTTTCTCTCACAAACCAGATGAGTCGATTCGGCAAATACCACAGCGATAAGGAATGGGTTATACCTAGCAGGAAGAATTTTTTGCAATAAAGTTCATATCGAAACAGGCTGCAGTTTTGCAGTAGAGGCGGTGCAACAAGCTTAACTTTATGTGGGCTCAGATGTGGAACTGTGCTCAAATGTAAGGAGCTCGCAATCGATTTTGCGAAGGTCATGTACACCCACTGTCTGTGCAAAGCAAACAAAGTTGCTAATAATTTAGCAAAGAAACCCTTTAGTGTAAGAACTTCTAAATTTTGGGACTCTACGTCCCTGATTTTATTTCTTAATCCCTTGTTAATTACCTTTTTTCGATTATCTAAGAAAGAAAATCTTGATGCTTTCAAAACAAGAGCTTAACAACATTCAGCCCTCATTTAATTTTCCTTTGCTCCGCCGCCGCTAACAAGAGCTTACAGAAAATATTAAACTGTATTTTCAGGCAAAACTGTTATTTTGAATGGGTAAAGAATCTAGTGCGCGGCAGATTTAGCGAAAACCAGTGTACGAAGAGTCCAATGTCGTTGTTGCCCGCCCCAGGGGCGCCGTGTTGAAAGCTTGAAACTGAAACACGGTACGACGACCGGCCAGTCCAACATTCAAAGGTGAAGACTGAGCTCCATAGGAATCTCAACAGTGCGCTCATCAATAAGAGCCGCATGAGTAAGAAGATTCTGGATATACTTTTCTTGGGAAATAAGAAAGCCATCAGGGGTGGATGAAACCTCAATCCCAAGAAAATAACGAAGAGGACCAAGATCAGACATTAGGGACTGCTCATTGAGGCGGGCCTTGACAAAGGCAATGTACTCAGAATCATCGCCAGTGATGATCATGTCATCAACATATAGAAGAAGAAGAGTCCAACCACGAGCTGAAAGGCGGACAAACAACGCTGGATCATGAGCACTGGGCAAAAAACCAGCAGCAGTCACCACAGAGGCGAATCGCTCAAACCAGGCACGGGGGGCTTGCTTAAGGCCATAAAGAGAGCGACGAAGACGACAAACCATGCCATCAGGAACAGAATACTGAGGTGGTGGCTGCATATAAACCTCCTCAGGCAACTCACCATTTAGAAAGGCATTCTTCACATCAAACTGAGACACAGACCAATGGCGAACAGAGGCCACAGCGAGAAAGTGTACGGACAATGGTCATATGGTCCACGGGAGCAAAAGTCTCATCGTAGTCGCGACCATGCTCTTGCTGAAAGCCACGAGCCACAAGACGAGCTTTATAACGCTCAACAGAACCATCAGAGCGAGTCTTTATCTTATAGACCCACTTACAAGTGATGGGACGAACACCGGGAGGAAGAGAAACCAGATTCCACGTGCCGGTGCGCTCAAGAGCAGCAATCTCCTCTGCCATCGCAAACTGCCATTCAGGATGCACAATAGCATCTCGATATGAAGTCGGCTCAAGAACGGTCAAAAGACCATAGCGAGAAGGAGAATATCAGTCAGGGGGCGGACAAGGCGGAGAACGAAGACCATAAGTCGACTGAGAGGAGGAAGACGACGCACCAGAAGTAGAGGGCACATCAGTAGACCCATACACAATACGTGGACGACGAGTATAATGAAAGGGAAAGGATGGAAGAGGTGGAATCACTGGAGACGGACACGGGGAATGTATCGATGAAGGTGGAGAAGGGGAATGCATCGATGAAGGTAGAAGGGGAAGGTATCAGTGGTGAAGGTGGGGAAGGTGATGATATCGATGATGAAGGTGGAGAGTCATGTGATGAGGGAGGAGAAGAAATCGTTGGAGAGGACAGCATCGAATCTGCAACAGCGGGACGAGGAGTAGGAATACTGGGCACAGAGGGAGGTGTATCGGGAAACGTAAGAAAGTAGATGTCCTCCGTGGAAAAGGTCGAGGAGGATGGATGCGGGTAGAAAGGACGAGACTCATCAAAAGTCACATCCGGGGAAATACGCATCCGACGACCGACGGGATCCCAATACCGATAGCCCTTATGCTCATCATTGTATCCGAGAAACACACACTCGACAGACTGAGCGGTCAGTTTGGTGCATTCACGAGGGCCAAGCAAAACATAGCAAACGCAACCAAACAAGCAAAGCTCCGAATAATCAGGAGAACGACCAGAAAGACGCTCAAGAGGAATACCACCCTGTAGAGCAGCAGATGGCTGAATGTTGATGAGATATGTGGAAGTGGTAACAGCCTCAGCCTAGAAGTGAGGCGGAAGAGAGGGGGCGATCATCATTGCACGTGCCGTCTCAAGAAGTTGACGATGCTTGCGCCCAGCCACACCATTCTGAGCATGAGCACCAGGGCTAGAGAACTGAGTAAGAGTACCTTGCTCCGCAAGGAATCCTCGCAACGCATGGGAGATATACTCACCAGCTGAATCTGCGCGAAAAACACGAATAGGAGTGGAAAACTGGGTATGAACCATGGCAACAATTTTTTTATATATGGATAAGACTTCACTACGAGAAGACATGAAATAGATCCAAGTGTACCGAGAAAAATCATCTATAAAGATAATATACTAGCGATGACCCCTTTCGAAGCAAAGGGAGCCGGACCCCAAACATCAGAGTGGACGAGATCAAAAGGGCGCTCGGACACTGACTCGCTATGAGGATAAGGTCGCTCAATTTGCTTACCAAGTCGACAACCCAGACAATCCAATGAAGCGTTACCAGAGACAGACCCCAGAACACCGCGATGAACCAAAGACGAGAGACGAGAACCACATAAATGGCCAAAATGATGATGCCACTGCTGAAAAGATCTGGTAGATGCAGCAACAGGGGTTGCGAGACTGGCGGCGGTGGCAGCGGACGGAAGGCGAAGCCAGTCAAGCTTCCAGAGACCATCAGGGCATCCAGTTCCAGCACCAAGCAGAGCGCCCATGCGACGATCTTAAACAGAACACGAATCAAAGTTGAGAATGACCCAACAACTAGAGTCAACAATCTGACCACCAGATATTAGTTGCATGGTAAGTCGAGGAACATGAGCGACGGAGGGAACATGAAATGAAGAAGTGCTAAGTGTGCCTGGACTATCTACAGGGAGTGGAGTGCCATCAGCCGTAAGAGCACGAACATGAGAGTCGATAGGTCGAACAGAGGTCAAGGTGGAAGAATCATAAGTCATATGAAAAGATGACCCAGTATCAAGAATCCATGGGGATGTACCTGAATGAGTAGACAGTGGTTTCTCAGTGCCAGAAGGGTCAGTCACAGAACCCGCAGAACATGTTGGTGAAGAATCCCAAGCAGCAAGCAGGCATCGCAGCTGCGCAATCTCACGCGCAGACAGGGACATGGCGGAAGAGGTCGAGGTGGAAACACCCATGGAAACCGATGATGAGCAGTCGCCACCACCCATGGAAGCCGTGTGTAGAGTCGACCAAGAGTAGTCACTGTCGCGCGCGGAAGCCGCAAGATGTGTCGGTGTAGAGCAGGCACCACCACAGCGAGCGAAAGCCGCGAGAGGAGTCGATGTAGAGAAGGCACCGCCACGACACGCGGAAGCCGCGAGAGGAGTCGGTGTAGAGCAGGCACCGCCACGGCGCGCGGAAGCCACGCGAGGAGTCGGTGTAGTGTAGGCACCGCCACGGCACGTGGAAGCCGCGAGAGGAGTCGGTGTAAAGCAGACATCACCTCCACAGGCAGAAACAACGTAACGTCCATCACAGTCTGCTGAAGACGTCGTAGATGACAATGTCACAGATGGACCAACACCAAGCACCGAGCGACGGCGTATGTGCGAGACGGGATCAATACATGGAACACCGTCGAAAGTCTGCGGACAGCGGCGAAGACGCGGGCGAAACATCATATAAGTTTCTTCTTTCTTTTCTTTTATTTCTTTTTTATTGAACAGTCGGATCACAAACGCAGTGGCGGCGGCGGCCCACGTCAAGCCCCGATCACGACCGATTCAGGCAGCAATCGCACGGCAAACGTGCGGGAAGACGCGGGCGTCGTTGGCTGGCCGCGCGGGAGACGCCGTGACCAGCGTGTACCAACCGAAGCACGGGAGGCCAGCCAAACTAGGACCAAATCGATCCAGAGGAGCAGACCACAGCGACTCGATCCAGAAAAGAAACGGTGGCCGGCGTCTGTAGGTTGAAATGGCGGCCGGCGGCACCACACGAGCGGGCACGGTGGTGATGCACGGGATCCGGCGGCCAGCAGCAAACGACGGCCGACGGCTGGAAGCGGAATCGGCGACCGGCGGCACCACACGAGCGGGCGCAGTGGTGAAGCACGGATCCGGCGGCCAGCAGCAGGAATTGGTGGACAGCGGCCAGAACAAGAATCACTGGTCGGCCCGATCTAAAGATTGGAACAGAGAGCAGCTACTCGGGGCAGCAGCGTTGACAATTTTTTTTGGAAGTGTGGGCAAGCAGCAGGCACCGGAGCAGAGGAACGGACAGCCGGAGAGAGCACGAGTTGCGAGTGCTAAAAAACCCTAAGCTCTAATACCATGTTAGAAAAACATGCAATTTGATATTACTAGAAGACCAAAGCCATCATATATACTTGTATAAGAGAATGCTAAGAGGTTAGAATACAAAAGGCCAAAGGCCATCATCAATATAACTCTAACACGGACAACACCCATTATCCACAGCCACAAAAGGATAGTAAACAGCAGTCCATCATTGGTCCTCGAGCGGGGTTGATTTTCTGCCGTCCCGCTGCACCGCCCTCCCTCCATGATTCGCATGGTTGGCCCACCCTGGAGACCAGAGAGCGAGTTGGACGAACCTGATTGATCCGGGGGCGGGGAGACGTGTCGACGATGAGCACCCAGCTAGTTCGAATATATATCACCCATCACACCAGCACGATCAGTTTCAGGGCCATCAACACCACCACTGATACCCCCAGCTAGCCACTTCGAGGATAGTGCTGCTTCCCACTACCAGTAGGCAGTAGCTCCCAGCTAGTTCGAAGAAGCACCCATCGCCGAGTCGGTCACCTACCTCACTACTCGCCACCAAGAAAGAATGTGCTTCGAGTTCGGCTCATGCTTCGGCGGCCGCAGACGGGACGACTACGGCCGCAACAGAGGGAACCACAGACACGGCAACTGGCCGGAGCCGGAGCTGGTGTACCAGCAGCCGCCCATCGTCGCCGTCCACGAGGCCGGGCGCAAGGCCTACCACGACGGCGCACCGAAAGCCGAGCATGCCGACGCCGGCAGCCATGAAGGGTACGCCTACTTGCAAGACAAGGCTGGCAGCGAGACGCCGTGGCACAACAAGGTCGGCGACAACGCCGGCTACGGCGCATACACGCCGCGCGTCCACCAAGGAGCTGCTGATCCTAGGGAGCACGCCGCCATGGATTACCACCAGTTCCCAACCACTACCGCCACCCTCGCAAGGTACGAGGTGGCCAGTCGTTAGGATTAGCTATAGAACGGCCATGGCAGTCCATCAATCCCTCCCTCCCCATAAACACTAGTACCGCCTCTGCTTCTGCTCTGTCCGGCAGCTCTGTTTTGTTGTCTTCTCTTTCTCTGTTTGGGTTTTGGTCAGTCGTCTTCCAATCTGCTGAAACTGAAAGGCACCTGGAGTAGTGTGTGATGTGTGAGAGGAACATGAGGCTGTGGATTTTGACAAAGAGCCTCCATGTTTTTTTCCAGGAAAGCTTTTGTTGGCAGATGGTTTTACTTTTGCCAGTCTGTTTGTGTGGTGTAGTTGCTTGTAATTCAGCTGCAGCTGCTTTCGCCTTGTATCATACATAATCAAGTGAAAGACGGCATTGCCAGATCTAAATTCACACACTTCTCACACACTTCTCACTTAGCCGTTTCCCAGTTAATTATACTTGCCAAGAATGTTTTCCCTATGTGCATGTGGCTTCTCTGACTTTTTTAATTCACACTCTTCTCACTTGCCAAGAATGTTCTTTGCTGGTTAGCAGCTCATCTACTGCTTGGAACACAACTTGCCAAGAATGTTGCACTGGATCAGCATACTTGCCAAACATGCCAACTACTAAAATAGTCTATGGAGTAGACTTGTTTTTAACATAGAGTAGTTACTAAGTACTCCCTCTGTAAATTAATATATGAGTGTTTAGATCACTACTTTAGTATTCTAAACACTTTTATATTAGTTTACGGAGGGAGTATTTAACAGACAGTTTTCCAAAGAGGACTGTTCGCCCGTTACATTTCGTCACTGGTGTGACATGATCAGCAACAGACATCTTATGTCACGGAGATGTCACAGGGATATGCGAGAAAGACGCCCATATTGATGCATTGGATGTTGGACAACAAGGCGAGGTTAAAGCAAGCCAGATACCCCACATAGACAAAGTTTTTGCCAGCACATTAGAGAATAAAGTGACAGATGTAGGTTGCAACTAACTCTGTTTTTCTAGATAGTTAACAACTCACTTATCTTGGAAGTTTTCAAACGAAAACAAAAAGAATGTTCTTGAAACAAAAAGGACTTGCCTTTCATTTTCACTTTTCTTTACACAACTCTATCATGCTTAAAGCCGCGATTTTGGTTCTCAAAAAAGGAGGTGCAGATCTGCCCATGAATCATATTATTTTCTATAGCATTTTCATTTTTGTATGCATATATCTGTGCTGGTCCAGTAACACACCCCTAAAGTTAATCAACTTTCCTCCAACTAATTCCTTCAGCCTCTTCCTCTTGTCCCGTGGTTAGCCACTACCGAAGAGGAACCAGAGCATATTGAAAGTTATACAGACGGTGAAAACTGAGCTTACTGATTTCTGGACAAAGTGAATGGCGAATAATCGCCCACTGTCTATTTGTTTTTACTGCTGTTATAGTGTTAATCATGCTTCCTGAAATGGCATTATGTGGCTTCTGGATAAACACACACATTGGGATGCTCAGTGCAATTCTGCCTAAGAAGCGAAGACCGCTTTGCTGAAGCTAAAATACACACACCAAAACGTGTAGCTTTTCCGATGTGTGTGCGACGGAAGCGTATTTAACAACTCCAAAGAATGCCTTTCAGCAAGGCTAACATAACAGAGAATCACAGAGCAGGTTGTAGTAGCCCTCATAGTGTAAAGCAGAGATTTCAGTGCTCTGGTGCCTGTTCCTCTAGCCCAACAGCTAAGATAATCAATCCGTTTCGATCTCTTCTTCTCAGCTTGGAATAGCAGGCTGCAGTTGCCCTGATGATATAAAGCATTATACATTTACTCCTCAAGTATAATTAACTGGGAAACATCTCAAAAAGCACTAGCTATGTTGAAGAAACAAATTCTCTTTTCCAGGATTTTACAACTTCCCCTAGTTCGGCCCCGCTACCTGGGCAATCACTAGCCAGAGTTTGATCCATATTCTCCTGTGCAGTATACACAAGATAAATCTCCATCATAAGAAATTCAATTGCTAGATCTCACATGGAAATGATCCTATTTTCACATGATTTATGATCGAGATCTTGCACGAGAAGAACAGAAAGGAACTTGGAGATTGGTAAGATTGGTGATCAAGCATTATTCAGCAACCAAACAATATATATCCTGTGAACACTTGTGCCGATAACAATCTTTCTTAGAGCATATACTCAAGTGCTTAATTCGGTGGGTGCTTTTTGTAAAGAAGTTACTCTGCTTTGGCATGTGAGCTTGGAGATGTACGGGTCTATGACATAACTTTTCATTACAAACTATCATAACTATAGTAGATCCTCTATAAAAATAGTGATCATCCGTATCCTAGTAGTGGCTCCATAATTTTATTAGTGGTCACAAGCTTTGATAGTACATATTAACAAAGTGTGCTTTATAGTGGGGCTTAAAATACTTTTTGAGAACAACTACACAAGTTTGTGTAATAAATTAACTTAAGAAGAGCTCGGAAAGCACTACTCTATTTAAAATAAGGGACAACTTCTCTTTTGAAGAATATTACTCCAGCGTTTTGTAGTTTGGCACATGCGATCCCTACCCAAAATTCGATCCAATTTGTGCTGCATGGAATATGCAAAAGAAATCTCCATCATGGAAAATGCAATGGTACGATCTCCAAAACAGATGCTCTTATTTACATAGGATTACCGATCAAGATCTTGGCCGAGCACAAACTAGAAATTAACCACTTGATACTACATAACGGCTGGCATCAATCTCCAATAATTAGGACTTTCGGTGGACAATCACCTCCACAGACTGAGATCTAATTAACTTCTGGGTGCTCATCCATGCCCATCCTTGGTGGCACCCAGTAAGTTGTCCACAATCGAATTTTGGCTTCCACTTCTCTACCAAGAATCTACCCTCCCTTTGGTTTCTTCTTGTTTAAGCATATTGTTTGTGGCTGAACAATCATTTCGCCATATCCAATTAGAAGAGGAGGTAGAGCAGTAGATTCAACCAGGCCTCTATAGGAGAATAAAGGCAGTAGCATATGGAATGAAGCAGCAAACGACTGGTTATTATCCATTTTTTTCTCTACATATACCAAGTATTGCAATTGAATAAGCCCACGTGCCAACAGGTTAAAATGATGTGCTTCCATTTCTATTTCCTTGCAAGTGGATCATATGTTTCTGATGTCAAATTTGTTGATTTTCTTGGAGGTTGATGATATCATTTTCCTCCTTGAAGGTTAAAATGATGAGACTTAAAAGGGACAAAATTGGCAGGAATGATCTGAGTTAAATACATTCTTTAGTAACAGTGACCATGTCTTAAACTCAGACTCTAGTGCCAGTCCAGGTCAGTGGTCAGCATTTTCAAACTAATGAAGCAAGTGTGGACACAGATCTCATGACTCAGGACCCAGTCCACCGAACTGATTGATTGTTGTGAGAATCAAAATATTCCCTAGAGCAATGAACACACAGCAGATCGACATGCCACACTGTAAATCATTACGTTCGGGATCTGTAGCATCTACAGGATCTAGAGTGTGCTTGGCTTGCCATGAAAAATTACAGCAAAGAATATCTATCTCACAGTAAACCTTGTTAGTCGGTCTGCCTGGGGTGTATTTGGCAGAACAACAAATGCCCTGACTGAATTCTTCTTGTCTTGACTGAATTCTTCTTGTCTTGAAAACTGTGTTCCAACAAGTCAGTGTGTATCAAGAACATGGATGGAGTATCGGCAACCATCAGTCTTTTACAGTCCGCGACACAATAGCTGACCACAACGAGGCACAACAAGCAATCGGACAAGTATTATTGCCCCAAACTCAAACAGTCCGGGGATGCTACCTGCCGCCGCACCGCCTGACATCTCTCGCAGACCATGTAAGTATGAAGAAAGTGTCACATGGGTAAGCACAAATAGCATCTCTTGCCTACTTTGTCAACTCTTGGCCCCTTTCAGATTCCTGCTTTTTTTGTAGATAGGCAAAAGGCGATATATCAAGTAAACACATTCCACAAAATTGCCCTTACAGAAATTGCAAAGTACATCCAAATTCCTTGGAGTGCCGAGGTTTTTTCCTTCCGAAATGATAAGTGCCACATGTATGGCACGAAACACTCTAGCCCCGGCGTTTTTTACAAAAGTTGTCATGCGAAAAGAAAAGGTAAACCCAAAAAAATAATTGAAACGTCTCCGCAACAAACAACCCGAAACAACCCCACGGACACGCCAAAGAGTCAACCACTGCCATCACCCTGCCATCATTGCCACAGAAATCCCGACACCACAACCGCCACCTTCCACAAGTCTCTCTTGCCGATGCCCCGCTTAAAAAATGATCATGTGAGGAGGGAAGACGACGCAGAGATTCTGCCATCATCCAATGTCATGGTTCTAGATCGGAAGAGCGCGACACCGGGTTGAGCGGTTGAGAGCCCAAATTGTGTTTTGGGTCATGAGTGTGATTGCTTACCCCAGTTGTTTGAAATGACATGACCTGCAGACGATCAATTTTTTTCGATAAAGGATGAATTTTATTTGCTCAAATGGAGCATCGAGAAGATACAATATGAGCACACACCCGGCCTCTGCATAATTAGAATGCACACAGCCAACCCAACACACACGCAAAAACACGCCAACAACTAGCAAGTCACAAGACCAAAAGCTATACATAGGAGTGGAGAAGACAAAATAAAAAGGAAAAGAAAAGAAGAAACTCCAAAGCGATCAGATCGGCAATGGACAGACTACAACTAAGACCATATCCGCACCAACCATTGACATCACATGGAGGCCAATGTTCTTCAACAGCAACGCCTTCAAGAAGAAAACGACACTCAAGAGCCGTCATTGCCGGATCCAACCACAAAGGCTAGAATCAAAGTTTTCACCCTAAAAATAGTCTAAACATATCCGAGCAATGCCTCCAACAAGGTAACGACATAGAAAACATCGCCGTTGTCAGGTATGACCACTCGGGTCTGACCTAGACTTTCACCCCGGAGCTCGAGACCAGGTGCTCACAACACCACCATCAAAGCCACCACTTTTCCGCAATACCAGCAGCTAAAATTTAACTGCCGCCACTCCACAAAACATGCATGTACATCAAGTCGTTGTCCATAGTTTGTAACACACCACACAAAGTCATCCACCAGATCAAGAGATAACACCTCCTGAAGTCTTTTCGATAACCTCGTTGTCGTGAATCCGCAGGAAGTCACTGCAGAACAGTCAGCACTCACCGCCGTCTGGCCAATCTGATCTAAATCACCACCACCAACCGAAGATCGCAATGTCGGCAGCTCGCACCGCACACGTAGAAGGCCACCTCATCGCAGCAACCCCACATGTCCAGAGACCGTCATGGACGGAGCAGTGCCATTAAAGATGCACCGCCAAAAGTAGCCGCCGCAGTGGGACGAGCAACGTTGCCACAGCAACCATGACGCCAGAGCCACCAACACCGATCGAGGGAGGTGAGCGGGGGACCGGAGTAGGTGTCGATAGAGAACCGCGACGAAGCTTCAACCCCTGCAAAAGGCACGCCATGACACACACACACACACACACACACACCATGGACTGAGGGTGGTCAGTCAGATCCAATCTGGAACCATGAGAGAGGGGTTCACCAGATCCGATCTGGAGCCATGAGAGGGGGTCCTTCAGCTCGTCGTGGTGGAGGAGGGGGCCCACCGCAGCCCAGCTGGCCGAAACCAGATCTAGGGGGGTATTGCAGCCGCGGGGTGCGATGTTGAGGGCGGAAGTGCCCCGCCGCCGCCATCCCAGGGACCGGCGCGGCTTCGCCGGCGGGCCCTCCTACGGCGGCGACGCGGGGTTGAGCAGAGGGGCGGGCTACCGGCGCCGGTGGCTAGATTTTGTTGAAAATATGAGAAAATTACTACGAGATTTAATCCGAATTAACAGAAGATAAATCATGACTACAGTAGCAGAGATTGAACTAATCATGCGAACTAGCATAGTAGATGAACAGATCGCATCTAGGGCACATACTAGAAACATGAATTCTACCACGATCTCGAACAGGAAAGATAGAATCACATACGGTGCAGCGGGAGCAGCACCGCCGGCGTTGACGTTGTCGCCCATGTCGTCGAGGATAAGGTTGCCGAGGTCGGGGAAGAAGTCGTCGTTCGCGAAGTTGTCGCTGCCAGCAGTCGCGCGAGTGCGCTCCCAAAAAACCTGATCGCCCCTCTCCTGTACAGGATCACGAGAGGCAGGGTTCCGGAGGCCTGCTGTCCCTTCTCCCGGTGCACGCCGAAAGGAGGGATGGAGAAGACTTGATTGGCGGCGCAATGATCTGGAACGGCGGTGAGAAACCATACGAGAAACGACGGCGGCTAGACGTCTGCCTGACTTGGCTCGGCTCTTTCCTCGGCTCGGCTCAATCCCGCAACCCGCGGCGCGGCGAGCGAGGAGGAGGAGCGCGCGTGTAGGTCTCCTCTTCTCATGCTCATACAAGTGGTAGGAAAGCTCACCTTATAAAGAGGTGCAACTCTCTCTCAACTTATGAGGTGGGACTAAACTTTAGCCTCACTCACTCCACTCACATGTGTGCATGAATGGGCCAAGAGAATTTCAGAATTTTAGTTGGGCTTTGGGCCAAAAGCCCACTAGCAAATTCCAACAGATTTCCACTGTGTCGCCCGTGGGGGGCGACGTGGGGGTCGTGGGGAGTTGAGCGGCGCAGGCGGGGGTTTGCAGTGCCACTGTCCTTAAAGAACCAATTATAGAACCAAGTTCTATCTGTCTTGAAGAAATCGTGTTCCAGGATCCATGAACGTGGAGGGTGTATCGTCAACAGTCAGCCTTGCCGTCCGCAAAGGCAAAGTGTTTCACAGTGTGAACTAGATTACTCGCTTTTTTCCTATGCTTGACATACACGTCGTGCAACCACACGGGCTCGTCTCGGCCCACCATATATACCCACTCCGCTGTCATTCCAGAGCATCAACAACAACGCTAGTCCAGTAGCCAGTTTCCTCTCCTCGCCTCCACGGGTAGGTGGCAATCCAAATAGTCTAGTCGTCAGCTCAGTCATCATAGAATGTGCTTGGAGTTCGCTTCGTGTTTTGGCGGCGGCAGGACGGACAACTATGGCGGCGAGCGGCCCAACCGCAAGGAGGAGCACGGCGGCGCCCGTCTGTTTTCCCTTTCTCCTTTGATTTTGATCAGTCTTCTCATCTGCTTAAACTGAAAGGCACCTGGAATAGGAGGCTGTTGATTTTGATTAGAACCTCCACGTATTTGTCGACGGATGTGCGGCACAAGTTCCAGCTCCAGGAAGCTTTTACCACTCTGTCTGTGTAGTTTCTTATAGGACTTTAGCTATGGCTGCATCCTTCTTGTAGGAGTATCATATAATCAAGTGAAAGAAAGCATTGTGAAATCTCATCTCACAGCCATTCTGAAGCATTGAAACCGCAATGTTTTGCAAGGACAGAGGACATACTTTTTTTGGTTTCTTGGCACCTCATCTACTGCGTGGAATAGCCCACCACAATTTGCACTAAGCCTGAACCATCATAGTTGCTCAGCATATTATCAGGTCCTGAATCGGTATACTGAATTTATAAATAGCAAGGTTCGCCATATTTCACTCGCAAAAAAAAAAAAAGGTTCGCCATATTGGTTGTTTTTGCTAAAAGGGAAACCAGAATTTTCTATATCAGCGACAATTAATATGGATCGGAGGAAGTACAAAGTTCTGAATACGAATCTTTATAACTATGTGCTTTCTTTTCTATATTTCCTGACAAGTGGCACATATGTTTACATCATATTGGCTGTTTTTCCTGGATGGTGATGGCGTCATGTCTCCGCCGGAGAGTTTAAAATAAGGGAAGTTTGAAAAAAAATGAGATGAGTTATCTGAATTAGTTACAACGTTAAGTAAAAAGGAATTGTAGGACGTCTTCCACGGAAAGCATGTTCAAATGAACAAAGTGTGGACACTAATATTCTCGATCTCACTTTCTCATGTCACTTAGTCATGACTAAGTCCTGTGGATTGACTAATTGTTCCGGAAACTAGAATATTGTCATGAAAAACACAAGGATGAAGGAGCAGCGAACATCCGTTAGCCAGACTACACGAGCATTGTTAGATAAGTTTGCTCGATTCCACAAAGATAGAAAAAACCCGTCTCACGTAAGCTCTAGGCCGCTCACCACGATTCATACAGGACCTTGCTTTGGACATCCACGGTCATCGGGAAGATATTTGGTGATACCAAGGCCTGCGTGCTACCATAATACGAGCTTCTGCGAGTTCTTGAATATTTTACAAAAAAAAAGTCATTCAAAAGTTTAAAAATTGCGCATAGGTATAATAACTCTTTAGATGTTGCTGGATTTGAGATCCAGCGACCCAGAAAGTTGTATCACCGTAGCACCTAAAACTTGGTATCACCTGAAATTTTCCCTACGGTCATCACCATTGGCCACCGAAAAAGCTTTGCTGGCACATTGGAAGTGCCTACTATGAGGCATTGCGCTTGGAGCAAATCACCCCATGTATGAGCTCTTTGATTGTACCAGCCTATGATACCTCTATTCATACAGTTAACCAGGGGGCACAATCATGATGCACTAGATAATGCCACCATTATTGGGTGCCGAATCTTAAACTGATGAGCGGAGCATAGGTCAGACTCACATAAGGCATGCGTTAGTTGGTGGACATACCTAATCGATTGGGACCTAAACAAGGAACTGGGGTGGGAAGACTTGTGTTTGTGTGGGTCTCGCGCCTCAATCTCAACATGTCCTCACAAACATTCTGATGCCTCCAACTCCTACGCATGAGAGCCCAAGAAGGAATTCCATCTCGACATTTCAAGCCATTAGGCAACTAATCTTGGTTGATGAATCGAGAATATTTTAAGTGATACAAATTAATTTCGAACTCGCATTATACACGCTAGACTATGACTACTGACATTGTGTTCGCAAGGTTATTTCTGTGAGATGTGAAGACTTGAGAGGGGAAGGAGTGTGAAGATAGGGCCTTTAATGACAATCAAGATGGTAGTTCGCACATGGTCCAAATGTCAACTGTCTCATAGATCCATATGCCCGTCTTATTGTTTACATGACCTGATGGTAGCTGGCGTGGTATCATTGAGAGTACAAAGAATATGCACAATAAATAAAGGTCAAATGCCACATGCATGGGTTAATTCAGTGGCGGAGCCAGCACCCGGCGAGCCGGGGCGGCTGCCCGGGCTCCCATGCTCCATGTGCATGGAGCTCTAGTATAAAATAATGGTTTGATTAACAATTTGTTTGGGCAAAAGCTAATTAAACGTGCAGTAGTTAGAACTTTCCCAGGCTCTAAGCTTGAGCTGGCTCCGCCACTGGGTTAATTGGTGGGTGGTATCCTTCATCGATGTACACTCACTATTATAACAAGGAGAGGAGAAGACAAGTTCATTCTTTACTCAAAAATACTAAGATAGAGAGTGTTACAAAACACTAAGGCGGAGAAGTATTGGTTGAACCGAAGTCTCAACCTTCATTCGTTCGGCTCCCTAACCATAAGATTGTCCGACGTCCAAACTGTGTTTTGAATCATGAACTGATGCATTGTTTGCAATTCAAGGGGATTTTGTTGCAGCCATTCCGATTGCTTAGCATGTATGTTTGTGAACACATGGCTTGGCAGACGACCAATGTAAGTACCATGTTCTATCTATCTTGAAGAAGTCGTGTTCCAACAGTCCGTGAGGTTTGATGAACATGGAGGAAGTATCGCCCACAACCAGTCTTGTTGCCCGCAAGGCAATAGGTGCACCGGCACTATCTGCAAGATTGAAAAACTCAAAAGGTAAATCTCTTGACATCTTTGCCTGCCTCCATAATTGATTGTCGATGCTACCGCAGCACAGCACCCCATCAGCTAGGAGGAGAAGGCCCTTAACAAACATGCGCAGCGAGGAGAGGCTCGAGTTGGGTCAGGATAAGACGAGCCCCTGAAGACATAAACTTCCCCCGCCACGGACTTACCCTGCCCACAACCTTAAGGCATAACAGATCCCACTCATCAATAGAGATGTTCCTAGTCAAAATTGGGAGACCCAAGTATAGAAAACAAAATTTCCCTAGTTTGCAACTAAGGTGATCCACGACCCTTTTGCTCTCTGTGATGCCCAACCCCATGGTCACCTCACATTTAAGAAAATTGATCTTTTGAGCTGACATGAGCTCGAAGCTATGGAGGAGCGCCTTCACCATAGCAATACTATGAAGATCGGGTTCAAAGAGGATCAGCGTGTCGTCCACATACTGCAAGTGGGTCACCCCTCCTGGGATCAAGTAGTCCACCACCGCCTTCGTATGACCAGCGCGCCTAGCCCTATCAAGCATAGCCGCCAACACCTCCGAAACAAAGTTAAACAGGAGCAGGGATATATATCGGATCACCCTAGCGAAGCCACCTTTTGTTACCGAAGAAATTCCCTATTTCACCGTTGACGGATATGGCAGTTTAGCCCCCCGAGACCAACTGCATCACGCAGTGCACCCAAGCAGCAGCAAACCCCATGCGAAGGAGTACCTCTCCAGGAAAAGGCCAACTACCTCGATCATAAGCTTTCTCAAAATTGAGCTTGAGAAGAATAGCCTGTTTGTTAGTACGTTTGAGTTCACAGTTTCTTGAAGCGCCTGTGGCCCTTCAAGGATGTACCTACACTTGATAAACACACGGACTGGCCCCTATGGATTGTCTTATGGGCAATCGGGTTCATGAGAGACGTGAAGGCTTTGGCGAAGATCTTGAAAGAAACATTGACGAGGGCTATTGGCCTAAAATGGCATATGTTGTCAGCCCCGTGCACTTTAGGGATAAGAAAGAGAACCCCAAAGTTGAGGCGTGAAATATCGACCGCCCCAAGCGCGAAGCCATTGCAAATAGCAAAAATAAACTCCTTAAGAGCATGCCAGAAGTGTTTGAACATAGCCATCGGCCATCCATCGGTGCCCACGAGCCATATCAGTCTTCATTGCTGCCAGCGCCTCATCTATCTCCTTCGGCAAGAACGCAAGAGTCAGGGTGTCGTTCTCCTCCGCGCTCACTTGCTGCTCCTGATCCCACAAATCATGATGCAAGCCTGCGAGCTTAGGGCGTGTTTGATTGCCCACAAAAGTTTAATCCGGCCCGACGGATGCAGGATCTTTTTGAAGTCTAGCTGTTTGGTTGTCCACAAAGACTATTGGGTCTGCATGGCACGCTTCTTAAAGCACCCCTGGGCCTACCTTACTGGAAACGGCCGAATCGACGGTTTCTAGTGAGCCAGGCCCAAGCAATGCAAGGATGCGCACATGGGTGGCTCCGCTGGGAACGTGTTAGCGGTTAATCACCTTATCCCCTCGTCCCCTTCCTCGTTATCCTCATTGCTGCACCGTCGGGCATGCCTCGCCGCCGCAGCCGCAACGCTCGGCTCCACCTCCTCGTCGCCGACCGGCCCTGACACCTTCTTCCTCGAGGACACGCTCCTCGTCGGCCTGCCCGCTCCGGTGCCCTGCTGAGCCGACTCCTCACCCCAACCGAGGTGTGCCTCGACGGAATGGTGCTTACCTTAGGACGGCGGGGCTCCGGCTAGACCAAGAGCAGCCGTGCCCGACCTCTACTTCTTCATGGGCACGCATCCCTCCCTCCCTCCCTCGCGCCACTCACCATGCCGCTTCTCCGCACACCCGGCCGTCGCGCGCATGCCCTGTCGCCGGCTCCAAGCGACCCCGCTCTGCCCGCACACGCGGCCACGTCCTCCCCAAGCACGTGTCCCACGCTCCTCCTTGCTGGCCTGCCCACACATGCCCGAAATCCCCCGCTTGGCGCGCGCCGGCTCCGCCCGCCCCACTGCCGGCCCGCCCGCCTGCCGGCTTCGCGCACATCGGCCCCCGCTGCTCACCGTTGTGGTCGGCTGCTCATGTAGGAGAGGGTCGGCTGCCCATCCGGCTACTACTTCTTCATGGGCACGCATCCCTCCCTCTCTTCGGCGCTTCCCTCCTCCCCGCCCCCCTGCTGCTCATATGCTCCGCCTCTGCCCCTGACCTCTCCACGTCCGGGGGCACCGGAGGTCGAGGCGGTGGGTCATCGCCACTGGCGTTCCGGCCGTCGTGGGGGTGTTCGCGGCCTCAGCCTCTGTGTCGGCCGCGTCCATGCACTAGTAGAAAACCACCCATTAGTCCCGGTTCGTAAGGGCCTTTAGTCCCGGTTCATGAACCGGGACTAATGGGTCGTTACTAATGCCTCCACCCATTAGTCCCGGTTCAAACACGAACCGGGACCAATGTGCCTCCACGTGGCCCTGTGCGCCGAGCCCAGTCAGGGGGCCTTTGGTTCCGGTTGGTGGCTCCAACCGGGACCAAAAGTCAATTTTTTTTTTACAAAAGTGGCTGCTTTAGGGGTTTTGGGGGTTATTTTTAGGTTGTTATTATAGCTAGCTAATAGAGAGAAGTGTCCTCTCTTATATCTTCGTCCTTGGTTTATCAACGCTGCTGCTATGTTCATTGCACCCGCAGATATAAAATGCTCATGCATGCTTGCATCATACATCATATATATATATATATATATATATATATATATATATATAATAACAAGTCCTACTAATCATGCATCATCATACAACTTCTACTCGTTATTAATAATAAGTCATACGATCATCATCCTCATAGTCATCGAACCCAACCCTACATAATTATTCTTAGCACATGATCATCAGTATCAGGTAGGACCTAAACACCCTTAAGGTAAAATAGCATAAAACAATATAGACCCTGACTCTCCATTATGAAGAATGGCGATCATCCTGTCTCCAATTCTTGCCCTTCGCTGCTTATTGCTTCCAAGAAGCTCCTTACGACTGTCCATATATTTTTTCCATTCTTTGATTGTTATGTCTCCACTTCTTGTAGAAACCCGGTATGGACAGTTGAGATTCGTAGGACGACCTGGTTGTATGTTCAAAACATGAAGGCTACCATGCGTATACATCAGATGAGGCACACAATCATTCGGGATTATCTGTTGAAAAACATAGTAATAACTTCGTAGTTAGCAATGATGTACTAGTTTTAGAAGTGTGCAAAAAGATGCACGGATGTTGTAATAGTAAAAAATAATCTTACCAGGGTATCTCCATGGTAGTTATCGTAGTTCAACACGTGCACTAGTGGCACGTATTGACCATAATGTCGAGGAGTTTGATTGTAGATATTGTAATTCTCAAGATCAGTACAAAATCCGACCAGATGATTTTTCTCCTGATAAGTTAATTCGGAGCCTTCGGTGTAGTACGTTCTGTCTACCATCTTCCGCACATTCTTTGAAGAATGAAAATAGGCTGTCAATGGAGATAAGTTGTCAACTATATATTTTGAAATAAACAATATAAATTACTTAATAACTATGTTTAGCTCACATGAGGGAAGAATTGGAGGTGTATCCACAAGGACCCAAATCGAATGTCTCTCTTGCTCGATTGTAGGATCACCAAGATCCATGGTGACAAGCATACCCTCATCAAGACCATACATCTTGCAAAGTGCTTCTCAATTTTTGCAACCAAAATGGGTTACACTCTGAGCATTGTACAGCTTTACTTGAAAATCCACACCATGATGGGTACTTAGGATAATTTTTTTAGTTTCGAAACTTTCATGGTCTTCAAAACTCATCCTCTCCAAGACATAGCGTCTTGCAAAGCATGGGATAAGCTAGTCGAATTAGAAAAGATGAAAAATACACTTTAAAATAGTTGAAGTCGTGCTTAATTACGAAAAATACTATTGTCGTCGTTGCGTACCGTATGAACATCGCAGGTCTCCTCGAGCTTAATGCTGAAGCGCCGATCTTCGTCCAGCTCAATGAACCTGTCGCAGATACCTCGGTTGTCGTGGCACCAGTCGCACTCCCCCGGGCGGTTTTCGTCGTCCGATGAGTACGACATTTCCGGCCTACGTTCATAATTCAAATATTAAACTAGATCATTATTATTAATCACTGGTTGACTATCGATGATCGATGTACGTAGCTCCTCTTTCATTCCCGAATGCATTATTATACCAAATTGTCTAGCACACGGGAATGAAGGAGAACTTATCCAATATGAGCATTCAATAAGCAAAACCAAATCATAAAATAAGCAAACCAAATCATAAAATAAAGTATAGTATTCAAATTAGCATGCATTCAATAATTATAAGCAAAAGTACATCATCTCTTGGTGTCCGTACATCGTCGAATATTATCACTAATACAACTAGAACCGTAGCGCCCGACGGGTATCGACGCGGGCGGTGGACACCCAAAGATAAGGAACCACCACAGGATCATAGCTCCAGTGAGATCCCTGAAGAACCTGCCAGGTATTGTCAAACCTCCCCTCCAATGCAACCATGTAGCGACGGACGTGCTCGTCCTCCTCGCTGACACGGTGATGTACCATCTCCGTAGTGTCCGGATGCCTCACCATCGTCACTGACCCACGCGACCGCCACCAAACAAGGATCGGGTCAACAACGGGCTACCTCCTCACCAACCTACGTCCCCCGGAAGGTAGCACCTCCCAATACCAGCCCGGCGGAGCCCAGTCCCAAACATGGCCCTGATCAAGCAGGCCTCCACCGCCGAGTCGACGACGACGAGGATGCGGGATAGGCATCGCCGACGTCGACGCGGGAACTATTTCTATATATAGTTAAATAAAAGTAGTTTTATTAATTAAATCAACTATCTAGTTCAACTACTAAGCACTTACTATAAATAAATAAGTAGTACTTACTAAAAACAAACTACTTCTATATATAGTAAATTAAATTAGTTTATTAAATCAACTAGCTAGTTCAACTATATATAAACTACTTCTTATTTTTTTTCCTTTTTCTAAATACTATGAACAAAAAAATCATGAAAATTCTATGAACAAAATTAATTACACAATCTAAATATCACCAAAAAAAGCTATTAACAATAATATCACCAAACATGCATATTCAATAATAATATCACCAAAAAAAACTATTAACAGAAAAAAAATCTAACATAATATGAACAAATTAATTACTACACATGTAATCTAACAAAAAAAATATAATCCAACAACAAAATCTATGAACTACATATCTAAATTACTACACATCTAACCTAACAAAAAAATCTATGAACTACAAAAAGAATCTAAAAAAAATCTAATAAAAAAAAATGCTCACGTACGGCCGGCGACGGCGACGGCGAAGGCGACGGCGAGGTGCGGAGCGGCGCGGCGACGGCGTCGAGGCGGCGCGGGGCAGGGGCGATGACGGGCTCGGGGCGGCGCGGGGCAGGGGCGACGACGGGCTCGGGGCAGGGGCGACGAGGACGGCGGGCTCGGGGCGGCGACGGGGACGGCGGGCTCGGGACGGCGCGGGACAGGGGCGACGGCGGGGGTGGCGACGACGAGGAGGAGCAGGGCGTCGGGGCAGGGCTCGGCGGCGACGGCGACTAGAGGAAAGACATGGGTTTTGGCGAAAACTGCTAAGTCCTGTATATATAGCAAGAGCATTGGTCCCGGTTGGTGGCTCCAACCGGGACTAATGCCCCCTTTAGTCCCGGTTGGAGCCACCAACCGGGACCAAAGGCCTCTTTTCAGCAGCCCAAAGGGCGGGAAACGAAGACCTTTGGTCCCGGTTGGACGCACCAACCGGGACTAAAGATGAGCATTCGTCCCGGTTGGTTCGACCAACTGGGACCAAAGAGTGGCATTGGTACCGGTTGGCGCCATGAACCGGTACCAATGGACCCGTGTAACTATTTTTTTATTTTCTGCAGCTGTTTTTTTGTTGATTCTTCGTGCAGCTGTTTTTTAAGTTCCACCTCGCCAAGCGAGAGGCACTCGCAGCTGTTTATAAGCCCTGAGTGCAGAGACGATGACGAAGAGGCTCAATGCTCCTGCACGTTGATTAGCTTCAAGCCTTAAGGAATACGGTAGACTGCACAGAGCTATGTGCAGTGCAGTTGACACTATTCCGAAAGGCTTGAAGCAAATTAACGAGCATTGCGCCTCTTTTATTACAACTCAGAAATAAAAAGAAAAAAATAAATGTAGCAGAAAAGGAAAAAAACTATATAGAAAACTACTCAGAAATGAATAGCAGCAAAAAATAGTTGTGATTAACTGTACTAAAAAAGGAGCATATATGCTTATTTTTAATGGCTTATTACAACTCAGAAATAAAAAGAATAAAATAAATGTAGCAGAAAAGAAAAAAAAACTATATAGAAAACTACTCAGAAATGAATAGAAGCAAAAAATAGTTGTGATTAACTGTACTAAAAAAGGAGCATATATGGTTATTTTTAATGGCTTATTACAACTCAGAAATCAAAAGAAAAAAATAAATATAGCAGAAAAGAAAAAAAAACTATATAGAAAACTACTCAGAAATGAATAGAAGCAAAAAATAGTTGTGATTAACTTTACTAAAAAATGAGCATAGATGCTTATTTTTAATGACTTATTACAATTCAAAAATAAATAGAAGAAAAAATAGTTATGATTAACTTTACTAAAAAATGAGCATAAATGCTTATTTTTAATGACTTATTACAACTTAGAAATAAAAACAAAAAAATAAATATAGCTGAAAAGAAAAAAAAAACTATATAAAAAACTACTCAGAAATGAGCATAGATGCGCTTATAGAGGAAATTCAACTTAAATTCATAACGAATTTCAACAGAAATCCGTATGAATTTAGGCTAAATTCCCTATATAAGGGCATCTATTTTCATTTTCAGAGGAGCACAATAAGGCAGAGAGGGAGGGGCTTATAAACCGGTCTGATTCCCCTTCGGTTGGCGAGGTGGGACTAAACTCTGGCCGCAACAAGGACCAACCCTTTAGTCCCAGTTGGTGGCATGAACCGGGACTAAAGGGCAACCTTTGGTCCCGGTTCAAGCCACCAACCGGGACCAATGGTGTTGGGCCAGGAGCGAGGCCCATTGGTCCCGGTTCGTCCCACCAACCGGGACCAATAGGTCAAGACGAACCGGGACCAATGGACCACGTGGCCCGGCCGGCCCCTAGGGCTCACGAACCGGGTCCAGTGCCCCCATTGGTCCCGGTTCTGGATTGAACCGAGACTAATGGGCTGGACCGGCCTGGACCATTGGCCCCTTTTCTACTAATGATGCTACTGCGGGACGGCGGCGCCATGCTGGTCGTCACCGCCAGGGCCTACTCCCTCATGCGCGCTTTCGGCGTGCTCGTCGAGCCTTCTCCAATAGGTCTCGTGCAATCCACCAGTTAAACTCGATGGCTGGGAGTCGCTCCTTAACCTCCAAGGTTGTCCAATCGCGCTGCGGGGACCTTGGCGCGGGGGACGGATCTGCGGCGAGGCGGCGGCGCTCAACAAGGGCGATGCATGGCGAGGGAGCAGAGGCAGGAGCAGCACGTCAGCGTATGCTGCTGCCCGAGGTGCTTTGGTTTAAGCGAAGTCATTAACAACATCTAATCACAATGCGAGCCAGGCTACCAAACACTGGGTGAAAATTGGTTTTCGGTGACAAAACCCCTCATACTGTTTTCTACAATGTATTCGCTCAACCTATCTCCACCCAGCCTTCATTTTTGTCCTCCGAGCATGCACTATTCACTGGGGGCAACCTCGTAGCATACTGTAAAGAAGGGCAGAGGCTGAGCCGGCATATCATCTTGAGATTTTACGAAGTCACCTTAGGCGCCTCGTAGTCGACGGAAACGCCTCCTCCCACTGAAAGCATATCGCAGAAAATCCTGAAATAAATCCAAAAATAAATGCGAGCACCAGTACTTCAACTCTGATGGGTTGAAGATACCACTGTCCTCCTAATTATCGAACCATAGATTGGTTTGCAGATTTAGCGAACTAGTGAACGAAGAGTCCAACGTTGTTGGTTAAAGGAAAACGCTCGCCTTTAGCCAGCGGATTGCACTCGGGCGTCCGCCGTCTCGTATGTGTGACGCGTGTCCCACGTGGTTCATCTAGAATTATCTCTTGCGTTTTTGCAGCTGAGCCCTTGTTGCAGTTTGCCCACCGCAACAACTAGTGTGCTGCAGGATCTGGATCCTCGAGGGTTGTTGACAGCGCAGCCGAGGTACCCCGCTGCTGCTCCCTATCTTCCTCTCACTCCAGTCGTCGGGCCGCCGCATCTAACGGCACCGCCCTTGCGACGTCACCGATGCCGGCCTGAAGCTCCATGGAAGCGATCGGGCTCGCCTGTCGCCAGGCTCCACCGACGCCGTCGAGCTGTGCATGGCCGCCACCGCCTGGATCTGCTCGTCCCCAGCACTTCTTTACAATTCGCCGTTCGTCCCGTGCCGCCGGCATGTGTGCTGCCGACGATTACCAGTTCACCGCCTCTGCCTGGGAGAAAAGAGTTCTGCAACATCACCTTTGTTACAAAAATGTTTCTACAACAAGAACTATGTTGCGAAAAATTCTGCAGCAAGTCCTCTGTTGCAAAAAAGGAAATCTTGTTGCCAAATAGTTCTGTAACAAAACATTTGTTGCAAAAAGGAAACTGCAACATCACCTCTGTTGCAAAGGTTTTTACAACGGTCAGCCAGACGGCGGATGTTTTTTAGTAATCCGATGGCTGACGCATAGCAGCCCTTGTTAAAAGCTTACATCATCAAAGAGAAACATTTATTTATTTGCAGCGCATAAAGAAATTTTGGTGGCCGTAGATTTAGCGGACCACAGTCCAACCTCGTTGTTGCCCGCCCCAGGTGCGCCGTGTTGGAAGCTCCAGAGAAGCCATCGGGCCCTGGCGCTTTGTCACGGGGGAGGTCAAAAACCGCATTCCTAACCTCCTCCTCAGTAAAGGCCACCCCAAGATCTGAAAGGTCACTTGCAGGCACCGGAATGTTGTCCTAGTTGATGTCTTTGTGGCGTGGCGGACCACGCTTGGAGACCTCGGCAAAGTGGTTTTGGATGACAAACTTTTTGCGATCATGGTCAACTAACCAGCCGTTGTTGTGTTTCAGACGGTGAATTAATTTCTTTCTTCTTCTATGATTGACCCGCAGGCGAAAGAAACGAGTGTTGGCATCACCCTCTTTGAGGTTGGTGATTCTTGAATTCTGTCTTTTTGGGCACGCTCCATCATAGCCAGGGCAATAATCTTTCTTTTGAGCCTCTTACAAGTATCACGCTCCTCCACATGAGAGGCCTGAGCTCTTGTGCCACATCTAGGCGGAGGATGACCTCCAGAGCCATGTGCAGCTGCACCTTTGAGTGTGCAAAAATCGTCTTGCTCCATTTCCGTAGAGCTTGGTTGGTTTTCTTGAGCTTGTGAAACAGGATCTGGTAGGGGTCAGAGTGGTTCACCCTTTGATTCCAAGCGCCTTGAACGATCTCCTTGAATCTGGGCATTTTAGTCCAGAAATTCTCAAAGCGGAAACACTTTGACTTAGGTGGTCCTTGGACATTTGCGAGAAGGAGAGGGCAATGGTCAAAGAGGGATGAAGAGAGGGCATGAAGTAGATGACTGCCAAAGTCGATGTCCCAATCTTCATTGCAGAAAAACGAATCGAGTTTGCATAAGGTTGGATCACTTTGCTCATTACTTCAAGTGAATTTCCTGTTTTGTAGGTGTATTTTTTTCAGCTCCCAGGTATTGAGGGTGTTACGGAAGCGTGGTGCGGCTCCGATTACTGTTAGTGCGGTTCTTGTCTCTTGTGCAGTAAATCTGATTAAAGTCGCCGGCTAGCAGCCATCTAGTACCAGGAGTAGGCTTCTCAGTGATCAGCTCTTGGAAGAAAATGTCTTTGAGGTTGATGCGAGTTGGCCCATAGACGGTTGTGAACTTGAATGAAGCGTCCGTACGGATAATGGTGATTGTAGCAGAGAGGAAGAAAGTTCCAGTGCTAATGTCCTTAACCTCGACGAGGTCTTCGTCCCACAGAAGCACGATGCCACCATGAGTACCAAAAGCAGGTCGTTGTGCGAAGCCAATCTAGCGCGCCCCATACTCAGCGAAAACCAGTGAACGAAGAGTCCAACGTCGGTGTTGCCCGCCCCAGGTGCGCCGTGTTGAAAGCTTCAGACTGAAACACGGTACGACGACCGGTCAGTCAAACATCCTGACGAGACCCTATCATCCACAGCCGGCCCCCAAAAAGATATTCTGCCGTCCCGCTGCACCGCCCTCCCTCCCTCCATCCATCCATGATTCGCACGGTTGACCGGCCGTGGAGACCGGAGTCCGGAGAGCGAGTTGGACGAGCCTGACCGATCGGGACCTAAACAGCCACATCCGAGGGCACACGTCGACGATGAGCCTCGTCGATCGGGACCACCCTTCCTACGGAGCTTCGCTTGGCTTGGAACGCACACGTCGCGTCCAGCACGAGCTCCAATCTCCCCACCCGGATATATATGGAAATTTTGACAATTTTGACCTATGGACGAAATCAATTCACGGAATGAACTGGCCGTGAAACTATTTCACAGCTCTAACCTTTTTGTGTAGCGCCCGCCACGACGGCGCCACACTCTACGGTGCAGCGCCTAGCCCGGGGGCGTTGCACACCAGTCCACCGTGGCAGCCCCTGGGCCCGCACCCAGCAGAGCAACGCCTCCGAGCTAGGCGCCACACTTGTAAAGTGCAGCGCCCAGACCGTAGGCGTTGCACTGTGACTTAGACGCCAGGCGCCCGCTCCCCCTCCCGCACCCCACCCATTGGTCAGTTTTGAAGTAACAGAAGCAGCGGCGCGGCGGGTTCCTCCTCTCCCCCTCTCAATCCCCTCTCCCAAATCCTTCAGATCCGACGATTTGGTCCGTGCATTTCTTCACCAATCCATCCTAGAAGGTACTCTCTTCCGATCCCCTTCTTTCTATCCATAGAAAATATGATATTTTGGAGATTTGGGGAATCCTTGTTTGATTAGATTAGATTTGAATCTTGCATGTATTAGAACTTTGCATGTATTGATTTGTTTGATTGATTTGGGGAACCCTTGTTTGTTTGATTTGTGGAACCCTAGTTTAGTTTATGGAAGAGTTATTTTTATGAAGTAGGCATAGTTTATGGAAAAGTTATTTGTATGAAGTAGGCCTAGTTAATTGTGGAACCCTTTTTTATTAGTTATGTTTGATTTGATATGGTTGGATACATAGATTGGTATGGTTGCATCTAGTAGGCCTACTTTAGTTTTTTTGTATTCAAAAGATAATCGTGTTGACAAGAAAGCTTTCTTGCAAATTGCTAGGATGGTTTGGCTTCTCAATGATCATTGGGATCTACAACACCGGTCGTACGCTATGTCGGTGAAGCAGCAGGTAATAATGAAAGTTGCCGGTGTTATGATTTTTGTGTTTTTTTCAAACACATACCCCCCATATGTAATGATTTGTTTGTTTCCTTGTAGGAGCTTGCACCTCTGAAGCTTCGGGCTCACGGGGTCAACCTTGGGTGGATGCGCTATGATGAGCGGTACACGTCGTATGTTAGGGAGACAGGACTTCTCCCTTTCATTCAGTTGGTCAGCAGGTCGACGCCACCCAACAATGCTCCAGCACTCACCGCGCTTATTGATCATTGGAGGCCGGAGACACACACTTTCCATCTTCGGACCAGGGAGATGACCTTGACGCTCCAGGATATAGCTATGATCACCGGTCTTCCTATCGATGGGAAACCTCTATGTATGAGCACCGATTCTGATGGGTGGCGCGAGCAAATGTTTGCCCTTATCGGTATAGTTCCTCCGGAGCCGCGGGAACCAGAAGTAGAAGGCAAGAAGAAGGAAAGAGTCGCAGCCGGTGCTACTTTCACGTGGATTGTATCAAACTTTAGTAATTGCCCTGAGGATGCTAATGAGGACACGGTGAAGACATATGCTCGTGTCTACATGTGGTACGTGATATCCAGGACTATGTTTGCTGATGGCACAGGCAAGAATGCTCCATGGATGTGGCTCAAGGCGTTGACCGTCTTCGATAGCAAATGGAGTTGGGGTTCGGCGACACTGGCTTACTTGTATAGACAGGTATGAAGTTGTTTCTGTTTCAATTCATTGGTACATTATGAATGCGATCTTGCTTTTAATTCAACCATGTTCTCTTTTATGTGCAGTTGGACGAAGCCTGTTGTAGGCTATCTGGAGGTATTGGTGGTTGTTTGCTCGCACTTTCCATATGGAGCTGGGAGCGTTTGCCGGTTGGACGACCGAAGAAAGTGAAGTTCGAGGATTGGGACGATAAACACGACCCACTACGGCGCGCGACTTGGGCTTACAAGTGGGATGTGTTAAATGAGATGACGGATGATCCCTCGGTCATGTACAAGCTGTACAGGAGCGAGATGGATGCCATCACGCCTGAGCAGGTGAATTGACATTGCATAAGTTATTATCATGCTTCCATCGTAAGTCGATATCAATTTTTCATTCTATCCAATTTTGTAGGTTGTATGGGAACCTTATGGAACAGGAGATAGTTTTGGGAACCCTATAGAATTCACGCTGAATCCGATGTGCACTAGAGATAGGGATCTCTGGCATATGCGGTGTCCACTCATATGCAACTGGGCGGTTGAGCTTCACATGCCACATCGGGTGTACCGGCAGTTTGGTTTGTTCATGCCACACCCGCCGGAGTTTGTGGACACGGATATAGTGCTACACGCGTAAGATATAATCAACCTTGAGCAATTAGCAGCTTCTCGGCGGTTTCGATGATGCTAATATTATGTTTCTAACTTGCAGGTTGGATAGGAAAAAGCAGCGGAAGATCAAGGATTGGGCCAAGCATCACAACAAGTATGTCATACAGTGGGAGCTTGCTTTGGAGCAAGCTAGGGCTGGAAAACGAGCCAAGCTTCGTGAGCACTGCCCGATTGCGTTCAACAACTATCTCACATGGTTTCTAGGCGTCACTCGTGTGGAGGTATGCAAGCCGGCGTATGATGATAAGATTTTGGAAGAACCCACCGTCTTTGATGAGGTAGCCCAGCACGAGTACAACGCATTAGTCAGGAAAGGCAACTCCGTGATCCCTGCGGGGCCAATGATGAACTTTGTGGTATGTGCCCTTTTTGCTTTTCAATTCGCAATATTCACATCTTCACTTGCCTAACACGTTGATACCTTTTCTTTTCATAGCGTGCCCAGATCAAGAAAGCAGCTGATGAGACCGACACTATTCTGGAAACAACCCCGGCTGGCAAAAGCGATGGGGAAGGTGCACTTCGAGAATTCATTATGGTTCACATCTCCTTCAAACTAGCACTTAACATGTGTTGCTACGTTCGATGTCTCATTCACTTGTTCATGTTGCAGCGCCAGGGCCAAAAGTTAAGGCGGCTGTCAAACCTTTTCGGTTGTCGTGACCCCGAGTATGTATCACCAGAACGTTCTAGGTCGGCGACACCATCAGATCCAACTTCTGGCCATGATAATCCTTTGGACGATGAGGATGTGGGTGTGGTCACCCAAGATGTGGGTGTGCTCACCCAAGAGGTATGGCCTGAGGTTATATATCCAATTGTTGATGCATTTGCTAACTATATTCTCACAAACGGTCTTTCCATATCTTTTGTGGATGCATAGGTCTCTGATGATATGACCTTGGAGACCTACAAGGTTCGGTCTGCATACGAGTTAAAGCCTAGGAAGGGAATCAACAAATACACACCTGAGGACTTCACCCAAAGAGGCAAAAGGACGGTCGGCACCTCGTGGATGGCTGCTTTGGACGACTATTTGGATGACGATGTGGATGACGATGTGGATGACGTGGAGGAGCCAGAGCAGGAGCGGGTTCGTCTTCCTAGGAAAGTGAAGAAGATACCCTCCAAGAGAGGGGGAGGAACCAGCAAGCGCGGAAGGAAGTAGTCGTCGTTCTCTTCTAGTAATGGTAGTAATGGTAGCTATGTTGGTGGTAATGTCGAACTTGTCGTGATGGTCATTCTATGTGTTGAACTCTATGTTGGTGGTAATGTCGAACTCGTCGTGATGGTCACTCTATGTGTTGGACTCTATGTTGGTGGTAATGTTTAACTTAAATCTCTTAGTAATGCTTATTCTGTGATGCAACTATACAGTTTTGGCCAAAGTGTTGCTTATTCTGTGTTGAACTCTATTCTGTGCTTAAACTGGAGCAACAAGGAGCAACACAATGAAGGCCTTCAGTTTGGCCAAAAAATTCGCTAAGTTTTTGTGCAGCGCCTTGCCCCGAGGCGTCACACTACACAGTGCAACGCCTAGCCCAGAGGCGCTGCACTGTGCAGTGTGACGCCTCCAGGCTAGGCGCTGCACAGGTCTGTATCATGACAAACATTCTGTTGCCCTCTGGAAAGCTACAGACCTGTGCAGCGCCTAGCCCGGAGGCGTCACACCACACAGTGCAACGCATAGCTTGCAGGCGTTGCACTGTGTGGTGTGACGCCTCCGGGCTAGGAGCTGCACAGGTCTGTAGCTTGACAAACATTCTGTTGCTCTCTGGATAGCTACAGACCTGTGCAGCGCCTAGCTCGGAGGCGTCACACCACACAGTGCAACGCCTGCGTGCTAGGCGCTGCACTGTGCAGTGTGACGCCTCCAAGCTAGGCGCTGCACAGGTCTATAGCTTGACAAACATTCTGTTTCTCTCTGGATAGCTACAGACCTGTGCAGCGCCTAGCTTGGAGGCGTCACACCACACACTGTGTGGTGTGACGCCTCCAAGCTAGGCGCTGCACAGGTCTGTAGCTTGACACACATTCTGTTGCTCTCTGGATAGCTACAGACCTGTGCAGCGCCTAGCTTGGAGGCGTCACACCACACAGTGCAACGCCTGTGAGCTAGGCGTTGCACTATGTGGTGTGACGCCTCCAAGCTAGGCGCTGCACAGGTCTGTAGCTTCTGCACAGGTCTGTAGCTTGACACACATTCTGTTGCTCTCTGGATAGCTACAGACCTGTGCAGCGCCTAGCTTGGAGGCGTCACACAACACAGTGCAGCGCCTCTGTGCTAGGCGCTGCACATGGACTTAGTGAATATTTTAGCATGTGCACACGTGATGTGAAGTAGGATTGATACATAGCAATGTAACAAGTGCGAAGAGAATATATGCATGACACATAGTTCATAACACATAGTACTTCACGACACATAGTAGTTCTTACAACCAAATCGAGGAGGAGACATAGTAGTTCACGCCACATAGTAGTTATTACAACCAAATCGAGGAGGACACATAGTAGTTCATGACACATAGTAGTTCAAAACCAAATCGAGGAGGAGACATAGTAGTTCACGACACATAGTAGTTCACAACCAAATCGAAGAGGAGACATAGTAGCTTTATTGCGTAGAGCAAGGCCCCTTTCCGTTCTTCTTCTTCCTCTATTCTTCCTCTTCCTCCTCCCTTTTTCTTATGAGGTGAGCCTCCTTAACCACCCTTTCCATGAATATCTGTTTGTCCCTCTCTTCTTTTTCAGCTGCAAATGCCCAAAGCTTCATGGTTTTCTCTTGAAAATCCTGTAGACGCTTCTTCTGTGCCTCCTCACATTTCCTCACCAACGCTTGCTCCCTAGCGCGCATCGCATTGTCCGCTCTCTCTATCCTCTTCATCTCCTTCTCAAGCTCCTCTTCCTTCTTCTTCTTTAGCTTGGCTGCATCCTCATCTCTAAGCTTCTTCGCAGCCTTCTCCCACCATCCCGCCATCTCATCTTCGCCATCCTCCTTCATCGTTGGTTTGTTGGGTTGGGAAGCCGCCATACCTACAATGAGTTAAACATAATGGTTAGTGAGGAACATACGGAAACATAATGGTTATTAAGGACAATAAGAACAAATGGAAGCACATATGAGAAACAAGAACATATGATACATTATAGTTAGTGAGGAACATACGGAAACGGTCCATCTAGGTATCCAAACATCCCTCTATAACGAACTTGCCCTTCTCCATCACCACGGCCAAATCCACCACCAAGGCCAAGACCATCACCACGGCCAAATCCACCACCACCACGAGCTCTACCACCACCACCACGAGCTCTACCACCACCACCACGGCCACTACCACCACCACGGCCTCTTGTAAGTCCTAGTTGCCGACCTCTTTGTTGCCTAGATCCTCTTTGGCTAACACTTGGTTGGCTTGGCACTTGTTGGCTACCACTTGGTTGGCTTGGCACTTGTTGGCTACCACTAGGTTGGCTACCAATTGGTTGTCTTGGCACTTGTTGGCTACCACTAGGTTGCCTTCACTTTTGTTGGCTACCTCTTGGTTGGCTTGGCACTTGTTGGCTACCACTTGGTTGGCTCCCTTGTGTAGCTCCTTGTTGGCTTGTGCTTGCATCATTTTTCTTGGACCTTTTCCTTGGTTTCGTACATTTTCTTTTGTTGTGGCCATGACCTTTGCACTCCCCACAACGGGAGCTCTCACGAGGCTCTTGGAATTGGTCGTTGCCCGCTTCGCGGCGGCCACCATGGCCCCATCCGTCCATGTCTCCTCTAAGACGCTTTGTCTTACGTCTACCCCGTTTAACAACCTTCAACTCCGGATCCGGCCATAGTTGAACTCCATGATACTCCGGCCATTGCGATTGGTCAAAGTACGGGTGAAAGCGGGGAGCCCATGTTTTCTTGACCGTCATGATTGAGAACTCGGACTCCCTCACGGTGCGTGGGTGATTGATGTCCACATTCCTAAGGCGACCGGCTGTATACAAGTGTGAGCATGGGAGATGAAGCAACAACGGCCTACCGCAAGTGCAATCACATTGTGTTAACGACACCTTGAAAGCCCGACATCCATGTTGCCGGCCATCGTTTGTGGTTCCTCCTGGCTCTTTCACTTCGTACTTCCACTCTTTGTTGTCATATAATATAGCTTCTTCTGAGTCCGCCTTCCGTGATTGAAATACCAACCATTCATCAACTTTAGGTGGGAACTTGTACTTGTACTTCCGTGGGTTCTCACCCGCTATTTGTGCATCGGTTTCCATCGAGTACTTTACAAAGTACGCATTCATCTTGTCAAATGTGTATTGAACTATTGCCGTCACGGGTAATCCACGTGCACCTTTGAGCACCCTATTGAAGCATTTCGCCATATTGCTTGTCATTTGACCGTATCTCCGGCCATCTTCATCAAAGGCACGTGCCCACTTGTTCCAGTATTGAATGTGCGTATTGAGAAAGTCTTGACCCCCGGCATCAAGTTTTTTGTGTGCAAGCAATTTGTTGTACAAAGTGGCGAAGCGCTTCTCGGAGAAAGCAAGACAACAATCTTGAAGATCATCGGCCAACTCCTTAAGGCCACATGCCCTATAGAAGTTCGAACAAAAGTGCCTCATGCACCATCGATGGTGCAACGGAGCATGCCCGGAAATGTCAATCTCCACCGCGTTAAGAATTCCTTGATGCCGATCCGATATGACACACATTTCCCTTTGAGCGGGTAACACCTTCGTCCTCAAAAGATGCAGAAACCACTCCCAGTTGTCATTGTTTTCCACCTCAACCAAAGCAAATGCCAATGGCAGCACCCGGTTATTGGCATCACTTGCTATCGCAACCAACAAGGTGCCCTTGTATTGTCCGGTCAAGAACGTGCCATCAATTGCGATGACCGGCCTACAATGTTCAAAAGCCCTCACACATTGCTCGAACGCCCAAAAAGCACGGCCAAATACTCTGACTTTCCTTCCTTCATGAACCGTTGTTTGGTGCCCATGAGGCTCGACCACATGAACCATGCCCGGGTTTGTCGCGGCCATGGCTAACAACAACCTAGGGATTCGATTGTATGCTTCCTCCCAAGTACCATACAACATCTTAAATGCGGCTTGCTTCGCCTTCCATGCCTTGCCGTACTTCACCTTGTAGTGAAAGATGGCTTTCACAAGGTCAATGACATGTTGGACGCTCATTGTTGGAAGTGTGGATATTGAGTTGGAGAGCCTGTAAGCGATGAACTCGGACGTGAGTTGTTTGTGGTTTTGGGACACAATCTTGCCATCCACCCTTTTGCCTTGGCACATGTGAGTTGGCACACAACTCACTACGTGCCAAGTGGGACCTCCTTTCCATGGTCTTGCACGCACAATCCATGGACATATTTCATCTTCACATGCACATGCAACCGTGTAGCGCACTTTGACGTCCGAATGCACCACCTTATGTGGACGATAATGCGTAACCGAGTAGTTGTCGAGCCACATCTTCAATTCCAAGAAGGTGTCGAACTTAGAACCTTTAGCAATGCGGTTCTCGTCATCTCCCAAATCACGATAAGAGATTGGCCTAACCCCAAGAGGTACACATTGGCCACCATCTACCACGGCTTCATCCGCGAGACTAACATCCTTGAACAATGTAGTCCGATGATCCCGACCAAATACCTTCTCGAAAGCTTCGGCTTCCTTCACCGTGAACCCCTCCGCATCAACTTGTTCATCCGGACCATCGTCATCCGAGTCCGATGCATATGCACGGGAAAAAGGGATGGAAGGGTCCATTGTCTCTTGCAAGTGATATTTGTCGAGATCACCCACATTGTTGTCATGGAGATCAACTTCATTGTCATCGTCCGCATACTCATTATTGTCCTCTTGCAAATCTTCATCTTGGTTGTTTGTAAACGGGCTCAATGTTGGCCTCACTTCTTGGGTCAAAAGAGGTTCAACAATTTCATCTCGCTTCAAAGGTGTGGGGCTACTAGCAACCAAAGGGGAGGGGTTCCGGTTCAAGTCCAAATGCAAACTTGAATCAACCTTCTTTGTTGCAAATAACTCAAGAGCCTTGTCTAGTGATTCGGCCACCGTCTCCTTGTATGCAACCCAACGTTGCTCCGAGTTGACACGCATTGTCTTCCAACGGATGTGCATTGCAAAACCAACATTATGCCTTCCCTCCAACTCTATGATATCACTAGGGTCCGTCCAATTCAAATCTTCCCTAACTTGTTGCAAGAGCTCCGCATAGCTAGGACTACTATCAAACACAATGTCAACCTCATCCGGGTCCGGTTCTACATTGCCTTTCAAAAATGCGTCCTTGTCCCCATGATGAACAAACACACATGTTCTTCCCATCCCTATAAGCATTCCAATAACACAAGGTAACATTGCTTCCATGAGTACTAATACAAGGATTAACACGGAATAGAAACCCTAATATATATATCAAACAACAACCCTAACCATAACCATAACCATAACCATAACCATAACCATAACCATAACCCTAGCCCTAAACCTAACCCTAGCACCAACATAAGAACACCCATAAGAATAACCCTAGCATACTAACAAAGCCTAACCATAGAAATTGGCAAACAAACATCTCACATTTCCATGCATATCTCTAGATCCAAACAAAACTAGGGTTTCCCCAAACAAGCAACAAATGAGCAATGGGGAACTTTACTTGGATCAAAACAAGGGGAATGGAGAATATTACCTTGAGGGAGGGTTTGACTTCGAAATCCAGGGACAAAATCTTCAAATTTGCAAGATTTGGGAGAGGATTTGAGAGGGGGAGAGAGGGGGAAAGGGGGCAAAGCTCGGGGGAGGAGAGTGGGAGAGTGTGGTGGTGTGGGGGTGGGGGACCACATTCTGGATAAGTCACAGTGCAGCGCCTAAGAGCTAGGCGCTGCACTTAAGAAGTGTGGCGCCTACCTCGGAGGCGTTGCACTTTACAAGTGTGGTGCCTAGCTCGGAGGCGTTGCTCTGCTGGGTGCGGGCCCAGGGGCTGCCACGGTGGACTGGTGTGCAACGCCCCCGGGCTAGGCGCTGCACCGTAGAGTGTGGCGCCGTCGTGGCGGGCGCTACACAAAAAGGTTAGAGCTGTGAAATAGTTTCACGGCCAGTTCATTCCGTGAATTGATTTCGTCCATAGGTCAAAATTGTCAAAATTGCCGATATATATCACCCACCACACCAGCACTGTCAGTTTCATGTCCATCAACACCACCACTGCACTGATACCCACGCTAGTTCGAGGATAGTGCTGCTTGCCACTACCAGTAGCCCAGCACACGCACACGAGGTAAACAAAAAGAAGCACCCTGCGCCACTCACCACCAAGAAAGAATGTGCCTGGAGTTCGGCTCGTGCTTCGGCGGCCGCAGACGGGACGACTACGGCCGCAGCAGAGGGAACCACGGCCACGGCTACTGGTCGGAGTCGGCGCCGGAGTACCGGCAGCCGCCCATCGTCGACGTCCACGAGGCCGGGCACAAGGCCTACCACGACAGCACGCCGAAAGCCGACCACACCGATGCTGCCGGCCACGCCGCCTACTTGCAAGACAAGGCTGGCGGCGAGACGCCGCCGAGGCATCCCGCGTGGCACAACAAGGTCGGCGACAACGCCGGCAACGGCGCCTACACGCCGCGCCCCCATGAAGCTGCTGCGGCCGATCACAGGGACAACAACGCCGCCATGGATTGCCACTACTACCACCCTCGTCAGGTACTAGCTAGTCGTTAGGATTGGCTAGCATAGCATGGTGGCAGTTCATCCCATCAACCCCTCCCTCTCTTTTCGCTCTGTTTTATTCAGTAGCTCCTCTTCTTTTCCTGTCCTTGTATGTTTGGGTTTCGGTCAGTCATCTTCCAATCTGCCAAAACGGAGAGGCACCTGGAGCATAGAGTGTGTGTGTGTGTCTTGAGAGGAACCGGAGGCTGTTGATTTTGAGAGAGAGCCTCCATGTTTGGTACGGCAGGGAGAAGGTCCAGCAGCTCCAGGAAGCTTTTGCTGGCAGATGATTTTTTACCTGTACCAGTCTGTGTAGTTGCTTGTAATTCAGCTGCAGCTGCTTTCGCCTTGTACCATACATAATCAAGTGAAAGAAAGCATTGCCAAATCTCAGATGCCTCTGTTTTCGCTGTATGGTATTTTCGCTGAGGTTGCTGCCATCCCACCCGAGTTCAAGTCCCGGCTTGGACGCGTGGTGCTCGCGGAGTTTCTCGTATAAATAAATGCCAACGAGGGTTAGCCCTTGGGTTGGTCTCATTTTTTTTATTTTCCCCTTACACTTTCCTCGCAAACATTGTGAATCACTGAGCAGCAGGAAACATGTTTATTGCTTGTTGGCAGATCATCATCTACTGCTCGGAACAGAGCTTCTTGCCCTGAATCAGCATATTTGCTGAACATACCAGCTGCTAAAACCGTATATAGACTAGTATTATTTACCCGACAGTTTTCCAAAAAGAAGAACTGTTCACTTATTATGTTCCGTCACCAGCGTGACATAATCAGTAACAAACATCTTATGTCACGGAGAAAGTCGCCCATATGTGCATGCATTGGAATTTTGACAACAAGATGAGGCTAAAGCAGATAACCCATAGACAAAGCTTCTGCCAGCAAATGAGAGAATAAAGGGACTAAACTCACTCTGTTTTTCTAGGTAATGAACAACTCGCTCTATCTTGGAAATTCAAACAAACAAAAAGGACCCTATCCTGCACCTCGCTTTCTTTTCAGTTGGCTTTCATAACTCTATCATGTTAACACCGCCAGTTTTTGTTCTTAGAAAAGGAAAGTGCAGATCTGTCCATGATTCATATTTCTGATGGCATTTTCATTTTTGTATGCATATACCTGTGCTGGTCCAGTAGCACACTCTGAAAGTTAATCGACTTTCTTCCAACTTTTTCCTTCAGACTCTTGCCCCGCGTATAGCCATTACCGAAGAGGGACAAAGCATATCAAAAGTTACACAGACGGTAAAAACTTACCTTACTGACGGCCACCGCATCAGATTAAACAAGGGGCACTTCCTTTCTTTCCATGGTCTGCGCTCTTCAAAGAAAAAGAAAAAAAGCGAAAGCAGAAGAATCCGCTCGCAATCTAATTTTTACTGCTGTTGAAGTGTCAATCATACCACCTGAAATGGCATTACCTGGTTTCTAGCTAAGCACGCGCATTGGGATGCTCAGTGCAGTTCTACCTAAAGAAGCGAAGACCGCTTTGCTGAAAGTAAAACACACACACACCGAAGCGCGTAGCTTTTTCCGGTGTGCGTGCGACAGAAGCGTATTTAACAACACTTAGGAATGTTTTCAGCAAGATTAACATAACACAGAATCACAGAGGTGGCAGCGGTCGCCCTCATGGTGTAAAGCAGAGATTTCAGGGATCTGCTGCCTTTTGCCTCTAGCTCAACAACTAAGATCATTGATCCGTGTCCATCTCTTCTTCCCAGCTTGGAATAAGACCAAGGACGGGGAATAAATACAGTCAGTCAGTATAAGTTTGCGCCTTTTGCCTATGAATTGATAGATACAGAGCCACTGGACCACTAGCTACCCTGGGCGGTGGTGCAACCTGATAGAGAATGTTCAATGGCTCTAGATATGCTTGTCATTATCATCGCTCAGTTGTGCTTGTTTAACAGCGGAATAAGTTCGTACTCAGTACTTCCACCAGCCACTCACACGGTCTACGACGTTAACACATGATTTAGATACAACAGGTGGCCCTAGAACAACTAGGTCAGAATATACTGAGGGAGTGACTTTTGTACACAAACATGAGGGGGAGATAGCACATATCTAGTTCTAAACTCCTAATACTTGCTTAGTGCACACATAAAGAAGTTTTTAAGGCATGCTTACTGTACAAGGTATGCTAGTCGGTTCCACAGAGGGGTGAGTTACACACTTCCAGATTCCAAATCATTTCTTGATCTCCCGTTATGGTGTTGGCCGGTCAATCCGATATGATGCTCACCTGCAGACTGCTGGTTTTGTGCATTATTTGAATTGTGCACCTCAAGCTCTTCCAGCATGTGGAAGTACGCATAGGGACCCCAACCTTGTAGGCAAAAAAGAGATTGTCAGTTCAAACAGAAAAAACACAATATCAAACGATATATTATTGATAATACCTAAACAAGAAACTGAACTAATAGCAGAAGATATTTTCATTATTTTTGTGGAGATTGAACAACCTTGATGGTGATATGGAGGAGGAAAGAAGTGCAGATAGCACAGCACTGCCATGATATATCCTGAAATGCATCGATTAAACATGGTTACTGAAGGCCACAGGATGCCATGCATTTGTGAAGAGAGCGGGGAAGAAGTACAAACCAATCAGGCCACCGACAAGCACATCCTCCCAGTGGTGCCGATAGTTGTCTATTCTAGAAATCCCAACAAGCGAAGCAAGAAGAAGAGGAAGAATCACGATGCAAAGTTTTGCCACATGACCTTTGCGATCAAACGCCTTAATTTTGCCAGATAAGTACAGTGACAAAAATCCAAGTCCAGCAAAAGACCCTGCAATGCAAATTCTGTTAAATACTGACTGTGCACGCAGTATGACCATAGTACAACACTATTTTGGAGGAAAAAATGGAAGTGATATGATTATTCACAGTATCAACTTGAGAATTGAGATAACTACCTAACATAAAGCATGGGTATCCAGACTATCAAGTCAAGTTCAAGTTTACAGTACTAAAAAAGAGATAAACTAACAAAATTTAAGCTACAATAGGTGTGCAGCAATTGTTGACAATCTAACTCAGAGAGCTCTATCCATCAACATCGCATCTAGTGTAGACATGCACGTAAGGGTACAAACTTACACGACGTGTGTCCACTAGGAAAACTCTTGCGCCCATCGGTTAAGAAACCTTTCTCGCCATGGCAAATCACACCACCTGTCACTTGATCATATACCTGGGACAGCAAGCCAGTAAAGTGCCATGTTAATTTTACCTAGCAATGAGGCATGCCAATGCTTTAAAGTATGGAACTATACAGACATACAGAAGTCGGAAAATTCATACCTGCCTTCCATCAGGAAAGCACCGCCAAAAGAAGTCTGGCCTTGGTCTCCCTACTGCAGTCTTTATCACATCAGTGAACGCGGCAGTGATCAGCACAGCGAAAATAACACCTGCATTTTCCATGCATGAATATGTCACCCAGTATTCATAAACCAGATCTAAGTGCAGAGAAGAACAGAATCATCAGACAAAAACATAAACAGAATCAATCACCTAGTGTTGCGTGGTGAAGATCATAGACGTCCCTTCTAGCAACATACACTGCTACAAAAACAAGCACTGGGCACAGCATAGAGATTACCTGTTAAGAGGTCCAATACCCAATATCAGAGATGGGAGAGTATAAGATTACATCTGGCTATGAAATTGTAGAGGTTCAGAAACGTACAGGAACAGCCCATGGTGGCACAGTACTCTGTTTCACCGGGTACCTAATATCAGTCATCATATCCTTCCCGACGAACCGATTAAACGGGGGAGCATAATGCAAGACGACCACGGCCGCAGCGAGGAGAGTAAGAACGACCCAGTCATATGTGTGCTTTCTGGCCAGTCCATATCCGTGCGTCTGAACCGTGTGCTGAATCTGCTGCATCCTATCCTGCTGGCTAGAAACCAGCATGCCAGGAGCCTCAGTGGTCTGTGAGCAGTTCTACTATAAGAAAATATAAATGGTGAATATCAGCAGGCAGCAGCTCTCTCAACGTAAGCAAACTGCGCCATGGTGTAAATTCGACTGAAGAAGCTGGCTGCATCCTTGGATGGATTATATCAGAATATGCTAGGCCTGCTAGTATTGTTCTCGTTCTTATGGCAACACCATCATGTCCCGACGAAATATGTCTCGAGTAGCTACAGTACCACACAAAAATGTACAGGACCTAGGTCGCAATGGAGCAGTAATTATAACAATAGTCTAAATATAAGCAGTAATTCAGACACTGTAGCAGGCTTTCTGAATGGATAAATAAAACCTCGCCGACTATATTATCCGCGGTAAAAAGAACTCATCAATTTAGATGGCGCGCGCAACCACAACTTGCTGAACTCATAGAGCACGCACAACACAATCCCCAGCCGGGCAATCTCTGCCGAGCAATACTAGAGCAGAGATCCAATGCAGAGCTGTACTATTATGCAGGCATTGCAATGCGGAGTTGTGTGGCATAGAATATATAAATAGCAGAGTTGGATCCTTGGCCTCACCGTGTTGCCTCCACCACGCATCGAAGACCGCGAGACGAAGCAGGACAGCCCACAGACCTGTATTTACGCCGTAGGCAGGCAGGAAATGCTCGGAAATTCCCCTGAAGCAGGCAAGCAAGAAGACACTAATTTAAGCACTAGCACGGGAATTTCACTGCATTTCCGTTCGCATCACCGAGCACATGGACTGAATCTGCACTGGAAAGTGCGACAGGGACACTGTCGATGGCTTAAAAGTTAAAACCCCAGCGCAGGGGAGCCGGGGCTGCTAAACCCTCCTCGCCTCAGAACAAGAAGCCAAAAACAGATGAAATAAAAGACAGATGCGGTGGGGGATCAAAATTCAAGACCCTAGAACACAAAATGGCGTGATTCACAGGAGAAAATCTCGTGATTTTATTTAGGACGGAAAAAAGAAAGGAATTTGGGGAGCGGTGCGCCTCACCTCGGAATTAAACCCTTGCGGGTGGGGAGGGTGGCGATGGAACGGAGGCGGGGATGGATCCGGGGATTTTCCTCGCCGACGAGGGGGGAGGGAGAGCGGTGGAGAAGGCTGGGGAAGGGGGTGCCGGAGCAGGAGGTGTGGTTGGGTGCCACGGAGGGCGGTGGCGTCTGCCGTGCCGCGACACGTGCGGGTACGCCGGAACGAGGACGGACCACACCGCCGCCGCTCTTCTCCGCTTTTTTCTTTCTATTTTTTGTGGATGGGCTGGGCCTTGGAGCTCCTTTTACTGAGAAAACATGGGCCTTGGAGTCCGGCTTCAGAAACAAGCTAAACAGCCACCCTGCATTCATTCTGGCCCGCCGGGCTTTCAGATGCAAAACGCTTCTCGTCTCTCTCTCTCCCTCCTGGCCTGTCATGTGTGTGGCCTCGGCCCACGATCGTTAACACATGTCCATTGCGCTCACTCGACCCTGTGCAACTGATGTAACTATTTTGTCTCAAAAAAAAAACTGATGTAACTATTCTGGATGCTCAACTGGGAATTAGACCCAGCCAAGTTTGGAGCTCCATCATAGAAGGAAGGGAGGTGCTAAAGCAGGGTTTAATCAGGCGCATAGGTGATGGAACCACAACTAGAATCTGGATAGATAACTGGATACCGAGGGACGAGATGATGAGGCCATATGGCCGTTTGGCCGGTATATGTTTCAGAGCTTATTGATCATACAACAGCCTGACGGAATATATATGGAGAAAATCTCAGAAGTTTTTTTTGTGTCTATTGACGCACCACCCACCCAAGCTATCCCTTTATGTACGAGAGTAGTACAGGACTCATGTGCATGGAATTTTGAAAGGAGTGGTTCCTTTACTGTTAAGTCTTGCTACAAGTGTATACCGAGACCAGGCATCGTGGAAGCAGCTACGGCGCACTCCGGTCCCGGGACAAATTAGAATGTTTCTTTGGCGCTTGGGTAAGCATTCGTTGCCGACAGAGGATGTGAGAGCTCATCGGAATATGTCTACCACAAGTGCATGTGGCCTTTGCGGGGCGGCTGATTCTTGGAGGCATTCCCTAGTTGAGTGTTCTGTATCAAGGTGTACTTGGGCATTGGGCGAGACGACAGGCGATCCACGAGGAAATATACCAAAGTCCATTAGCTAAAGCCAAGAGCCAACACAAACCAAATGGGAGGAGGATGAACTACGATCAGACCTAAGGCTCCACCGCCGGGGGTCGCAAAGATACGCACTGATGCGGCAATGGCAAGATCACATGCAGGGGGTGCTGTTGATGTTGTATGCAGGGACACCGATGGTAAATTCTTGGGAAGTTCAGCGTTGGTCGTGCATGGCATTACAAACGTGGCGGCGCTCGAGGCGATGGCTATCCGAGATGGGTTGGCGCTGGCTGAGGATCTTCATTTGCATGACATCATTATTGCTCCACCCTCACGATCCTTTTTGTATCCCACAACATGTGAAGTTTGAGTAATAAAGCTGGTTCTTCCCGAAAAAAAACTGTTCACCAACAAGAAAAAATCGCTACCCCTAAAAAAAAAGGAACCAGAGGGTAAACTTACACTCTTTCCTAGTTTCCTGTGAGTTTGCCTATGGACAGAGGGTAAACTTACACTGCAATGTGTGTTCGGTTTCGTTTTCTACAATGGAACCGGCAGCGAGGCTGATCCGACGAAAAATACTCCTGCTACTACACAATGATGAACTCAGATATTGGTACGTCAAAAAACCTCAGATGTTGGATGTGCATGTGCTCTGGTCCTACTCCTACGAGTTGCCACGTCCCACGCCCACGCGCACACGTCCGCAGCCGTACGAAACGGTCCTTGCCGTCGCGTGCCGACCTCGGCGGAACAGTGCCCAGTGTCCGCACCACTACAAACCATCTAGCTGGAGGAACCACCATCTCTCGATCGACCATCATAGAATAATAGGGAGGATGAGTCACCGCAAGGACGAGCGAGATTCCAGTTGCCTGGCCTGGTTTCGTGTGGGACACACACCGGGAACGAACGAACGAACGCTTTCCCTGTAGGATCCACGTACCTCACCGGCCACCGGCCACTGCGTGCATGATTGCTTGCCATCCTCCACCCGGCTGTCCGATTGCTCAACAATTTGTCCATAAACAACTTGCAATTTGTTCTTCTCTGCGTACCTCATCCAGGACACAGTCAAGCGTGATATATGGAGTTCGCAGGATAGCTAGCTAACCACTGCTTATTAAAGCTCCATGTATCGTCCTGATCGAGCGTCCAAAACAGAGGTCTCTTTCGTCGACATACAAACGCTGCTGGCTAGATTAAGTGATCTACAAGGTTCAATCATAGAAGATGCTCCAAGCTTGCAACAGTCCATATGCAAGGTTCAATCATGTACGTATTCAGCATACAATATAGACGAAATATATATGAGCTTGCGCGACCGGTGGGGGGGACGAGAAGGTATATATGCGTGTACATGTGGCTCTCATATGAGCTCTTATCATTCAAAACTCATTTAACAAGCTAATCCAGTCCATGTCAGCGTAACGTCGTATCGACTAATAGTTAACTGCTAATTGATAACTGGTCAACCACCGTGGCGTCGTGCGACCAAACCTATATAATGCATGGTGGTGAGTTGAGCACTGTATATTATCTCATAGAATAGAGGAAATGATGATCACAGATTCGCAGGGGAATAATCCTTGTTGTACTCCTGCTAAATGTTTTCATCCAACATGTACAAGAGTACAAAATGTTTTCATGGAACACAAGGAAGTGCGCCTCTCATGCATGCATGCTGGAAATCGATGACGTGGGCCTCTCAAGTAAATGTAGTTAAGAGTGTTTTTTGGTCACAGACAAAGCTTTCCAGACTTCTTCATTTCATCGAAAGTGGGGCCAACTGTACATGGCGACTGAAGTCTAGTGGTGTTATTGAGTACATGGTCTCGAGGGGCAGAATTGACGAATTTGACCTCAAAGCGAAACTATTTCACTAACTAAACTATTTTTGAAAATATTTCACACTGCTGATCCTTTTGTGCAGCTCCCAACAGTAAGGCGCTGCACTCTATTGTGCAACTCCTTATAGCTAGGCGCTGCATAGTTAGGCGCATGTGTGTTAGGCGCTGCACTTTCCTTGCTGTTAGGCGCTACACATTAGAGGTCAGCTGGGTGAAATATTTTCAAACATAGTTTAGTTTGCGAAATAGTTTTGCCCTGAGGTCAAATTTATGTCTTTTGCCGTCTCGAGTTCCAGTGTGAAAACTCCAGGTCCAATTTGCACTGGTGGGGCCTCTCAATGGTGGTGTTCCACGTCATATCTTTGTTGGACGTACTGTCTGGAGTTTGCCCAAACTTTGACTTTGGGTGAAAACCCAAGATCTAGCCATTATGGACCGCTCTAGCAACGATGACACTTGTGTGGTGTTCCCTTCTTGACGGTGTAGTTGTTGAAGCACTTTTTTCGTAGTCTGGATACTGTCATAAGTGATGGTTGGTATTGATGATTGCCACAACATGCCCGAGTTCACTTCGACGAGACTTTGAGAGGTTGCGTGTCTTCTTCATTTTTCCATTATCTTTATGCATGCTGTTTTTTTGTTGTTGTTGTGTGAATTCTAGTCATGCAAAGGTTGGGTGTATGCTCATCGCGCTTGATTTTTTTTATGCAGCAATATTTGTCAATAAAAATACACCTCTTATGCGGAAAAGGTGTCAATTTATATGTATGGTGATTGAGATTTGTTTTTCTATTATCTAATAATTCAGTTGTAAAAAATACAATTTGAGTCTTCCTTTCCACTAAACAGAAATTACACCATTTTGGAAGTTAGACTTGGTATATGTATGTATATAAACTTGTGGACTTAGCTTCAGCAAAACCAGTACGTACCCTTTTGTTTTCTCCAAAAGAAGTAAAAGAACGGCATGCGTACTTGGCTAAAAATGCATGCATGGGCATATTTATTATGATCCGTCACGTAACTTGACCAAGTTCGGCTTTATTTAGAGCAACTTCAACGGGCCGACCCAAACGGACAACGATTTTGTCCGCTTTTTATTTGTTTGGGTCGGTCAGACGAACACAGACGTCCGCTTCCGTGTTTGGGTCGGCGTATGCGCCCAACGCTTGCCCGACCCATTACGATGCCGACAAAAAAACTGTGCATGCATATTTCAAATGCAAACAACTCAATTAAACATTAAAGCCGGCCAGGAAGGTGCTGCCAGTGCCACTCTGCCTGGTGCACTGGCACGTTCATGCGCACCCTCTGCCAGCGAGCCGGTGTCGACGGAGGCGTAAGGACCTCGGAGGGGAAAGGGACGGCGGGGGCCTTGCCCTTGGCCTTGCTGCTGCTGCCGGTGCCGAAGAAGAACCTCATTTGGCTAGGGTTGGCTAGGGTATGCCGGCGACGGGGGAGCGAGCTTGCCTCGATGTGGATGGCGAGTTTGGATGAGGACGGCCCCACCGCACGGTTGGCTTAGACCGCCGTCGCTGACGCGTGGGCCCGTGATCATAAAATTAAGCTGACCGCGTGAGCAGCAGGTAGTTGGACGGCCGTCAGATGGGTCCGCGACATACAACGAGAAGGCGCGCGTGGCATCCGTTGGGCGTCCGCGCCGATGCATTCGGGGCGTAAATTTGGGCCGCAAATGCGTCGGCGCGGACGCGAAGCGGACGTGATTTGAGTTTGGGTCGGCGCATTGGGCCACCACTTTTGCCCGCGCCGATCCAAACAGACGCGGGCGGACGAAATGGATCGCCCCATTGAAGTTGGTCTTATCTACTGGTCAAGGATTCCTGTTAGATTGGCTCGCTCATGACCGTCGTCCACTGTCCAAAGGTAGCTATAGCAGCTGCAAGTAGTAGGCGGAGACTGGACAAGGAGAGCGGTGGGACCCAACATTTTTTCGGGTGCTTCGTCGCGACTACTCCATCCGTTGCTCCTGCTCCATCCCCTTATAGCTAGTCTGATAGGCTGACGGATCACCCGCGGTCCAATTGGACTATGTATGTATGTCGACCCACACCCATCTCTTCCGTCTCATCAAGCAAACACTGCACGAGACCAATGCTGTCACAAAACACCAATGTCGTTTGGAATGTTGTTTTTCTGCCACCCCTGTAATATTTTACACCTGTATTATACCGGCTTCCAACAGAATACATTCTGCAGGGTAGTGTTTTCAATCCGATTGTAATCTGCGCTTGGCTCCAGGTTTCAATCCGGTTGTAACACCTGGTTCCAGGTTTCAACAATGTTCCAGGTTTAGACAGAACTAACTATCCTAGACAAAACTGAATCCTTGTGACACTTTGGCAGCAGCTGTTAACTGACAAGAGGGTTCGGGCTAATCATCACCAAGCAGGACGACCACAATGCCAAGGAGGATTACTCCGCCGCCGACTAACCTGGAAGGGACGGGGAGGGGGAGCAGAGGAAGAGGAGGAGGAGGGATGATACTTTGGTGGAGCAGAGGGGGGCGCTTGGAGGAGGAAGAGGGATTCGCCGTCACGGTCAGATCACGACTGCCTACCAACGTCGCCGTCACGGCCAGGAGCGAGCCACCATCGTCGGCGCGCCTAACTCCCAGCGTGGCCAACATCTTGGACGCATCAACACGTTGTTGTCATGAACGCCGTCACTTCACCACCCCCCCCCCCCCCCCCCCTCAAGTGGACACCGGCGCCTCCCGGCGGCGCAACCTCGACCTAGGTCTCGAGCGAGAGGCGAGGTCGGGGAAAACGACGGGAGGTGGTCTGTATCGGATACCGGCCTAATACACGTGTAAACGAGAAAACCAGGGGTATATTTTACAGGTGTATTGAGCCACAAAACGAGGAACCAAGCGGGGCCTAAGCAGTAACTCTCGCCATCGAATCAATCAACCAACCACCAGTGATTCCCGGGTCGAGAGAGAGATAGTGACGAGGGGCTAGCTTACGTGGAATTAGGAAGCAGGTGGCACGTCCTTGTCGCCACACCATCGATATCCGTTAGCCGGGTCTCTCCGTCTTTCTCCATCGTAGGATGAGGACCAGCTCGCTAGCTCTAGCCACTTATCCATACACGTACACGAACGAACTCTCCTGTTTTTTTTTTGCGAGGTAATACGTTTCTCATTCATAAAATAAAGATCCGGTTACAAAACACGTAATCACAGACATTACAGTACTGAAAGGATAAGATAATCCCACACAAAAACCCAGCGCCTGTTCCTGTTTGGCGAGCAGCGACTTTTGACCGAGCCACGTAGACGTACGTACGTACGCGCGGGTTGTCGGGACCATTCGATCGACAGCGAGAGCGATCCAACGGCCGTGCATGCACGCTTGACTTGAGACCAAACCCCTTTCGCTGGTCGCGTCATCTTCTTTCTCGATATCATCTCTCGAATCCCCGTGGATTGCTCCGAAACAGCCCGCTACTACGATCGGTCGGTGCATGCATTTGGTCTTGAACTTGGCCTATTGGCTATTGCCCAGTCGCCATTTAAAAAAAAAATCCCGGTCGCCATTGTTGAAACTTGAGGCAAGTACGACATCACGTTGTGATTGCTACCGATGGGAACGAGGCTGAATTATGCGGGTGCTCGTAGTACTTGCCTCTTTTCTATTGGATATTTGTTGGAGCGCCCAATTATTGGGCCACTCGGGCAGTTTTTACAGAATAAAAAGTGCACTGTGGCTCTCCGGTGACGGGAAACAAAAAGGTGACAAGCTCAACCGCACCCTGAGCGTGATGCTTCTGCTGAACAGCGGCCACGACTCCATACTGATACTGATGCTTATGTTCTTTTGTCGCTGTACATGGTAGAATAATGGGTGTAGAAGAAATGGCGAGTATAGTTTTTCTTCTTCTTTTTGATCAATGGAGAGTATAGTTGACTGATATTTGTGTGTTATGTGTTTGTTTTCCCGTTTTCTTTTCTTTTATACCCCCTCTAATTAATGACCTAAATGCTGTTATATTTCTTTGTAGAGGGAGTATATGATATACTGTATATGATTTGGTGCGTGGATGGGGATGGATTGCATTGGCCTCCGTGTGTATTTCCATGCGCGGCAATGCTACATGTACGCGAGTTTTACGGGCTGGGCCGAGGCGGGATGTGTTGATTGGTGATTAAGATGATGCGGGCCTCACCCTAAAAATCATGGGGGGAGAGATTAGTGAGGAGAGAGGTTAGTCCGTTAAATCTTGTAAAAGGTCTCTGCAAGTCTAGCATTTATGTTCTATGCGTGCGTGTGTGCGTACGTATACGCTTGTTATACATTTATTTCAGGATTTCCGGCGATGCGCTTTCAGTGGGAGGAGACGTTCCCGTCAACAATGAGGCGCCTACGGTGGCTTCGTAAATTTCAAGATGATATGCCGGCTCAGTCTATCGAAGGTGCTCATAGGGTAGGGTGTGTGTGCGTTCATAGAGGTGAGTGTATGCGCGTGTATATGAGCGCTTGTGTCTGTACTGATGCTCAAAAAAAAAAGTGACCTCGCGTGTGCCAGTGCGTGCTTTCGTCTTTCATGCGCCCCGTAGACGGCAACTTGATGTACGGGCGAGTTGTGTATTAACCATTGACGCGCCAACAGGACGGAGGCGAGTCAGTCCGTCGTCGTTGCATGCATGCATCAGCGTTTGCTGGTTGCGTGCTCCCAATGGTCACGGCCGATAGAAAACGAAAACAGATCGGCATCAAACGCACCGCTGGTCGTTCGTCCACTCTCTGCAGGCATCGTACGCAGGGCATGACGCGGCCATGGAACACGGCTCGGCCGTCAGCAGGCCCAGGCCAGAAAAGTACACGCTGCGGCCTGCGGCAGTTGTTTCTTCTTGAGTGTAATTAGGGCATGTATAATGCATAGTCTTAGGATGATGCATCCATGTCATGTAGGATGGGATATCAGGTAAAGTAGGTTCGGATAAGGAAGTGGAATTTTCTGCAGGAGGAGGGTGCTTGAAGAGAAAAAAATAAGGTTCGGTGTCAAGAGCCGAAATGTCGGAGTGAAAAGTAGAGATGCATGTGTAATAGAGTTTTTAGTTTCTATGAGGCCCACTAGTTGAAACTTGCATTGGGGAGAAAAAATAAATGTAGATGCCTCAACCTACGTTCTCTCATGAGGTATCTGTATCCATATGTCCTTATTATTCCGAATCCGTCATGACAATCTATTTAACTAGATTATACTTGCTCGATCTCAAAATAAGTGTCTTAACCTTTTCAAAATAAATGTCTTAACCTTGTACTAACTTTATAGAACCGCATGGGACATGTTCGACTTTCTATTAGTTCAAAACATGCACTAACTATGATTAAAAAAACTGCCCTCCGGAGTCGCTCCCGCGAGGCGACCGGGAGGCGCCCCCAAATTCCCGCCGGCAGGCTTCTCGTCTCCCGTCCCTTCTCTTGCCGCCGCCACAGGGCGCGACCGGGCGAAGCCCGGCTGGCGCCGGCGGCGGCGGGGCCCCCTTTTGCCTCTTCGTGCAGCAGTTCTTCGCGGGCGGCTGTGGCTGCTCTGAGGTGTGGTGCGGCGGCGACGGGGCACCACAGCGCGGCGCACGCCGGCGGTTCGAGGCGGCGGCAGATCGGCCGTGCGGTAGGCTGCGGATGGCGGCACATCGGCGACCTCGCTTCCCCGTGGTAGGAGGTCTCGCGATCTGGTGCGTCGCGGCCGCCAAGGACGGTAGCGGCGTGACCAGATCGGTTTGCAGCGGCGTGGCCGGATCTATGCCCATGCGTGGGCCTTGATCGCTGGTCTACCGTCGGCACGGTGGTGGGTGCGACTCGTCGGCAGCTGGGCAGATCCGCGGGATTCTACCCTTGTCTGGTCCTTAACAGCGCGGGCAACTCCGGGGGAAACCCTAGATCTCCTTGGGATCGAACGATGACGGCGCTTTTGCGTCGTAGTCCCTCTTTAGGGCATTGTTTTGGAGTTTGCTCCGGTTGAAGGGACTAGCGACGTCGACGGCGCACGTATGGTGGAGCAACTGCCGATGAAAATCGCGCCGACTACGGTCATGGCGGACGATGGCGGCGTCTTAGATGTCGTTCCCTTGTCGAGGCATCGTCATTGCAGTCTGCGTCATCAGGCTCGGGATGCTACGGAGGAAACCCTAGATTTGGATCTTCCGGATCGGACGATGATGGCGTTTTATTGCTTTCCCACATGGGGGCATTGTTTTGGAGTAAGTGCTGGCTGGGGGATGGTGGAGCGGTGCTTCTTCTCACACATTGATGGCGGCGGATATCGGCGGCATGGCGCTGTGGAGGCTCGGCGTTCGATGCACGGAGATGGACTCGCGCAGGAGGAGGTTGTTGTCCGGTGTCATGGTGACGTTGATGGCAGAGTGGCCAGACAAGGTAGAATCCTCAATATGATCTGAAGACGGACCTGTGGAAGATGGCGGCGACGACACACGAGTGCGTCCGACCGGATTGTGCCCCAAACCCGGTATGTGGCTCGGTTGGGGCTTCCGAATGAGTTTCGGCTTCCGGCTTTTGATGTTAGATTTAGGTGAGTGGTTTGGGTAGTGGCCCAACTAACACCCCTTCATCATTTTGGATAGGAGTAATGGCATATGCTGCCAAGATGGTGGATTCAGACACATTGTTGTAATACTTTGTAAGATCCTCGAGAATAATCAATAAAGTGGCCGTATGCATCTTTCAGAAGCAGTCCTCTTTTTCTAAAAAGAAAAACTAACCGAGTCGTTTGAGACTACTGATTTGATTGCCAAGGCACTGACGAAGTAACACGTAGTAATAATTAGCTGGAGCAAAGCAGGGTCACGTGACGGCCGCATCGTCGGCTCCGTGTTCCGACGAATGTAGCGAAGCGAAGCTATCTGAACAGCGCCAAGGAGTTGCCACGCGCCAGGCCCTACAACCAACGACGCCGCCAGCCAGGCACGCACCCCGCCCCGTCTCCCTCTCGACCGCCCCGCGCGAGCGCGACGCCACCACGGTGTGCGCAGATCAAACGGAACGGAACGGGCCGGACGTCGCGGTCGTGCTCGGGCGTTGGACGCGACGTTGCTCTTTCCCTTCTGCTGCACGCACGAACGCCGGTGCTTGGCCTGTCCGTGACTCCCGCGAACCGCACACCCGATCGATCCCGGGCCGGCGGGTAAGGGCATCTCCAGCCGCGTCCTTAATAGGCCCTCCTCAGACGATTTTGCCGCGCCGGCGTCAAAAAAAGTTCTCAGTCGCGCTCCCAGAAGCCCTTTTTCGCCGGCTCGGGCCAAAACTGGCGCCGGCGGACCCAGGCCGAACCCGGCGCCCTGGGGGGCGCTTGGGGAGCCGGCGCAAGCGAAAAAGGCGCGTGGGCCCGCACTGGAGGCGACCCGAGGGCCTTTTCCCCCCGTTTCTTGACGCTTTTCTCGCTTCTCTCCCGCTCGCTCGCCTTCCTCCCGCCATTCTCTCCCTTTCTCCCGCCAAACCCCCTCCCGCTCGCCTTCCGACGCCATGCCGCCGAAGAAGTACTCCATGCCGCGCGCGGCAGCAACCGCGACTGGCGCCGTGACCCAGCCGAAGCAGAGAAAGCCGAGGGCGCCGCCATCGAAACCACCGGGGCTGTCGAACGCCGAGTGGAGGGTGGAAGTTCAGCGGTGCGAAGCTGTCACCACCGACAGGCGGAACAGGGCCATAGCCAAGAAGGCCCGCGACAACGCGGCGCGCGCGGCGGCGTCTTCCTCATCGGTCGACCAGGCGGGGATGAATCAACCCGTCGTCAGCCACGTCCAGTACGCGCCCTGGGGCCAGCAAGGCGCCGGATCTCCATGGGGTTCATCGTGTTGGGGAACGTAGTAATTTTAAAAATTTCCTACGCACACGCAAGATCATGGTGATGGCATAGCAACGAGAGGGGAGAGTGTTGTCCACGTACCCTCGTAGACCGTAAGCGGAAGCGTTATGACAACGCGGTTGATGTAGTCGTACGTCTTCACGATCCGACCGATCCAAGTACCGAACGTACGACACCTCCGAGTTCAGCACATGTTCAGCTCGATGACGAACCCCGGGCTCCGATCCAGCAAAGCGTCGAGGATGAGTTCCATCAGCACGACGACGTGGTGACGATGATGATGCTCTACTCCACGACGATATGACCGAGGTGAAATATGGTGGAGGGGGGCACCGCACACGGCTAAGGAACGATCCGTAGATCAACTTGTGTTGTTCTGCCTAGAGGTGCCCCCGTATATAAAGGAGCAAGGGGGAGGGGTTCGGCCGGCCAGGAGGGGCGCGCCAGGAGGAGTCCTACTCCCACCGGGAGTAGGACTCCCGCCCTTCCTTGTTGGAGTAGGAGAGAAGGAAAGAGGGGGAGAGGAGGAAGGAAAAGGGGGCTGCACCCCTTGTCCAATTCGGACTAGAGGGGGACTGCACACCTCCTTCCTTTCGGCCTCTCTCCTCTATTCCCGTATGGCCCAATAAGGCCCATATACTCCCCGGCGAATTCCCGTAACTCTCCGGTACTCCGAAAAATACCCGAATGACTCGGAACCTTTCCGAACTCCGAATATAGTCGTCCAATATATCGATCTTTACGTCTCGACCATTTCAAGACTCCTCGTCATGTCCCCGATCTCATCCGGGACTCCGAACTCCTTCGGTACATCAAAACTCATAAACTCATAATATAACTGTCATCGAAATCTTAAGCGTGCGGACCCTACGGGTTCGAGAACTATGTAGACATGACCTAGAACTATTCTTGGTCAATAAACAATAGCGGAACCTGGATGCCCATATTGGCTCCTACATACTACGAAGATCTTTATCGGTCAAACCGCATAACAACATACTTTGTTTCCTTTGTCATCGGTATGTTACTTGCCCGAGATTCGATCGTCAGCATCCAATACCTAGTTCAATCTCGTTACCGGCAAGTCTCTTTACTTGTTACGTAATACATCATCCCGCAACTAACTCATTAGCTACATTGCTTGCAAGGCTTATAGTGATGTGTATTACCGAGAGGGCCCAGAGATACCTCTCCGACAATCGGAGTGACAAAACCTAATCTCGAAATACGCCAACCCAACATGTACCTTTGGAGACACCTGTAGTACTCATTTATAATCACCCAGTTACATTGTGACGTTTGGTAGCACCCAAAGTGTTCCTCCGGTAAACGGGAGTTGCATAATCTCATAGTTACAGGAATATGTATAAGTTATGAAGAAAGCAATAGCAACATACTAAACGATTAAGTGCTAGGATAACAGAATGGGTCATGTCAATCACATCATTCTCCTAATGATGTGATCCCATTAATCAAATGACAACTCTTTTGTCCATGGCTAGGAAACTTAACCATCTTTGATTCAACGAGCTAGTCAAGTAGAGGCATACTAGTGACACTATGTTTGTCTATATATTCACACATGTATTATGTTTCCGGTTAATACAATTCTAGCATGAATAATAAACATTTATCATGATATAAGGAAATAAATAATAACTTTATTATTGCCTCTAGGGTATATTTTCCTTCAGTCTCCTACTTGCACTAGAGTCAATAATCTAGTTCACATCGCCATGTGATTTAACACCAATATTCATATCTGTATATGATTAACATAGTTCACATTGTTATGTGACCAATACTCAAAGGGGTTACTAGAGTCAATAATCTAGTTCACATCGCTATGTGATTAACACCCAAAGAGTACTAAGGTATGATCATGTTTTGCTTGTGAGAGAAGCTTAATCAACGGGTCTGTCACATTCAGAGCCGTATGTATTTTGCAAATATTCTATGTCTACAATGCTCTGCACGGAGCTACTCTAGCTAATTGCTCCCACTTTTAATATGCATCCAGATTGAGACTTAGAGTCATCTGGATCGGTGTAAAAGCTTGCACCGATGTAACTCTTTACGACGGGGCTCTTTTATCACCTCCATAATCGAGAAACATCTCCTGAGTCCTCACTAAGGATATTTCTTGACCGCTGTGCAGTGATCTACTCTTAGATCAAAATTGTAGTCCTTTGTCAAACTCAAAGCAAGGTATACAATAGGTCTGTTTCACAGCATAGCGTACTTTATAGAACCTATGACTGAGGCATAGGGAATGACTTATCATTCTCTTTCTATTTTCTGCCATGGTCGGGTCTAGAGTCTTACTCAACTTCACACCTTGCAACACAGGCAAGAACTCCTTCTTTGACTGTTCTATTTTGAACTATTTCAGAATTTTATCAAGGTATGTACTCATTGAAAAATCTTATCAAGCGTCTTAATCTGTCTCAATAGATTTTGATGCTCAATATGTAAGTAGCTTTACTGAGGTCTTTCTTTTAAAGAACTCCTTTCAAATACTCCTTTATGCTTTCCAGAAAAATTCTACATCATTTCTGATCAACAATATGTTACTCACATATATTTATCAGAAAGGCGGTAGTGCTCCCACTCACTTTATTGTAAATACAGACTTCTCCAAAAGTCTGTATAAAACCATATGCTTTGATCACACTATCAAAGCGTTTATTCCAACTCCGAGATGCTTGCACCAGTCCATAAATGGATCGCTGGAGCTTACACACTTTGTTAGCACCTTTTGGATCAACAAAACCTTCTGGTTGCATCATATACAACTCTTCTTTAAGAAAACCATTAAGGAATGCAGTTTTGACATCCATTTGCCAGATTTCATAAAATGTGGCAATTGCTGACATGATTCGGACAGACTTTTAAGCATCGATACAAGTGAGAAAATCTCATTGTATTCAACATCTTGAACTTTGTCCAAAACTTTTTCGACAAGTCTAGCTTTGTAGATAGTAACACTACTATCAGCATCTGTATTCCTCTTGAAGATCCATTTAATCTCAATGTCTCGCCGATCATTGGGCAAGTGAATCAAAGTCTATACTTTGTTTTCATACATGGATCTTATCTCAGATCTCATGGCCTCAAGCCATTTTGCGGAATCTGGGCTCACCATCGCTTCTTCATAGTTCATAGGTTCATCATGGTCTAGTAACATGACTTCCAGAACAGGATTACCGTACCACTCTGGCGTGGACCGTACTCTGGAAGACCTACGAGGTTCTGTAGTAACTTGATCTGAAGTTTCATAATCATCATCATTAGCTTCCTCACTAATTGGTGTAGGAATCACTGGAACTGATTTCAGTGATGAACTATTTTCCAATTCGGGAGAAGGTACAGTTACCTCATCAAGTTCTACTTTCCTCCCACTCACTTCTTTCGAGAGAAACTTCTTCTCTAGAAAGGATCCATTTTAACAACGAATAACTTGCCTTCGGATCTATGATAGAAGGTGTACCCAATAGTTACCTTTGGGTATTCTATGAAGACGCACTTCTCCGATTTGTGTTCGAGCTTATCAGGTTGAAAACCTTTTTCATATAAGCATCGCAACTCCAAACTTTAATAAACGACAGCTTAGGTTTACTGCTAAACCATAGTTCATACGGTGTCGTCTCAACGGATTTAGATGGTTCCCTTTTAACGTGAATGCAGCTGTCTCTAATGCATAACCCCAAAACAATAGTGGTAAATCAGTAAGAGACATCATAGATCGCACCATATCCAATAACGTGCGATTACGACGTTCGGATACACCATAACGTTGTGGTGTTCCAGGTGACGTGAGCTGTGAAACTATTTCACATTGTTTTAATTGAAGACCAAACTCGTAACTCAAATATTCTCCTCCACGATCAGATCGTAGAAACTTTATTTTCTTATTACGATGATTCTCCACTTCACTCTGAAATTCTTTGAACCTTTTAACTATTTCAGACTTATGTTTCATCAAGTAGATATACCTATATCTGCTCAAATCATCTTGTGAAGGTCAGAAAATAACGATACTTGCCATAAGCATCAATACTCATTGGATCGCATACATCGGTATGTATTATTTCCAAAAAGTTAGTAGCTCGTTCCGTTGTTCCGGAGAACGGAGTTTTAGTCATCTTGCCCAAAAGGCACAGTTCGCAAGCATCAAATGATTCATAACCAAGTGATTCCAAAAATCCATCTTTATGGAGTTTCTTCATGCGCTTTACACCGATATGACCCAAACGACAGTGCCACAAATAAGTTGCACTATCATTATTAACTTTGCATCTTTTGGCATCAATATTATGAATATGTGTATCACTATGATCGAGATCCAACAAACTATTTTCATTGGGTGTGTAACCATTGAAGGTCTTATTCATGTAAACAGAATAACAATTATTCTTGAACTTCAAATGAATAACCGTATCGCAATAAACATGATCAAATCATATTTATGTTTAACGCAAACGCCAAATAACATTTATTTAGTTTTAACACTAATCTCGAAAGTATAGGGAGTGTGCGATGATGATCATATCAATCTTGGAACCACTTCCAACACTTATCGTCACTTACCCTTCAACTAGTCTTTGTTTATTCTGTAACTCCTGTTTCGAGTTACTAATCTTAGCAACCGAACAAGTATCAAATACTCAGGGGTTACTATAAACACTAGTAAGGTACACATCAATAACATGTATATCGAATGTACCCTTGTTCACTTTGCCATCCTTCTTATCCACCAAATATTCAAGGCATTTCCGCTTCTAGTGACCATTTCCTTTGCAGTATAATCACTCAGTTTCAGGCTCTCGTCCAGCTTTGGGCTTCTTCGCGGGAGTGACAACTTTCTTGTCATTCTACTTGAAGTTCCCTTTCTATCCCTTTTTCCTTTTCTTGAAACTAGTGGTCTTGTCAATCATCAACACTTGATGCTCTTTCTTGATTTCTACCTTCGTAGATTTCAACATCACGAAGAGCTCGAGAATCGTTTTCGTCATCCCTTGCATTATAGTTCATCACGAAGTTATTTTAACTTGGTGGTGGTGACTAGAGAATTCTGTCAATCACTACTTATCTGGAAGATTAACTCCCACTTGATTCAAGCGATTGTAGTACCCAGACAATCTGAGCACATGCTCACTAGTTGAGCGATTCTCCTCCATCCTTTAGCTATAGAACTTGTTGGAGACTTCATATCTCTCAACTCGAGTATTTGCTTGAAATATTAACTTCAACTCTTGGAACATCTCATATGGTCCATGACGTTCAAAAACGTCTTTGAAGTCCCGATTCTAAGCCGTTAAGCATGGTGCACTAAACTATCAAGTAGTCATCATATTGAGCTAGCCAAACGTTCATAACGTCTGCGTCTGCTCCTGTAATAGGTCTGTCACCTAGCGGTGCATTAAGGACATAATTCTTCTGTGCAGCAATGAGGATAAACCTCATATCACGGATCCAATCCGCATCATTGCTACTAACATCTTTCAACACAATTTTTTCTAGGAACATATCAAAATAAACATATGAAAGCAACAACGCAAGCTATTGATCTACAACATAATTTGAAAAATACTACCAGGACTAAGTTCATGATAAATTTAAGTTCAATTAATCATATTACTTAAGAACTCCCACTTAGATAGACATCTCTCTAGTCATCTAAGTGATTACGTGGTCCAAATCAACTAAACCATGTCTGATCAGCACGTGAGATGGAGTAGTTTCAATGGTGAACATCACTATGTTGATCATATCTACTATATGATTCACGTTCGACCTTTCGGTCTCCGTGTTCCGAGGCCATACCTGTATATGCTAGGCTCGTCAAGTTTAACCTGAGTATTCCGCGTGTGCAACTGTTTTGCACCTATTATATTTGAACGTAGAGCCTATCACACCCGATCATCACGTGGTGTCTCAGCACGAAGAACTTTCGCAACGGTGCATACTCAGGGAGAACACTTCTTGATTATTAGTGAGAGATCATCTTAAAATGCTACCGTCAATCAAAGCAAGATAAGATGCATAAAGAATAAATATCACATGCAATCAATATAAGTGATATGATATGGCCATCATCATCTTGTGCTTGTGATCTCCATCTTCGAAGCACCGTCGTGATCACCATCGTCACCGGCGCGACACCTTGATCTCCATCGTAGCATCGTTGTCGTTTACGCCATCTATTGCTTCTACGACTATCGCTACCGCTTAGTGATAAAGTAAAGCAATTACAGGGTGTTTGCATTTCATACAATAAAGCGACAACCATATGACTCCTGCCAGTTGCCGATAACTTCGGTTACAAAACATGATCATCTCATACAATAAAATATAGCATCACGTCTTGACCATATCACATCACAACATGCCCTGCAAAAACAAGTTAGACATCCTCTACTTTGTTGTTGCAAATTTTACGTGGCTGCTACGGGCTTAGCAAGAACCGTTCTTACCTACGCATTAAAACCACAATGATAGTTCGTCAAGTTAGTGCTATTTTAACCTTCACAAGGACCGGGCGTAGCCACACTCGATTCAACTAAAGTGAGAGAGACAGACACCCGCCAGCCACCTTTAAGCACGAGTGCTCGTAACGGTGAAACCAGTCTCGCGTAAGCGTACGCGTAATGTCGGTCCGGGCCGCTTCATCTCACAATACGGCTGAACCAAAGTATGACATGCTGGTAAGCAGTATGACTTGTATCGCCCACAACTCACTTGTGTTCTACTCGTGCATATAACATCAACACATAAAACCTAGGCTCGGATGCCACTGTTGGGGAACGTAGTAATTTCAAAAAATTTCTACGCACACGCAAGATCATGGTGATGGCATAGCAACGAGAGGGGAGAGTGTTGTCCATGTACCCTCGTAGACCATAAGCGGAAGCGTTATGACAACGCGGTTGATGTAGTCGTACGTCTTCACGATCCGACCGATCCAAGTATCGAACGTACGACACCTCCGAGTTCAGCACACGTTCAGCTCGATGACGATCCCCGGGTTCCGATCCAGCAAAGCGTCGGGGATGAGTTCCATCAGCACGACGGCATGGTGATGATGATGATGCTCTACCGGCGCAGGGCTTCGCCTAAACTCCGCGACGATATGACCGAGGTGGAATATGCTGGAGGGGGGCACCGCACACGGCTAAGGAACGATCCGTAGATCAACTTGTGTTGTTTTGCCTAGAGGTGCCCCCCTGCCCCCGTATATAAAGGAGCAAGGGGGAGGGGTTCGGCCGGCCAGGAGGGGCGCGCCAGGAGGAGTCCTACTCCCACCGGGAGTAGGACTCCCCCCTTCCTTGTTGGAGTAGGAGAGAAGGAAAGAGGGGGAGAGGAGGAAGGAAAAGGGGGCTGCACCCCTTGTCCAATTCGGACTAGAGGGGGGCTGCGCGCCTCCTTCCTTTCGGCCTCTCTCCTCTGTTTTCGTATGGCCCAATAAGGCCCATATACTCCCCGGCGAATTCCCGTAACTCTCCAGTACTCCGAAAAATACCCGAATGACTCGGAACCTTTCCGAACTCCGAATATAGTCGTCCAATATATCGATCTTTACGTCTTGACCATTTCGAGACTCCTCGTCATGTCCCCGATCTCATCCGGGACTCCGAACTCCTTCGGTACATCAAAACTCATAAACTCATAATATAACTGTCATCGAAACCTTAAGCGTGCGGACCCTACAGGTTCGAGAACTATGTAGACATGACCTAGAACTATTCTTGGTCAATAACCAATAGCGGAACCTGGATGCCCATATTGACTCCTACATATTCTACGAAGATCTTTATCGGTCAAACCGCATAACAACATACTTTGTTCCCTTTGTCATCGGTATGTTACATGCCCCAGTTTCGATCGTCGGTATCCAATACCTAGTTCAATCTTGTTACCGGCAAGTCTCTTTACTCGTTACGTAATACATCATCCCGCAACTAACTCATTAGCTACATTGCTTGCAAGGCTTATAGTGATGTGTATTACCGAGAGGGCCCAGAGATACCTCTCCGACAATCGGAGTGACAAAACCTAATCTCGAAATACGCCAACCCAACATGTACCTTTGGAGACACCTGTAGTACTCCTTTATAATCACCCAGTTACGTTGTGACGTTTGGTAGCACCCAAAGTGTTCCTCCGGTAAACGGGAGTTGCATAATCTCATAGTTACAGGAACATGTATAAGTCATGAAGAAAGCAATAGCAACATACTAAATGATCAAGTGCCAGGCTAACAGAATGGGTCATGTCAATCACATCATTCTCCTAATGATGTGATCCCGTTAATCAAATGACAACTCTTTTGTCCATGGCTAGGAAACTTAACCATCTTTGACTCAACGAGCTAGTCAAGTAGAGGCATACTAGTGACACTATGTTTGTCTATATATTCACACATGTATTATGTTTCCGGTTAATATAATTCTAGCATGAATAATAAACATTTATCATGATATAAGGAAATAAATAATAACATTATTATTTCCTCTAGGGCATATTTCCTTCACATCGTCGCCCGGCTACACCGACGGCGACGCGCACGGTGGGTTCAACCCAAACGTGACATTCCCTCATGGTCACCCCGCTACGCGCACGCCCTCGCCCGCCTTCGTCGGCGTGCAGTATCCTCCATACAACTACTCGTCGCGCCCCGCCTACGCGTCCACACCGACGCCTCATCTCTATCGTGGACCGCTACCCTTCTCGCACCTCGGCGAAACCGACAACACGGGAGCCGACACGAACGGCATCATCGCGACAGGATCGGCCGCGGCCGTCTTGTCTCCCGGGTTCGCCACCCAGGACGAGGTAGTGGACCTCAGCGGCGACATAGAGGCCGAGCTCGGCTACGTCTACGGCGACGACGGGCAGGAACCCGAGGAGGAGGAGGAGGACGAGGAGGAGTCGGAACAGGAGCCGGCTCCTGTTCCGACGAAGGGGCGCCAGAAGAAGAAGAAGCGGGCGGCTAGGTCGGGCGAACCGCGCATCAAGTGGACGTCCAAGGAGGAGGAATGCCTCGCCGAAGCATGGAAAGTCGTCTGTCTCGACCCGACCACCGGCGCGAACCAGAGCTTGGAGACGTACTGGGACCGCATCAAGGCCGAGTTCAACGAGCGGAAGCTCGTCGACCCCTACTTCAAAGGCGTCTACATGCAGCGCGGCTCCAAGGCGATGGCGAACCATTGGGGGCGTATCCAGTTGGCGTGCAACAAATGGCATGGAATCGTCGAGGAGGTCGCGGCGGCTCGCCCGGAGAGCGGCGCCAGCGTTGAGGATCAGGTACGCACGCCGTTCGCCCGCATATCTTCGTCCCCTATGCCAGCTGCCCGCCAACTGTTCGTCCCTCCGCGCAGCTGCTGCGTATGTTCGCCATGTATCAGGTTGACAACCAAGACGCCGACTTCAAGCACCTCCACGTCTACAAGCGCATTGACAAGTGCGAGAAGTGGGCGGAAGTCCGACGTGCCCTCGACAAGGCCAAGGAGACATACAAGCCGGACGCGACGACTCCGGGCGCGTCAAAGGGGCGGCCGGACGGCCACAAATTGGCAAAGAAGTGGAAAATTGCCGACGCGGCAACCGCGCGAGTGCAGGAGTCCATCGAGCATTGCCTCGCCGACGCCCATGTCCGGGCCGTCCTGCGCGAAGAGAAGACCGAGACGCGGTGGTCGGCGCTAATGAAGAACAACGCCATCAAGCTCGACCTGCTCCGGACGAATGTCGCCGCGAAGAAGAGGAACACCGACATGGCTTTTCTGATGGGCGGGGCGGACATGCTCCAGAGCAATGACGAGAAGCTCAAGGCGTGATACCTGGTGCAGCGCGGCCTCATCCTGAATGAGCTGCCGACGGCAACGCCGACGACGCCGACCACGCCCACGACCTCACGGACGCCAAGCCCGAGCGACGCCTCTACATCGCCGCCCAGCAGTGTCGAAGCCGCGCCGACGCAGCCCAGCACCGAAGCAGCTCCGACACCGCCGAGCTCGTGCACGCCGACTCCGCCAACGCCTGGAACCAACCCCGCCGAGGCGGCGGCGCTCTGTTTTTTTAACGGCCAGACTACGTCCGATCGCCGGATTTGCGGCGTCTTTTGAGAGCGGGAACGACCCAGTTTGAATTTCCCGCATCCTGGGGCCGACGCGTGGGGGCGTGACTGGGAGCTAGCTCGCCCCCAGGGACCGAACTAGCGCCGGCACGCCCCCAGGCCGCTCTATTTAGGCGCCCTGGGGGGCCGAACGGCTGGAGATGCCCTAACGGTGCATTACTATTTTCAGGGCCAACCAATGGGCGACACATGTCCAGGCAGGCCCCACATCTCAAAAACATATTTTCTTTTTTCAATTACTCAAATTCCCTTATCTTCCCTTCCGATGTTCTCTTTGATCGCATCCATTAGAGAGCTCCGAGAGATGATTCCTCTCAGCGCAATCGGTTCATAGTGTCCATCACGTGGGGCCGTGGCGATGACCGGCAGCTAGGCGGCCGACTTCACCCTCGCCGGTGATTCTTGTGGACGTAAGCAAACTGGTTGCCCCAGCGCCGGCGACGCCTAGGTACGCCGTACGCGCCCGCGCATCCCCATGGCCGCCGCTGGTGTGGTGGTTTGCTTCCCTCCGAGGTCCTCTCCCCGAACACCTCCGCCGGCAGTCGCTGACCTCGCCCCAGGTGTACGCGCACAAAGGCGGGCCAGGTAGCTAAAACATGGCGGCCGCATTCCACTTCCCGAACTTCGTCAATGACTTCGGAATCTGCCAAAATGCTAGATCATGGAGCTGGCGTTCCCTTGGGCCATGGGCTCGCGCTCGTCCACGTAAATCACCAGCATGCGGGCGCGGACGGCATGGATGATATAGCAGCTGCTGCCTTGGTGCCGGCCATGGCACACGTACGTGGTGGACGCTATAAGCTTGTGCAGCTCAGAGCTCACAAGAATCCTCTAGCGAAGCTCTAATGGCTGCTACGAGAGTAGGTTAGGAGAGAAAGATAAGGGGATTTGAGTAATTGAAAAAAGAAAATGTGTTTTTAAGATGTGGGGCCTACCTGAACATGTGTCGCCCATTGATTGGCCCTGCACAATACTGGGTGCAGGGAACACAACAGGAGAGCCGGACCCCATGCGGCCCGGCCGGTTGCGCGTTTGAGGTACTTCCTCCGTCTTTTTTTAGTTTTTTTTTGAGAAATTTGTCATTCAAATTATGAATCAGTACAAAGCAGTTGACTCTTACAAGCACACTGAAACGCAAACACAAAGGACCATGAACACCTAGAGTACCCTAAGATAACCATAAAACAAGAGGATCTCCGGAGCCCAATGTCATCATCCCTGAATCTTGAGAGAAGACCCCTGCAGCAGAAGGATCTGCAACCAGTCGCAAACAGGTTATCATCTTCGACCACGGTACAATTGCCGCCACGCTGCGTCCTTCTTTCTTGACACCAGCGCTGAGAGGGCATGGACATCAATCCAACACACCTGCAACAGCCGTCGCCATCTTTGGCTTTGAGTACCGTGAAAAGTGTCCCTTCCGAAAGAAAGAGAACTCGAGTCATCCGACCGGTCCAGCACCGCTGCCGGGCCATCCGCCCGGATAAAGCAGGATCTCCCACCAGCATTAGCGCAGAGGAAGGAGAAGAACAGCAGCAGCAAATCATACCAACAAGGAGGAATAAAGGTCTTTGTCTCCCTGCATCCATCACCCATATGAGGATCCAAACGACCAGTGCCGATGGACCTCCAACCACCAAAGTTTAACCAACTTTATAAAAGAAAATTTTAACATATGCAATACTACTCGACTCACTATGTCTCAACGTGTAGGAGCCATCAGCTCACGGAGCATATCATGGCCTATACCGGCCGCTCCATCATCCTGAACCAATACCCAATAGCATTTTTCATGGTCTAGGCACGTCACGTCCAGTTGATCTATCAATAGCGTCCACGCTTCGCAAACCATCCATGGCGACGACGATGACGATGACGATGACTGTTCCTACCCTAAGCGTGTCTTTCTGAACCAAAAAGGAGCACAAAACGTTCAAGGAACACTTCATTTCCTCCTCCTACCCTAAGCTCGCGTTTGGACGTCTGGCTTAGCTGGCTGGGTTGTTATTATTCTCTCCCTCTACGGCTAAGCGATTCCTAACTTCCACATCACATCACTAAAAAATGAGATGTGTACTTCCTGCATCGTATTAGTATAAGAATATATTATCGTTGGGTTGGTGATGCTTGGAAATTAAGCATTTTCAGCTGTCCTGCACCGTACGCCGTTCTTGAGTGGCGCCTCTCACGCCACTAATCTAATCCACTAGACGCACTTGGTCTCGGGCTCTGTCTTAACTAATTTATTCTTTCGACACAAAGCATCGTCTAATCTACTCTTTTTGACAGAAAGTTCGTATAATTACTCTGGAACGGGCAGGAGGTGACCACAATCAAATGCTACGACTCCTAGCCAAGCTAGCCTGTGTTCTGATTCCACTGGTCGATCCACTTGCCTTGATCTGCCTGCCTGCCTGTCCAGATAACCAGTCGGTTCAATTCCCGAGATGGTTCACCGTGTCGGCTTGTCCAGCGCCAATCACAGGCCGTGGATCTTGCACTATTAGGAAAAGAGATATAAATAATATGGACACTAATGGCACATCAGGCATGTGGTGCGCCACTACTATATAGCAGTGACGCATCATGTGTTGGTGCACCATTAGTGTGATAGACACTAATGACGCACCACATCCATTGTGTGCCACTACTAACAAACTTTTTTTTTTCAAAAATACTAATGGCGCACCAGGGCACAATGCGTCATTACTAGTTTTAACTAGTAATGGCGCATCACTCACCCTGTGCGCCACTACCATCATTTTTTTTAAAACTACTAATGACGCACCACCAGCTGGTGCGCCATTAGTAATCAGAGTTACTAATGACGCATTTGTAGATGGTGCGCCATTAGTAACCTGGGACCAGCTAGATATTTTGGACAACCACCTACACACTCACTTTCCCCACTTTATTCTCTTCACTTCCTCCTTCAAGCTTGTCTCGGCTGCCTCCTCCTCCTCACCTCATTTGCACCATAGATTCATCCAAATTAAGTGGTTAAATTACATTTTTTTTGATAGGTAAGTAAGGGGAAAGCTTTCTTTATGTTGTAGATCTACGTTTTTCTCCCTCCAACAACGTGCACATGCACTTTTTATGGCCTAGCTCGATCTATGTATGTTTGTGGTGTTGCATATGTTTGTGGTGTTGCATATATGTTTGTGTTTGCAGGTACCGGTATTTGAAATGCGATAGTTGCCAATATTTTGCCGGAATGTTGATTCATTTTTGTTTCGGCGAGAATTTGGCATTATGCATTCTTTTTTGTCCTATTTTTAGGCAAAGTCATGCCAAAAATTTTTTGATTCTAAAATATCGTTTTGCTCTACCCCGCAGGCGACCATGGTCCGCACGATGACCAAAGGCATCGTGAATAGGTTTTTGAGCTCCGTGAAGGCCGAGATGCTTTAAAAGAACGAGACGGAGATAAGATATCCGTGTCGAAGATGCAAGCTAAGGAGCCTTATGGACCCGGATTCCATACAGGTGCGGGACCACCTGCTCTTGCTTGGTTTCATGGATGGCTATCGGTGGCAAGGGGATGAAGATAATTATGAAGTCGTCCATGGGGGTCGGGCAAGAAATGAGGAAGGACAGCAAGACAACCGCGGCGAGGGCGGGCGAGAAGACGAAGAATCTCCAGGACATGATCACGAAGTAGATGCAGTACATAGTCATCATGTAGAAGATGCCGGACATGATGATGATGAAAATGCCGGAGCCGACCAAGGGCATGATCTTGAAGATGAAGATGCCGGAGCAGACGACGATGGACCATCGATGGGCTGGGTGCAGGACCCTCATATTCAAGAGCAGCTTCTCAAGCAGACGGCTAACGCAAGAGCTGCCGCCCGAGAGAAAGCCAAGCTGGATCAACTGGAGATAGACGCGGTTACTCCATTGTATGAAGGATGCAGGCCCGAGGATACCCGCCTGAAAGTAACGCTCATGGCTCTGGAGATGAAGGTAAAACACAAAATGACCGACGCATGCTTCGACGAGAACATGTCATTCTAACACGAACGTCTTCCCAAGGGGAACAAGTACCTGACCAGTTTCGAGGAGGCGAAGAAAATCATGTGTTCTCTGGATTTACCGCACGTGAAATACCATGTGTGCATGAACAATTGCATCATTTATAGGGACGAGCACGCGGAGTCTACCATATGTCTGGTGTGCGACGTCACTCGATACATGAAGAGGAAGAAAGCTCCTCGAAAAATGGTGTGGTACTTTCCGATCACTCCTCGTCTGCAGCGGTATTTCATGGACCCTAAGGTAGCAAAACTCCTGCGTTGGCACGCGGATAGGGAGACGAAGAAGCAACAAGATGACGCAAATGATCCGGAGATAAATAAAAAAGACAAGATGCTGAGTCACCCTAAGGATGGGAGCTAGTGGCAAGCGTTGAACTTTGAACACCCAGAATTTGGGAACGATCCAAGGAACATCATGCTGGGCGCGAGCACCGATGGAGTCAATTCGTTTGGCAGCCAGAGAAGCACACATAGCACCTGCCCTGTGTTTGTGTGGATGTACAACCTTCCCCCCTAGTTGTGCATGAAGAGGAAGTACATATACATGAGTATGCTAATTGAAGGACCGAAACAACCAGGGAACGACATCAATCTGTATCTGGAGATGCTGAAAGAGGAGCTAGACACGCTGTGGAAAACGCCAGCCAATACATGGGACACCGCAGAGAAAGAATATTTCCCTATGAGAGCCGCACTGCTCATGACGGTGCATGACTATCTCGGTTACGGATATGTCGCGGGGCAGGTGGTCCACGGATTTTCTGGATGCGTCAGGCGCATGGATGACACAATGTATCGCCAGCTAGATAGATATTCCGGGTCTTCGAAAACCGTGTTCATGGGACATCGAAGGTGGCTTCGCGACGATGACTCATGGAGGAAACACAAGGATCTGTTCGATGGTGAAACCGAACCCCGAAGACGCCCGCGTACGAGGAGCGGCGAGGAAATAGACGAGCTATTGAAAAATTGGAAAGATTGCCGACTGCCAGGAAAGAAGCAAAAGGCGCCAGAGCCGGGAAACAAGCGAAAGGCACCAGAGCCGGAAAAGAAGCGAAAGGCGCCAGAGCCGCTGCTGAAGGTATAGAAAAGGAGGTCTGTTTTCTGGGACTTGTCGTACTGGAAGATCCACCGTGTGCCTCATAACCTTGATGTCATGCATATCACGAAGAACATGTGCGAGAGTCTGCTTGGTACCCTGCTCAACATGCCAGAGAGGACCAAAGATGGGCTGAAAGCAAGGGCAGACTTGAAATCAATGGGCATCAGGGAGGAGCTTCACGCTAATGATGATGATGATGAGGCGAAGCAGGACATGGAAAGTCATCGCAAAAGCAAAAAAGCCAAGAAGACCGAAAAGGACTTCCCTCCCGTGTGCTTCACTCTAAGTTAGGAGGAGACCGATCAGTTTTTCACCTGCCTCGTAGGAGTAAAACTTCCTTACGGTTACGCGGGGAAGATAAACAGATACCTAGACTCAGCGAAGCATAAGTTCAGCGGGATGAAGTCTCACGACTGTCACTTGCTGATGACGCAGATACTTCCAGTTGCAATCCGTGGGATCATGGACGCGCACGTCTGTGAAACGCTATTTGGCCTATGCAACTTTTTCGACGTCATCTCTCGAAAGTCGGTTGGCGTGAGGCAACTCAGAAGGCTACAAGAAGAGATCATGGTGATACTATGCGAGCTTGAGATGTACTTCCCGCCTGCGTTCTTTGATGTTATGGTGCATCTACTGGTCCATATCGTGGAGGATATCATCCAACTCGGGCCGACGTTCCTGCACAGCATGATGCCGTTCGAAAGGATGAATGGTGCCATCAAAGGATACGTTCGCAACATGTCACGTCCAGAAGGAAGCATAGCCAGGGGCTTTCTGACCGAAGAGTGCATCTCGTACTGCACGAATTATCTAGGCATCGAGGACCCCGTTGGTATGCCCGTCAACAGGCACCTCGGCAGGCTCGCTGGATGGGGTCACTGTGAGGGTCGCCGCGAAATGCATGTCGACTTCGAGGGTTGACTCGCTGACTTTGAAAGAGCAAACCTAGTCGCGCTACAACACATAGACGTGGTCGATCCTTGGGTGGTAGAGCACAAAACCTTTATTGAGAAGACGTACAATGACCGAGGCCAACAGAGGACGGACGGAGATATAATCAAAGAGCACAATTCATGTTTCACACGTTGGTTCAAGCAGAAGCTTCTGTCGTACCCTTTACATGAGGATTCTTCCGCGGAAGAACAACTCATATTCGCCTTGTCACAGGGCGCCGAGCACAACCTGATGACGTATGAGACGTACGATATCAATGGCTACACATTCTACTCCGAGGGAAAGGACATGGAGAGCGATGGTTATCAGAATTCCGGGGTAACGATGGAATCCTACACCGGTAACGACAAGGGCAGATACTACGGAAGGATCGAGGAGATCTGGGAGTTGAGCTACGCTGGAGAGAAGGTCCCGATGTTCCGTGTCAGATGGGCCAAGGGTGTCCTAAAAGAAGACCGGTATTTCACCATCATGGTTATACCCAAAGCCAAATCCAAGACCGGGGCGCAAACGTCACCGCGAAAAATGAGCCATGGGTACTGGCTTCCCAAGTGGACCAATGCTTCTTCATTACCGACCCATCAAAACCCAGTTGTGTTGTCGTAAGGAGAGGCAAAAGGAAGATCATCGGAATGGATGGAGTCGCCAATGAGCAAGACTTTGACAAGTACGACAACCCGAAGATGGAACATGATGACGATGATGAAGTACCAGCATACACCACAAGAAGAAGCAGGACCACCCTACCTAAAGGACATTTGTTCAAGAGAAGAACTCCATTTATGAAAAATAAGGGCAAGAAGATTGTGAACAGATAGCTAGCTAAGATCGATTGTATTTAAATTGCAGCCTTCATTTCTCGATTGTATTTCGACATATTGAAATGATATTTCTTCTGTTCTAGTGTCCTCATGAATATTTATTTATATTTATTATGGTATTGAATTTCTAACTCGCAAAAAGTATTGAATTTGTTAATATTTTTTGAACTCGTGAATATTTTTAAATTTCATGGGCACTTTTTGAATTCATGAATATTTTTTCAAATTTGATGATATTTTTTCATATTCAATATGAAAAATATTGAATATTCATGAGGACACTCGATCTCGATCCCCCTCCATCTCGATCGCTATCCCCCCTCGCCAGATCCCTCTTGCCGCCGAGCACCCCCTGCACCCTTCCCCGCTCCACCACCGCCGACGACCCCCCGCACCCTCCCCCGCTCCACAGCCGCCGCCGACCCCTCGCACCCTCCCCCGCTCCATCGCCGTCGAGCACCCCCCGCACCCTTCCCCGGTCCACCGCCGCCGCCGACCCCCCGCACCCTTCCCCGCTCCACGCCGCTGATGACCCCCCGCACCCTCCCCTGTCTCCTCACTCGGTTCCCCCGAACGGAATCGGCCGAGCGCATAACCCACCCCCTCCAAAAAAAGATTACTAATGGCGCACCTCTAGGGGGTGCGCCATTGCTATCCAAAAAAAATGATTACTAATGGTGCACCTCTAGGTGATGCGCCATTGCTATACAAAAAAAAAGATTACTAATGGCGCACCTCTAGGAGGTGCGCCATTGCTATCAAAAAAATTACTAATGGCGCACCGCTAGAGGGTGCGCCATTGCTAACCCTTTCTATCCCCAATCGATCACATGCCCACTGCCCCGACCCGTACTGCGCCGCCGCCGCCCCCGCGCCCCCGCGCCCTCGCCGCCTCCCGCGCTCCGACGAGGTGCTCCGACGAGCAGGGCCAGCGCTAGGGTTCCAGCGCCGCCACCGGATCAACGCCCGCCTCCACAAGGAGAGGAGGAGCCCCGCCGCCGCCACCGAGGGAAGGAGCCCCGCCGCCACCGAGAGGAGGAACCTCGCCGCCAGTTCTTCAACGCCCCACCGCCGCGAGAACGTCGACGTCCTCCTCCACCGGTTCGAGGTGATTCCTACCTCTTCTCCACTTCTCCATCTCCTCCCCTGCAAACCCTAGGGCCGATTCTTCTTGCTCCTCATCTACAAATTGAGCCTGATTAGATTTTCAGAATTGTTAGCTGTGCTCAGATTTGTGTATATGAATTAGATTTGTGTATGTCATGTGAGGGTTGGCTAGTTTCTTGGACAACAACTTACTATCTCTACTATGGACAGACTACATTCAGAGAAACTCCTCTGGTATTGTGCATGCTTAAAACAGAATAATGGAACTTCTTGAGTGAAGTTGTAGATACAGCTGTTCAGGATGATACACTGACTTAGTGGTGGAATTTTCCTTCCTCCTCAGTAGTTCTCATTCCAGACACATCCAAGAGGACCGAAGTCAGAGCGAGCGCAGACCCTGACACAATGAGTGTCCGGAGTCTCTCGGCTGTGCATATACATACAAGGATGAAAATGTTAGACTGGTCAGTAGTAATAGTAAATTTCGACTCCGGACTAACAAATTGAATAAAGAGTCACGGGTAGTAGGGCCATCGTCATAGTGGAAGATAATAGGAAACATAGGGAAGAGGATATGTCCTCCCAAGATATATACTGCATTGGAAGGGGCATCAAAATGAAACTATGTCAAACCTAACAGTAAATCATCCCCTAATGTTTCATACTGTAACTTTTTTTCTCAAAATATGTCAATGTCATGATTTTTGCTACTCCTCCAAGATCCTCAACTGAATCCCTAACTACATATATTTGCAGAAAAATAGCAGATCTAGTTCTAAACTGACCTTTCCAGCATCATCTTTCTTATAATGTCTATTTTCCAGACTTTTTGTTTTGACTTGGACTATCAAAATAATGTAAATTTCCTCCTGGTACCGTTTGCTTGCTGTCACAAATCTAACTTGTAATGATTGTTTTAAAATATTTATCTTAGTTTTAGCTAATTATGGTGATAACATTTGTTAGTGAGGAAAATATTAATCCTGGCCTGCGCCAAGACTGTGTGTATCTTGTTGAGCTTGTTGGGACTGTTTGGATCATTGCCCCAAGGCGCCCTGCCAAAATATTGGTAGTTGACCAGCTATGGGTATCCATTTGGTTCCAAGCCAAATAATTGGCACGCCCACACCTCCACAACATCTCTAGTTCAATTCTCAGCCAATATTTTGGCAAGGCATGGGTGGCTGATTCCTGCGCCAATATTTTGGCAAGCCAACGATTGGCAAGGCTGGCGTTGGCTCAAACCAAACAGACCCGTTGTCTCTATATGCACTTGGAGTCATCAAGCTCCTTTGTATATTTATTATTTAGTTGTGCCTCTACTTCTCTATAGATTTCTTGCAAACTGTCAAAATGGTCCTCTTTGCTCTGCTAATTTAAATTCGTCATATATTAGAAATATCTGCTCCAAAAAAGTTCACTTCTCCAACAAAGGAGTTCAATTATCAGAGAGGTTTGCTTCACACTTGCAACTTTTTTTTAAATCATCTTAGGTAATTATGTTGGCACATTTGTTAGTGTGGAAAATGTAAAGCCTGGCCTGCATCCCTCAACATGTGTTCTGGCAGGCTGTAAGCTAATTTTCAGTTTGTCCTACTGCTAACTCAACAAATGCCACTGTTTAAAAATTGCAGTGGTAATGGAACCACCATGCAGATGGTAGCATGAATTCCATGTTTGGAATGGAAACAATTTTTTTCTGTTAATGCTTAAGAACAGGGCTGAGCTTAGTGGATACTACTTTGTGCTCAGTCCTTTGTAAATTAAATTGAACTGTCTATGGTAGATAAACTGAGCGTTGTGGCCATGCTTGATGCAGGAGCTCAAGAACCTGCAGCCGCAGCTCTACTCCGCCTTCGAGTACTGCGAGAAGTCCTACCTTAACACCCACCAGAAGCAGATGTGAGTAGCCACCTCTACTGTTCCTCCTCTCCTCCATTAGAAGCATATCCTAGTTTCTGTTCTAGTGCAGTTTTGTGTATCTCTAGCTCACCGGTACCCGTCTCCGCGCCCCGCCCCGTCGTCGCCGGCCCGCCCAGTCGTCGCCGCCCCGTCCCATCGCCCCGTCGTCACCGCCCCGTCCCGTCGCCCCGTCTTCGCCTCGCCGGTGAGCTCACCCCGGCCGCCATGTCCACACACACACACACACACACGCACACACTACACACACACACATTAGTCTGTTTGTTATAAATTTTAGTTATAGAATTTTTTCTGTTTTTTAGTTATAGAAATGTTAGAAATTATTCTGTTTTGTAGTTATAGAAATATTAAAAATGTTAGTTATATAGAAATATTATAATTTTTTCTGTTTTTAGTTATAGAAATGTTAGTTATATATAAATGTTATAAATGTTATAAATATTAGAAATGTTATAGAAATGTTAGTTATATAATCAGAAATGTTAGAAATTTTTGAATTAGTTTTAGTTAATTAGATGAATTAGATTAATGTCAAATTGTTAGAATTTGCATATATATAGAATTTTAGTTATCACAATCCAATCATTTAAAAAATGTTATTTTTTGCGGGCATATGGTATTTGTTCTCGACGATATGCCCGGCCCGCATCCTCGCCGTCGACCCATTCGTGACGACGTCCTGCTTCAGAGGACCCATGTCCGGGACTGGGCTCCGCCAGGCTGGCACTGGGAGGTGCTACCTGGATGGGTGCGCCACTTGGTGAGGAACCCGGCCTCAGGTCCCGGCGTCGACCCTGATCTCCTTGGTGGCGTTCGCGTGGGCCACATTCGATGCAAAGGGAGCCGGCACCGCCGGAGGTGGTGCGTCGCCGTGTCAGGGAGGAGGATGAGCACGTCCATCGCTACATGGCTACTATGGACGTCAGGTTCTCCAATACTTGGCAGGTTCTTTGGGCAGATGACCGGACATATGATCCTGTGATGGTTCCTTCTCTTTGGGTGTCCACCGCCCGCGCCCCAGGAACCGCGAGTGGCCTAGATTCTTCTGTATTAATCGATCTTTATTAGGTACCTAGCCAGTGATGTATTCGATATATAATATTCGAGACAATGTATTCGAGATTATATATATTAAGACGATGATGTATTCGAGATTATATATTAATTGAGACGATGCATATACTATGTACTATATATATGATTTAGTTTTTCCTTATTGATTGCATCCATACATTGTAATTTGAATACTAAATTGTTTTATATTTATTCTATATTAGTTAAGTAAAAGCTATGGCGGACAATACCGATAGAGAGAGAGAAGAGGAATTATTCGACATCATACGCAGCCCTCACATGCTAGATGATCTGAATGAAGCAGATGACGGCTCCCAATATCTGAACAATACCGGAGAGGGTGATGAAAAGATATTCGATCTCGACGACCGAGCTGATGAAGTCATGAACTATGATTATGATTATGATGACACAGACAATGTTTATGATGACACAGACAATGCTGATCTTCAAATAACAAAGACTACCGGCGAGGTATATTTATATAAGCAGGCATCATGGTGATCATCACATGTTTTTTTATTGAAGATATATTAACGAATCGATCTTCTTCTTTCAGCCCTCCGGATCGAGCAAATCTGCTTCTACAGACAGCAGGACAAAGCGAGGCCCGGGCAGATTGTTGAAGGAGGGTGTAAAGTACAACATCAAATCCACCAAACCTAGTGGCGAACCCCTCATGCCTAAGAACATTGCGAACAAGTGGACTCGTCAGTGCGGAGTTCTTGTGAAGGACAAACTCCCGATCTCCATTCAAGAATGGAAAGAGCCAAAGACTAAACGTCCAGGTGTTACTTGGGTCGACGACAGAGCCAAAAAAGTCCTTTGGGAATCTCTGATGAAACATTTCACCCTACCAGATCATTTCACTGAAGCAGATGTGGAGAAAGTCAAGGGCACTGCTCTTAAGAAGATGGCAATTGCATTCAACACCCACAACAAAACTGTATGGGCCAACTACCTCGCTGCAGAAAGGAAGACTCCAGAATTCACGGGAACACTAAAGAAGCAAAGAGAACACTGGGCCGATTTCATGAAATTCAAGGAATCAAAATTATCTAAGGAACGGTCGATAAAAAACAAGGCCAATGTCGCAAAAAAGACGCAGTTCCATAGGCTGGGTCCAGGTGGCTATGCAGTGGGAATGCCTAAGTGGGATAAGTCTGAGCAAGAGATGGAGGATGCAAGGGTCACTCTGGTTACTAGGAGCTGGCCCCCCAGGTGCAGAACTTGGTTCTATGCACATGGGGGGCGTTGGACCCAAAGACAGGCCTGGTTTCACAGAAGGCAAGTCTAAAAGGAGCCGAACAAAAGATACTTGACACAATAGAAGAAGCTCGAATGGGGGTGTTCACGCCCAACAGAGAGAACGACAAGCTTACGCGCGCCCTGGGAAATCATGAACACCCGGGAGGAACACGAGGCAAGGGCGTTATTCCCTGGTATGAGGGCTTTTCAGAATGGAACGAGGACTACAGGTCCCGTGCAAGAAAGAAGATGGAGGAGAAGAAGAGGAAGCTGGTGGAGGAGCATAGGAAGCAGGACGCAGAACGCCTTCAAGGACTAGAAGCAAGGCACGCGGACTTGGCACTCAAATTCCAGCAGCAGCAGTAGCACATCGACTCACTTAGCCAGGAAAGGGGGTCTCAGCAGCGGCAGCAGCAAGCGGATGATCGTCCAGCATTGGATAGCACCGTCCCATCCATGCTGAGAGCAGCATTGGTTCTGCCCCGGGCGACACACTAATGGATACATACCCTGTGGATGACATCATAGAGAACACTAACTGTGAGTTACACTCCAAAATGAAGAACATATCCATGAAGGTGGCGGACGGTGTTGCTTTTACAATTACCCCCGAAGCAACCTTCCATTGCACCCCGATTCTAGAGGGCTATGCTCGTGTCTTGGTTGATGAAGTGGTGGACCCATATTCGGGGCTACAGCTTGACATTCCTGGCGGTGAAGACGAGCGCACACTGGGAGAGGCCATACATCGTATCATCCTATGGAGAAAGGATTGCATCATCTTTCGAAGTCCACCGACACCGCGTCGTGTGCCGACTCCTCCTCGAAGTCCGCCACCGAGTCAGCAGACTCCCGCTCCTCCAAGTCCACGAATGCGTGAGCCGACTCCTCCCGAAGTCCGCCACCGAGTCAGCAGACTCCCGCTCCTCCAAGTCCACGAATGCGTGAGCCGACTCCTCCCGAAGTCCGCCACCTCTTCCAAGTCCCCGAACGCGTGAGCTGACTCTTCCGGTTTCAAGTCCGGCATCGTGTCAGGCCACTTCTCCTGCTTCAAGTCCGGCATAGTGTCAGGCCACTTCTCCTACTCCAACTCAGCCATGTCAGTCGTCTCCGCCGTCTCAGCTATCGCAGAAGATACATGCCGCAGCTATGGTGCGTAGCGGTACAAGTCGAGGTAGTTCAGGAAGTACAGGTGGAGACAAGTGATATAAATATGGTCCATGCCTCGCTCCTCTTCCTCGGAGGCCTTACGACATGACCAAGGAGCAAAACACACCATAGTGCAGGCCCAAGTGGACGCCCATTTTGCACCGAAACCGGCACCGCCGCCAAGGGAGAAAGTGTCTGAGGAAAAGATTGACCACTTCATTCGTATGGCTACAGCACCAGCTCCCAAGCCTGTTGACTCAGACTATGAGCGCCAAATCAGGAAGTCACATCGAGCACGACTACAGAAGGAAGCGAGCTCGATCTCGAGCCAACAAGCAGCGGGCAAAAAATGCGGGAAAACCGTTCCTCAGCTGGGAGAACAGGCGGCGCAATCAATCCCCCCGCTTGTTGTGCCAATAACACATCAGAGGAGGCCGCACGCCCAATATTATTGTGGGCAAACCATTAACGTTCCCCAGCTAGGCGATGTGGTAATAACGGAGGAGCATATAATGCAGGCTGAAATGCTCAAGATCTCTATTGGACAACTCCTCGAAATTGAGCCCATGTCTCCGCTTAGAGAGGAGGAAATAAAACGGAAATATGTTCGGGGCCAACCTTTGGTCGAGCCAGACAAGGTCAAGAACCCCCCAACAAGAATGTATGAATTGCATCAATGGTACACGAACATTACCAAGATTTCCAATCGAGAGTCCCTCATGGCAAATGTCAAGGAGGAGCATTACTTCCATGAGAAAGCTTTGTGCGTTGAGTATTCAGAACTATTTCAGTTATACAATCAAGACGCACTCTACAAATCTATCACCAGTTGCTATTGTCTATAAGTAATTTCTTTCTGTAATTTTTTATCAATCATTACATGTAATTATCCTCATTATATATTCTTTTCTGTGGTATTATATGCAGGATGAAGATGTATGAAATGAAAAAATCTGGACGCTATGGCATTGGGTTCATTGACCCAAATACCATTAATGAGTATACATGGAATCTTCCAACTTCTCAAGCAAGTGTAGAGGAAAGCATGCTAGAGTTCTTGAAGCGCCTCAATACCAATGAAGATATACTACTTTCTTACAACTTCCTGTGAGTCACACTGTCTTGTAATACAAATTCTATTTTTGCTTACTAGCTAGCTAGATGTTAATAATTAAGTGTACACGGTTTACGATAGTTGATTAATTTTATGCACATGCCCGCTTAATTAAGACATGAAGACGTGTGTGCATGCAGTTTCCACTGGATCTTGTTAGACATTAAAGTTGACAAAGGAACAGTTGAAGTACTGGACTCACTACTTAAAGAAGATAAAGACCACACCATCATGAAGGGGATAGTCAACAGGTAATTTCAATCATTATTATCTATATCTCGGCCTATTATTAGTTAGTCATTTCCTGATATGAACTATTTAATACCCCTTTATTAAATTTTTTTGCCGGCGGGCAGGGATTGGGCAAAGTTCATGAAGGTGACTCCAGGCAAATGGCCAAAAAAGTTGTTTTGGCATCGACCAAAGGTAAGTAATTAAGTAGTACTAGCTAGCTACCATCTTTTTGATTCTTGTTTCAATACCATTAATTAATTAATTATCATGCTTGATTAATCATTATCTGATTCAATTCCATTCTCGTAAAGGCCCTGAAGCTGGCGCCGGGGAATGATCTGTGTGCATTCTACGTTTGCGAGAACATTCGCATGATGGCGTCCGAAAGGAGCAGATCTCAAAGACAGGACTCTGTACGTTTGTCAAAACACTATTCACACCATTATCGATATCTAAGTCACACAACTAATACACATGCATATTGATCTCCTTCTTACCAGTTCAGAGAGGTGCGGGATAAGCTCCTACCAGCGGACCGCATACTAGCACTTCAACAGGAAATATCCGGATTTTTGCTCGACCAGGTTATAGATCCCAAAGGAGAATACTATTACCCGCTACCGCCCCCATGAACCACTTGTCATCGTGCTCCGAAGGCACCAAGGCAACATGTAGGAGAAATTGTATATGTATATACATGTGTATGTGTGAATAACTAATGGTGTTGGTTGTGAGACATTCGATGATATATATTTATATATATATATATATGCGGTTCTACGTACGAGAAAATCTATTTATATATATGCATAACGTGTACAATTTGTAGGATAGTGAAATACCAGCAAACAAAAAAAATTAAATGGAAAATAAAGCCAACCCCCCCCCCCCCAAACATTTAGTACCGATTGGTGTTACCAACCGGTACTAAAAGCCCTACACGCACCCGAGCCTGGCTCGTGCCACGTGGTGGCACTTTAGCGCCGGTTCGTGACGAACCGGTACTAAAGCGGGGGGGGGGGGGGGGGGGCTTTAGTCCCCACTCTTTAGTGCCGGTTGCCGAACCGGTACTAAAGGCCGTTAGGAACCGGCGCTAAATCCCGGTTCAGCACTAGTGGAAGATGACCAATAAACCATGACGAAAGTACTAGTCTGGTAGCAAATACACTGAATCGCATCTTCAAGGCGGACCCGTAAAGCGCCCTTATCCGTCCAGACCCGCGCTGTTCGGACTATGAATGCCATCCAAAGCGGGACCGTATCGGTCCGTGAATCGGTTCAGATGTGATTTCTCCCGCGAACTTGAGACAAAAGTGGGGGAGGTTTGTAGGAGTCCGGAGCGATCCCAAGCCCGCTTCTGACCGCCCTGACCCACCACAAACCCCTCCCCCTCCCGCATGCACATCCCTCCCGGCACCAGCTGCCCACATTCATGCTGATGTAGAGCGCGCCGCTCCGCATTGAAGGCGGCTCAGGGCGGACACGACCTCTCACTGCCTCCGGCATTGAAGCGGCTCGCCGACCGAGGGCGGTGCATGCCCAGCTGAACAAGCCTCCGTGCCGCATTCATACGCCTCCATTTAGGGTACTAACTCAAAAAACTAATTTAGGATACTTTTCAATCCAGATTAAATTCATATATTTAGTCGAGCGACATGTACTCATAAACTCAAAATCACAAATGTTCATTATGTTGAAAAAGTTAACAACTAAAAATAATCTATTTATTGGTTCACCGCTGACATAAGAAAGAAAAAATATGTTTCAAAATAGGAAGCTCGTAAGTACCGGTTGAATTGTTGTACTGGTATTTCTGGGCTGGGCACATTCTTCTTCATGCTCTTGGGGTCCATCTTGCTCCTTCGCTTCTCCTTGGTTGATTCCTTGCTACCTAAGGGAAGTGTCCCCGTTTGAGGTAGTAGCCATGTCTCAAGTGTGTCCAAGGGAAGTTTAGCAAGGAGAGAGTTAATCTCGGTTTCGATAGCTCTTGCACTGGCTCTTGTAATCGGTCCACTTGGTGCTTGACAAGTGTGGTGTCCATGGGGATGCCCGAAAGATGCTCCAGATAAGAAGCGCTATGTGATTGTAACATAATATGTTACTCTAAACACCTCTCTCCTCATCAACTAGCGGTCACATAAGCAAACTTGTCTTGGAATGTGTTATGTTACTAGCTGTGTTACTCCCACTATGACTAGCCTGGAGTAACATATTATGTTACCACATGTCTTTTTCCCTTCATTAATTACTTGCAACATTATCTATTTTGTCTAGATATGTGTGATGCTACCACCTATGTTACTCTCGCTGTGGGTAGTCTAAAGAAAAGATTGTAGGCTGGATGAAGTATTTGAACTCAAATTTATGACATGTTGCAACCATAAGGTCCAATGAAAGATTCTCCCATCATGAAAAATACGGATTGGACGTCGGCTAAGTGGTTTGGCCCGCCGGTCTAAGGGCATCTCTAAGTCGGACTCATAATCCTCCCGGAACCGTTCGGACCGCGCTGTCCGGACCGCGGAAACCATCCAATGCTGACCTGTATCGGTCCGTGAAGCGCTCCGGATGCGATTTCTCTGCAAACCAGAGATAAACGTGAGAGAGGTTTGCGGGAGTCCGGACCGATCCCAAGCCCGTTTTCTGACTGCCCTCGCCCACCAAACCCCCCTCCCACGCGCGGTCCTGCCCGGCGTCAGCTTCAGACGGCTCATGGCGAACGCGACCTCTCGCTGCCTCCGCCATTGAAGTGGCATGCCAGCCGAGGGAGCCGCCCACGACACGTCTCCCGTGTCCGCGCCTTTTCAATGTCGGAGACGCAAGAATGGATGGGATGGATATTTATCGCGCCTGTTCAATGTCGTTGTTCACCGTATGCCTCCATCAAGCAGGCTCGCCGGCTGAGAAACCTACTCCGGCTCCACGCATTGACGCACCCGGAGGCCTGGCCTCATTGGAATCTGCTATATAAAGGCGGCCACACCCGACTAACTCCATACCACAACACCAGCCCCTCCACATCCTCCTCCCTTGCACTACATCTGCTATGACCGCTAGCAGGAAAACACTGTTGGATAGTCTGTCGCCGGAGATGAAGCACGCGGTGGCTACCCTTGTCGCAGCCTGGCATGCGGATCGAGGCTGGCTTGCTGGCCAACTCGCCCGAGTTCTCCTACGACAAGGAAAACACGATGATGGAGACGGGCTCCAACGACTCCACCCCGGCTCCCGCGCCTCCTGTGCACACCGACTTCACCATGGAGTAGGCGCATGCACAGTTCCATGCCGCCATCACTACTAGGAAAACCTTATACATAGAATTTTAGCAGTAGCGTGGGTTAAAAAAGCACGCGGGTTCTAAGTAGCAGTAGCACGCCTGTGCAAACCGCGCTACGGATAAAGTTCTACCAGTAGCGCGCCTTGTTATAAACACGTTACTACTAGAATTCCCACGGCTTAGCCGATAGGCTACACATAGTAGTAGCGATCTATATCGAACCGCGCTACCGCTACTTTCTTTGTAGCAGCGCGTTTTGTTCTAAACTCGCTACTGCTAAGGGATACAAAATTAAATGGAAAGCAAATAGAAAGGTAATTGAAAATGAAAAAAATAGAATAAGGTGAAAGGAAAGAAATAAAATATGAAGAAAAATAAATGAAAAAGGGGGGGAAAGAGAAAGGAGTAGCAGTAGCGTGTATCCCAGAACGTGTTGTAGCTAACGTAGCAGTAGCGCGCTTTCTGGAACGCGCTGCTGCTACTTCTGACTTAACCACGAGGTTCGTCCTTCCCCATGGCCACTTCCCCCAAATCCAACTCCTCCGCTCTCGCCGCTGCCGTCGCCCGTCAGTCGCCGCGCGTTCTCCGCACACCCTCTACGCCGCCCCCAACCCCGGATTCAACGCCGCCCCCGCCCCCGACCTCAATGCCGCCCCCGACCCCGACCACGACGTCGCCCACCACCGCGCGCCCGAGCCCCGACCCCAACCTCGATGCCGCCTGCCCCTCCCTCGTTGCAGGCACCCTAGGTGAGCACGCTTGCTCCTCCCTCTCCCCTACCTCTGCCTAGGGTTTCTTCATATTTTAGTTGCATCAAATTAGTTAGGGTTCATGTAAGGGTGGAAACGAATCGGATGCGGATGCGGCTCAAATTAGTTAGGGTTCATGTAAGGGTGAAAACGAATCAAATTTCTAAGATATCCTACAATGCACTTAGGGGCAGCAATCAGAAGCGCAACCCGCGATTAGGAGACATGTTCATCTGCATGCTCCAACTTGATGAAGGAGGAGAGCTACACATGTTTTATGTTATTTTACCTGAGAGAGAGCAGCAGGAGTGATTAGCTAACTAGAAATGAGTTTGAAGATGATGATGTGCTACACTATGACTATGATGATTAAATAGCTAGTGTTGGTGCTAATGACTATGATGATGATTATTAGCTAGTGTTAGTGGTGATTAGATAGCTACCGCATCTAGTGTTGGTGGTGATTAGCTAGCTAGAATGAGTTTGAAGATGATTATGTGCTACACTATGACTATGGTGAATAAATAAATACTGTTGGTGGTAATGACCACTAGTAGAAAAGAGGGCTTTGGTCCAGGTCGGTTTAGCCCATTAGTCCCGGTTCAATCCAGAACTGGGACTAATGGGGGCATTAGTCCCGGTTTGTGAGCCCAGGGGGCCGGCCGGGCCACGTGGGCCATTTTTCCCGGTTCGTCTGGACCTTTTAGTCCCGGTTGGTGCCACGAACCGGGACTAAAGGGTGTGATGCCCACTAGTACCGGTTCGTGGCACCAACCGGGACTAAAGGGTTAGACCTTTAGTCCCGGTTGGTGCCACGAACCGGTACTAATGGGGTTTGAGGCATTAGTACCGGTTCATGGCACGAACCGGTACTAAAGGTCCCATTTTCAAACTCTACCCCTCCCCCCTTGTGGATCGCCTTTTCAGTTTTCAAAAAAATAAAAGAAAATGATGAAAATGTCAAAAAAATAAAAGAAAATAAGTTTCCCATGTGATATGTGGTCTAGTTGTTGGGAAAATTTGCAAATGTGAATTTCGACTTTATTTGCAAAATCTCTCTAGAATTTAGTAAAATGGGCATAACTTTTGCATACTAACTCGGATGAAAAAGTTTTTTATATGAAAAATCATCTACTCGAAAAGTTACATCCAAATTTAACTGGGGGAACCCCGTTAAACATTTTTAAAATCCTCAGAAACCTAACAGAAAAAAGTTACGGGGCTTTTAAGATCAAGAGTGGAAAACATCGAAAAAATTTCAAACTGTGTGGTGAAACTATGGTCAAACAATGGTATAACTAATTATTCTAGAATATTAGTGTTACTAAATAATTATTTCAGTTATTTTGAATTTTGGTCAAATCTGGTCAAACTATGGTCAAACTGTGGTCAAACTATGGTCAAACAATGGTCAAACTAATTATTCAAGAAAAAATAGTGTTACTAAATAATTATTGTTTTTTAAAACAATAGTTTCAAACTCAAACAGTGAAATGTGTCACTTCATGCAAAATTCGATGTGCACCACATGTTGCCTCCACTTTTCCCTCCACATTATCAAGTTTGGATTAGTAGTATACTTTTGACATGCACCACATATTGCCTCCACTTGAACCTAATCCACCTTCATTTGACACACTGTTATGGACATAATGATATAAACCTCATAATTGGTATTGTACCAAAATTTATATAATGGCGTATAAATACACTAAAAATAAAAAAATAAAAAAAGAATACTAGTAGAGATGGATAGTAAACACGCTGCAACTAGCTAAATTAGCAGCAGCGCGGGAGAGAAGAAGCGCTGCCGCTATGTGTCTTAGCAGTAGCGCGTGTCATACACGCTACTGCTAAGTAATAGTTGTAGCGCATTATTAGTAGCGCGGCAACACGCGCTACTAGTGGGCTTTAAACCCGCGCTACTACTAGGGTTTTCCCTGGTAGTGCATGGCGGAGGTGCATTCTGCGCTGGCGCCTTTGTCGGCGTTCCAATAGGCGTAGGAGGAACAACGGTATAACCCGTTCCTCCTAGAGCAACACCGGCTGGCGGAGGGCCAGCTCTATGGCGAGATCGCGGGCGAGGAGGCCATGGCTGCAATGGCCACGGAGAACCCAACTTTCATCGTGGAGCACTTTGCAATCTACGATGTCGTCCGCGCTCAAGCCTCCACTCACCGGGAAGCGGCAGGCGCGGAGGCGCAGCTGTAGACGATTGCAAAGGAAAAACATAGCCAATTGTGCCTCCTATGCGCCGTCGATGAACCATCAGCCAGTCTGGTGGGACGACGACAGCCAAGGAGCCACCATTTTCCCTCGTGAACCTCACGTCCACTGACGACGGACAAGGTGCGGACTCCTCCGAGGATAAGTAGGACACGAGAGGCGTCGGGGCTGATGTCCCATGTGGGTTAGCTCGTCTCTGTGTTCTATTCTTCCTCGCCAGAGACCGCACCTTCACTTCATCGGTCTTATCGCCGGTGCTCATGGAGACGATGGAAGGAGGACGACACAGGCTTGGACTTCGGGCACCGCCGCTTAGAATAGGTTTAGGGGCGGGTCTTTTTTTGTTGTAAATGTTTGAAATATAGTTAAATCCGTCGTGTTTATATGAAATATGTCATGCTTGTATGAAATCCAGCCGTGTTTGCATGAATTTCATCCGGTTTGTTGAAAAATAGTTTGAAATGCATTCGGCTGGCGTTGGATGTCGACCTCCCGCATCCATATCCACCGATTTGTCCCCCTTCTCCGCACACGAACGCGGGAGGTTTTTTGCGGGTTGCCGTTGAAGATGCCCTAATAATACATACCGGACAGGCGTGGCACACATATCTAATAAGGGCGAGGATCCCTTGATGTTGGCTATCCTGCCATTGAGATTCTAACACATGGGTCCCACCAAACGCAGGTCCCACCTGTGAGCAACCGAAAGGCAGGATTAGCTACCTCTGAGGATCCGTGTCCTCTAATAAGCGTCAATGACCTTACGCTGTACTCAGGACAAAACTAAGACTCGTATTGTGACTAATGTATGACTCTTACGCATTGGGATAGCATCATCTCGATGTTATGGTGTGGAGCGTTTCGGTAGATGAGACTAGCGTTTTTATGGCAAGTTATGTTTGCACATAGCGTAAATTTTTTTCTCCTATGGTAATGCACGGACATATATGTCGCCAAGACAGCGGGAAGATTTTATTGCTTAGCCTTTTGAGAAGTCGGGATCTTTCACTGTTAGGAGCGCATATCATTTAGCTATGGGTGACCAAATGGACCGTTTCTCGCAAGGAGCAAGCAGCACATGTCCTGGTGGTGAATGTAGTATGTGGAATATTGTATGGCGTGCCTTGGTTCCTCCTAAGATGAAAGTTTTTGCATGGAAGGTAATTACTGGTACACTAGCAACTAACTTAGAGAGGAATCAACGTCATATTGGTACAAGGGCAACATGCGGAATGTGTGGGCGAGAAGACGAATCATCATTTCATGCTTTACTAGTCTGTCCCAACGCGGCAAGCTTACGGGACGCAATGAAGGCCATTGCCGAACAGGTATGATATTGCATGTACGGGTGATGAATGGTTTCTTCACTTGCTTGCTGGTCAGCAGAGCAATGTCCGGGACATGATCATTATGGTGCTCTGGAGGGTTTGGCATTTACGTAATGAAGTCATGCATGTCAAATCTATTCCACCGACGGAGGTGTCTTGTGATTATCTATGCAGCTATCTTAACTCTTTGCTACAATTAGGCTGTATGGGTGTGGAAGAGGTGATTAAAGGTAAAGCTCCAATGTTGATGGAACCAGTGATTGAGAAAACTCGGTCATCATTGCCATGCCTTCCTTGGCCAGCTCCTCCGCCGGGCTGGGTAGCTCTCTCTGTTGATGGTTCTTATTGTGCGGAAGACGGAGCTGCAGGATCAGGTATGGTTTTACGTGATGACAAGGTTGGTGTTATTTTTGCGGCTTACCGACGCATTTATCACTGGAATGAGGCGTTGGAAGCGGCGTTACATGCGATTATGGAAGGAGTAAGTCTCGCAATTCAACGGTCGAATCGACTAGTTCAGCTACAATCTGATTGTTTGGCAGCTTTGTCAGCACTGTCTAATGATTCACTGGACAGATCAGCATATGGTCATCTCTTGGTAGAAATCAAAGGTTTACTGGAGAATAGGGTGTTTGTTCGTGTTAAAGTTTCTCGTGATCAAAACAAAGTTGCACATTGCTTAGCAAATTATGGTAGATCTGGGGATAGCACTGCGTGCTGGCTTAACCAATCCCCTCCTTTTATTTCTGAACTTGTTGCTAAGGATTGTAATTCTGTGAGTTTGAAATAAAACACCCTATTTCCATCGCAAAAAAGAAAAAAGACAATATGCCAGTGAACTCCAACGGCAGGAGATATTGGATACGCCATGTGCTCTTGTCCTTCTCCTACGAGTTGCCACGTCCCTCACCCACGCATACACGAATGCGGTTACAAAACGGTCCTGCCGTCGCGTGCCGACCTCGGCGGAACAGTGCCACACGTACCTCTCCGACGTGGCACCCAGTGTCCACACCACTACACGATACGGAAGATCTAGCTGGACGAATCACCATGGATCGATCATCATAGAATAGTAGGGAGGATGAGTCACCGCAAGGACGAGCGAGAGATGCGAGTTGCGTTGCTTGTGGGACACACACCGGGAGGCCTGTAGGATCCACGTACCTCACCTCACCGGCCACTGCATGCATGCATTAATCCATGATTGCCACCCTCCAACCTGCTGTTCGATTGCTCTTCAATTTGTTCATAAACAACTCACAATCTGTTCTTCTCTACGTACCTCATCCAGGACGCTAGAGCTACATGAGCGCCTTCAGGACAGATAATACTCTAATCAAGCGTGATTTACGGAGTTCGCAGGGTAGCTAGATAGCCACTGTATATTAAAGCTTCATCCATGTCCCGGCTAGGTTGTCATCGTCGTCCTGATCGAGCATCCAAAACAGCGGTCTCTTTCGTAGACATAGAGAAGCCGCCAGATTATGGAAGATGCTCCAAGCTTTGCAAGAGTCCACATTATGGAGTATATGTATGACAGTATGAGCTTGCGCGACCGGTGGGGGCGACGAGAAGGTATGCATGCACATCTGCCTCTTATGATGATCCCATATGAAAATAAACTAATCCACTTCATGTCAACGTCGTACGCACTACTACCTCCGTCCTGGTTTGTTGGTCCCTTTTGTAATTTGTGCTAAAGTTTGACCTAACATTTAACAAACAAAATGTTAATGCATGTCAACAAGAATTATATCGTTGGATTGGTATTTGAATATAGTTTCAATGATATAATTTTGAGTAACATCCATGAAATTTTTGTTAGTAAATTTATGGTTAAATTTTGACACAAAATATAGTGGGACCAATAAACCAGGAAGGAGGTAGTAGTAATTAACTAGTGATTGATAGCATCCCACAAAAAAAAACTAGTGATTGATAGCAGGTCTACTGCTGTGCCGTGGGCCGTGGCGCAACCAATCCTATAATGCATGGCGCAGTGCAAACAGAACTATAATATCCATGCCATATATCTCATCAGAAGAAACAATAATTGCAATGAAACGACTGTTGTTTTACTCCTGTTTTGTGGGTTTTTTGTATTCGAAGAGTCTGGCGGTTGTTGTCGGTACGGTTGTCGTGTTTCTTGCCATGTGAATAGCTAGTTTGTGGTCCGTTTGTGTTAGTTTTCACCCGTTTCCCATTAATTAATAGGGCAATTGTCTGTTTCTTAATTAATCGATGGGGCAAAACTTTTGCCTCCATATTTATTTTTTTTACGTCCGGTCCACTTGTCCGAACACTAGGGTTCCGGTAATTCCGATCTGTCACGTAACCAGACCAAATTTGCCTTTTCTAACTCCCATCCCATGCCCGGGCAGGATTCCTGCTAGGCACTGGCGTGGCAATGGTTAATTTCGTTTGGGCAATGATTCTCGTAGTCATACATGAAGAGTTGCAGACGGCCGACAGAAGTGTGCATGGCCGTCGTCCCGTCCACTGGCCAAGGCTTAGCTATGGCTGTTGGACAAGGAAAGCGGTGGGAGCCGACCTTTTTTCTCAATCCAATCCAATTGGACCATGCACATGCAAGTCGACCCACACTCGTCTCTTCCGTCTCATGTCCACTCTTGGATAAGCAAACACTACACGAGGCGAGGCCAATGTTCTCACACAACTCCAATGTCTCAACGTATACACGATAAGTAATTTTCTCCGTCGAATCAATCAGCCAGCCAGTGATTCCCGAGTCAAGAGAGCAGAGATGAGGAGCTTTACGTGGAATTGGGAAGCAGGTGGCACGTCCTTGTCGCCAGACCATTTGCCTTGACGTGTCTCTCTTTGTCCATCGTAGGATGAGGCCTAGCCAACGATCCATACAGCGTACGAACACGAACTTTCATGTTTGGGGAGCACCGACTTTTGACCGAGGCTGGCACGCAGACGTACGTACGTGCACGAGGTCTGTCGGGACCATTCGATCGACAGCGATAGCGATCCAACGGCCACGCATGCTCGCTCCGAAACTGCCCGGTCGGTTGGCCGATGGATCACATGCATGCATGCGTCTGGTCTTTGGACTTGACCACTGTATTGCGCGTACGATTCCCATTTACACGGTCGCCATTGTTGAAACTTCGGGCGCCACGTTGTGGTTGCTAATGAACCTCAACCTCTCAATTCCTGAAATATCCTAAAAAAATCCCTGAAATTGGTACCCTCTACTCATGAAGCCCGGTCAAGTTTAACCCTACATCTGTTTGGCACACCGGGATAGGAACGATCCAACCCGAGTTCATCGCTGCTCTCACTGACTAGGCGGGTCCACATGCCATCTTCGGGTTTTTTTTTTGCGAGTGTCATCTTCGTCTTCTTCCCCGTTCTATCTCTCCGCTAAATCAATCCAAGCAAGTCCTACTCATGTACGCATCCGCCTAGAAGGTGCTCACACAGTCACACTATCCGCTGCAGCTCATATGTCCGGCGTCTCGCGTGCGTGTGTCCATAAGAGATCGATCTGATTGATCAAGCTAGACCCACGTAGTAGTGCTTTCTTGCAAAGAAATTGATCAAGGCATCCAGCCATCCATGTACGTGCATGTCTTCAGGCTGAGCTTCACTACAAGTGCGAGTGTGCGACTGGCCGGAAAGTAAACGGGCGAAACACGAGGAGGATTCCATGGTGGTGACTGGTGTGCGCTGTGCAGTATCATGCGAGACATTATGGCCGACCGTCGAGCTGCGCTCGTCAACTGCACGGTGCTTCTCCGCACGATTCGTCTCGGGAGGACTGCATCGACGAGCAGAAGAAAACCACGCCGATGGTTGGCGCTCTTGACGTCCACAACGCAAACTCGGCCACCACCTTCCTCGACTCCGGTGATCAATTCACCACGCCTTGTCTCCTCCGATGGTGGGTTAAGCCACGATTCCCGCATCCACGTGCTCCTCTCACCGTGCTCTTGATCTTCTCCTCCTAAATGTTTTGTCCCTACAGCCGCAACGCCCTCGCCACACATACCTCCCGTCGTCACCAGGAGAGGACGAAGAGGATTTGGGGGAGAAGATACCAGGAGAGAGAGGATAGATATGACATTTGGGTCCATCTAGTCAGTGAGAGTAGAGCCTTATTTCTGTAGGATTAATTATTTTTCATGTGTGTCAAATTGATCTAAACCGGTATAGGGTGAGGCTCGGACCGGGATGCATGAGTACAGGGTACCGATTTCAGGGATTTAAAGGTCGAGGTTCATTTTCGACAAGCTGTACGAATTCAAGGTTTAAAATAGACTTTACTCCTGTGTGGGTGTTCGTAGCACCGGTCGCTTTTCCGCTGGGCGCCTCATAATTGGATCGTTTGGTCAGTTTTTTACGGTATCAAAAGCGGCCGGCATGGTAGCTCTCCGTCGAAACCAAAAGTGACAAGCTCAGCAGCACCCTGAGTGTGACGTTTTAGCTGAGAAGTGTCCACGAGGACTCCAGCCCCATACTGACGCGTACGCTTCTTTTTGTCATCGTAGAGTTGTAACGAAACACTAGGCGTAGAAGAAACGACGAGCAGTCGACTGATATTTTTGCGCGTTATGTGTGTGCCCCTTTGCTCCTTGTATATGTTTTTAAATTTCATATGATGTAGGAGTACGCGGATCGGGATGGGCTGCTTTGGCATCGCGTATATCACATTACACGGCTTTGCGGTAGCTTTGCGTGTGTGCTTTCCCTTTTGTGCGCCCCGTAGACGGCAACTTGATGCACGAGTTGCCTATCAGGCATTGACGCGGCAACAAGACGGAGGGTAGTCGTCGTTGCATGCATCAGCATTTGGCGGTAGCGTCATTGCTTGCTAAACATATACTGTATGCATCATTGATCGCCGTCCACTATGTGCAGGTATGATACGTGCGGCATGACGAGGCCCGAGGCACCCCGGCAGGCCGAATCAGATCGAGAAAAGTACAAGATGCGAAAATAGAGCTCAATCTAATAACTAGAGCAAGTCTAGCAGCAAAGTCATCGTATTGCCGGTCTTCATAACACACATGGAGGCTGTTAAGGCGATGGGGGAATGGTATAGAATCATCATACGGCGATCCTTCAAAAAAAACCTTAGCACAATACCACTTATACCGTGATCTCCCTGTTGCTCGACTCGGGTAAAGTGAAATTAACCGTAATCCATCGGGAGGAACAAGCTTGCAGCCGCGTCGTCTGCGAGTTAGGACATGTAGTACTAATAACTAGTCCTGTAGTAAGGTAATTAGATGTAGCGATGCAGGCTCACGTGATGGCCGCACGGATCAGTTCCGACGAAGTAGCCGAAGCTATCTGGACAGCGCCCAGGAGTTGCCACGGGCCCGCCCCTACAGCCAACGACGCGGCCAGCCCGGCACACGCACCCCACCCATGGAATGGAAGCTCGGCCCCCAGCGATCCCTCTGGTGCCCCCAGCGACCCCGCCAGCCCGCGCCACACCACCACGCTGCCTGTAGATGAGATGAGATCAAACGGAACGGGCGACGTGGTCGGCCGTTGGACCCGACGTTGCTCTTTCCCCTGCACGTACGCACGCACGAACGCTGTGGCCAGTCCCGCGCACCGCGCTCCCGATCCACCCGGCCGGGCTGCTTGCGGTTGCGGCGATCACCACCGGTCATTCAGTAACGGCAAAGAAACAACACTTCGTTCAAGTTGCTGCGGCCAAAATCACGAGCTCATGCGTATGCTCCTCTGTCATCCTGAACAAACACCTAATCACAGGATTTTTTTTTTTTAGAAAAGGAAGATGATCCCCGGCCTCTGCATCTGGGAGATGCATGCGGCCACTTTATTGATTATTCTTTAGGACCTTACAAAGTATTACAACAATATGTCTGAATCCGCCATCTTGACATCATATGCCACTACTCCTATCCATATGATGAAGGACGCTAGCTGGGCGAAATACCCAGTCCACTCACCTAAGCCTATCATCAAAAGCCAGAAGCCCCAGCCGAGCCACATACCGGGTCTGTGGCATGAACTGGTCTGACGCACTCACATGTGTCGTCGCCGTCATCTTTCACTGGTCCGTCATCAGAGCAGATATTGAGGCTTCTACTTTGTCAGGCCACTCTGCCATCGACGCCACCATGACACCAGACAGCAACCCCCTCCTGCGCAAGTCCAGCACCGCGCATCGGGCGCCGAGTCTCCACTGCACCACGCCGCCGAGATCCACCGTCATCAATGTGCAGGATGAAGCACCCGCTCCACCAAAAAAGCCGCCCACTGGTCCCTCGAACCCGTGTACGCCTCCAAGAATGACACCCCAACGAGAAAATGTCACCAACGCGCCGCCGTCATCTGATCTACTGAAATGACACAAAAGAGTGCTGCCAACGCTGGTCTTGGCATCAAGCCGAGAACTAGGTTTTCACCCGGATCCGCTGAAGGAACCTCCATCAAGCACTCGTGTGCACGGGTCGTCGCCGATCTGAGCCGCCGCACATTGAGCAGTTCGCACCTGCCAGATCAGATCTGTCCGGAGGGCAGGCCCTCCATGCCGCCACCGCCGAACCGAGGTCAGATGGTCCATCGCCGCCGACCCGGCTGCCGCCGCCGAACGCAGCCAAGGCCGCTGCCCGAAGCAGGGCCAGCCGCCGCACCCTCCACCATCCGCCCTAGGCCGAGGCGGCCGCCGCGCCGCCACCGGTAGGCAGGCTCGCCACGCCCCCAAGGCTAGATTGGTCGTGCCTCCACACACCGCCCCCATGGCGCAGGAGAGAGGGAAGGTCCCCGCCACCGCCGTCAACCCCCGGGCTATAGGCCGGCGGCATCCTCCGGCGGCGGCGGAGGGAGTGGAAGAAGGACGGGGAGCCCCGACGGCTAGGGTTGCGTCCCGCCCGAGTCGCCCGAGCGGGGGGTGCCGCCTCTGCATCAACCAAGGATGCATACGGCCATTTTAGTATGAGTACCAAGATAAACATGGTCCTCATATTTTTTTTAAATGAGTATCAAGATATTTCTTGATGATAAATTCCACCACACACCAAGCTTGATCCTTAATAAACGGGGGAAAACCCCTGTGCATCACCTGTCAATTCTAGAAATTGAACACGGGTCGTTAGGCTGCACAACCGCATGCCCAACCACTGAGCCAAGGCTCTCTTTGAACCTAATCACAGGATGCATCATTTACATTCCTTAGCGGCGACGCTTAGCAAACCATGGATGGCGACGACGACGACGTGTCGTTGCCGATCCGTCAGTGTTCCTAACCTCCCACGCTAATAATCTAATCTACTAGATGCACTTGGTATCAAGCTCTGCCTAATAATTTATGCCATCCTTTTGACACAAACCTTCGTCTAATCTGTTCTTTTTGACACAAAGCTTGTGTGATTACTTATTCCATTGGAACGGCCAGGAGGCGACCACAATCAAATGCTACGACTCCTAGCTTAGCTTAGCTAGCCTGTGTTCTGATTTTACCGGTTGATCGACTTGTTTTGATCCGCCTGCCTGTCCAGATAGGAGCAGTGGGTTCAATTCCCGAGACGGTTAACCGCATCTGCTTGTCCAGGGCCAATCACAGGCCTTGGATCTTGCCCTTGTAGTATTTTTTCATGCCATTCTGTGGGCTGGCTGGTCTAAACCGGTCCATTGGTTAGAAAATAACAAGTGGGAGGATTCTATTATGAGCAGTTCAGTTCGGTAGCAAATGCACTGAATCTAGTAGTAATCTGCAGTTTCAAGCTGGCCCAAATAGATTGAGCAACTCGATAAACTTTGAAAGGAAGAAACTGGCAAATGCTCTGCTTGCTTTCTAGGGAATCTATATATTTTGCTTGCCAATGTTTTTAAAATAATCCTAAGCGTTACCAACTTATGCGGTTTGATTTACACATAGAAAGTGACAGATGGGGCCGGTCGGTCATAGATAGACACCGTCATCTCACAACCTCAGTTATCTAGCTCATTCTGGTGGAGAGGTATTCTAAAAAACTTGCCTCTCTTCAAGCTTTATGCCAAATGCAAACCAGGAAACGGAGACACCACTGTTCTGGCATGACAATTGGTCGCCTCTGCAAAAAAAGCTACCTGAACTTTTCTCCTTTGCCATCAACAAGGAAATCACACAGGGACAGATTCATGAACAACGAGCTAGAGGTTTGTTTTCACAGACCACTCTCCCAACAAGCATTCAATCAATTCAACCTCCTACAAGACCAACTTCATAGTTCTATACAAACTGAAGAGACGGACCAGTGGAGATATATCTGGGCATCTACAAAGTACTCATCAATGACGATATACAACAACCTCGTTGACAAGCCTGAAGCCCACACCATCTATAAACAGTTATGGAAATCAAACTGCAGACTCAGGCACAAGATTTTCTTTTGGATGCTTCTACATGACAGAGTTAGCACAAGGAATCTGCTCCACAGAAGAAAGATGTACTTACCTGAATGCAGCTGTGCACTCTATTCTGATGCAACTCAAGAAACATTAATTCATCTCTTCTGGAACTGCCACTTTGCACTTACCTGCTGGAAACACACTCCCCAATAGACAGAGAGGAATTTCGACTTATGATGAGATTATGCTGACCATCACAGGGTTACCTAAGGACATTGCAATGGAGATCATTATCTTGTGCTGTTGGGGAATATGATGGTTAGGAATGATAAGATATTTAGAGCTGCTCCACCGAATTTGAACACCTGGAAATTCTACCTACAGGAAGGGCTGCAACACATCAAGCTCAGGTCAAAGCAAACCAAGGGCGATAAGATAGATCATTGGATTGAACAATCACTATAATTTTTCTATTATGTTGCCTAGAGCTGAGAATTGGGTGATTCGCCCCATGCATTACATTTTGTACATATTTTATATTAATGAAAATACCGTACAACAATTGTTCTACGGTCACAGGTTAAAAAACAATTCCAACGACATTTTGGTATGCGAGTATGCTCGACTACTCTCTAGACCATATCATTGATGTGGTGTGTGATCAATCAGGGAGCTGACGTGTCATCGCTGATGCCGATTGATGCCACAACAATCCTTGTCTCAAGCAGAAACATGCTCTTTTTATCATCGGATACCAAGGTAGTAGTCGCATGCTGGAATGTTGTTCATAGTTGGATGTTTCAAAATGGAAACGGTGTAAATGAAGATCGAATGGTTTCCCATGGTTAGGTGGATGAAAATGCAAAAGTATTTTTAGATATTTTCCATCCAGATTAAAAGCACTTGTATTTCTTTGAGAATAATGCATAAAATTAAAACGGATACGACATATGTGTTCCCTGATAAATCATACTCCCTCTGTCCCATTATTAAAGTTGAGGCACTTATTTTGGGACAAAGTGAGTAGGAGTATATATGTTATGTACCCTCCTTCCTTAGATGTAAGAATGCTCTTGCATCATTTTATTACCTCACTGCCTGCTTTGGATTCATTGTCTCCAAGCATCTTATAGTAACTCTAATAGAGTCGCCATACTATCTTCCTTCATGACGTGCATGGAGCGCGCTCCATGTGCATGTGTAGGCCGGATAGGTGATCCGCAAACTCAGAGTCTCTATATTGGTTGCCTCGATATTGTGGGACCCACTCATCAAATGAGACATCATCTTCTCCTTATGTGAAATAGGGGACCACGTGAAGTTTTCCTGGCACCAAACAGTTTTGGTTGGGTGGAGTGCACTCTAAAAGTTGACTCTGAAATGCCAAATATGGAGGCTGAGAGGCCAGATATGAAGGACCCTACATAAATTATGGATAGTGTCAGGGATATAACTACTAGGTATGACCCGCCTAGGAGGGGCCGGGTTATACCTATGAGTATTCTTGAAGCCCAAGACCAAGGCTGAGAGACCAGCTCAGTAAGGGCCCAAAAGCTCGGAGACGACTTAAGGCCTGTAGTGATAAACCATCATGTATGCGTGACTTGTGTTGTAAGACAAGAACTATTAAGAGACCGAGCCGGACACTGTTTATGAGCCGGACGGGACTCTGTAGAGCCGCTGGGCGTCGGCCTCTACATATAAAGGGTCGACCCGGCGGCGGTTCAGGGCAAGTAACATCAACTCGAGAGCTAGGTCAAGCGATTTGCTCCCTGGTTATCGAGACATAAGCAATCCCACTCAAAACTGGACCGTAGGCTTTTACCTTCAGCGTAAGGGCCGAACCAGTATAAACCTCGTGTCCTTTATCCCGATTAACCCCTTCAAGCTTCCTATTGTGATGGCTCCATGACTAAGTCCTTTCTCTAGGACATCTGTCGTGACAATTCCACGAGAGTTGGTGCCCACCGTGGGGCCAGCGCACGGTGGATTTGAGTTCTTAAAGGGAAGCTTCGAAGGGCTCAAGGGATACGCTGTGGGCCGGATGACCAAGAGTCGTCGCGGCAAACTCTACATCGACGACGCAGGCCGGGGCCCCGAGGCCGGCTCAATTGAGTACGGGTACCGGGTCCCCTTCGGCGGAATTCACGTCTTCAGCGGCAAGATCGGTGAGCCGGGGCCTGAGCCGGACATCTGCAGCGACCTCGTCGAAACGGCTCAGTGCACGAAACTCGCCCGGGCTCCGCCGGCTGTGAAGCATGCCTTCGTGGGATGCATCCATGAAGGGCTCTCGGAAGGATCGACATCTGGTGGTGAGACGGCCATCTACTCTGATGGCGGGTCATCCACAGGAGGGATAGATTCATTGTATTATCTGCAAGACGGCGGGCTCGGAGGCTGTTCCGGTGGCAGCAGTATTCCGGATTGCTTCGAGCCGCCGAGCTGGGTTGGGATCTTCATGGCCGGTACACAACCTATCCAAGACTCCACAACTACGGCAGCCATGGCCTCCGGGGCAGCAGCAGCCGGGGCAGGAGGCCCTGTGCACTCGCCAGCTCAGGTGCTGATGGATCTTACAGATAAGCTGACCACTATGTTAACCGCCGTGGTCAACCCGGTGGATCAAGCTCGTCATGATGAGGAGGTGGCATAGTTGAAATTGGATATGGCACAGGCTAAGGAAGACCTAGCAGCGGAAGATGTCAGGATAACTGCAGAGCGGGCAACTCTGGATATTCGGGCTCAGCAGATCCAGGCACAGACTTTCCGACTCATGCAAGATCAGAACGCGTCCAATAAGGTCATGAGGAGAAGGCATCAGAAGATTCAATCTCGACTCCCCCCGGTTTATGAGGCTCGAAACCTCTTTCACACACCAGGAGCAGGGCCCAGTAACCCGCCGTGGCTCTCCCCGCGTACAGGTAACCCGCCGTGGCTCTCTCCATGTGTAGGAGCGGACCATGTTGCAACACCCGAGGACGGCGCACCGTTCAACCGTAGATAATGGGACCTCCCCGCGTAAACACGGCACCACCTCAGTATGTACCAATACTCCCGGGTCACTATTCTAACCCGTTGGAGAACATGATAGCGGCAGCAGCACGATTGGCGGCTCTCCCAATTGATGGTGACTCCCCGGCGGCGTTGAAAACCGTCGGGTCAGAGAATTTCTTCAAACTGCCTTGGCACAGCAGGAGGCGTACTCGTATAGCCGGGACAGGATCCACTCTACCCCTCGTCCGAGCCGAAGCCCGAGTTATAGCAGGCACATGGATTCAACGGCCGTTTCAAGCAACGTCAGGCGCCGTGATTGATACGTCCATTTTGCATCATGCTTTTATATCAATATTTATTGCATTATGGGCTGTTACTACATATTATATCTTAATACTTATGGCTATTCTCTCTTATTTTACAAGGTTTACCATGAAGAGGGGGAATGCCGGTAGCTGGAATTCTGACTGGAAAAGGAGCAAACATTGGAAACCTATTATGAATTGCTCCAAAAATCCTGAAACTCCATGAAACCTATTTTTGGAATTAATAAGAATTATTGAGATGTTGAAGTCTTGTGTGGGAAGGTTAAATACCTTGCTGATTTTCTTGTTCTTGGTTCCCCACAAGATGATTTTTGTCCCATTATTTTTGATAGACCCTTACAGCTAGTGCTAGAATTGATTGTGAAAAAGATACTGTCACCATTGGCTTAGATGGTATGTGTCATGAGTTTAATTTTGCTAAGTTTCATAGACAACCTCGTGATAGGGAACCACCTAGTAAGGATGAGATTATTGGTCTTGCTTCCATTGCTGTGCCTCCTATTGATCCGTTAGAACAATATTTGCTAGACCATGAAAATGATATGTTTATGAAGGAAAGAAGGGAAATAGATGAAGTATTCCTTAAACAGGAACCTGTGCTGAAACATAACCTTCCCGTTGGAATTCTTGGGGATCCCCCTCCACCCAAGGGTGATCCCATGTTTGAACTCAAACCATTACCTGATAATCTTAAGTATGCTTATCTTGATGAAAAGAAAATATATCTTGTTATTATTAGTGCTAACCTTTCAGAGCAAGAAGAAGAAAGATTATTGAAAACTCTGAAGAAGCACCGAGCTGCTATTGGATATACTCTGGATGATCTTAAGGGCGTTAGTCCCACGTTATGCCAACACAAAATTAAATTGGAGGTCGATGCCAAACCAGTTAGAGATCCTCGACGACGACTGAATCCCAAGATGAAAGAAGTGGTAAGAAAGGAGATAATAAAGCTCCTTGAGGCAGGTATAATCTATCCCATTGATGATAGTGATTGGGTAAGCCCTGTCCATTGTGTTCCTAAAAAGGGAGGTATTACTGTCGTTCCTAATGATAAAGGTGAATTGATCCCGCAAAGAATTATTACAGGTTATAGGATGGTAATTGATTTCTGTAAATTAAATAAGGCTACTAAGAAAGATCATTACCCTTTACCTTTTATTTATCAAATGCTAGAAAGACTATCCAAACACACATTTTTGCTTTCTAGATGGTTATTCTGGTTTCTCTCAAATACCTGTGTCAGCGGGGGATCAATCAAAAACTACTTTTACTGGTCCTTTCGGTACTATTGCTTATAGACGTATGCCTTTTGGTTTATGTAATGCACCCGCTACCTTTTAAAGATGCATGATGGCTATATTCTCTGATTTTTGTGAAAAGATTTGTGAGGTATTCATGGATGACTTCTCCATTTGTGGATCCTCTTTTGATGATTGTTTGAGTAACCTTGATCGAGTTTTGCAGAGATGCGAAGACACTCGTCTCGTCCTGAATTGGGAAAAGTGTCACTTTATGGTTAATGAAGGCATTGTCTTGGGGCACAAGATTTCCAAGAGAGGTATTGAAGTTGATAAAGCTAAAGTTGATGCTATTGAAAAGATGCCCTGTCCCAAGGACATAAAAGGTATAAGAAGTTTCCTTGGTCATGCCGGTTTTATAGGAGGTTCATTAAGGACTTTTCTAAAATCTCTAGGCCTCTGACTAATTTATTGCAAAAAGATATTCCTTTTGTCTTTGATGATGATTGTGTAGAAGCATTTGAAATACTTATAAGAAATGTTTGATCACTGCACCTATTGTTCAGCCACCTGAATGGAATTTACCCTTTGAAATTATGTGTGATGCTAGTGATTATGCTGTTCCAGGGCAAAGAGTTGATAAGAAATTGAATGTTATCCAGTATGCTAGTAAGACTCTTGATACTGCCCAGAGAAATTATGCTACTACTAAAAAAGAATTCTTAGCAGTTGTTTTTGCATGTGATAAGTTTAGACCTTATATTGTTGATTCCAAAATCACTATTCACACTGATCATGCTGCTATTAAATATCTTATGGAAAATAAAGATGCTAAGCATAGGCTCATTAGATGGGTTCTCCTGCTCCAAGAATTTGATTTACATATTATTGATAGAAAGGGAGCTGAGAACCCTATTGCAGACAACTTGTCTAGGTTAGAGAATATTCTTGATGACCCACTGCCTATTGATGATAGCTTTCTTGATGAACAATTAGCGGTCGTTAATGCTTCTCGTACTGCTCCTTGGTATGCTAATTATGCTAATTACATTGTTGCTAAATTTATACCGCCTAGTTTCACATACCAGCAAAAAAAGTTCTTTTATGATTTAAGACATTACTTTTGGGATGATCCACACCTTTATAAAGAAGGAGTGGATGGTGTTATTAGATGTTGTGTGCCTGAGCATGAACAGGAACAGATCCTACGCAAGTGTTACTCTGAATCCTATGGAGGACACCACGCTGGAGATAGAACTGCACACAAGGTACTACAATCTGGTTTTTATTGGCCTACTCTCTTCAAAGATGCTCGTAAGTTTGTCTTATCTTGTGACGAATGTCAAAGAATAGGTAATATAAGTAGATGTCAAGAAATGCCTATGAATTACTCTCTTGTTATTGAACCATTTGATGTTTGGGGCTTTGATTATAAGGGACCTTTTCCTGCTTCTATTGGTTATACACATATTTGAGTTGCTGTTGATTATGTTACTAAGTGGGTAGAAGCTATTCCAACTAGTAGTGCTGATCATAACACTTCTATTAAAATGCTTAAAGAAGTTATTCTTCCGAGGTTTGGAGTCCCTAGATATCTTATGACTAATGGTGGTTCACATTTTATTCATGGTGCTTTCAGTAAGATGCTTGCTAAGTATGATGTTAATCATAGAATCACATCTCCTTATCATCCGCAGTCTAGTGGTCAAGTAGAGTTGAGCAATAGAGAGCTCAATTTAATTTTGCAAAAGACTGTCAATAGATCTAGAAAGAATTGGTCCAAGAAACTTGATGATGCATTATGGGCCTATAGAACTGCATACAGAAATCCTATGGGTATGTCTCCTTATAAGATGGTTTATGTAAAAGCATGTCATTTACCTCTTGAACTTGAACATAAAGCGTATTGGGCTATTAAAGAGATCAACTATGACTTCAAACTAGCCGGTGAGAAGAGGTTGTTTGATATTAGCTCACTTGATGAATGGAGAACCCAAGCCTATGAGAATGCCAAGCTATTCAAAGAAAAAGTCAAACGCTGGCATGACAAAAGGATACAAAAGCGTGAGTTTAACGTAGGAGATTATGTGTTATTATTCAACTCTCGTTTAAGATTTTTTGCAGGAAAACTTCTCTCTAAATGGGAAGGTCCTTATGTTATCGAGGAGGTCTATCGTTCTGGTGCCATAAAAATCAACAACTTCGAAGGCACAAGTCCGAGGGTGGTGAACGGTCAAAGAATTAAACATTATATTTCAGGTAATCCTATCAATGTTGAAACTAATGTTATTGAAACCGTAACCCCGGAGGAATACATAAGGGACACTTTCCAGAATGTTCCAGACTCCGAAAAGGAATAGGTATGTGGTACGGTAAGTAAACCGACTCCAAAACAACTCCAATGGCAATTTTTATCAGTTTTGGAATATTTAAGAATATTAGGAAGAAAGAAGTAGTCCGAAAGGGACACGAGGCCCCCACGAGAGTGGAGGGCGCGCCCACCCTTACTGGGCGCGCTCCCCTATCTCGTGGGCACCTCATGTGCCTCCTGGACTCCGTTTTCTTGCACGTTACATATTTTGGTCAGTAAAAATTCATTATTTATACTCTCGAAGGTTTTGACCACCATATCACGCAAATATCCTCTGTTTTTGTTTCGAGCTGTTCCTGTTGCAGATTAAAAGCAAGATGTCTTCTCAAGAGTTAGTTGGGGAGAGTCGGGTATCTCACCCAACACCAGGTCCAGGAGCAGATAGCGATGCTTATCACTTTGGACCATCAACGGAGGATGAGATGGAGGCTGATTTGAAAAGGATAGATGCCATGGAGGAAGATCAAGTTACCTCTCGTCTCCAAGCAGAGTTCATGATGGGGGAACTACCTAGCCTGGCTACTCCAGCTTCGGTCATCCCTTCCAACTTAGATTTCTTTCTTATGAAAATATGAAAAAGAGCTTCACTTGTTCTCCAGAAGCTATGCAGCATCCTTGGGTAAAGGTGAAGGAAATATGCCCTAGAGGCAATAAATAAGTTATTATTTATTTCCTTATTTCATGATAAATGTTTATTATTCATGCTAGAATTGTATTAACCGGAAACATAATACATGTGTGAATACATAGACAAACATAGTGTCACTAGTATGCCTCTACTTGACGAGCTCATTAATCAAAGATGGTTATGTTGCCTAACCATAGACATGTGTTGTCATTTGATTAACGGGATCACAACTTTAGGAGAATGATGTGATTGACTTGACCCATTCCGTTAGCTTAGCACTTGATCGTTTAGTATGTTGCTATTGCTTTCTTCATGACTTATACATGTTCCTACAACTATGAGATTATGCAACTCCCGTTTACCAGAGGAACACTTTGTGTGCTACCAAACGTCACAACGTAACTGGGTGATTATAAAGGAGCTCTACAGGTGTCTCCAAAGGTACATGTTGAGTTGGCGTATTTCAAGATTAGGTTTTGTCACTCCGTCGGAGAGGTATCTCTGGGCCCTCTCGGTAATGCACATCACTATAAGCCTTGCAAGCAATGTGACTAATGAGTTAGTTGCGGGATGATGCATTATGTAACGAGTAAAGAGACTTGCCGGTAACGAGATTGAACTAGGTATTGAGATACCGACGATCGAATCTCGGGCAAGTAACATACCGATGACAAAAGGAACAACGTATGTTGTTATGCGGTTCGACCGATAAAGATCTTCATAGAATATGTAGGAGCCAATATGAGCATCCAGGTTCCGCTATTGGTTATTGACCGGAAACGTGTTTCGGTCATGTCTACATAGTTATCGAACCCGTAGGGTCCACACGCTTAAGGTTTCAATGACAGTTTTATTATGAGTTTATGAGTTGTGATGTACCGAAGGAGTTCGAAGTCCCGGATGAGATCGGGGACATGACAAGGAGTCTCGAAATGGTCGAGACATAAAGATCAATATATTGGACGACTATATTCGGATATTGGAAAGGTTCCGAGTGATTCGGGTATTTTTCGGAGTACCGGAGAGTTACGGGAATCCGTATTGGGCCTTAATGGGCCATACAGGAAAGGAGAGAAAGGGCCAAAAGGCTGGCCGCACTCCTCCCCATGGACTAGTCTGAATTGGACTAGGGAGGGGGGGCACCCCCTTCCTTCCTTCTCCTTCTCCCTTCCCTTTCCTTCTCTCCTACTCCTACTACTTGGAAGGTCTCCTAGTTCTACTAGGAAAGGGGTAATCCTACTCCCAGTGGGAGTAGGACTCCCCTAGGGCGCGCCATAGAGAGGGCCGGCCCTCCCCTCCTCCACTCCTTTATATACGGGGAGAGGGGCACCCCTTGAGACACAAGTTGATCTTCGTGATCGTTCCTTAGCCGTGTGCGGTGCCCCCCTCCACCATATTCCACCTCGGTCATATCGTAACAGTGCTTAGGTGAAGCCCTGCGTCGGTAGAACATCATCATCGTCACCACGCCTTCGTGCTGACGGAACTCATCCCCGACACCCTGCTGGATCGAAGTCCGGGGATCGTCATCGAGCTGAATGTGTGCTGAACTCGAAGGTGCCGTACGTTTGGTACTTGGATCGGTCGGATCGTGAAGACGTACGACTACATCAACCGCATTGTCATAACGCTTCCACTTTTGGTCTACGAGGGTAGATGGACAACACTCTCCCCTCTCGTTGCTATGAATCACCATGATCTTGCGTGTGCGTAGGAATTTTTTTGAAATTACTACGTTCCCCAACAGTGGCATCCGAGCCAGGTTTTATGCGTAGATGTTATATGCACGAGTAGAACACAAGTGAGTTGTGGGCGATACAAGTCATATTGCTTACCAGCATGTCATACTTTGGTTCGGCGATATTGTTGGATGAAGCGGCCCGGACCGACATTACGCGTACGCTTACGCGAGACTGGTTCTACCGACGTGCTTTGCACACAAGTGGCTGGCGGGTGTCAGTTTCTCCAACTTTAGTTGAACCGAGTGTGGCTACGCCCGGTCCTTGCGAAGGTTAAAATAGCACTAACTTGACGAACTATCGTTGTGGTTTTGATGTGTAGGTAAGAACGGTTCTTGCTCAGCCCTTAGCAGCCACGTAAAATTTGCAACAACAAAGTAGAGGACGTCTAACTTGTTTTTGCAGAGCATGTTGTGATGTGATATGGTCAAGACGTGATGCTATATTTTATTGTATGAGATGATCATGTTTTGTAACCGAGTTATCGACAACTGGAAGGAGCCATATGGTTGTCGCTTTATTGTATGAAATGCAAGCGCCCTGTAATTGCTTTACTTTATCAGTAAGCGGTAGCGATAGTCATAGAAGCAATAGATGGCATAACGACAACGATGCTACGATGGAGATCAAGGTGTCACGCCGGTGACGATGGTGATCACGATGGTGCTTCGGAGATGGAGATCACAAGCACAAGATGATGATGGCCATATCATATCACTTATATTGATTGCATGTGATGTTTATCCTTTATGCATCTTATCTTGCTTTGATTGACGGTAGCATTATAAGATGATCTCTCACTAATTATGAAGAAGTGTTCTCCCTGAGTATGCACCGTTACGAAAGTTCTTCGTGCTGAGACACCACATGATGATCGGGTGTGATAGGCTCTACATTCAAATACAATGGGTGCAAAACAGTTGCACACGCGGAATACTCAGGTTAAACTTGACGAGCCTAGCATATACAGATATGTCCTCGGAACACGGAGACCGAAAGGTCGAGCGTGAATCATATAGTAGATATGATCAACATAGTGATGTTCACCATTCAAAACTACTCCATCTCACGTGATGATCGGACATGGTTTAGTTGATTTGGATCACCTGATCACTTAGATGACTAGAGAGATGTCTGTCTAAGTGAGATGTTCCAGGAATTGAAGTTAATATTTCAAGCAAATACCCGAGTTGAGAGATATGAAGTCTCCAACAAGTTCTATAGCTAAAAGATGGAGGAGAATCGCTCAACTAGTGAGCATGTGCTCAGATTGTCTGAGTACTTCAATCGCTTGAATCAAGTGGGAGTTAATCTTCCAGATAAGATAGTGATTGACAGAATTCTCTAGTCACCATCCCTAAGTTACTAGAACTTCATGATGAACTATAGTATGCAAGGGATGACGAAAACGATTCCCGAGCTCTTCGTGATGTTGAAATCAACGAAGGTAGAAATCAAGAAAGAGCATCAAGTGTTGATGATTTACAAGACCACTAGTTTCAAGAAAAGGGCAAAGGGAAAGAAAGGGAAACTTCAAGTAGAATGGCAAACAAGTTGTCACTCCTGTGAAGAAGACCAAAGCTGGACCAAAGCCTGAAACTGAGTGCTTACACTGCAAAGGAAATGGTCACTGGAAGCGGAAATGCCCTGAATATTTGGTGGATAAAAAGGATGGCAAAGTGAACAAGGGCATATTTGATATACAGGTTATTGATGTGTGCCTTACTAGTGTTTATAGTAGCCCCTGAGTATTTTATACTTGTTCGGTTGCTAAGAGTAGTAACTCGAAACAGGAGTTACAGAATAAACAGAGACTAGTTGAAGGGGATGTGACGATGAGTGTTGGAAGTAGTTCCAAGATTGATATGATCATCATCGCACACTCCCTATACTTTCGGGATTAGTGTTAAACGTAAATACATGTTATTTGGCATTTGCGTTGAGCATGAATATGATTTGATCATGTTTATTGCAATACGGTTATTCATTTAAAGTCGGGAATAATTGTTGTTCTGTTTACATGAATAAAACCTTCAGATGGTCATACACCCAATGAAAATAGTTTGTTGGATCTCGATCATAGTGATACACTTATTCATTATATTGATGCCAAAAGATGGAAAGTTAATAATGATAGTGCAACTTATTTGTGGCACTGTCGTTTGGGTCATATCGGTGTAAAGCGCATGAAGAAACTCCATAAATATGGATCTTCGGAATCACTTGGTTATGAATCATTTGATGCTTGCGAACCGTGCCTTTTGGGCAAGATGACTAAAACTCCCTTCCCCGGAACAATGGAACAAGCTACTAACTTATTGAAAATAATACATACAGATGTATGCAATCCGATGAGTGTTAAGGTTCGCGACATGTATCGTTATTTTCTGACCTTCACAGATGATTTGAGCAGATATGGGTATATCTACTTGATGAAACATAAGTCTGAGACATTTGAAAAGTTCAAAGAATTTCAGAGTAAAATGGAAAATCATCGTAACAAGAAAAAAAAAGTTTCTACGATCTGATTGTGGAGACGAATATTTGAGTTACGAGTTTGGTCTTCATTTGAAACAATGTGAAATAGTTTCGCAACTCACGCCACCTGGAACACCACAATGTAATGGTGTGTCCGAACGTCGTAATCATACTTCACTAGATATGGTGCGATCTATGATGTCTCTTATCGGTTTACCACTATCGTTTTGGGGTTATGCATTAGAGACAGCTGCATTCATGTTTAATAGGGCACCATCTAAATCCGTTGAGACGACACTGTATGAACTATGGTTTAGCAGTAAACCTAAGCTGTTGTTTCTTAAAGTGTGGAGTTGCAATGCTTATATGAAAAAAGTTTTTCAACCTGATAAGCTCGAACCCAAATCAGAGAAGTGCGTCTTCATAGAATACCCAAAGGAAACTGTTGGGTACACCTTCTATCATAGATCTGAAGGCAAAACATTCGTTGCTAAGAATGGATCCTTTCTAGAGAAGGAGTTTCTCTCGAAAGAAGTGAGTGTGAGGAAAGTAGAGCTTGATAAGGTAATTTGTACCTTCTCCCGAATTGGAAAGTAGTTCATCATAGAAATCAGTTCTAGTGATTCCTACACCAATTAGTGAGGAAGCTAATGATGATGATCATGAAACTTCAGATCAAGTTACTACAAAACCTCGTAGGTCTTCCAAAGTACAGTCCGCACCGGAGTGGTATGGTAATCCTGTTCTGGAAGTCATGTTACTAGACCATGATGAACCTACGAACTATGAGAAAGCGATGATGAGTCCAGATTCCGCGAAATGGCTTGAGGCCATGAAATCTGAGATGGGATCCATGTATGAGAACAAAGTGTGGACTTTGGTGGAGTTGTCCGATGATCGGCAAGCCATATTGTATAAATGGATCTTCAAGAGGAAGACAGATGCTGATAGTAGTGTTACTATCTACAAAGCTTGACTTGTCGCAAAAAGATTTTTGACAAGTTCAAGGTGTTGACTACAATAAGATTTTCTCAACTGTAGCGATGCTTAAGTCTGTCCGAATCATGTTAGCAATTGCCACATTTTATGAAATCTGGCAAATGGATGTCAAAACTGCATTCCTTAATGGTTTTCTTAAAGAAGAGTTGTATATGATGCAATCAGAAGGTTTTGTCAATCCTAAAGGTGCTAACAAAATATGCAAGCTCCAGCGATCCATCTATGGACTGGTGCAAGCATCTCAGAGTTGGAATATACGCTTTGATAAGTTGATCAAAGCATATAGTTTTATACAGACTTACGGTGAAGCCTGTATTTACAATAAAGTGAGTGGGAGCACTACAGCCTTTCTGATTAGTATATGTGAGTGACATATTGTCGATCAGAAATGATGTAGATTTTTTCTGGAAAGCATAAAGGAGTGTTTGAAGGGAGTTCTTTAAAAGAAAGACCTCAGTAAAGCTACTTACATATTGAGCATCAAGATCTATTGAGATAGATCAAGACGCTTGATAAGATTTTCAATGAGTACATACCTTGATAAGATTTTGAAATAGTTCAAAATGGAACATTGAAAGAAAGAGTTCTTGCCTGTGTTACAAAGGTGTGAAATTAAGTAAGACTCAAATCCCGACCACGGCAGAAAATAGAAAAGAGAATGAAAGTCATTCCCTATGCCTTAGTCATAGGTTCTATAAAGTATGCTATGCTATGCTATGTACCAGACCTATTGTATACCTTGCTCTGTATTTGGCAAGGGAGTACAGTAGTGATCTAGGAGTAGATCACTGGACATTGGTCAAGAATATCCTTAGTGAGGACTAAGGAAATATTTCTCGATTATGGAGGTGATAAGAGAGCCCGTCGTAAAGAGTTACATCAGTGCAAGCTTTCACACCGATCCAGATGACTCTAAGTCTCAATCTGGATACATATTGAAAGTGGGAGAAATTAGGTAGAGTAGCTCCGTGCAGAGCATTGTTGTCGGTCTCAAAACCGGCGGATCTCGGGTAGGGGGTCCCGAACTATGCGTCTAGGCGGATGGTAACAGGAGACAAGGGACATGATGTTTTACCCAGGTTCGGGCCCTCTTGATGGAGGTAAAACCCTACGTCCCGCTTAATTAATATTGATGATATGGGTAGTACAAGAGTGGATCTACCACGAGATCAAGGAGGCTAAACCCTAGAAGCTAGCCTATGGTATGATTGTTGTAATGGTAATAAAACCCTCCGGTTTCTATAGACACCGGAGAGGGCTAGGGTTACACAGAGTCGGTTACAATGGTAGGAGATCTACATATCCGTATCGCCAAGCTTGCCTTCCACGCCAAGGAAAGTCCCATCCGGACACGGGACGAAGTCTTCAATCTTGTATCTTCATAGTCTTGGAGTCCGGCCGATGATGATAGTCCGGTTATCCGGACACCCCCTAGTCCAGGACTCCCTCAGTAGCCCCTGAACCAGGCTTCAATGACGATGAGTCCGGCGCGCATATTGTTCGGCATTGCAAGGCGGGTTCCTTCTCCGAATAATCCATAGAAGATTGTGAACACCTGGATAGTGTCCGGCTCAGCAAAATAAATTCCACATTCCACCGTAGAGAGAATAATACACACACAGATTCAATCTGCTAACATCTTTTGTGGCATGATGTGACACCACCACCAAGCCTTTACTTGAATTGTTATTATTATACCACCTCAGCGCGTTTAGCGAAGCGGTTTCCTTGGTACGTCTTGTCGAAGCAGAGATCGTGTTCCCCTTATTCCGGGATTCCCATCAATACGGACGTGGGTAACCCAACCGCGCCATTGATTGCGGCGCTTGGGAGATAAGCGAGTTGTACCAGGCTGGTGGGGATGAATAGTCTCCGTCCGCCCATATATAAGGGGATAAGGATCAACCCTTTTTACCTACGCCTTCTTCCTCCTTTTGCTTATCCATCTCCGTGCACTCGAGCTCCAGCGCCCAAGTCCGCACATCTCGTCTCAACCTTCTCCAGCCATGTCCGGAGCGGGAGGCAAATGGATGGCCTCCTCCGTTACGGAGGGACACATCGAGAGGCTACGCGGCGCCGGATACTTGTCCCGCGACATCGTGCACCGGCTGCCCGACAAGTGGCAGCTCATCCCCACCCCCAGGCCCCATGAGAGGGTCGTATTCCTTCCCCACTTCCTCCGCGGACTGGGTTTCCCACTTCATGGCTTCGTCCGGGGGCTCATGTACTATTACGGCCTGGACTTCCACGATCTGGCGCCAAACTTCATCCTCAATATCTCGGCGTTTATCGTCGTGTGCGAGGCTTTCCTCTGCATCCAGCCCCACTTCGGCTTGTGGTTAAAGACCTTCAATGTCAAGCCGAAGGTGGTGAAGGGCGTCCAAGCAGAGTGCGGAGGCGCCATGGCGGGCAGAATGCCCAACGTCCTCTGGCTCGAGGGTGCCTTCGTAGAGTCCGTCAAAGGGTGGCAGCGGCCCCCGAGTTCAGATCTGGTATCCCCGTGCAGCTCACCTCCTGGAAAGAGAAGGGCTTGTTATGGGGAAGTTCGGGGGAGCTGACAGGACTCCAGTCCTGCCTTCAGACCCTGGTGAACAAGAAGCTTAAGCTTGTCAACGTGATCCAGGTCATGCTCATTCGCCGGATTCTCCCCTGCCAACAACGGGCTTTCAATCTGTGGGAGTTTGATCCGGCACAGCACTAGACCCTGAGCGGGCTCTTCGACACGATGTACGAAGCTGCCTGGAAGGTGCTGTTCAAGGGCGCCGAAGCTCCCGCATCCGCTACTGAAGATCGCGGATTTCGCTCGCAGCGTCCAGCTGACGAGGTAAGTAATTCTACCCTTTACGGGACACCTGTTTTCAATAGTTCAACTTTATGTGGGATCTAATCTCCCCTTTCCTTTGACAGGGCTGGATGAAGGAGGCCGAGAAGATTATCTGTCCGGCTCCCATGCCAGAAGACCCAGTAGACGCCCATCTAGCGGGGCTACTGGTTCCGGCACCACATGTGGTGCCGGAGAAGAAGGCCAAGAAGGAGGCCACGGGTACTCGAAAGAGTTCCCGTTTTCAGGTGTCCAACGACTCCGAGGCGGATTCCGCCCCCGAGGACGAGGAGAAGAGAGGGGACTCGCCCCAGGAGGGGGAGAGAGGAAGAGGTAGGCTTCCCTAATGGGGGAGGCCGAAGGGTCCAAGAGGGGAAGGACCCTTCCTCTGGACAGCTCCGCCAACGCCAACGAAGGCAATGAGGGGTGGCCCTCAAGGGCCAAGCCCCTGGCAAGATCGTAAGTATCCTGATTCTTGAATGATTTATAATTTCTCTTTTTCGCCACACAGTGTCCTTCTGATGCCACATACAACCTGTAGTCCGGCCGAGGATGATTTTCTCGCTTCTTCGAGCGGGTCCTTGGCTCCGTCGGATGTGGATTCCATTCCGACTGCCTCCACCCCTCGTGACACCGAGGACGCCGAGGTGGGGTCCCAGGAGGGGACCCGCCAGGAGGGTGAGGCTCCGGAGGTGCCACAAGGCATCCTCCCGGACTTCACTCCGGACTCCGCCCCAGAACCCGCAGTGGTTCCGGAGTCCGGCAGGCGCCCCCTTCGTAAGAAGGGCAAGACCGTGGCACCGGCGGCCTCCGTCCAACCGGAGGCTCCGCATAACTTGTTGGAGGCGCTCAACGGCGCTTCCATCGAGGGAGAACACTGCACTATCATGAGTGTGGTGATTCAGAAGGTTCAGCTCGCCAAGAGTGGGTTGACCGAGGCCTGCATCAGCCTTTTATCAGGCTTTGAGGTAAGAAGTTTTTAAAATATGTAATGTAGTACCGCATAGACAGTAGCCCCTGATGCTCGGTTCGGTGTTCGGAAAGAAAAGCCGGACTGAGGATCTAAACAGATATACGCAAGAGTTCTAAAAATTATGTTAATATGGGATTGCAGGCTGCGCTACTGACCTCTGCCGCATTGGCTGCGGAGGTCGATGCTTTGAAGCAGAACCTCGAGCAGACCGAGAACGAGCTCGGCCTTACCAAGAGGCAGCTCGAGGACAAAGAAGGTGAGTAACACCGTATTAAATTTGTACCTTACAGAAAAGGATTTTGGTTGCAATAGAAATAACAAGGATAACATGGGCACTGCAGGGGCCACGAACGAGGTGGTGACCCTGAAGGAGGCCGTGTCCGCGGCCGAACGTAATGCGGCCGCGGAACGAGCGGAGCGAGAGAAGCAGGAGGCGCGGGTGGCGGAGGTGCGGCAAGAGCTCCAGGCTCTCATGGAAAAGCATGAGAGTTTGGAGCGCAGCTCGAAGACTCGAGAGTCCGAGCTTGCCTCGGCTCTTGAAAGTGCCAAAGCCGCGAAGGCCGAGGTCCATAAGGACTTCCAGGAGATTGAGGTGGTGAAGAAAATAGCGGCGGGTAAGGCATTTTTCATGCAAAGCAAGCATGTGAGTGTGAATTACCTGTTACTTACCCGGATTCGGAGCTCTCCAGGAGTGTTTGCAGATCTGCCTCGCAGCGTGTCCGATGCCGCCGCATTTTACCGGGCCGAGGAGGGGAGCTCAACGGAGAAGGTCTTCTGGTCTCAGTATGTTGAGGCCGGACATCCGATGCCCCTTAGCGACCAGCTGAAGCAGCTGGTCGAGCTCCACAAGGTAGCCGAGCAGGCCATGAAGGGCCTCATAGTCCGGCTGTGGCCTGAAGAGGCCATGCCTGGGAGCTACCTCGGCCTCGTGCGGCGGCTGGTGGATGCATGCCCTTGGGTGGAAGTCATCAAGCGCTCCGCCTGCATCGAAGGTGCCCGTCGGGCCCTTGCCCGTGCAAAGGTGCACTGGGGCAGGCTGGATGCTGAAAGGCTTCTGACAGACGCGCCGCCGGCGGGCAAGGAGTATCGTACGCCCGAAATGTATTATAAGAGTGTCCTGAAGGGTGCCCGAAAGATTGTGGACCAGTGCCCCAAAGATGTAATATTTGAGTAGACTCGCAATGTGTTATCCTGTGCGCTTGAAAATTTTGTTCATATGCGCTAAGCAACGCTTGTTTATTTAAAATATTACCTTCTGTTTGGCCGTTTATCAAATCTGAGAGATGGCAAGTCGTCAGCTTCAGCCCCCATGCCACGAGTGCTGGGGTGTTCGGGATAAATTTGAGCACTCTTGTTCCCATATTTGGGTCCATCTAGGGAGGCGCTCAACACAACGAACTAGGCAACCGGACTTATAATGCTTGAACACTCTCACTTAGCCATAGAATTCTATAATTTTAAATTTCGGCGTAGCCTCTAGTGTTCGGAAGGCCGAATTTGGGGCGCTATCCACGCCTGGGCCGGACAGTTAGTCGGCTCATCGCTCTAAGCGGCATAAGTCTTTAGGGACTCGAAAAGACCTCTCGAACAGCGACCAGCTCTCGCCTTATCATGACGGTCAGTTTTAGCTTTCTAAACTGAGGTGTTAACCCAGCTCAACTGGGGCGCAATCGCAGTGGTTCTCCCAGTGCTACCTTAGCCGATGTAACGGAACGTAAGGTACCAAAACATGGGAGCCGGGCAAACCCAACTATTGACCCAAGACATGATTCGGAGCCGATTCATATAATGCTATAAGTTCGGGGTGCCGCACTTGTGAAAGTGTTCGGACTTGTCACACCATAATGCGGAGAACATAAGCCCCTGGTGTATTCGGCCGTACCAAAGTGTACGGATGAAAAACATCATAAATGAACATATATGTAAAAAGGGAATGCAATTATAAGCGAAAAGTGATGCATTGCTCATTCAAGGAATTCTCCCATGAGTGCAGAACGATACAAATAGTGCGGTAGGCAAGGGATTGGACTATTAGACATGTCCCCCTCCAGGGGTAGGCTGCGGGATGGTGTAATTAACAGATTTAATGCTCGTAATGGAGACCACCTGATTGTTCGTCATAGCCTTCGTTCTTCCCTGGCTGTTGCATCGTGAGTTCGGCAGATTCGCCGCCGGACAGGGTCTCTGACGAACGGAGTCTTGTGGATAAAAAGAAAAAGGGAAAGAAAAAGAACGACACACTTGTTAGCCCCTGGTGTGGTTGAGCCGCACTCTGGGCCTGTCGTGGTCGAGCCCCTCCCCCAATGCCCATGGTATCTCCAGAGCGTAATGATGTACGCGGAGAGCTGGTCTTGCAATCATGCAAGGGCTGGGGTTGGGGCCGCACTGCTACTTGTGCTCGGAACGTGCCAGGTGGTCTTGATGTATGTTGCTCCGGGCGCGTTTGGCCGTGTCCAGTTGTTCAACGGCCGGACTCGAAAGTTGCCTTAAGAGGCCGCTCTGTACTTCTGCCGCGAGAGCCGCTGTATGTTCCTCCGTTCGGAGGGAGCGTTCAGTGTTTCCGTTGACCGTGATGACTCCACGAGCGCCTGGCATCTTGAGCTTGAGGTATGCATAATGTGGCACCGCGTTGAACTTTGCAAACGCGGTTCGTCCGAGCAGGGCATGATAGCCACTGCGGAACGGGACTATGTCGAAGATTAACTCCTCGCTTCGGAAGTTATCCGGGGATCCGAAGACCACTTCCAGTGTGACTGAACCTGTACAATTGGCCTCAACACCTGGTATGACGCCTTTGAAGGTCGTCTTTGTAGGCTTAATCCTTGAGGGGTCTATGCCCATCTTGCGCACTGTATCCTGATAAAGCAGGTTCAGGCTGCTGCCGCCGTCCATCAGGACTCTAGTGAGGTGAAATCCATCGACGATTGGGTCCAAGACCAATGCGGCGAACCCGCCATGGCGGATACTGGTGGGGTGGTCCCTTCGATCGAAAGTGATCGGGCAAGAGGACCATGGATTGAACTTCGGGGTGACTGGCTCCATTACATATACGTCCCTAAGTGCACGCTTCCGCTCCCTCTTGGGTATGTGGGTTGCGTATATCATGTTTACCGTCCACACTTGTGGGGGAACCCCTTCTGTCCTCTATTGTTCGGCGGCCGGGTCTCTTCCTCGTCATCGCTATGCGACCCCTTTTCATTATGTTAGGCAATTAACTTGCCTGCCTGCTTGAATACCCAACAATCCCTGTTGGTGTGGTTAGCTGGCTTTTCGGGGGTGCCATGTATCTGGCAAGAGCAGTCGAGTATTCGGTCCAAATTAGACAGACCCGGAGTAGTTCTTTTAAATGGCTTTTTCCGCTGACCGGGTTTCGAGCCTCTGAATCCGGCGTTGACTGGCGTATCCTCAGTGTTATTGCTGTTAACGCGGCGTTTGTCTTTGTTGCGACGCGACCTGCCATTGCGGTCCTTGTAGTCTGGACTGCCAGAATTTTTACTGAGGTTGTTACTGCGGGCTAGCCAGTTGTCCTCCCCCGCACAAAAGCGGGTCATGAGCGATGTGAGGGCTGCCATGGATTTCAGCTTTTCCTGTCCTAGGTGCCGGGCCAGCCACTCGTCGCGGATGTTATGTTTGAAGGCTGCGAGGGCCTCTGCATCCGGACAGTCGACGATTTAATTTTTCTTTGTTAAGAACCGTGTCCAGAATTGTCTGGCCGATTCGTCTGGCTGCTGAATTATGTGGCTTAGGTCATCGGCGTCTGGTGGTCGCACATATGTGCCCTGGAAGTTGTCGAGAAATGCAGCTTCCAGGTCCTCCCAACACCCAATTGACTCTGCTGGCAAGCTGTTAAGCCAATGCCGAGCTGGTCCTTTAAGCTTGAGTGGGAGATACTTGATGGCGTGTAGATCGTCACCACGGGCCATGTGGATATGAAGGAGATAATCTTCGATCCAAACCGCGGGGTCTGTTGTGCCATCGTAGGATTCAATGTTCACGGGTTTAAACCCTTCGGGGATTTGATGATCCATTACTTCATCTGTGAAGCATAGTGGGTGTGCGGCGCCTCTATACTGGGCAATATCACGACGTAGCTCAAGAGAGTTGTGTCTGCTGTGTTCGGCCCGGCCGAAGTTGCTGTATCCGGTGCGACGGTAATCGTCGTGGATCGTGGGGCGCCCACGTGATCTGTAGATAGATCTTGATTATTTTGCCTTGTCCTCCAATATGTCTCGCAAGTCCGGCGCATTCCCCCGTGGCTTCGCGCTTTTCGAGCGGTGCCGGGGTACGGTTCTGGTGGAGGGTCTAGATGCCTCTCTGTCGCGGCCACGAGGTGGTCGGTCAGCCGTATTATGCGCTGGTGATGAAGGTTCGTATGCCTCCTCCTCTAATCGGGGGAGCAACTTGCGTTTTGGGTAGCTTTTGGAGGGGCGTTCAAGTTCATGTTCTTCGGCCGCGAGGACCTCGGTCCATCTGTCGGCCAGCAGGTCTTGATCAGCTTGAAGCTGTTGCTGCTTTTTCTTTAGGCTGTTTGCCGTGGCCATTAGCCTGCGTTTAAAACGCTCTTGTTCGACGGGATCCTCGGGCACGATGAATTCATCGTCGTTGAGGCTTGCCTCGTCTCCGGAGGGAGGCATGAAATTGTCCTCCTCAATCTCCTCGTCTGCCGCTCAGTCTTGAGGGCTGGCTTCTCCGTCCTCCTGCGCTGAATCTTGCTGGAGGGGGTTGTCTTCGGCACTCTCTGGAGTGTTATTATCTCCGGTGCCGGAATCTCCATTCTTGCTGTGGCGGGATTTAGAGCGGCGCCGCTGATGTCGGCGCTTTGGCTGTTTCTTAGAGGAATCTGCCTCCGCTGCTTCTTCGCCGTCTCCATCCTTTGGGATGTCCACCATGTATATGTCGTATGACGAGGTGGTCTTCCAATGCCCCGTAGGTGCTGGTTCTTGATCATCTCCGGCATCGTCGTCCATACCGTCGGTGTCTTCGGAGTCGTAGTCTAGCATGTCGGTTAGGTCGTCGACAGTGGCTACAAAGTGGGTGGTGGGAGGGTTTTGAATTTCTTTGTCGTCCGCATCCCAACCGTCCTGACCGTGGTCCCGCCAGGGCTCTCCTGATAAAGAGAGAGACTTTAGCGAATTCAGGATGTCGCCAAAGGGTGAGTGCTGAAAGATGTCCACAGCGGTGAACTCCATGATCGGCGCCCAATTGGATTTGATTGGCAGGGGCGCAGGAGGTTCGGAGTCCGGCAAGGAGTCCGGCGCCTCGGAGTCACGAGCTTTGCAAGCGACAAGGTCAGTGTTCGGCTCCATCGCCATAGAGATCACAGCCCCCGAGGCGGTGTCCAGCCACCTGTCCTCGATCTGCGCGGTCGGCTCCGAACTATGGGTCGGAGCAGACTCGTGTGCGGCCTCCAGGGCACTATCCGGTAGCAGAGCTAAATCATGTCCACCGTGACAGCGCGGCACGCTTGGTTGTGGCTCGAATCCATCGAAGATCAAGTCTCCGCGGATATCAGTCGTGAAGTTTAGGGTTCCAAACCTGACCTGACGGCCAGGGGCGCAGCTTTCAATCTGCTCCAAATGGCCAAGCGAATTAGCCCGCAGTGCAAAGCCGCCGAACACGAAGATCTGTCCTGGGAGAAAAGTCTCACCCTGGACTGCGTTGTTATTGATTGAAGAAGCCATCAAGCCTATCGGTGACGACACAGAGGAACTCTCAATGAAAGCACCAATGTCGGTGTCAAAACCGGCGGATCTCGGGTAGGGGGTCCCGAACTGTGCGTCTAGGCGGATGGTAACAGGAGACAAGGGACACGATGTTTTACCCAAGTTCGGGCCCTCTTGATGGAGGTAAAACCCTACGTCCTGCTTGATTAATATTGATGATATGGGTAGTACAAGAGTGGATCTACCACGAGATCAAGGAGGCTAAACCCTAGAAGCTAGCCTATGGTATGATTGTTGTAATGGTACTAAAACCCTCCGGTTTATATAGACACCGAAGAGGGCTAGGGTTACACAGAGTCGGTTACAATGGTAGGAGATCTACATATCCGTATCGCCAAGCTTGCCTTCCACGCCAAGGAAAGTCCCATCCGGACACGGGACGAAGTCTTCAATCTTGTATCTTCATAGTCTTGGAGTCCGGCCGATGATGATAGTCCGGCTATCCGGACACCCCCTAGTCCAGGACTCCCTCAATTGTAGACATAGAATATTTGCAAAATACATACGGCTCTGAATGTGACAGATCCGTTGACTAAGCTTCTCTCACGAGCAAAACATGATCACACCTTAGTACTCTTTGGATGTTATTTACATAGCGATGTGAACTAGATTATTGACTCTAGTAAACCCTTTGGGTGTTGGTCACATGACGATGTGAACTATGGGTGTTAATCATATACACATATGAATATTGGTGTTAAATCACATGGCGATGTGAACTAGATTATTGACTCAAGTGCAAGTGGGAGACTGAAGGAAATATGCCCTAGAGGCAATAATAAAGTTATTATTTATTTCCTTATTTCATGATAAATGTTTATTATTCATGCTAGAATTGTATTAACCGGAAACATAATACATGTGTGAATACATAGACAAACATAGTGTCACTAGTATGCCTCTACTTGACTAGCTCATTAATCAAAGATGGTTATGTTTCCTAACCATAGACATGTGTTGTCATTTGATTAATGGGATCGCATCATTAGGAGAATGATGTGATTGACTTGACCCATTCCGTTAGCTTAGAACTTGATCGTTTAGTATGTTGCTATTGCTTTCTTCATGACTTATACATGTTCCTACAACTATGAGAGTATGCAACTCCCGTTTACCAGAGGAACACTTTGTGTGCTACCAAACGTCACAGCGTAACTGGGTGATTATAAAGGAGCTCTACAGGTGTCTCCAAAGGTACATGTTGAGTTGGCGTATTTCAAGATTAGGTTTTGTCACTCCGATTGTCGGAGAGGTATCTCTGGGCCCTCTCGGTAATGCACATCACTATAAGCCTTGCAAGCAATGTGACTAATGAGTTAGTTGCGGGATGATGCATTATGTAACGAGTAAAGAGACTTGCCAGTAACGAGACTAAACTAGATATTGAGGTACCGACGATCGAATCTCGGGCAAGTAACATACCGATGACAAAAGGAACAACGTATGTTGTTATGCGGTTTGACCGATAAAGATCTTCGTAGAATATGTAGGAGCCAATATGAGCATCCAGGTTCCGCTATTGGTTATTGACCGGAAACGTGTTTCGGTCATGTCTGCATAGTTCTCGAACCTATAGGGTCCGCAAGCTTAAGGTTTCAATGACAGTTTTATTATGAGTTTATGAGTTTTGATGTACCGAAGGAGTTCGGAGTCCCGGATGAGATCGGGGACATGACGAGGAGTCTTGAAATGGTCGAGACGTAAAGATCGATATATTGGAGGACTATATTCGGATATCGGAAATGTTCCGAGTGATTCGGGTATTTTTCGGAGTATCGGAGAGTTACGGGAATTCGTATTGGGCCTTAATGGGCCATACGGGAAAGGAGAGAAGGGCCAAAAGGGTGGCCGCACCCCTCCCCATGGACTAGTCCGAATTGGACTAGGGAGGGGGGGCGCCCCCTTGCTTCCTTCTCCTTCTCCCTTCCCTTTCCTTCTCTCCTACTCCTACTACTTGGAAGGTCTCCTAGTTCTACTAGGAAAGGGGGAATCCTACTCCCGGTGGGAGTAGGAATCCCCTAGGGCGCCGCCATAGAGAGGGCCGGCCCTCCCCTCCTCCACTCCTTTATATACGGGGAGAGGGGCACCCCTTGAGACACAAGTTGATCTTCGTGATCGTTCCTTAGCCGTGTGCGGTGCCCCCCCTCCACCATATTCCACCTCGGTCATATCGTAGCAGTGCTTAGGTGAAGCCCCGTGTCAGTAGAACATCATCATCATCACCACGCCGTCATGCTGATGGAACTCATCCCCGACACCCTGCTGGATCGGAGTCCAGGGATCATCATCGAGCTGAATGTGTGCTGAACTTGGAGGTGCCGTACGTTCGGTACTTGGATCAGTCGGATCGTGAAGACGTACGACTATATCAACCGCGTTGTCATAACGCTTCCGCTTTCGGTCTACGAGGGTACGTGGACAACACTCTCCCCTCTCGTTGCTATGCATCACCATGATCTTGCGTGTGCGTAGGATTTTTTTTGACATTACTACGTTCCCCAACAAAAGGGAGCTTTGGCCGTTACGGGCAAGCTCCGTAATGAAATTATGGACCTCAAACAACAAGTCAATAAGCTCGAGGAGGAGAACCGTATCCTGAAGGGCATTATCGCCAAGAAGATCATAACACTAACCGTGAAGAAGGAGACATAATCACATCGGTATGGGCAATCCCCTTGGCAACTGCCAAGCTTGGGGGAGGTGCCCCAGTATCGTATCACCATCACACTCCTATGTTGACCATTTTATTTAGCTCGATCCTTTTAGTAGTATCTTGATCTAGTAGGTTGAAGTTTTGATATCAAGTAGTTTTGAGTTTTGCTTTGTGATCTCTTTTTGTAATCAAGTCCGTGAGCTATCTATAATAAAGATTAGTGTGGAGTCAAGGGCTTTGCTGTGTTGCTATGATCTTGATAAAGTAGAAAGAATAAAAGAGTTCATATTGATCTTATGGTTAGTGATGAATTCACACATAGAAAGTATGAGGCATAAAAATTGTTGAGAGTTGATAAACGTAGTTTTGGTCATCGCTGCAATTAATAGGAAGTGATAAGGAACGAGAGGTTCACATATAAATATATTATCTTGGACACCTTTTATGATTGGGAGCACTCATTAAGTATGACATGCTAAAAGAGTTGACGTTGGACAAGGAAGACAACGTAATAGTTTATGTTTTCTCGCATCTCAGTTAAAGTATATTGTCATTGACCTTCTAAACATGTTGAGCTTGCCTTTCCCCCTCATGCTAGCCAATTTCCTAGCACCAAGTGGAGATACTACTTGTGCTTCCAAATATCCTTAAACACAGTTTTGCCATGAGATTCCACCATACCTACCTATGGATTGAGTAAGATCCTTCAAGTAAGTTGTCATGTTGCAGGAAATAAAAATTGCTATCTAAATATGTATGACTTATTAGTGCAGAGAAAATAAGCTTTGTACGATCTTGTTGTGGAAGTAATAAAAGTGACGGACTGCATAATAAAGGTCCACATACAAGGGGCAATATAAAGTGACGTTCTTTTGCATTAAGATTTTGTGCATCCAACCCTAAACGCACATGACAACTTCTGCTTCCCTCTGCGAAGGGCCTATCTTTTACTTTATGTTTTTACTTTATGCTTGAGTCCAGGTGATACTCGCCTTTCCCTTTTTCATTTTATCCTTTGGCAAGCTCCTCGTGTTTGAAAGATCCTGATATATATATATATATATATATATATATATATATATATATATATATATATATATATATATATATATATATATATCCAATTGGATGTAGGTTAGCATGGGCTATTATTGTTGACATCACCTAAAGGTGAATACGTTGGGAGGCAACACAATAAGCCCCTATCTTTCTCAGTGTCCGGCTAAAACTCCATAACCTTAGCAACTGTAGAAGACTACAAGATAGTTGAGTATGTGAACTTGCTGAAAAGCTCTATTATTGACTCTTTCTGATGTTATGATAAATTGCAATTGCTTCAGTGACTAAGATTATAGTTTTTTAGTTCTCAATGAAGTTTTTGAACCATATTTGACATTGTGAATTGATTGTTACTTGAGCATAAGAAATCATATGATAAAATCTATATATGTTGTTGTTGTAAGAATGATCATGATGCCCTCATGTCCGTATTTTATTTTTATCGACACCTCTATCTCTAAACATGTGGACATATTTTTCGATATTGACTTCTGCTTGATGACAAGCGAGGTCTAAGCTTGGGGTAGTTGATACGTCTGATAGGTCTCCATCGTATCTATAATTTTTGATTGTTCCATGCCAATATTATTCAACTTTTATATACTTTTGGCAACTTTTTATACTATTTTTTGTGACTAACATATTGATCCAGTGCCCAGTGCCAGTTCCTGTCTGGTGCATGTCTTATGTTTCGCAGAAACCCCATATCAAACAGAGTCCAAACGGGATAAAAACGGTCGGAGATTTTTTTGGAATATTTATGATTTTTGGGAAGTAAAATCAATGCGAGACGCTGCCCGAGGGGGACAGGAGATAGGGGGTGCGCCCCAGGGAGGCAGGCGCGCCCTGGACTCTCCTGCCCCCCCCCCCCGTAAGGCGGTTGACGCTCTTCTTTTGCCGCAAGAAAGCTAATTTTATGAGAAATATCTGGACGAAAAATTCACCCCAATCGGAGTTACGGATCTCCGGATATTAAAGAAACGGTGAAGGGGTAGAATCTGAGAACACAGAAATAGAGAGATAGATCCAATCTCGGAGGGGCTCTCGCCCCTCCCACGCCATGGGAGCCAAGGACCAGAGGGGAAACCCTTCTCCCATCTAGGGAGGAGGTCAAGGAAGAAGAATAAGAAGGGGGGCTCTCTCCCCCTTGCTTCTGGTGGCGCCGGAGCGTTGCCGGGGGCCATCATCATCACCGCGATCTTCACCAACAACTTCACCGCCTTCATTACCAACTTTTCCTCTCTATGCAGCGGTGTAACCTCTCTCTTACCCGCTGTAATCTCTACTTAAACATGATGCTCAACGCTATATATTATTTCCCAATGATGTATGGCTATCTTATGATGTTTGAGTAGATCCGTTTTGTCCTATGGGTTAATTGGTGGTCGTGATTGGTTTGAGTTGCATGTTTTATTATTGGTGCTGTTCTATGGTGCCCTCCGTGTCGCGCAAGCGTGAGGGATTCCCGCTGTAGGGTGTTGCAATGCGTTCATGATTCGCTTATAGTGGGTCGCGTGAGTGACTGAAACACAAACCCGAGTAAGGGGATTGTTGCGTATGGGATAAAGGGGACTTGATGCTTTAATGCTATGGTTGGGTTTTACCTTAATGAATCTTTAGTATTTGCGGATGCTTGCTAGAGTTCCAATCATAAGTGCATATGATCCAAGTAGAGAAAGTATGTTAGCTTATGCCTCTCCCTCAAATAAAATTGCAATAGTGATTACCGGTCTAGTTATCGATTGCCTTGGACAAATAACTTTCTCGTAACAAAAAGCTCTCTACTAATATTTACTTTATTGCATCTTTATCTAAACATACCCTAGCTTTTATTTACATGTTCTTTATTGTCTTGCAAATCTATCCTATCACACCTACAAAGTACCTCTAGTTTCATACTTGTTCTAGGTAAAGCGAATGTCAAGCGTGCGTAGAGTCGTATCAGTGGCCGATAGGACTTGAGAGAGTATTTATTCTACCTTTAGCTCCTCGTTGGGTTCGACACTCTTACTTATCGAAAGAGGCTACAACTATCCCGTATACTTGCGGGTTATCAAGACCTTTTTCTGGCGCCGTTGCCGGGGAGTCATAGCGTGGGGTGAATATTCTCGTGTGTGTGCTTGTTTGCTTTATCACTAAGTAATTTTTATTTGCTGTTCTTAGTTGTTCTCTATCTTTAGTTATGGATATGGAACACGAAATACCAAAAAAATTAGGTGTACTTGCTACTCATGGAGATGGGGAACCTCCTAAAACCCTCGATGCTCGTTATGTTCAAGATATTATGTACTACTTTGATAATCCTGAGAAAACCCAACTCAATTATGTTATGGGAGTAACATTGGATCAACGTGAATACTTTAGTGATTATCGCTTGACACAAAAGGGAAACTATTATGGGATCAAATTCAACTATTGAAGTGGTATGCTAGGAAACTATGCTTGATGCATGATTATACTTGCTGCTCTAGGATGAAGTCTCCACACCTTCCCTTTTCATGCAAATTCAATGATAATAAAACCTTAGCTTCTTATGCTAATGGTATCTTTTATTACTATGATGTGGAACAAATAGAAGAATTTGTTGCTTTTATGGGTGCTTATGACGTTGAACCTATGTTTAAAGCGTTTGATGATTTTGGTGATTCAGTTTATAGACCAGAAAATCTTGCTATACTTAGATATTGCTATGAAAATTATGAATACAATTACAATATTAATGCATTTATTGAGAAAGTCTCTGTTGTCCAAGAAGAGACTAATATTTTGCAGGAAGCTATGGAAGAAGAAATTGATGAAACAGTGAGCTCACTGGATGAAAAAGATGATGAGGAGAGCGAAGAACAAAAGGAGGAAGAGCGGATTAGCTACCCGTTCCCACCTTCTAATGAGAGTAACCCTCCAACTCATACATTATTTAATTCCCCTTCGTGCTTACCGAAGGATGATTGCTATGATGATTGCTATGATCCCGTTGATTCTCTTGAAATATCCCTTTTTGATGATGCTTGCTATGCTTGTGGCCAAGATGCCAATATGAATTATGATTATGGAGATGAACTTGCTATAGTTCCTAATGTTAAACATGAAATTGTTGCTATTGCACCCACGCATGATAGTCCTATTATCTTTTTGAATTCTCCCAACTACACTATATCAGAGAAGTTTGCGCTTAGTAAGGATTATATTGATGGGTTGCCTTTTACCATTGCACATGATAATTTTGATGAATGTGATATGCATGTGCTTGCTGCTCCTACTTGCAATTATTATGAGAGAGGAACTATGTCTCCACCTCTCTATGTTTCCAATACGATAGAATTGCAAGAAACTGCTTATACTATGCATTGGCCTTTACTTGGTGTGCATGAATTGTTCTTTTATGACATGCCGATGCATAGGAAGAGAGTTATACTCCGTTGTTGCATGATATATGTTACTTTGTGCTCACTACTAAATTACAAATCATTGTTAATTAAAATTGGCTTTGATATACCTTGGGATCTGGGTGGATTCATTAGTTGAGCACTAAATGCCTAGCTTAATGGCTTTAAAGAAAGAGCTGCCAGGGAGACAACCCGGAAGTTTTAGAGAGTCATTTATTTCTGTTGAGTGCTTTGATATAGTTTAAAAACAAAAAAATAAAGAGGGGAACCCAAAACTTTTCAAAAAGGAAAGTGAAAGTGAGAGAGACAAGCATTGTTGAAGTGGGAGAGCTCTTTGAACTTTGTTCATGCTCACGGAAACTTTGTGAATCTTGATTACAGAAACTTTTCATAAAAAATAATTATCCCCTTGTATAATTTCATTGTATTATAAAAATAATGTGCTTAGGTTTGCCTTTAGGATGTTTACAATGCTTGTTGGTTTGTACGGTGCTGGACAGAAACTTTGGCTGTAGTGCGCGATTTTACATTTTTAACTGGAACGTCAAATGGTTCTGATTCCTTTTGCAATGTATTTCTATACAACTTTTTTATTGTACCTAATTTTTGTAGAATTTTTGGGTTACCAGAAGTATGGTGGATGTTCAGATTGCTACAGACTGTTCTGTTTTTGACAGATTCTGTTTTTGATGCATAGTTTGCTTGTTTTGATGAATCTATCAATTTATATTAGTGGATTAAGCCATGGAAAAGTTATATTACAGTAGACACAATGAGAAAACAAAATATGAATTGGTTTGCAACAGTACTTAGAGTGGTGATTTGCTTTATTATACTAACGGATCTTACCGAGTTTTCTGTTGAAGTTTTGTGTGGATGAAGTGTCTAAACGAGGATGTCTCGATATGAGGAAAAGGAAGAGAGGCAAGAGCTCAAGCTTGGAGATGCCTGAGGCACCCCAAGTAAATATTCAAGGAGACTCAAGCGTCTAAGCTTGGGGATGCCCCGGAAGGCATCCCCTCTTTCTTCAACAAGTATCGGTATGTTTTCGAATTCGTTTCGTTCATGCATTATGTGCAAGTCTTGGAGCGTCTTTTGCATTTATTTTTCACTTTGCTTTTATGCAACATGCTGGTATGAGATAGTCCTTGGTTGTTTTATAGAATGCTCATTGCACTTCACTTAAATCTTTTGAGTATGGCTTTATAGAATGCTTCATGTGCTTCACTTATATCATTTGGAGTTTGGATTGCCTGTTTCTCTTCAAATAGAAAACCGCCATTTGTAGAATGCTCTTTTGCTTCACTTATATTTGTTAGAGCATGGGCATATCTTTTGTAGAAAGAATTAAACTCTCTTGCTTCACTTATATCTATTTAGAGAGATGACAGGAATTGGTCATTCACATGGTTAGTCATAAAATCCTACATAAACTTTTAGATCGCTGAATATGATATGTTTGATTCCTTGCAATAGTTTTGCGACATAAAGGTGGTGATATTAGAGTTATTATAGTGGGTGATTGTGGATTAGTAGAAATACTTGTGTTGAGATTTGTGATTCCCGAATCATGCATGTATGGTGAACCGCTTTGTGATGAAGTTGGAGCACAATTTTATTTATTGATTGTCTTCCTTATGAGTGGCGGTCAGGGACGAGCGATGGTCTTTTCCTACCAATCTATCCCCCTAGGAGCATGGGCGTAGTACTTTGTTTTCAATGGCTTGTAGATTTTTGCAATAAGCATATGAGTTCTTAATGACTAATGTTGAGTCCATGGATTATACGCACTCTCACCCTTCCACCATTGCTAGCCTCTCTTGTGCCGCGCAACTTTCGCCGGTACCATACACCCACCTATCATGGCATTTCCATAGCCATTCCGAGATATATTTCCATGCAACTTCCATCATCATCATATACATGACTTGAGCATTCATTGTCATATTGCTTTGCATGATCATAAGATAGCTAGCATGATGTTTTCATGGCTTGTCCGTTTTTTGATGCCATTGCTACGCTAGATCATTGCACATCCCGGTACACCACCGGAAGCATTCATATAGAGTCATATCTTTGTTCTAGATATTGAGTTGTAAGTAAATAAAAGTGTGATGATCATCATTATTAGAGCATTGCCCCAGTGAGGAAAGGATGATGGAGACTATGATTCCCCCACAAGTCGGGATGAGACTCTGAACTTTATGAAAAATAAAAGAGGCCAAAGAAGCCCAAATAAAAAAAGAGGCCAAAGAAGCCCACCAAAAAAAGAAAAAAAAAGAAAAAAAGAGAAAAAAAAGAAAAAATGAGAGAAAAAGGGAGAAGGGGTAATGCTACTATCCTTTTACCACACTTGTGCTTCAAAGTAGCACCATGTTCTTCATAGAGAGAGCCTCCTATGCTTTCACTTTCATATACTAGTGGAAATTTTCATTATAGAACTTGGCTTGTATATTCCGATGATGGGCTTCCTCAAATGCCCGAGGTCTTCATGAGCAAGCAAGTTGGATGCACACCCACTTAGTTTTCACTTTGAGCTTTCATACACTTATAGCTCTAGTGCATCCGTTGCATGGCAATCCCTACTCACTCACATTGGTATCTATTGATGGGCATCTCCATAGCCCGTTGATACGCCTAGTCGATGTGAGACTTTCTCCTTTTTTTCTCCACATAACCCTCACCATCATTTTCTATTCCACCTATAGTGCTATATCCATGGCTCACGCTCATGTATTGCGTGAAAGTTGAAAAAGTTTGAGATTATTAAAGTATGAAACAATTGCTTGGCTTGTCATCAGGGTTGTGCATGATTAAATACTTTGTGCGATGAAGAGAGAGCAACAGCCAGACTATATGATTTTGTAGGGATAACTTTCTTTGGCCATGTTGTTTTGAAAAGACATGATTGCTTTATTGGTACGCTCGAAGTATTATTGTTTTTATGTCAAATGATAGACTATTGCTTTGAATCACTCGTGTCTTAATATTCATGCCATGATTAGACATATGATCAAGATTATGCTAGGTAGCATTCCACATCAAAAATTATCTTTTTTATCATTTACCTACTCGACGACGAGCAGGAATTAAGCTTGGGGATGCTGATACGTCTCCGTCGCATCTATAATTTTTGATTGTTCCATGCCAATATTATTCAACTTTGATATACTTTTGGCAACTTTTTATACTATTTTTTGGGACTAACATATTGATCCAGTGCCCAGTGCCAGTTCCTGTCTGTTGCATGTTTTATATTTCGCAGAAACCCCATATCAAACAGAGTCCAAATGGGATAAAAACGGATCGAGATTTTTTTGGAATATTTATGATTTTTGGGAAGTAAAATCAACGCGAGACGGTGCCCGAGGGGGCCAGGAGATAGGGGGCGTGCCCCAGGGAGGCAGGTGCGCCCTGGACTCTCCTACCCCCCGTAAGGTGGTTGACGCTCTTCTTTTGCCGCAAGAAAGCTAATTTTATGAGAAAGATCTGGGCGAAATATTCACCCCAATCGGAGTTACGGATCTCCGGATATTAAAGAAATGGTGAAGGGGTAGAATCTGAGAACATAGAAACAGAGAGATATATCCAATCTCGGAGGGGCTCTCGCCCCTCCCACACCATGGGAGCCAAGGACCAGAGGGGAAACCCTTCTCCCATCTAGGAAGGGTCAAGGAAGAAGAAGAAGAAGGGGGGTTCTCTCCCCCTTGCTTCCGGTGGCGACGGAGCGCTGCCGGGGGCCATCATCATCACCGCGATCTTCACCAACAACTTCACCGCCTTCATTACCAACTCTTACTCCCTCTATGCAACGGTCTCTTACCCGCTGTAATCTCTACTTAAACATGATGCTCTCTACTAATATTTACTTTATTGCATCTTTATCTAAACATCCCCTAGCTTTTATTTACATGTTCTTAATTATCTTGCAAATCTATCCTATCACACCTACAAAGTACCTGTAGTTTCATACTTGTTCTAGGTAAAGCAAACGTCAAGCGTGCGTAGAGTCGTATCAGTGGCCGATAGGACTTGAGAGAGTATTTGGTCTACCTTTAGCTCCTCGCTGGGTTCGACAATTTTACTTATCGAAAGAGGCTAGAACTATCCCGTATACTTGCGGGTTATCAATGTCCATTTTGCATCGTGCTTTTATATCAATATTTATTGCATTATGGGCTGTTATAACAAATTATATATCAATACTTATGGCTATTCTCTCTTATTTTACAAGGTTTACCATGAAGAGGGGGAATGCCGGCAGCTGGAATTCTGGCTGAAAAAGGAGCAAACATTGGAAACCTATTCTGCACTGCTCCAAAAATCCTGAAACTCCACGAAACCTATTTTTGGAATTAATAAGAACTATTGAGCAGAAGAAATACATCGGGGTGCCCACACCCTGTCCAGGAGGGTGGGGGCGCGCCCACCCCTACTGGGCGCGCCCCCTGTCTCCTGGGCCCCCTGGTGGCCCCCCGATGTCCATCGTCTGCTATATGAGGGCTTTTACCCTGGAAAAAATCGTGGGCAAGATTACGGGACGAAACTCCGCCGCCACGAGGCGGAACCTTGGCGGAACCAATCTAGGGCTCCGGCGGAGCTGTTCTGCCGGGGACACTTCCCTCCGGGAGGGGGAAATCATCACCAACGTCATCACCAATGATCCTCTCATTGGGAGGGGGTCAATCTCCATCAACATATTCGCCAGCACCATCTCCTCTCAAAACCCTAGTTCATCTCTTGTATCCAATCTTGTATCAAAACCACAAATTGGTACCTGTGGGTTGCTAGTAGTGTTGATTACTCCTTGTAGTTGATGCTAATTGGTTTACTTGGTGGAAGATCATATGTTCAGATCCTTAATGCATATTATTACTCCTCTGATTATGAACATGAATATGCTTTGTGAGTAGTTATGTTTGTTCCTGAGGACATGGGTGAAGTCTTGCTATTAGTAGTCATGTGAATTTGGTATTCGTTCGATATTTTGATAAGATGTATGTTGTCTTTTCCTCTAGTGGTGTTATGTGAACCTCGACTACATGACACTTCACCATTATTTGGGCCTAGAGGAAGGCATTGGGAAGTAATAAGTAGATGATGGGTTGCTAGAGTGACAAAAGCTTAAACCCTAGTTTATGCGTTGCTTCGTTAGTGGCTGATTTGCATCCATATGTTTAATGTTGTGGTTAGGTTTACCTTAATACTTCTTTTGTAGTTGCGGATGCTTGCAATAGGGGTTAATCATAAGTGGGATGCTTGCCCAAGTAAGGGCAGTACCCAAGCACTGGTCCACCCACATATCAAATTATCAAAGTACCGAACGCGAATCATATGAACGTGATGAAACTAGCTTGACGATAATTCCCATGTGTCCTCGGGATCTCCTTTCTCATTATTAGAAATTGTCCAGACTTATCCTTTGCTACATAAAGGATTGGGCCACCTTGCTGCACTTTATTTACTTTGTTTACTTATTACTCGTTACAATTTATCTTATCACAAAACTATCTATTACCTATAATTTCAGTGGTTGCTGAGAAAACCCTACTGAAAACCGCTTATCATTTCCTTCTGCTCCTCGTTGGGTTCGACACTCTTACTTATCGAAAGGACTAGTCACCATCCAGGTGGGCATAACCCGGCGCGCCATGAGGCCCTTAACTTGGTAGATCAAGACAGAATACGTCAAGAGGCGGAGTGAGCGGCTCAGCAGGCGGCTCAGTTGACAGCTTACCAGCCGTATCTGGCTTATCCGACGACTTCTATCGAGGCAGGTGTGGCCACCAGGACCGGAGGAGTCCCCTGTCTAGTGCCGGCTCTATGTAACTGTGTTTGCCCAAAGACTTTAAGGGATCTAGGAAGGTGCCGAATTACACGGCCGACTTACAGCCCGAGGGGTGGATTGAAAGTTACGAGATGGCTATGGAGTTGTTGGAGGTTAGTGATGCTACAATGGCTAAGTCATTTACCATGATGTTGGATGGGACCGCCCGCACCTGGTAGAAAGGCCTGCCACCTAACTCAATTAGTTCACGGGCAGAGCTAAAGTCCCGGTTCATCCAGAATTTTAAAGACATGTGCAAGCAGCCCATGTCGATTATGGATCTGACGAATTGCAAGAAAGAGGAGGGCGAGTCTACAACCCATTGGGTGTGCTGGGTTAAAGCCATAATACATTCATCTGATAAGATGGATGCCAGCTCTGCAGTCTTAATGTTGGAGAAAAATTGCCGTTTCTTGCCTCCGAAACAAAAGCTGGGGCGGCTCAAGCACGACTGTAATGATATGGGCACACTGATGGTGGCTCTAGCTAAGTACGCAGACTCTATTAGTGCCAAGGATCCCGAGTCTGATGATGACAAGGAAGGGAAGGGAAAGAAGAATGGTAACGGCAAAGGCCCTCAGCACAACCCGGCAAATCAAGGAGGTAATAAACGTAAGGCTGATGGTAGTTTGGATTTTGTGGCTAACACTAGTGCGCAGGTAACAACCAACGGCACGAAGGGAGGCCACCTCCCCGGTCTAGAGGGTCAGGCCCCATACTTGAGCAATTGTTGAACGAGCCCTGTCCGAGGCATGACACTCAGCAGAAGCCGGCTACCCATTTATGGAAGGACTGTATGATCATGAAGGCCTTCCAAAATTCCAACATGTTTGATGGTAACAACGGGCAGGGCGGCAGCTCAGGTGGCGGCGGTTTTCATGGCCCAGACGGCGGGTCAAATCCCAATTTCGAAAACTCCCAAGGCAACCAAGGTGGGTATAAGCAGTAGTCTATCCAGCAACAGCAGCAAGGTGGATACCAGAGCAATCCAAAGCAGTTGAATAGTGGGCAATATCACGTGTTTACCACCAGTTTATGTAAATGAGACTAGAAGCTTCATAAGAGGGTTGTGAATGCTGTTGAGCCGGCAATTCCACGTTACCTGAGATGGTATGAGCAGCCTATTCTGTGGAGTAGGGAGGATCAACCTCCCCGGGTTGATAATCCGGGTCACTTAGCTCTAGTGGTGGCCCCTCAGGTGGGGGGATATAAATTGACCAAGGTACTCATGGATGGAGGCAGCAGCATCAATATCCTCTATTATGAGACCTTCCGTCGCATGGGGCTAACCGGTAAGAGCCTTAGGCAGTCCAACACTATCTTCCATGGAGTCGTGCCTGGCAAATCGGCGTATCCAGTCGGTAAGATCGAATTGGAGGTAGCTTTTGGAGATGAATATGACTCCAGAGCCGAGAAATTGACGTTTGAAGTAGTCAAGATCAAGAGCCCGTACCATGCTCTGTTTGGACGACCAGCTTATGCCAAATTTATGGCACGGCCGTGTTATGTGTACTTGCAGCTCAAAATGTCGGGTCATAAGGGAACCATTACGATACATGGGAGCCAGAAGGTGGCCTTGGAATGTGAAGAAGGTGACACGGTTTATGCTGAGTCGGTCTATGCAACAGAAGAGTTGAAATTCTACAAGGACAATGTTGACCCGGCGGATATGACATCTTTAAAGAAGCCAACCACAGAACATGAGCTGGTCATGAAGTTTAAGTCGGCCGATGATACTAAGCTTATCGATTTCGTTCCAGGCGACTCATCCAAACAGCTCAGTATCAGCGCTAATTTGGATTGCAAATAGGAAAGCGCGCTCATCGAGTTCATCCATGAGAACCAGGACATTTTTGCATGGAAACCTTCTGACATGCCAGGTGTACCGAGAGAACTCGCTGAGCACACTCTTAATATTGATCCAAAGTTTAAGCCGGTCAAGCAGTTTCTTCGGTGATTCAATGAAGAGAGGCGGAAGGCCATTGGTGAGGAAGTAGCCCGGCTCTTAGCAGCTGGGTTCATCATTGAAGTGTTTCATCCAGAGTGGTTGGCTAACCCGGTGCTTGTGCTTAAGAAGAACGGCACTTGGCGCATGTGTGTGGATTACACAGATTTAAACAAGGCTTGTCCGGTTGATCCTTTGGCTCTCCCTCTTATTGATCAAATCATTGATGCTATGGTGGGTTATGAGCGTTTTAGTTTTTTGGATGCTTACTCTGGTTATCATCAGATCAAGATGGCAGTTGTCGGTGTCAAAACCGGCGGATCTCGGGTAGGGGGTCCCGAACTGTGCGTCTAGGTGGATGGTAACAGGAGACAAGGGACACGATGTTTTTACCCAGGTTCTGGCCCTCTCGGTGGAGGTAAAACCCTACTCCTGCTTGATTAATATTGATGATATGGGTAGTACAAGAGTTGATCTACCACGAGATCGGAGAGGCTAAACCCTAGAATCTAGCCTATGGTATGATTGTTGTTCGTCCTACGGACTAAAACTCTCCGGTTTATATAGACACCGAGGAGGGCTAGGGTTACACAGAGTCGGTTACAATGGGAGGAGATCTTCATATCGTATCGCCAAGCTTGCCTTCCACGCCAAGGAAAGTCCCTATCCGGACACGGGACGAAGTCTTCAATCTTGTATCTTCATAGTCCGGGAGTCCGGCCAAAGGTCATAGTCCGGCCATCCGGACATCCCCTAATCCAGGACTCCCTCAGTAGCACCTGAACCTGGCTTCAATGACGACGAGTCCGGCGCGCAAATTGTCTTCGGCATTGCTAGGCGGGTTCCTCCTCCGAATACTTCATAGAAGATGTTGAACACAAGGATAGTGTCCGGCTCTGCAAAAATAAGTTCCACATACCACCGTAGAGAGAATAATTTCCGCACAAATCTAATCTGCTGACGTATTCCGCAGCGTGACATCATGCCACGGTCAAGCCTTTATTCGAATCATTTTACTGTTCCACCTCAGCGTGTTTAGCGAGGCGGTTTCCTTGGCACGTCTTGTCGAAGCAGAAATCGTGTCCCCTTATTCCAGGATTCTCATCAATATGGGCGTGGGTAACCCAACCGCGCCATTAACCGTGGCGCTTGGGGGATAAGCGAGTTTGATTAGGCCGGTGGGGGCTCGTAGTTTCGGCCGCCCATATAAGGGGATAAGATTCTACCCTTTCCATTTACGCCTTCTTCCTCCTTTGCCTATCCGTCCCTGCGCACTCGAGCTCCAACGCCCAAGCCCGCACTTCCCACCTCAACCTTCTCCAATCATGTCCGGAGCGGGAGGTAGATGGATGGCCTCCTCCGTCACGGAGGGGCAAATCAAAAAGTTGAGGAAGGCCGGATACTTGTCTAACGACATCGCGCACCGGCTTCTAGATGAGGGGCAACTCATCCCCACCCCTAGGCCCCATGAGAGGGTTGTATTTCTTCCCCATTTCCTCCGCGGACTGGGCTTTCCTCTTCACCCGTTCGTCCGGGGGCTCATGTTCTACTACGTCCTGGACTTCCACGATCTGGCCCCGAACTTCGTCCTCAACATCTCGGCGTTTATCATCGTGTGCGAGGCCTTCCTCCGTATCCAGCCTTATTTTGGCCTATGGGTGAAGATCTTCAGCGTCAAGCCGAAGGTTGTGGGTGGCGCCAAGCGGAGTGCGGAGGCGCCATGGTGGGCAAGATAGCCAACGTTACATGGCTCGAGGGCGCCCTCGTAGAGATCATCAAAGGGTGGCAATTAGGGTGGTTCTATATCACCGAGCCGCGTGACCCTAAATGGGCAGCAGCCCCCGAATTCCGATCTGGCATCCCCACGCGGCTCACATCTTGGAAAGAGACGGGCCTGTCATGGGGTAATTCGGCAGAAGTGACCGGACTTCAAACCTGCATCAAGGACCTGATCGGCAGGAAGGTTAAACTTGTCACCGTGGTCCAGGTCATGCTCTTCCGCCGGATTGTACCGTGTCAACGACGGGCTTTCAATTTGTGGGAGTTCGACCCAGCCCAGCACCAGACTCTGTCCCGGCTCTTTGACACAAAGCACAAGGATGCCTGGAAGGTGCTATTCAAGAGCTCCGAGGTCTCCCCTCCCGTCACCGAGGATCGCGGATTCTGCACCAAGTGCCAAGCCAACGCGGTGAGCTTAATTTTCCCATTTCGGTGTATTTTCTTTCACATAGTTTGACTCTATGCAGGATGTAAACTCCCTTACCTTTGACAGGACTGGCTGAAGAAGTCCGGGCAGGTCAACTGTCCGGCTCCTTTGCCCGAAGACCCAGCGGATGCTCGTCTAACCAAGCTGTTAGTTCCGGCACCTCACGTGGTGTCGGATTCATCGCCCGACAACCCCGAGGCGCCCTCCGCCTCTGAAGACGAGGAGGAGGAAGAAGAAGCCTCTCCTCCTCCAACGGGGGGAGGAAAGAAAAGGAAGGCCGCCCCAACTGGGGAGGCCGGAGGGTCCAAGAAGGGGAAGACCCTTCTGCCGGACTACGCCTCTGATGCCGAAGACGGCGGGGAAGAATGCCCATCCAGGGTCAAGCCCCTGGCAAAATCGTAAGTGTCCGGTTACTCGAATGACCTACGTCACTCCTCTAGTATTCGGTAATTTCTAACGCCGAATTTAAACATGCAATCCGCCCAGAGCTCAGCTCGGTGATTCATCGAGCGGCTCCCTGAATTCTTCGTATGTGAACAACACTTCACTTCTGACGGCCTCCTCCCCTCTCCCTGCGGACGACGCCAGGGTGGGGTCCCGAAGGGGACCGAACCAGGAGGAGGTGGTCCTGGAGGCGCCTCAAGGCGACCTCCCGGACTCCAGGCCCAAAGGGGGTAAAGCCCCAGAGGGATCTAAGTCCGGCCCCGGGCCGAACACTGCTCCGGAACCATCAACGGTTCCAGAGTCCGACAGGCGGCGCCTTCATAAGAAGGGCAATCCTATGACGCCGGCGACCTCCATCCACCCGGAGGCGCCGGAAAATTTGCAGGAGGTGCTTAACGGCGCCTCCATCGACGAGGAACACCGCACTGTTATGAGTGTGGTGATTCAAAAGGTTCAGTCCGCAAAGAGCAGGCTGAAAGAAGCCTGTACAAGTCTATTAACTAGCTTTGAGGTATGTGTTTGAAACATATAAAAATATTTACCGCATAGACAGTAGCCCCTGATGCTCAATTCGGCGTTCGGAAAGAAAAGCCGAGCTGAGGATCTAAAAAGATATACGCAGGAGTCTAACATAAATGTGTCAATATGGGAATGCAGGCTGCGCTCCTGACCTCTGCCGCACTGACTGTGGAGGTCAATGCATTGAAGGAGAGCCTCGATCGGTCCGAGAACGAGCTCGGCCGTGCCAAGAAGCAGCTCGAGGACAAGGAGGGTATGTAGTACCGCATGTAAATGTATATAGAAATACTTGGTTGCAAATAATGATAGGACCAACATAAATGTTGCAGGGGCCACGACCGAGGTGGCGACCCTGAAGGAGGCGGTCTCCAAGGCTGAAAATAGTGCGGCCTTGGAGCGAACCGAGCGAGAGAAGCAGGAGGCGCGGGTGGCGGGGTGCAGCAAGAGCTCCAGGCTCTCGTGGAAAAACACGAGAGTTTGGAGCGTGACTCGAAGACTCGAGAGTCCGAGCTCGCCTTGGCTCTTGAGAGTGCCAAAACCGCTAAGGCCGAATCCCAGAAGGCCCTCTAGGAGATCAAGGCGATGAAGAAGATAGCGGCGGGTAAGGCATTCTTTATGCAAAGCAATAATATAAAAGTAAATTATCTGTTACTTACCCGGATCCGGAGCTCTCCAGGAGCGTTCGCCGATCTGCCCCGTAGTGTGTCTGATGCTGCCGCGTTCTACCAAGCCGAGGAGGGGAGCTCGACGGAAAAGGTGTTCTGGTCTTAGTATGCTGAGGCCGAACATCCGGTGCCCCTGAGCGACCAACTGAAGCAGCTGGTCGAGCTCCACAAGGTGGCCGAATAGGTCATGAAGGGCCTCATAGTTCGGCCGTGTCCTGGAGAGGCCATGCCTGGGAGCTAATTCGGTCTGGTGCGGCGGCTGGTGGTCGCATGTCCGTGGATTGAAGTCATCAAGCACTCCGTCTATATTGAAGGTGCCCGTCGGGCCCTTGCCCGTGCTAAAGTGCACTGGGGCAAGTTGGACGCGGAGAAGCTTTTGACGGACGCGCCACCGCCGGGCAAGGAGTATCGCACACCCGAGATGTATTATAAAGGCGTCCTGGAGGCTGCCCGCCTTATAGCGGATGAGTGCTCCAAAGATGTAATTTTTGAGTAGACTCGCATTTGTTATCCTGTACGCTGAAAACTTTGTTCATGTGCGTTAAGCAACGCTTGTTAATTTAAAATATTGCCTTCTGTGCGGCCGTTTATCAAATCTGAGAGATGCAAGTCGTCGGCTTCTACCCCCATGCCACGAGTGATGGGGTGTTCGGGATAAACCTGAGCGCTCTTGTTCCCATTCTTGGGTCCATCTAGGGAGGCGCTCAGCACAACGAACCAGGCCATCGGACTTATAATGCTTTATCACTCTCACTGAGCCATAGAATTCTATAATTTTAAATTTCAGCGAAGCCCCTAGTATTCGGAAGACCGAGTTCGGGGCGCTATCCACGCCTTGGCCACATAAATCCGGCTCCTCGCTCTAAGTGGCATAAGTCTTTAAGGACTCGAAAAACCTCACGACCAGCGACCGGTCTCTCGCACTATCATGACGGTCAGTTTTAGCTTTCTCTACTAAGGTGTTAACCTAGCTCAACTGGGGCACAATCGCAGTAGTTCTCCCAGCGCTACCTTAGCCAACATTGCGGAACGTAAGGTACCAAAACATGGGAGCCGGGCAAACCCAACTATTGACCCAAGACATGATTCGGAGCTGATGCATATAATGCTACAAGTTCGGGGTGCCGCACTCAGGAGAGTGGTCGGTCTTCTCACACCATGTTATGGGGTACCTAAGCCCCTGGTGTATTGGTCGTACCAAAGTGTACGGTTGCGTAATGTCACGACTGAACATATATGTATAAAAAATAGATGAATACAATAAAAGATAAGAGCTATGTCTTGTTGTATTAAAAGGGCTGCTATAAAAGTAGGACGATACAAATAGTGCGATAAGCAAGAGATGGGATTGTTTGACATGTCCCCCTCTAGGGGCAAGCTGCGGGTCTTTAAGTAAAAATAGGTATTTAACTCGTTATAGAGACCACCTGGACATTCGACGCAGCTTGTTCGCGCCCTGGCTGTTGCATCGTGTGTTCGGCGAGTGTATTGCCGGACAGGCCTTCCGGATAGTTGGGTCCTGAAAGTATATAAAAAAAGAAAACAGCGGAATAGGGAGCCCCTAAGTGCGGTTGAGCCGCATTCTGGGCGTGCCGTAGTTGTGCCCCTCCCCTTATGCCCATGGTATTTTCAAAGCGTAATTATGTACGTGTGGTACCGATAGCACCATCTGGTGAGGGCTGGGGTTGGGACCGCTCTGCTATGCTTGCTCGGATCGTGCCAGCCGGCTCTGTTGTAGGTTGCTTCGGGCGCGCTTGACGTTGTCCGGACGTTTAACACCCGGATTGGAGAGTTGCCTTGAGAGGCTGCTCTGTACTTCCGCCGCCAGGGCCACTGTGTGCTCCTCCGCTCGGAGAGAGCGTTCGGTGTTTCCGTTTATCGTGATGACTCCGCGAGGGCCTGGCATCTTGAGCTTGAGATCTGCGTAGTGCGGCACCGCATTGAATTTTGCAAATGCGTTTCGTTCGAGCAGGGCGTGATAGCCACTGCGGAATGGGGCTATGTCGAAGATTAACTCCTTGCTTCGAAAATTATCCGGGGATCCGAAGGCCACTTCGAGTGTAACCGAGCCTGTACAGCTGGCTTCTACACCTGGTATGACGCCTTTAAAGGTTGTCTTTGTGGCTTTAATCCTTGAGGGATCTATACCCATTTTTCGCACTGTATCCTGATAAAGCAGGTTCAGGCTGCTGCCGCCGTCCATGAGGACTCTAGTGAGGTGAAATCCGTCAATGATTGGGTCTAGGTCCAATGCGGCGAATCCGTCATGACGGATGCTAGTGGGGTGGTCCCTTCGATCAAAGGTGATCGGGCAGGAGGACCATGGGTTGAACTTTGGGGTGACTGGCTCCAACGCATAGACGTCCTTGAGAGCATGCTTCCGCTCCCTTTTGGGGATGTGGGTTGCGTATATCATGTTCACCGTACGCACTTGCGGGGGGAATCCCTTCTGTCCTTTGTTGTTCGGCGGCCGGGGCTCCTCCTCGTCATCGCTACGCAGCTCCTTGTCTCTGGTTTCGGCACTTAACTTGCCTGCCTGCTTGAACACCCAACAATCCCTGTTGGTGTGGTTGGTTGGTTGTTCGGGGGTGCCATGTATCTGGCACGAGCGATCGAGTATCCGGTCAAGTTGGATGGGCCCGGAGGGTGTCTTTTGAATGGCTTCTTCCGCTGACCGGGTTTAGAGCCTCTGAATCCGGCATTGACTGCCGTATCCTCGGTATTGTCGCGATTAATGTGGCGCTTGTGCTTGTTACGACATGACCTGCCATTGTTGTCCTTGGTATCCGAATTGCCAAGGCTCTTTGTTATGTTATTGCTACGAGCTAGCCAGCTGTCTTCGCCCGCGCAAAAGTGGGTCATGAGTGTCGTGAGGGCTGCCATAGATTTCGGCTTTTCCTGTCCTAGGTGCCGGGCAAGCCATTCGTCTCGGATGTTGTGCCTGAAGGCTGCTAGGGCCTCGGCGTCCGGACAGTCGACTATTTGATTTTTCTTGGTTAGGAACCGTGTCCAGAATTGTCTGGCCGATTCCTCTGGCTGCTGGATTATGTGGCTTAGGTCATCGGCATCTGGTGGTCGCACATAAGTGCCCTGGAAGTTATCGAGGAATGCGGATTCCAGGTCCTCCTAGTAGCTAATTGACTCTGCTGGCAGGCTGTTAAGCCAATGTCGAGCTGGTCCTTTAAGCTTAAGCGGGGGGTATTTGATGGCGTGTAGATCATCACCACGGGCCATGTGGATATGAAGGAGATAATCCTCGATCCATACCGCGGGATTAGTTGTGCCATCGTATGATTCGATGTTTACGGGTTTAAAACCCTCGGGGATTTGATGATCCATTACTTTGTCTGTGAAGCACAGTGGGTGTGCGGCGCCCCTGTACTGGGCTATATCGCGACGTAGCTCGGATAAGCTTTGTCTGTTGTATTTGGCCTGGCCATATTTATCATATCCGGCGTGACGGTTATTGTCCCGTGATGTGGGGCGCCCACGCGATCCGTAGATCGATCTTGTTTGCCTTGCCTTATCCTCCAATATGTCTCGTAGGTCTGTTGCGTTTCCCCGTGCTCTGGTAATTTTAGAGCAGCGCCGGGGTGCGGCTTGGATTGAGGGCCGAAAGGCCTCTCTGTCGCGGCCACGGGGTGGCCGATCGGGCGCATCGTACGCTGGTGATGTAGGTTTAGTTGCTTCCTCCTCTAGTTGGGGTAGCAGCCTGCGCTTTGGGTAACTCTTGGAGGGGCGTTCGAGTTTATACTCTTCGGCCGCCAGGACTTCGGTCCATCTGTCGGCTAGCAGGTCTTGGTCAGCTCTAAGCTGCTGCTGTTTTTTCTTGAGGCTGCTTGCCATGGCCATAAGCCTGCGTTTGAAACGCTCTTGTTCGACGGGATCCTCTGGCACGACGAATTCGTCGTCGTCGAGGCTTGCCTCGTCTTCGGAGGGAGGCATATAATTGTCGTCCTCGACCTCTTTGTCTGCCGCTCTCTCATGAGGGCTGGCTCCTTCGTCCTCCCGCGCTGAATCCTGCTGGAGGGGTTTGTCTTCGGCACTGTCCGGGGTGTTGACGTCTCCGGTGCCGGATTCACCGTTCTTGCTTTGGCAGGATTTAGAGCGGCGCCGCTAACGTCGGTGCTTGGGTTGCTTCTTGGAGGGGTCATCCTCCGCTTTTTCATCGCCATCCCCTACTTTGGGGGTGTCCACCATGTATATGTCATATGACGAGGTGGCCTTCCAGTACCCTATAGGTGCTGGTTCTTGGTCGTCTCCTTCATCGGCGTCCATACCGTCGATGTCTTCGGAGTCGAAGTCGAGCATGTCAGTTAGATCGTCGACAGTGGCTACAAAGTGGGTGGTGGGTGGGTTTCGAATTTCCTCGTCGTCCACATCCCAACCCTGCTGACCATAGTCCGGCCAGGGCTCTACTGACAAAGAGAGAGACTTTAGTGAATCCAGGATATCGCCAAAGGGCAAGTGCTGAAAGACGTCTGCGGCGGTGAACTCCATGATCGGAGCCCAATCGGGTTCAATCGGAAGGGGTGCGGAATATTCGAAGTCCGAAACGGAGTCTGGCACCTTGGAGTCACGGGCCTTGCAAAGGACTAGGCTGGTATTCGGCTCTATCACCGTAGAGATTGCGGCTCCTAGGGCGGCGTCCAACCATCCGTCCCTGACTAGCGCAGTCGGCTCCGAGCTAATGGTCGGAGCGGACACCTGAGCGGCGCTCTGGGCGCTGTCTGATGGCAGAGCTAGATCATGCCCATCAAGACAGTGCGGCATGCTCGGCCATGGCTCGAATCCATCGAAGATCAAGTCCCCGTGGATGTCGGTCGTGTAGTTTAAGCTTCCAAACCTGACTTGATGGCCAGGGGCATAGCTTCCGATCTGCTCCAGATGGCCAAGCGAGTTGGCCCGCAGTGCGAAGCTGCCGAATACGAAGATCTATTCGGGGAGAAAAGTCTCACCCTGGACCGCGTCGTGGTTGACGATCGAAGAATCCATCGGGCCTAAAGGTGACGACACAGAGGAACTCTCAATGAAAGCACCAATGTCGGTGTCAAAACCGGCGGATCTCGGGTAGGGGGTCCCGAGCTGTGCGTCTAGGCGGATGGTAACACGAGACAAGGGACACGATGTTTTTACCTAGGTTCGGGCCCTCTCAGTGGAGGTAAAACCCTACTCCTGCTTGATTATTACTGATGATATGGGTAGTACAAGAGTTGATCTACCACGAGATCGGAGAGGCTAAACCCTAGAATCTAGCCTATGTTATGATTGTTGTTCGTCCTATGGACTAAAACTCTCCGGTTTATATAGACACCGGAGAGGGCTAGGGTTACACAGAGTCGGTTACAATGGGAGGAGATCTTCATATCGTATCGCCAAGCTTGCCTTCCACGCCAAGGAAAGTCCCTATCCGGACACGGGACGAAGTCTTCAATCTTGTATCTTCATAGTCCGGGAGTCCGGCCAAAGGTCATAGTCCGGCCATCCGGACACCCCCTAATCCAGGACTCCCTTAGCAGTTAAGGACCAGGAGAAGACGGTGTTCATTATTCCATTTGGAGCCTTCTGCTATGTATCAATGCCCTTTGGGCTCAAGAGTGCCCAGGCGAATTACCAGCGATGTGTGCAGAATTGTCTTCATAATCAAATTGGGAGCAATGTTCATGCTTATGTGGATGACATAGTGGTAAAATCCAGAGAGAAGGAGACCTTGATTAATGATCTCAAGGAAACCTTTGACAATCTTCGAGTTTACAAGATGATGCTTAACCCGACCAAATGTGTTTTTGGTGTGCCTGCAGGCAAGCTTTTGGGTTTTCTGGTTTCTAACAGGGGCATCGAGGCTAACCCGAAGAAGATCAAGGCCATCACCTCTCTGGCCAAACCAGCATGTATCAATGACGTTCAGCGTTTGGCGGGTCGTATTGCTACTCTAAGCCGGTTCATAAGCCGGTTAGGAGAAAAGGCCATGCCACTATATCAAATGATGAAGAAGACAGATAGCTACACCTGGAGTGACACCGCGAAACGCTGCTTTTGAAGATCTGAAGGGACAGTTGGCTGAGCCGCCGGTTCTTGCTGCTCCCATTGACAAGGAGCCCTTGTTACTATATGTGGCTGCTAATACGCATGTTGTCAGCGTGTCCATCATGGTGGAGCGCAGGGAGGCTGGCAAGGAACACTCGGTTCAACGGCCGGTTTACTACATCAGCGAGGTGCTGATCGAGTCCAAGCAGCGATATCCGCATTGGCAGAAGCTCGTCTATGGGGTGTTCATGGCAAGCCGGAAGCTTAAGCAATACTTCTTGGGCCACCCCATCACTATGGTTAGTTCTGCCCCTCTGGGGGGATATCATTCAAAACAGAGAGGCCACAGGACGAGTCACCAAATGGGCCATTGAGCTCGGGCCTCATGGCTTAAAGTATGTGCCGCGTACAGCCATCAAGTCTCAAGCGCTAGTGGATTTCATCAACGATTGGACAGAGCTGCAGATGCCTGAAGAAAAGCCGAACAACACGTATTGGACAATTCATTTTGATGGGTCCAGACAATTGGAGGGCTCGGGGGCTGGAGTTGTTTTGGCTTCCCCTCGAGGTGACAAATTTTGTTATGTGCTCCGCTTGATGTTTCCCTGTACTAACAACGCATCTAAGTATGAAGCTTTACTCCATGGTCTCCGGATGGCTAAGGAGATGAGCTTAAGTCGGGTAAGGTGCTTCAGTGACTCAGATCTGGTGGCTCAGCAGGTATCAGGCAAGTGGGATTCTAAGGATCCTCTCATGGTGGCTTATCACCGTGAAGTCGATGCAATTGCGGGACACTTCAAGGGTTATCAGGTGGAGCACATTGACCGCAGAAAGAACGAGGCGGCTGATGCATTAAGCCGGCAAGGATCTCAGCGTAAGCCGGTGCCGCCTAATACTTTTTTGGATATTCTGCATAACCCTTCTGTCAAGCTACCTGCAGAGGAAGACTTGGGTGTTCCTGACCTAGAAGCACAATTGATGGCGGCTCTTCATATCATTCCAGATTGGACGGTGCCATATCTTGCTTATATGACCCGGGGCGAGTTGCCTGAGGATGAAACATCGGCTAGGCAGATAACCCGGCGGTCTAAGTCTATGACGATTATCAATGGCGAGTTGCATCATCGCAGTGTTACAGGGGCATTTCAGCGTTGTGTCTCTCCTGAAGAAGGCCATGAAATTCTCCGTGAGATTCATGAAAGGGATTGTGGTCACCACGCTGGGTCAAAATCCCTCGTGGCTAAGGCTTTCCATCATGGATTCTTTTGGCTGACGGCTCATGCTGATGCAGAGGACTTGGTCAGTAAATGTGATGGTTGTCAGAAATTCTCAAGACGAGCTCATGTGTCGGCTCAAGAATTTAGGATGATTCCAATTACATGGCCATTCGCAGTCTGGGGGCTTGACATGGTTGGGCCTTTTAAAAGGTCCAAAGATAAAAAGACCCAACTTTTGGTGGCGGTTGATAAATTTACAAAGTGGGTTGAGGCAGAGCCGGTCAGTAAGTGTGATGCAGCCACGGCGGTTCAATTCATGAAAAAAGTGATATTTCGCTTCGGCTTTCCACACAGCATTATAACTGACAATGGCACTAATCTGTCTAAAGGCGCCATGGAGGAGTTTTGCCAACGTGAGCATATTCGACTTGACGTTTCATTAGTGGCTCACCCCCAATCCAATGGTCAAGCCGAGAGAGCCAATCAGGAGATCTTGAAAGGCATCAAGCCCCGGCTCTTGGTCCCCTTGCAGAGGACGCCGGGTTGCTGGGTTGAGGAGTTACCCTCTGTGTTATGGAGCATTAATACTACTCCCAACAGATCTACGGGTTATACACCTTTCTTCATGGTCTATGGAGCTGAGGCAGTTCTCCCTAGCGACATCCGTCATGACTCACCTCGCGTAGCGGCTTATGTTGAGATGGACAATGAACAGGCACGTCAGGATGCTCTTGACCTGTTAGATGAACAGCGGGACTTGGCAGCAGCTTGCTCAGTGATTTACCAGCAAGACTTGCGCTGATATCACAGCCGCCGGGTTAAGTCCAGAGCCTTTCAGGAAGGTGATTTGGTGCTCCGGCTTATCCAAGATCAAACTAATGCGCACAAGCTATCCCCACCTTGGGAAGGGCCCTTTGTGGTCAGCAAGAACTTGAACAACGGGTCATATTACCTTATCGATATTCGAGAGCGCAAAGACTTACGTAAGTCGGAGGAAGAGACCTGCTGGCCGTGGAATATAGCTCATCTTCGGCCCTACTACACTTGAGCCATAGGCTCTCCTGATGTACATATTTTGCCAATGTATATATTATGATAAATAATAAAGCAGGACTTCTGTCCTTTTTTCCTTCCCTCAAGGTAAATTTGTAATTATCATTATCATTATTTTCTCACATGATCACTTGGGGGCTGATCACATTTGATCCGGCTTAGACCGTTTGATCCGGCTTATGATCGTATTCGAATCTAGCCGTTAAAAATCATGATCACTAGGGGGCTTCCTGTTCAAACATAGGTCGTATTCAAACCAAAGAAACACAACTGTCGGTACCCTTTTGATTGGCACACTGCCGAGCTCACTAGGGGGCTTCTTGATCATATTCGAATCATAGCTTAACCCCTTTTCGGAACCGACTTTGATCGTATTTGAATCAGAGTTGTTAAAATACTCTCAAGGTCATTAGGGGGCTTCCTATTCAAACATAGGTCGTATTCGAACCAAAGAGAACACAGCTGTCGATACCCTCTTGATCGGCGCAACACCAAAGCCATTGGGGGCTACATGATCGTATTCGAACCCTAGCTTAAACCCCTCTGGAACAGTTTACTGATCATCTTTGAATCAGTGGCCTTGCAATGTTTTGTTCTTTTTTGATTTAAGTTGTCTTTGGAAACACCCTTTTGACTTGAGACTTTTTCTAAGGTTTGCAAGTTTAAGTATGATTGCTTTAACCCGGCTCAGTGTCGATTGATGAGTCGCCGATCCATAAGCATCATTTATACCTTTGCAATTTTTGGGTATCCAATGACTAGGTTATCACCCTTATCGACCGGGTCATATAAACCGGTGGTGTAAATCTAAGAAGTTATAAAGCATAAGATCATAGTTGTGTTTTTTACAACATGTTACTCTATGATTCTCTTTACATCTTTTTGACCCACGTCGTGTTAAACTATCAATGGATTTTGCAGTCTGTTTTCACATGCGGGACAGTTTATAATGTCTGACCAAGCATACGGTAAGCAGATGAAAAATAACATGGATGGATTCAGCACGGCAGTTTAATGACATTAGGCATTCAAATGTGCACGAGGGCACGATCAAATAAGGTTATTTCTATCCTATTACAGGACTCCCTGAGTCCAAATAATTCACATTGTTTTTAAGTACATCTCAGGTATGAGCCGCCACGGCAGGTTCACCTTCATGATTGGCCTAAAGCATCCGGGTTAGCCCCCTCCGCGCTTTCGCCCTGCTCCCTTTCCTGGAAGGTTGACGATGACGAGTCAATGTTGTTTAAGGCTTCAAATTCAGCTTCAGCATCAACAAGGCCGGCTGGGTCAACTTCAGGAGCAAAGGTGTGCTTACGGAGTGGGCGAATCAGACTGGTCACTTCATAGTGAGGCGTTGGAATTCTCCGATTCTCTCCATCGTAACCCGCCTGGTACTTGGTAAGATCCACTTCATCTGCTATCAGAGTAGCCACGGGGCGTATCTCTTTGACACAGGCGAGAAAGTCCGGGTCTTCGAAAGGAGTGCAATCTTCCTTTAGGTTTGGATAGCCGGTGGCAATGTCAGCCGGGTCTAGTTGTGGTAGCCAAGCCTTGGCCCGGCTTAAAGAGTTTACCCCTCCGGCTCTTGCAGCTGACCGCCTCAGATCATTGAACCGCTGAGGGAGAATGGACAGCTTCTTCCAGACCTCTACCAGGAGGGTTGGCACTTCATTTGACAGAGCCACCGTGGCTAATGCGCGTTGAGACCCGGTGTACAACTGTTCCACCAAAGTGTATATTGCCTTCAGTTTGCTCAGCATGTTTTGGTTCAAATTTGAGCTTCTGGGGCCTGTATAAACATGATCAGGTGAGTTAATTCTAGTCTTATGATCAATTGAAAGGCTTAGGTATGTAAAAAGCACTTGCAGGGTGACTTACCAAAGATTGCGGAGACCATTTGTGAGACGTGGCGTTTTAAACCGGCTAACTCACCGGTGACTTCTTCCAGAGTCGCCTCCGCTTTTTCAGCTCGGTTAATCAGTGTTGTCCTTTCATCAACCCAGGCTTTCTTTTCAACCACAAATTCTTTCTTCAGTTTTTCTTGCTCAGAAACACTGAAGTTGAACTTGGTGTTGGCTTTCTCAATTTCTGACTCCTGGGTTTCCAGGCGGCTCTTCAGATTAGTCACCTCGGATTCGAGTTGGCTCGTGGTGGCCTATACAAGTACAGAGTAAGAGTCAAGTCAATTGTTTATATAATGTTAAAAGTCCCAAGTATTTTGCCAGCAATAATACTTGGCACTTGGGGGCTAATGTCCCAAAGAGTTTTCTTTTCCATGGCGGTTCATAAGATGGCGATTTATAAGAGTAAGTCCCAAACATTTTGCAAGCAATAATACATGGCACTTGGGGGCTAATGCATATTGCTGTTCAAGGACCCATAAGAATTTTTATATCAGAACCGGATCAACCATATTGGTTAAGCCGCCCCTTGGGGACTACATGGTAAGCCAGAAATTTTTTCTTTTCTTTATGTTTCTAAGTTTGTTTCAAAGTCTACAACATAAGCGTCATAAGGAGTAGACTTGGGGGCTAGCATACTAAAGGTGAAAAAACAAAAGAGAACAGGTTATACCTCGAATTTTTGGTGCATCTGCTTCACCATGTCAATCTCGAGGTTCCAGCTGCTGTGCACTTGGCTCATGTAGCCAAAAAAAATGTATCCAATGCTCATATGAGCATAGTTAGAACCATCCATCTTGACTCGGCGCTGGTCCTGAAGTTCTTCCTTGGCGGGGCATTTGGCCAACACAGTTGGCCTTCCCGGCTCAACATAGCCGGTTCTGGTGATCTCTACATCGGCATTGGAAGGATCATCTGTCCGGACTAGGCTAGGAGCCTCTGGGTTCTCTGACTCATCAGCAGCTTGATCAGTGGGCAGATCGGTGGCAGGAGGTGGTAAATCTTGAGTTGGCTCAGATGGCGGCTCACGAGTGGTTGAGTCCGGCACAACTGTCTCAAGAACCGGCTCAGTCGCCACTCTGTCTTCAGCTGGTTTATTTTTCTTAACCCTTTTGTTGGGTTTGGCTTGACCACTGCGTCAAAATAAAGAAGATTAATACAGATGCAAGGGATTAAAATAAATGCAAGATGAGCGGGTTGTCATACCCTGGAGCAGTCTTGAAAGTTGGCAGATTGGACTATAGTGACTCGCCAGAGGAAGGGGAAGTATCCTGATAATCCGAGTCAGAAGGATTGAGTGGTTGACGAAAGAGACCCGCCAAGGGGTAAAATTTATTTAAAATAGAAGTGACCTCATTCTTGCGTTTCCTTGGAATGTTTGGTTAGCCGGAGGAGAGCTCTGCGTCCTTGCTAGTCCGGGTCTGCCTCCGACTCTCATGAATTTGCCGCTTCAAAAGAAATTGAGGATCGTGATGAGCTAAAGGATGAGAAAATCTTACTTTCCGGGTCACTCTGCGGATTTTCCGTCTTGGCAAAGGCTCGGAGTCGGAGGAAAGGATAGTTACCTCATCAGCCTTGTTATGGCTTGCTCCTGTGTCCCCCTGCTGATGATCAGTGTCAATAAGATGGTTAAAAAATAAGCCAAGGGAGTCAAGGGCTACCTCCGACTCAAAAGAGTCCGCTAGCCGAAGCAGGTCAGAAGCGGTAGCTTTCTTGCCCTTCCTTTTGACAGCTTCTTTCCTGGCGGCTTTCTTTTCTTTCCTGGCTCTCTTCGCAGCTTCATGATCATATTTAACTTTCCAAAATTTATCACCCGCCTGCAAATATTAAGCATATTCATGAGTATGGGTGAAACGTTAAAGAAATTAAGATAATTATTTCATGTGGGCGGTTTACCTTGGGAGCCGGGTGAAAGTGCAACTAATCCCCGGGTGGTTTTGGTAATTAATAACAACATATATATCATTGAACTAATAGTTACTTGAGAATCATTTCAGAAAGTTCAGTGATATGGGTATGGCAAGGACTGAAGAAGTGGACCCCTCAAAATGCTAAGGCAAGCATTGGCAAAAGCTCAAGACTCCATTTTTGGTTTAGTGATCCAAGATCACATTGAGTCCATAGGAAAAGCCAATACTATTAAAAGGGGATGAGGTTATGATGATGATCTGGTTGCTCAAGTGCTTAGTGATACATCTCCTAAACTATCAGCAATTTTCACTGCCATATACACTCATAAGTAGTCTCGGTCCCACTGATATTCCAAACTCAGTCACTCCGAGATGAACCACCTCAGCCATAAGCCAAACCCAAGAAAACTCGGATTTTCCGATTCTGAACTCGGTCTCACCGAAACATGAGTTGCCAAGCTTCTGTAACCTTCTGTCATCAAATCGGTGTCACCGAGATGATGAAGTCGGTCCCACCGAAACTGGCATGCTCTTGTCATTGCACGAATCGGACTAACCGAGATTGTATTTTCGGTCCCACCGAAAATCCCAACGTTCACATTATTTGAACTATCGGTCTCACCGAGTTGTCCACTTCGGTCCCACCGAGATTGCTCAAATGTGTGTAACGGTTGGATTTTGTGTGGAGGCTATTTATACCCCTCCACCCCCTCTTCATTCGTGGAGAGAGCCATCAGAAAGAACTACCACTCCTATCTTATATTTCTGAGAAGAGAACTACCTACCCTTGTGTTGAGATCAAGTTGCTCCACTCCCACCATATGAAGCTTGATCTCTAGCCTTCCCAAGTTGCTTTCCACTCAATCCTTTCTTCCACCACAGCCAAATCAGTGAGGAGAGTTGAGTGTTGGGGAGATTATCATTTGAAGCACAAGAGCAAGGAGTTCATCATCATCTACAACATCTATTACCTTTTGGAGGGTGGTGCCTCCTAGATTGGTTAGGTGTCGCTTGGGAGCCTCCGTCATCGAGATGTGGAGTTGAACCAAGAAGTTTGTAAGGGCAAGGAGATCGCCTACTTCGTGAAGATCTACCCCGAGTAAGGCTAGCCCTCCGTGGGCGTAGGCCATGATGGAATAGACAAGGTTGCTTCTTCGTGGACCCTTCGTGGGTGGAGCCCTCCGTGGACTCGCGCAGCCGTTACCCTCCGTGGGTTGAAGTCTCCATCAACGTGGAAGTACGATAGCACCACCTATCGGAACCACGAGAAAAATCACCGCGTCTCCAAAATTGCGTTTGCTCTTCTCCACCTCTCTTTACTACATGTGCAATTTACTTTCCGCTGCCTATACTCTAGAATTGCATGTGTAGGGTGATGCTTGACTTGATCATAAGTGTGAATCTGCCAAAAACTGTTCTTTATCAAAAGGCAGAATTTTTATATTGTCAAGTAGTCTAATCACCCCCCCTCTAGACATACTTTCGATCCTACAAGTGGTATCAGAGCTTTGGTCTCCATTGTATTGGTTTCCATTGCATTGGACTCCATAAGCTTGGTTTCACAACCTAGGAGAGTATGGTGTCTAGTGAGGGTAATTTTCGTAGAGGTCCTTACTTTGATGGTACAAATTTTGCTAGTTGGAAGCATAAAATGAAAATGCATATTCTTGGTCATAATCCAGCCGCATGGGGCATTATTTGTGTTGGTATGCAAGGTGAATTCTTCGAGGAAGGAAAAGTTCCGGATCGCGAAGCTACAACTGAAGAATTGCGGATGTTGCAAAACAATGCTCAAGCTTGTGACATTCTCTTCAATGCCTTGTGTCCCGAGGAGTTCAACAAAATCAGCCGTCTTGAGAATGCAAAAGAGATTTGGGATACTTTGGTTGAAATGCACGAAGGTACCGAGTCCGTGAAGGAATCAAAGCTAGATATTCTTCAAGGTCAACTTGACAAGTTCAAGATGAAGGATGGTGAAGGAGTCGCTGAAATGTACTCTAGGCTTGCTCTCATCACAAATGAGATTGCCAGCTTAGGAAGTGAAGAAATGACCGACCGATTCATTATCAAAAAGATTCTCAGAGCTTTGGATGGAAAGTATGACACCGTGTGCACTTTGATCCAAATGATGCCAAACTACAAGAATCTCAAGCCAACCGAAGTCATTGGAAGAATTGTTGCTCATGAGATGACACTTAAGGATAAGGAAGAGCTTCACAACAAGTCAAGTGGTGCTTACAAAGCTACAAGTGATGCTCCCACAACCTCAAGTGACAAGTTAGTTTCCAATGAAGAGATAAGCCTAATGGTCAAGAACTTCAACAAATTCTACAAGAATAAAGGCAAAGAGAGAAGCTCAAAGTCTAGATCGTATGATGAAAAGAGATCTTCTAGTCGTGATCGAAACTGCTACAATTGTGGAAGACCCGGACACTACTCAAATGAGTGTACGGCTCCCCACAAGAGAAGAGAAGAATCTCCAAGAAGAAGAAGCTCAAGAGATGAGTCACCTCGGAAAGAGAGAAGGAGCAGAGATGATCGTTATGAACGAAGACCCTCTCGGAGAAGCAAGGATTCGGAGAGGAAAGACAAGTCATCAAGGAGCTACACAAGAAGAAAACATCAAGCTCATGTAGGTGAATGGGTCTCCGGCTCCGACTCCGACAATCAATCCGAAGGAAGCTATCACTCCGACTCCGACTACAGTCAAGATGAAGGTGTTGCCGGTCTTGCTCTCGTATCCTCCAACTCCAACTCCTACGACTTATTTGATTCACCAAATGAAGGAATTGGAAGATGCTTCATGGCTAAAGGCCCCAAGGTATCACACCCTGAATTCATTGACTTCAATAGTGATGAGGATGACTTGCTTGGTGAAGATGAGCTCTTGCTTGATAAATCCAGTGAGCCTAGTAACGATGAACATGCTAATAGTCTTTATAGTCGAGAAGAGTCGAATGACAATGCTATGAAGGAGATTGAGCGTCTAACTAAAGAACTAAACACTCTTAAGTTAGCTCATGAAACAACTCAAGAAGATCATAGAGAGCTCCTAAGATCTCATGAGAAGCTACGCTTCGAGAAGCTCACTCTAGAGCAAAAACATGAGTTTCTAAAAGCAATCAATGACGATCTTCGAAAGAAGAGTTCTTCATGTCTTGCCAAACGACTTCTCTTGTCTAATTTCTTGCCACCCATTAAGACTAAGCATGACAAGCATAAGAAAAATTCTTCCTCTAGCAGTAACAATAACCATGCTAAATCCAATGTTGTTGCTTCTAGTAGTTCTCTTGATTCCACTAACAATGTTTCAAGCCAAGTTACACTTGAGCAAGAAAATAGTTTATTGAAAGGGATTATAGAGAAAGGTGTCTACAAGAGCCTTGCCGGAAGCAAGAACTTTGAGGAAATTGTTCGCAAGCAAGGAAGGCACCGGAAGAATCAAGGAATTGGTTTTGAGCGAAAGTTCAATGCCGAAGGCGTTGAGTGGGAAGAAGGTCAATATCCTATTCCACAGTTTGTTCCCCAAAAGGAGAAGTATGATCCTACTTCTTCCAATGCGGAACAAGCTCAAGATGACCTTCCACCACAAGACCACAAGCTAAAAGGCAAGGACAAGCTTCAAGAGGAGATTGATGCATTTGTTGAAGCACCTCAAGCCATGGTCAAGTGGGTTCCCAAGGAAACGTCAAGTTCTACTTCGTCAAGCTCAACTACAACCCCAAGGATTCCCATTAAGATGATGTGGATCCCGAAGAAGAAGAACTAGAAAGTTCTTGAGGGTGACTCCGCCAACATACTTCACTCACATTCATTTTGGCAAAAACTTGTGCAATCAACTTCCACATCGTGCACTAGTTCATGGAGTCACAAACCCTCTTGTTGGTATGTCAAGGGACAAGGTAATCATTGCTTTCATGGACATCATCTGTTGTGAACTTCAATCTATGTCCATGGATATCCTTGTTTGTTCCTTGTGGGACTAACCCATGTAGGTATTGAAAGTGCCCGAATCCAAAGGATAGCTCCCAACTCTTGATGATCTCCATCAACATTGAGCGTCTACATCTTCAACATCTACATGAAGTCTTCTACGACAACCCAAGGTTAGTTTGACCCTTTAAAAGGGGTTCTCACATCTAGGGGGAGCTTTGCTCTAAAAATTGAGCTAAAGCATCTTCAAATGATGTGAACACATCAATGCTTTATGTAAAAGTGGTAACCCCACTTGTGCTTAAACGATGAGTATGACCTATGATCAAATGTTCTCATTTGGCTCCTAAGTCAATATACTCATATAAAGATGACCTAGTCATCGACAAATTGTGTGTTAGTTGCTAGAGTTTTGGTTGTGCATGTTTGACACATATTTCATTTGCTATCTTATTGTGTGAGCATGTTGGATGCATGATTTTATCCATTCGAGGACATCCATTTGTTGTTTTGGTCGTTTTGATTTTTTTTTGACCAAATGGATGGACAAGAATGCCTAAGTACCTCCCCTAGCTATCTATGCTTTCTTGTCTCAAATTCTATTCATGCTTACATCACAAACTTTGAACAAGTCATTTTCGGACCCTCCGGGTGAGGAGCACTCGGAGCCACCGATCCGTCAAGGGCTAACTTCCAAAACCTTCTAATTGATTTCGGTCAGACCAACTCACTCAAACTCGGTAGAACCGAAAGCATTTAGGCTGATCTAGGTTTTCACCTCGGTGAAACCGAGTTGTGATTTTCGGCGTGACCGAAGTGCATAACTGCCTAGCAGTTATCCATCTCCGTGCCACCGAGTTTTACAACTCGGTCCCACCGACAGCGAAGGGGTATATACTCCGAGGGCCGCGCGCGCTGATTCCTCCTTCAAACGTTTCGCCCCCACACCCCTTGCTGTCGTTGCCTTGGTCTCCGGATCGTCGCCGTCGTCGCCTGTGCGCCCTCGCCGCAGGTCTCCGTCGCTATCAACGGACATCTTCTCCGTGCCGTTGCCGCCGTAGAAAAACTCCAGCAAGTTAGGGTGAGTTTTGATCCCACTCGTGCTCCCATCTCCGATTCAATGCACGTTTGGTTTGCCTAGTATCTTGCCACGATTGAAATCCTCCTGTACACCAGATTAGTTCGTTTGGACTAGATTCGAGTAAAAGTTTTAGGGTTAGGTTTCCGCCGAACACATCTCGGTGAGACCGATTTTACATTTTCGGTGTGACCGATTTGGCCTATGGCCATTGCACTGCACCTTTCGGTCCAACCGAGTTGTGCAAAATCGGTGTGACCGAAATGAAGATTCTGTGAAACCCTAGTGTTTTCGGCAGGACCGAAACCCACTTCGCTCAAAGCGAAAGTGGTGTGCCAAGCTCCTGTTTAACACTTCGGATTCACCGAACCTTAGACTCGGTCTGACCGAAATGTCTTCTGTGAAAACCTAATACTAGAATTTGAACTCATTTTTTTTGCAAAAACTTCTGCAGTTTGTGATAACTCTTCTTCTCTGCCTACACCTTATCTATTCACAGGTTGTCAGCCATGTCAGATGCCAGTGACAGTCAGAACAGGTCAGAAACACCCATTGCAGACATTCCAGAGGCAGGCACTAGTCCTGATCCTAGCAGCTCATCAGATGATGGTGAGAGGAGTACACCAAGTGGATTGCCTCCTGCAGCCACCAGAGCTAGAAAGAAGAGGAATTCAGATGATGAGGATTCTGATTTCGTTGTTGAGGAAGAGGTAACCTCAAAGCCCCAAAGGAAGGTTGTTGCCAAAGAACCACAGGGTCAACAAACTAAGAAGGGCACCAGCAAAGTCAAGCAGTCAACTGTTGCTAAGAAGCTGAATTTGGGAGAGGCAGCTGCAAGCAAAGTGAAGAAAACCTCCAAGAGAAAGAGGATAGTGCATTATGCAGCAGTAGAGAATGAAGATGAGGAAGCACCCCAGCCTCCTCAGAAGCCGAAGCTCATGGGTGATGCCATTAAGGCTGGAGCCACATCAAAGCCCAAGAAATCTACTCCAGCTAAGGCAGCTCCAGCAAAGCCTGCTACCAAGCCCAAGAAGACCGTCAGAAACATTCCAGCGTCTGAAAAGAACAAGGATGATGTGCCACCAGCTGAGTCAGACGATGAAGGACCAGTTTTGCTGAAACTTCGTCCAAAACTGCCACTCCATGATGATGCTCATCCTCAAGCTGAGGATATGAAGGCAAGGAAAGATAGAGGTCTCAGGCTATGGAGACAAACTGACCCATATGCCGTGAGGAGAAGAACTGCTGTAGATCCCAGATTTCACACCAGAGAGCAGCAGGACTTCTATGAGACCGTGCTGATGGACAAGAAGCCCATAGTCGCAGACACCCGATATGTTGACTGGAAGTACATTGACAGCGAAGAGCACAGGGATTTCTTTCCACATGTGCATGAAAGTTTCACTGCATGTGGCGTTGCAGACTTTGTAGGTCAGAAATTGACCAGTTGGAACGATGAGATGATAATGCAATTCTATGCCACAGCTCACTTCTACCCTGATGGAAAGATTACGTGGATGACTGAAGGTCAAAGGTTTTCTTCTTCTGTTGAAGAATGGGCAGAAATTCTGAATTCTCCAGTGCAACGAGAAGATGATATTGATGTATATGGGATTCCAAAGAAGAATCATGAATCCATGAAGAACATGTATAAAGAGATTCCAGCAGAGGATTTGGGAATCTGGAAGCTCGGCTCAGTCTACTATCTCCAGGCAGGCCTACCTACCACTAATACCATTTTGAGGCATACCTTGATGCCCAAGTCTGGAGATCATCGCATGATCAGAGGATACTCTATCAACATGCTGCACATACTTGATGAGAAAGCACCTTTCAAGGTGATGGACTTGATGGTAGAGACCATTAAGAGGACTGCAGCTGACCAGAAATGGTCATGTGGATTTGCCCCGCAGATTCAGATGCTTATCAATGCCAAGTTTGGCACGGGCACATTCTTGTTGGATAGAGAACATTTACCGTTGCAGCCAGAGCATGAAGACAATGTTGTTGTGATGGATGAGGAGGATCCAACATCTGTTGAAGGTCAAGCCAAGATTGAAGCTGCCAAGAAAGCCAAAGCTGACAAGGAAGCAGCAGCAGCTAAACCAAAGAATTTCGGAGAGCAAATTCTTGAAGCTACCCAAAGGATTGAACAACGCCTGGCCAGCATTGTACAGTCTCAGGAGAGCTTAGAAAGGATTGTTGAGGACAAGATCCACGCTTTGGATGTGAAGCTGACTGAAGTGCAAGTGACTGTCAACAAGCTTGAGGCAGACATTGAGGAAGCAAAGCGGGAGAAGGAAGAGCTTATGCGTGAGATGCAGGATGACTTAGTCCAGGATGCTTATCAACAGACTGCTCCGGTTCCCACAGGACCCCGATCAGCTGCTATTCCAGTGACTGACACCAGGACTACAGCTTCAGCACCTCCCACAGTTCCAGCAGTTACTCCAACTCCAGCTCCAGTGACCACTCCTCCAGCACAGACATCAGCTGAAGTCTTCGCCGATGCTGTCATATCCACTCCAACATCAACCCAGACGGGAGCCGCCAGCAGAGTCCCCAGTGACGCTTAGCTCTATGCTTTTTCGAACTTTTTGGTAACTTGTTGCCAAAGGGGGAGAAATTGTATAGATCATAGGACTTCGAGAGAGAGAGAGTGCTGTTGTCTTTGCGCTTTCGTTCTTTCGTTCTTTTGCGGTTTCTTTGAGATACTTTTGGTTTTCGAGACATTCAGTGTGTTTGATACTCCGTTTGATTCTACCTTAATGAGTGCTTGGTCGTACTATGCTTTAATGTGTTCTTAATGCTTATCATATGCCATTCCTATCTCGTATGACCATTTACTCTTGTCTTGGTGATTGGGTGCATGCTATTCATTCTTATCATTTTGTGCGCTCCACCAAGATGTATGTGACATGGAAGAGTGACCCATGATCCTAATCGATTGTGCATTTGCATTCAAACGCAAATCTTAAATAATGCACAAATTTAGGGGGAGCTCTTGCTTATCACATACTTCTCAAAGCGACGATATTATTCATTGATTATATCCTTTGTCGAAGCTTTGATCTATATGTTGTCATCAATTACCAAAAAGGGGGAGATTGAAAGTGCAACTAATCCCCGGGTGGTTTTGGTAATTAATAACAACATATATATCATTGAACTAATAGTTACTTGAGAATCATTACAGAAAGTTCAGTAATATGGGTATGGCAAGGACTAAAGAAGTGGACCCCTCAAAATGCTAAGGCAAGCATTGGCAAAAGCTCAAGACTCCATTTTTGGTTTAGTGATCCAAGATCACATTGAGTCCATAGGAAAAGCCAATACTATTAAAAGGGGATGAGGTTATGATGATGATCTGGTTGCTCAAGTGCTTAGTGATACATCTCCTAAACTATCAGCAATTTTCACTGCCATATACACTCATAAGTAGTCTCGGTCCCACCGATATTCCAAACTCAGTCACACCGAGATGAACCACCTCAGCCATAAGCCAAACCCAAGAAAACTCGGATTTTCCGATTCTGAACTCGGTCTCACCGAAACATGAGTTGCCAAGCTTCTGTAACCTTCTGTCATCAAATCGGTGTCACCGAGATGATGAAGTCGGTCCCACCGAAACTGGCATGCTCTTGTCATTGCACGAATCGGACTAACCGAGATTGTATTTTCGGTCCCACCGAAAATCCCAACGTTCACATTATTTGAACTATCAGTCTCACCGAGTTGTCCACTTCGGTCCCACCGAGATTGCTCAAATGTGTGTAAAGGTTGGATTTTGTGTGGAGGCTATTTATACCCCTCCACCCCCTCTTCATTCATGGAGAGAGCCATCAGAAAGAACTACCACTCCTATCTTATATTTCTGAGAAGAGAACTACCTACCCTTGTGTTGAGATCAAGTTGCTCCACTCCCACCATATGAAGCTTGATCTCTAGCCTTCCCAAGTTGCTTTCCACTCAATCCTTTCTTCCACCACAGCCAAATCAGTGAGGAGAGTTGAGTGTTGGGGAGATTATCATTTGAAGCACAAGAGCAAGGAGTTCATCATCATCTACAACATCTATTACCTTTTGGAGGGTGGTGCCTCCTAGATTGGTTAGGTGTCGCTTGGGAGCCTCCGTCATCGAGATGTGGAGTTGAACCAAGAAGTTTGTAAGGGCAAGGAGATCGCCTACTTCGTGAAGATCTACCCCGAGTAAGGCTAGCCCTCCGTGGGCGTAGGCCATGATGGAATAGACAAGGTTGCTTCTTCGTGGACCCTTCGTGGGTGGAGCCCTCCGTGGACTCGCGCAGCCGTTACCCTCCGTGGGTTGAAGTCTCCATCAACGTGGAAGTACGATAGCACCACCTATCGGAACCACGAGAAAAATCACCGCGTCTCCAAAATTGCGTTTGCTCTTCTCCACCTCTCTTTACTACATGTGCAATTTACTTTCCGCTGCCTATACTCTAGAATTGCATGTGTAGGGTGATGCTTGACTTGATCATAAGTGTGAATCTGCCAAAAACTGTTCTTTATCAAAAGGCAGAATTTTTATATTGTCAAGTAGTCTAATCACCCCCCCTCTAGACATACTTTCGATCCTACAAGTGGTATCAGAGCTTTGGTCTCCATTGTATTGGTTTCCATTGCATTGGACTCCATAAGCTTGGTTTCACAACCTAGGAGAGTATGGTGTCTAGTGAGGGTAATTTTCGTAGAGGTCCTTACTTTGATGGTACAAATTTTGCTAGTTGGAAGCATAAAATGAAAATGCATATTCTTGGTCATAATCCAGCCGCATGGGGCATTATTTGTGTTGGTATGCAAGGTGAATTCTTCGAGGAAGGAAAAGTTCCGGATCGCGAAGCTACAACTGAAGAATTGCGGATGTTGCAAAACAATGCTCAAGCTTGTGACATTCTCTTCAATGCCTTGTGTCCCGAGGAGTTCAACAAAATCAGCCGTCTTGAGAATGCAAAAGAGATTTGGGATACTTTGGTTGAAATGCACGAAGGTACCGAGTCCGTGAAGGAATCAAAGCTAGATATTCTTCAAGGTCAACTTGACAAGTTCAAGATGAAGGATGGTGAAGGAGTCGCTGAAATGTACTCTAGGCTTGCTCTCATCACAAATGAGATTGCCAGCTTAGGAAGTGAAGAAATGACCGACCGATTCATTATCAAAAAGATTCTCAGAGCTTTGGATGGAAAGTATGACACCGTGTGCACTTTGATCCAAATGATGCCAAACTACAAGAATCTCAAGCCAACCGAAGTCATTGGAAGAATTGTTGCTCATGAGATGACACTTAAGGATAAGGAAGAGCTTCACAACAAGTCAAGTGGTGCTTACAAAGCTACAAGTGATGCTCCCACAACCTCAAGTGACAAGTTAGTTTCCAATGAAGAGATAAGCCTAATGGTCAAGAACTTCAACAAATTCTACAAGAATAAAGGCAAAGAGAGAAGCTCAAAGTCTAGATCATATGATGAAAAGAGATCTTCTAGTCGTGATCGAAACTGCTACAATTGTGGAAGACCCGGACACTACTCAAATGAGTGTACGGCTCCCCACAAGAGAAGAGAAGAATCTCCAAGAAGAAGAAGCTCAAGAGATGAGTCACCTCGGAAAGAGAGAAGGAGCAGAGATGATCATTATGAACGAAGACCCTCTCGGAGAAGCAAGGATTCGGAGAGGAAAGACAAGTCATCAAGGAGCTACACAAGAAGAAAACATCAAGCTCATGTAGGTGAATGGGTCTCCGGCTCCGACTCCGACAATCAATCCGAAGGAAGCTATCACTCCGACTCCGACTACAGTCAAGATGAAGGTGTTGCCGGTCTTGCTCTCGTATCCTCCAACTCCAACTCCTACGACTTATTTGATTCACCAAATGAAGGAATTGGAAGATGCTTCATGGCTAAAGGCCCCAAGGTATCACACCCTGAATTCATTGACTTCAATAGTGATGAGGATGACTTGCTTGGTGAAGATGAGCTCTTGCTTGATAAATCCAGTGAGCCTAGTAACGATGAACATGCTAATAGTCTTTATAGTCGAGAAGAGTCGAATGACAATGCTATGAAGGAGATTGAGCGTCTAACTAAAGAACTAAACACTCTTAAGTTAGCTCATGAAACAACTCAAGAAGATCATAGAGAGCTCCTAAGATCTCATGAGAAGCTACGCTTCGAGAAGCTCACTCTAGAGCAAAAACATGAGTTTCTAAAAGCAATCAATGACGATCTTCGAAAGAAGAGTTCTTCATGTCTTGCCAAACGACTTCTCTTGTCTAATTTCTTGCCACCCATTAAGACTAAGCATGACAAGCATAAGAAAAATTCTTCCTCTAGCAGTAACAATAACCATGCTAAATCCAATGTTGTTGCTTCTAGTAGTTCTCTTGATTCCACTAACAATGTTTCAAGCCAAGTTACACTTGAGCAAGAAAATAGTTTATTGAAAGGGATTATAGAGAAAGGTGTCTACAAGAGCCTTGCCGGAAGCAAGAACTTTGAGGAAATTGTTCGCAAGCAAGGAAGGCACCGGAAGAATCAAGGAATTGGTTTTGAGCGAAAGTTCAATGCCGAAGGCGTTGAGTGGGAAGAAGGTCAATATCCTATTCCACAGTTTGTTCCTCAAAAGGAGAAGTATGATCCTACTTCTTCCAATGCGGAACAAGCTCAAGATGACCTTCCACCACAAGACCACAAGCTAAAAGGCAAGGACAAGCTTCAAGAGGAGATTGATGCATTTGTTGAAGCACCTCAAGCCATGGTCAAGTGGGTTCCCAAGGAAACGTCAAGTTCTACTTCGTCAAGCTCAACTACAACCCCAAGGATTCCCATCAAGATGATGTGGATCCCGAAGAAGAAGAACTAGAAAGTTCTTGAGGGTGACTCCGCCAACATACTTCACTCACATTCATTTTGGCAAAAACTTGTGCAATCAACTTCCACATCGTGCACTAGTTCATGGAGTCACAAACCCTCTTGTTGGTATGTCAAGGGACAAGGTAATCATTGCTTTCATGGACATCATCTGTTGTGAACTTCAATCTATGTCCATGGATATCCTTGTTTGTTCCTTGTGGGACTAACCCATGTAGGTATTGAAAGTGCCCGAATCCAAAGGATAGCTCCCAACTCTTGATGATCTCCATCAACATTGAGCATCTACATCTTCAACATCTACATGAAGTCTTCTACGACAACCCAAGGTTAGTTTGACCCTTTAAAAGGGGTTCTCACATCTAGGGGGAGCTTTGCTCTAAAAATTGAGCTAAAGCATCTTCAAATGATGTGAACACATCAATGCTTTATGTAAAAGTGGTAACCTCACTTGTGCTTAAACGATGAGTATGACCTATGATCAAATGTTCTCATTTGGCTCCTAAGTCAATATACTCATATAAAGATGACCTAGTCATCGACAAATTGTGTGTTAGTTGCTAGAGTTTTGGTTGTGCATGTTTGACACATATTTCATTTGCTATCTTATTGTGTGAGCATGTTGGATGCATGATTTTATCCATTCGAGGACATCCATTTGTTGTTTTGGTCGTTTTGATTTTTTTTTTGACCAAATGGATGGACAAGAATGCCTAAGTACCTCCCCTAGCTATCTATGCTTTCTTGTCTCAAATTCTATTCATGCTTACATCACAAACTTTGAACAAGTCATTTTCGGACCCTCCGGGTGAGGAGCACTCGGAGCCACCGATCCGTCAAGGGCTAACTTCCAAAACCTTCTAATTGATTTCGGTCAGACCAACTCACTCAAACTCGGTCGAACCGAAAGCATTTAGGCTGATCTAGGTTTTCACCTCGGTGAAACCGAGTTGTGATTTTCGGCATGACCGAAGTGCATAACTGCCTAGCAGTTATCCATCTCCGTGCCACCGAGTTTTACAACTCGGTCCCACCGACAGCGAAGGGGTATATACTCCGAGGGCCGCGCGCGCTGATTCCTCCTTCAAACGTTTCGCCCCCACACCCCTTGCTGTCGTTGCCTTGGTCTCCGGATCGTCGCCGTCGTCGCCTGTGCGCCCTCGCCGCAGGTCTCCGTCGCCGTCAACGGACATCTTCTCCGCGCCGTTGCCGCCGTAGAAAAACTCCAGCAAGTTAGGGTGAGTTTTGATCCCACTCGTGCTCCCATCTCCGATTCAATGCACGTTTGGTTTGCCTAGTATCTTGCCACGATTGAAATCCTCCTGTACACCAGATTAGTTCGTTTGGACTAGATTCGAGTAAAAGTTTTAGGGTTAGGTTTCCGCCGAACACATCTCGGTGAGACCGATTTTACATTTTCGGTGTGACCGATTTGGCCTATGGCCATTGCACTGCACCTTTCGGTCCAACCGAGTTGTGCAAAATCGGTGTGACCGAAATGAAGATTCTGTGAAACCCTAGTGTTTTCGGCAGGACCAAAACCCACTTCGGTCAAACCGAAAGTGGTGTGCCAAGCTCCTGTTTAACACTTCGGATTCACCGAACCTTAGACTCGGTCTGACCGAAATGTCTTCTGTGAAAACCTAATACTAGAATTTGAACTCATTTTTTTTGCAAAAACTTCTGCAGTTTGTGATAACTCTTCTTCTCTGCCTACACCTTATCTATTCACAGGTTGTCAGCCATGTCAGATGCCAGTGACAGTCAGAACAGGTCAGAAACACCCATTGTAGACATTCCAGAGGCAGGCACTAGTCCTGATCCTAGCAGCTCATCAGATGATGGTGAGAGGAGTACACCAAGTGGATTGCCTCCTGCAGCCACCAGAGCTAGAAAGAAGAGGAATTCAGATGATGAGGATTCTGATTTCGTTGTTGAGGAAGAGGTAACCTCAAAGCCCAAAAGGAAGGTTGTTGCCAAAGAACCACAGGGTCAACAAACTAAGAAGGGCACCAGCAAAGTCAAGCAGTCAACTGTTGCTAAGAAGCTGAATTTGGGAGAGGCAGCTGCAAGCAAAGTGAAGAAAACCTCCAAGAGAAAGAGGATAGTGCATTATGCAGCAGTAGAGAATGAAGATGAGGAAGCACCCCAGCCTCCTCAGAAGCCGAAGCTCATGGGTGATGCCATTAAGGCTGGAGCCACATCAAAGCCCAAGAAATCTACTCCAGCTAAGGCAGCTCCAGCAAAGCCTGCTACCAAGCCCAAGAAGACCGTCAGAAACATTCCAGCGTCTGAAAAGAACAAGGATGATGTGCCACCAGCTGAGTCAAACGATGAAGGACCAGTTTTGCTGAAACTTCGTCCAAAACTGCCACTCCATGATGATGCTCATCCTCAAGCTGAGGATATGAAGACAAGGAAAGATAGAGGTCTCAGGCTATGGAGACAAACTGACCCATATGCCGTGAGGAGAAGAACTGCTGTAGATCCCAGATTTCACACCAGAGAGCAGCAGGACTTCTATGAGACCGTGCTGATGGACAAGAAGCCCATAGTCGCAGACACCCGATATGTTGACTGGAAGTACATTGACAGCGAAGAGCACAGAGATTTCTTTCCACATGTGCATGAAAGTTTCACTGCATGTGGCGTTGCAGACTTTGTAGGTCAGAAATTGACCAGTTGGAACGATGAGATGATAATGCAATTCTATGCCACAGCTCACTTCTACCCTGATGGAAAGATTACGTGGATGACTGAAGGTCAAAGGTTTTCTTCTTCTGTTGAAGAATGGGCAGAAATTCTGAATTCTCCAGTGCAACGAGAAGATGATATTGATGTATATGGGATTCCAAAGAAGAATCATGAATCCATGAAGAACATGTATAAAGAGATTCCAGCAGAGGATTTGGGAATCTGGAAGCTCGGCTCAGTCTACTATCTCCAGGCAGGCCTACCTACCACTAATACCATTTTGAGGCATACCTTGATGCCCAAGTCTGGAGATCATCGCATGATCAGAGGATACTCTATCAACATGCTGCACATACTTGATGAGAAAGCACCTTTCAAGGTGATGGACTTGATGGTAGAGACCATTAAGAGGACTGCAGCTGACCAGAAAAGGTCATGTGGATTTGCCCCGCAGATTCAGATGCTTATCAATGCCAAGTTTGGCACGGGCACATTCTTGTTGGATAGAGAACATTTACCGTTGCAGCCAGAGCATGAAGACAATGTTGTTGTGATGGATGAGGAGGATCCAACATCTGTTAAAGGTCAAGCCAAGATTGAAGCTGCCAAGAAAGCCAAAGCTGACAAGGAAGCAGCAGTAGCAGCAGCAGCTAAACCAAAGAATTTCGGAGAGCAAATTCTTGAAGCTACCCAAAGGATTGAACAACGCCTGGCCAGCATTGTACAGTCTCAGGAGAGCTTAGAAAGGATTGTTGAGGACAAGATCCACGCTTTGGATGTGAAGCTGACTGAAGTGCAAGTGACTGTCAACAAGCTTGAGGCAGACATTGAGGAAGCAAAGCGGGAGAAGGAAGAGCTTATGCGTGAGATGCAGGATGACTTAGTCCAGGATGCTTATCAACAGACTGCTCCGGTTCCCACAGGACCCCGATCAGCTGCTATTCCAGTGACTGACACCAGGACTACAGCTTCAGCACCTCCCACAGTTCCAGCAGTTACTCCAACTCCAGCTCCAGTGACCACTCCTCCAGCACAGACATCAGCTGAAGTCTTCACCGATGTTGTCATATCCACTCCAACATCAACCCAGACGGGAGCCGCCAGCAGAGTCCCCAGTGACGCTTAGCTCTATGCTTTTTCGAACTTTTTGGTAACTTGTTGCCAAAGGGGGAGAAATTGTATAGATCATAGGACTTCGAGAGAGAGAGTGCTGTTGTCTTTGCGCTTTCGTTCTTTCGTTCTTTTGCGGTTTCTTTGAGATACTTTTGGTTTTCGAGACATTCAGTGTGTTTGATACTCCGTTTGATTCTACCTTAATGAGTGCTTGGTCGTACTATGCTTTAATGTGTGCTTAATGCTTATCATATGCCATTCCTATCTCGTATGACCATTTACTCTTGTCTTGGTGATTGGGTGCATGCTGTTCATTCTTATCATTTTGTGCGCTCCACCAAGATGTATGTGACATGGAAGAGTGACCCACGATCCTAATCGATTGTGCATTTGCATTCAAACGCAAATCTTAAATAATGCACAAATTTAGGGGGAGCTCTTGCTTATCACATACTTCTCAAAGCGACGATATTATTCATTGATTATATCCTTTGTCGAAGCTTTGATCTATATGTTGTCATCAATTACCAAAAAGGGGGAGATTGAAAGTGCAACTAATCCCCGGGTGGTTTTGGTAATTAATAACAACATATATATCATTGAACTAATAGTTACTTGAGAATCATTTCAGAAAGTTCAGTGATATGGGTATGGCAAGGACTGAAGAAGTGGACCCCTCAAAATGCTAAGGCAAGCATTGGCAAAAGCTCAAGACTCCATTTTTGGTTTAGTGATCCAAGATCACATTGAGTCCATAGGAAAAGCCAATACTATTAAAATGGGATGAGGTTATGATGATGATCTGGTTGCTCAAGTGCTTAGTGATACATCTCCTAAACTATCAGCAATTTTCACTGCCATATACACTCATAAGTAGTCTCAGTCCCACCGATATTCCAAACTCAGTCACACCGAGATGAACCACCTCAGCCATAAGCCAAACCCAAGAAAACTCGGATTTTCCGATTCTGAACTCGGTCTCACCGAAACATGAGTTGCCAAGCTTCTGTAACTTTCTGTCATCAAATCGGTGTCACCGAGATGATGAAGTCGGTCCCACCGAAACTGGCATGCTCTTGTCATTGCACGAATCGGACTAACCGAGATTGTATTTTCGGTCCCACCGAAAATCCCAACGTTCACATTATTTGAACTATCGGTCTCACCGAGTTGTCCACTTCGGTCCCACCGAGATTGCTCAAATGTGTGTAAAGGTTGGATTTTGTGTGGAGGCTATTTATACCCCTCCACCCCCTCTTCATTCGTGGAGAGAGCCATCAGAAAGAACTACCACTCCTATCTTATATTTCTGAGAAGAGAACTACCTACCCTTGTGTTGAGATCAAGTTGCTCCACTCCCACCATATGAAGCTTGATCTCTAGCCTTCCCAAGTTGCTTTCCACTCAATCCTTTCTTCCACCACAGCCAAATCAGTGAGGAGAGTTGAGTGTTGGGGAGATTATCATTTGAAGCACAAGAGCAAGGAGTTCATCATCATCTACAACATCTATTACCTTTTGGAGGGTGGTGCCTCCTAGATTGGTTAGGTGTCGCTTGGGAGCCTCCGTCATCGAGATGTGGAGTTGAACCAAGAAGTTTGTAAGGGCAAGGAGATCGCCTACTTCGTGAAGATCTACCCCGAGTAAGGCTAGCCCTCCGTGGGCGTAGGCCATGATGGAATAGACAAGGTTGCTTCTTCGTGGACCCTTCGTGGGTGGAGCCCTCCGTGGACTCGCGCAGCCGTTACCCTCCGTGGGTTGAAGTCTCCATCAACGTGGAAGTACGATAGCACCACCTATCGGAACCACGAGAAAAATCACCGCGTCTCCAAAATTGCGTTTGCTCTTCTCCACCTCTCTTTACTACATGTGCAATTTACTTTCCGCTGCCTATACTCTAGAATTGCATGTGTAGGGTGATGCTTGACTTGATCATAAGTGTGAATCTGCCAAAAACTGTTCTTTATCAAAAGGCAGAATTTTTATATTGTCAAGTAGTCTAATCACCCCCCCTCTAGACATACTTTCGATCCTACACCGGGTTATCTTTGCAGAAGGGGGCTAGGCCCACCTTGCTGTCGTCCGCCAGACTCTCATTAAGAAGAGACTTGGTCATATCGTCAATGACATGGGCAGGTAAGTCGTCAGGGTTGTGACGTAGAGGATCATTCTTGGCGCCAGTATAGTCGCACATCAAGCCGGTGCGGCGGCTCAACGGAATAACTCGCCAGGCGAGCCACACCCGGACCAGGTCAATACCAGTCAACCCGTTCCCCAACAGAGCTTTGATCTTGGCCAAAGTAGGAGCAAGTGATTTACGCTCCGTAGCGCTAATCTTGTCAGGCAGAGGATGATTGGTTTCAAGACGAAGGGCACAAAAGTCGGGTAGAGGATTCTCATCAGCCGGAGAGGTATCCTTGCAGTAGAACCATGTCATATTCTAGTCTTTGGGGTGGCTTGGCGGGTTAGCATATGGAAAATCACGTCCCTGCGGCGCTGGATCGAAACTCCACCAAGTTCCAAGCTCTGGCCGCTGGCACATTCTGTCTAGCGGTTCAAGTAGAACAGTTCTATGAAAAGCAGCAAATTGGGTTCTTCACCAAGGTAAACTTCGCTGAACACTTGGAAGTTGCAGATATTAGACACGGAATTGGGTCTGATGTCTTGAGGGTGAAGGTCAAAGAAGTTCAACACATCTCTGAAGAATTTTGAGCCGGGAGGAGTAAATCCCCGGTTCATATGATCTGTGAAAACAATGACCTCTCCGTCTTTGGGTTGAGGAAATTCTTCATCCAGGTTAGGAGCATGATAAGGCACGACTTATTTTTTTGGCAGATAGCCGGTCTTCACAAAGTCATCCAAAGTGCTATCAGTGACAATGGATTTGACCCAATTGCAAGAGGTAGGTGTCTTGGGTGCCATTCTGATTGAAAGCCTAAGACAAAGTGAAAGTGCCGGTTTAAATTTAAGCCGGGCAGGACAAAAACATTATTGTGCATATTCAAATTTGCGGCTTACGAAGGGGCCTAATGGTATAAGGATAATTACGTCTTGGTTGGTTAAGCCGCCATAGGTTCTATAAGCCGTCAGCACTATTTAAACCGAAAGGGGTGGTTCAGATTATTAGTTGAGCGTTACTTCCTTAAAGCCGGCGATCAGAGTCACCATGACTAGATAAATCTAACAAATTATGGATTTTGCCTAAGTGTTGTACAAACAGGTTTCACAATTTGCTGCAGTTTGTTTGGATCAAACAAAGGTTCAGAAAAGAAAAATTACTAGACCTAAAAACAGGGCGCAGAAGAGTTCATGTGCTATAGTGGGGTTTTCTTACATAGAAAGGAGATCTACTGATAACCAAAATGGATGCGGGACACGAACCGCATAAGATCTATGTGGGTTTTTTGGATCGAAAGAAGCCATGGCAAGAAGAACACAAGAACTTGGATGAAACTGTGCCCGGTACAGAGGAACACGCTAGCCCTAGTATAGATCTATGGCGCGGAAAGGGGAAGTACTTACTGCGGAAGATCTGCGGAGTAAGAATGTTGCCGTACCCTGGTCAACGTCAGGTCGATGCAGCGGCCAAGCTTGACGGAGACGAGGTGCGATGTGGCGACGGCGGCGGAGCTCCAGTAACAGATGGGGGCGAGAGGAAGAAGATGCGGAACGGGGAGAATGAGAAGAGACCTAGTCGGCTCTATTTATAAGGAAAGGATTGTTAAGTGGGCGCGAAAAACGAGGAGGCCGAGAAACACAGTTATCCAACTATAAGGATGCCTCGATTTTCGGATGGTCATTAAGACAAAGATCCGTTGAGATACATTGGACGAATCGCGTATTTATGACAGGTGATGTCATGGCGGGTTACTACAAATTCAAAGGATGACGTCATGGCGGGTTACTACAAATTCAAAGGATGATGTCATGGCGGGTTACAAAAAGCTTCATAAGCAAGGAGCAGAAGATTTTTCTTGAATATTGAAGACTGACATGAACCAGTTCAAATCAGTCTGGGGCCTAATGTTGGGGATATAACTACTAGGTATGACCCGCCCAGGAGGGGTCGGGTTATACCTATGAGTATTCTTGAAGCCCAAGACCAAGGTTGAAGATGGCGCCTCAGTAAGGGTCCAAAAGCCCGGAGGCGACTTAAGGCTCGTAGTGATAAACCTCCATGTATGCCTGACTTGTGTTGTAAGACAAGAAATATTAAGAGACCGAGCCGGACACTGTTTATGAGCCGGCCGGGACCCTGTAGAGCCACTGGGTGTCGGCCTCTGTATATAAAGGGGCGACCCGGCGGCGGTTCAGGGCAAGTAACATCAACTCGAGAGCTAGGTCAAGCGATTTGCTCCCTGGTTATCGAGACATAATCAATCCCACTCAAAACTAGACCATAGGCTTTTACCTTCACCGTAAGGGGTCGAACAAGTATAAACCTCGTGTCCTTTGTCCCGATTAACCCCTTCAAGCTTCCTATTGCGATGGCTCCACGACTAAGTCATTTCTCTAGGACATCTGCCGTGACAATTCCACGACAGATAGGGTGCCTTTTTTACAAGAATTGGCATATTGGTAGTCATTATGGCGATTGATGGGCCAATATGAAGATTCTTCTAGAGTTGCTCTCACATACCTCATTTCGCTATGTTTCCATGGAATACCTGATGAGGAATCCGCACAAGAGAGACGAAATCAATGTTGTCAGAATGAGTGAAGCCTGAATCTGCTAGGAGTTCATGAGAAAATATCCAGTGATACCAACACTCACATGCTCCCATGATACAAAGTTGAAAAATTCAAATTTAAACATTCCAAAAAATTCTAAAACAAATCATGGATGTTCGCAACACATATTTTGACAACCCCTAAAAATTCAGATCAAAATTCGAAATACACATGAGAACCAAAAAAGAGAAATTTAGATGTGAATAGTATCATTTTGTCTTCCGTTGACACTACTCATGACGGATTTCTCTTTTTTGTTTCTCGATGTATATTTCGAATTTTGATATGAATTTTTTAGGGGTTATCTAAACATGTGCTGTGAACATCCATGATTCTTTTTAGGATTTTTTTCGTAATGTTTAAATTTGAAAATTTTAAATAGATAGCATGAGAGCATTTGTGGGTTGGCATCACATGATACTTCCTCGTGGAGTTCATCTGTCTAGCTACTAATGTTTACCCCGATAAACCTACACACACGGACCCATTACGGGCTTTTACGTGATTCTATTCAAACTAATCTCCCCTCTCCCCCCCCCCCCGATTTTCAGTGAGGGTGGGGCCCATTCTCCTCTCTTCTCCAATCCCAATCGCTCACGTGTCTTTGTTCGTGAACCCCGTAATCAATCCCTTCATGTGTCTAGCATTACTATGTTTACCCCGTACTTTACTTTTCTGTGTGTTTGGTTTCGTTTTCTATGAAAATGGAACCAGCTACGAGGCTGATCGGATAACAAATACTCGTGCTACTCACCCCACAAAAAGATACTCGTGCTTTTTTTGCATGGTACGTGTCTCATTCATATCATAAAGATTAAAGTACAAGTCACGTAAGGACCGGCATGACAAAACTGAAAAGATAGCAGAACATCTCTGAGTTTGACACCAACGGCCATCACCTGCCTCCGGCACCACGACAGCAGTCACCAAAGAAAAGAATGATGGATCACCTCCTCACCCAAGCTCGACGCGGCTCCATCACTGATATGTAGCTTTGCGGATCTCCAAGGTGGCTCACCAAAAGTGAAGCCCTTACCGTTGAACGAATCAGACCGGGGCAACACCCTGGACACGCCATCGAACTCCAGATCTGGCACCCCACCGCGACTAAGACGTCACAGAAGGAAACCATACCTGCCATCCACGAACCACGAACCCAGCACATGTTCCGTCTTCCAGATGTCGTCGATGCAGACCACAATCTGCATCCGCTCCTGAACTACCTCCCAAGCTCCGCGCCGACGCTGGTGCAAACGCCGTCGCAACGGCGGAGCCTGACGACACAGGTCCACCCCCACAAGGATGCCGTCGTCGCCACGCCATCCTTTTTTGAACAGACTGGTTTCCAAATCCATCCCCAACCATACACTACTAGGGAAAACCCTAGTAGTAGCGCGGGTTTTGAGGCTAGCAGCAGCACGGGAAGCCGCGCTACTACTAAGGCGCTACAGCTAACTGTTAGTAGTAGCGCGGTCAGTACCCACGCTACTACTGTTGACTATATCAGCAGCGCTTTCCTGGAACGCGCTACTATTAGTTAGTTGTACCGGTTTCCTAGCCACTCGCTACTACTATATCTTTCTTCATTTTCCCCAGCTTCCTACCCTGTTTTGGTCCAGATACTAGGTACTACTAGATATCAATTTCATAAAGCATTATAGGTACTAGGTAGTACTCCCTCTGTTCCAAATTACTCGTCGTGATTCAAACCACGACGAGTAATTTGGAACGAAGGGAGTACTAGATAACAATTTCATATATAGTCAACATGCATCCTCAAGCAGTACTAGGTGATATCGACCATGATCATCATATGTAGTTCTAGATGATATCGACGACGATCATCATATGTAGTTCTATATGATATCGACGACGATCATCATATGTAGTTCTATATGATATAGCCACACACACATATGTAGTTCTAGATGATATCAAAGACGATCATCATCCTCAAGCCTGGGCGGTTGGTGTTCCTGATAGTAATTAGGATGGCCTGTCCAACACGAAGATTCTTGCCATCGAGGAATCTCTTCCACCCAACCGAGTTTAAGCGTGTGCGACCGTCTGTGTCCACGTGGTAAGTACAGGTTGTGACGGAGCCCCTTGCGGTAAGGCATAGTCCAGCTGGGCCTTCTTCATCAGGCTCGATACCATAATTCACAGATAGGCTCTTTGCCAATTTCTGAAAAAGAAAAAACATCAATTAATAAATAGCCTCGCACATACTCTTGCAAATAAGTATATATGGATTATCTACACTATTAATAGTTCCTTAGATTCTACACTAATAAGCATGTGATCAAACTCTACACTAAAGCATATCATCGACTAGATTCCACACAACATATCATTGGACTCTACACTAAGCATATCATCGAATAATTTGCATTTGTAAGTATAACATACCATATCATGTCGATCGACCATGGTACTTGTCAGGCGGGTCACGAATGGCACATCGACAAAGTCAGCACATGGCGGAATTATGTCCCATAGGTTGCACACCTCCTCCTCGCTCAGAATCATTCTTTGAGCTATGATGGCTTCATGAAGTGGGTCCTCATCATCTTCATTGAGTGGGTCCTCATTATCTTCATCATCTTCGTCATCTTCATCATCTTCCACCAGGTTGATATAAATGACAGCCAGCTTGGGTCTTTCTGCTCTGAAGGAGAAGCTGATCAACTCACCACCAGTAAGACGCATGCAGGCAAGGAAACGGGCACATCCATCTCCTCCAATCTACGAAATATTGTGTCCTTTCTCGACCTCCATAGTGTACGGCCCCCCAGGAGCCTCAAATGTCACAGTGTCTCCTGTTAGCTTGTTGAATTTCAACCTCACATTGCATGGGACGATCTGTGTAAAAAAAAGCAAAATGACACAATGCAGTAATGCCAACACTAAAAATAAAATAGTTGTTACATTTCATATAATTTCTTACCGGCGCATGACAAAAGCTCGGCTGGAAGTAGATGTCGAATAGCTTGCCAGTTGCAAGGCTGCTGGTGCACATTGACTTGCACAATCGACATGGTGGTGGTGGTGGTGGCGCCATTTTCCTAAAGCAATATGAGCAAAGGATTAACGATCCACTTCACACGAAAGAAAAACAGTAGCATGTGATTTTTTTGGTTCTTCTTCACTTATATTTTCATAGCTTACTAACACCTTCTAGAATAGAACCAACAGCCAAATGCCAAATCTTCCGCGAGAAACAATTTGATTCTTCTTCCGCGAGAAGCAATTTGATGGACAATTATAATCCTAAGATCTAGCTAGGTGGTGCCAAATCTTCAGAGCTATCAACTAGCATACTAAATCAACTAAATCAAAATGTTCTATAAATCAACTAAATCAACTAGCTTATTAAATGAACTTGCCTACTAAATCAACTAAATCAAAATGTTCTATAAATCAACTAAATCAACTAGCCTACTAGATCAACTTGCCTACTAAATCAACAAAATCAAAATGTTCTAAATCAACTAGCCTACTAAATCAACTAAATCATATGAACTAAATCAAAATGTTGTATATGAACTAGCCTACTAAATCAAAATGTAGTAGGGAGGAGGGGTTGTGGATGGAGTAGGGAGGAGGGAGAAGGAGGGGCGACTGGAGGAGGAAGGAGAGAGTTGGACGGAGGAGGAAGGACGGAGAGAGGAGGGGCCGGCCGGCGGCGAGTCGAGGGAGGACGGAGGAGGAGGGCGGTACCGAGTCCAGCGAGGAGGAGGAGGTGACGGCGGCGCAGAGGGAGGAGGGGTAGGCGATGGCGGTCGGAGGGGGAGGACCGGCACGGGGGGGGGGGGGGGGGGGGGGGTTGAGGGGGAGATCGAGTGAGTGTGAGTGTGAGTGTGGATTGGATAGTGGAGAGCGTGGGTGGTGGGAGATAGCTAGTTTTAGCAGTAGCGCGGTGTACGTAAAGGCGCTACTGCTAAACTATCTAGCAGTAGCGCCCTTCTAGTTAACGTGTTGCTGCTATAACTAGCTTCGCGGCGGGGTCGTGGGAATTATAACAGTAGCGTGGCTTAGGGGTGGCGCGCTACTACTACTTTTCTTTCAGCAACGTGTTCTGGTGGAGCGTGCTACTGATAAATTGCAGCAGCGCCTTATTTTAGAACTCACTGCTGGTAAGATCCTGTGTATAGGCTTTTCCCTAGTAGTGATAGGACCGATGGCCTTGTCAAGGAAGGATCCGAAGAATCTTTATTCAACGTTGTCATCGTCGCCGCCAAAACAAAGATGATGAATAGCCTAAAAATGTAGACTACGAGGAAGTAAAAACGATCCACACGCGTGGATCCGGCAACCCCCCTCACCACCGACGACCGAGATCGCCGGCGGAGGGGAGCCACCGGAGGACGGCGCTGGAAGATTGGGCTCTCCTGGCGGCGGCTAGGGTTCCAGCCGCCAGGGACAGGAGGAAAACGATTGGCGTTGCCAAGAAATAGGAGTAGCTTTTGAGGAAGGATTAGTCTAAAAAAAATACTTGCTACTACCCAATCTATATCTATACCTACTATTAAAGGGAGGTAATATTTTTGGTTTCGTCCCGCTTAGTTGGTCCTATGTTATGTTTATTTTCTTTGGTTTTCATCCGTGATGCATCATCCGTACGTGGTCTCCTGCCTGGTCCCTACGAGGTGGGATTATTCGACACTGTAGCGGCCGCTGCACCCTGCCTACTCCAAGATTTAAGAAAAAGTTCAGCCCAACCAAAAGCCCATTATACTAGCCCAGGAATCCATCCAGCTAGCTCTAGCTAGCTTGGCACGTAGGATCTCCAGTCAATACGTATGTGTGTATTGTCGGCCGAAACTTCGGGTCTATGAATCGCCTCGTATACGTACATCAGAAAGTGTACTATGACGAATCTGCCACACTAATTTTTGCTATATGAATCAGGTATCAGGATCGGATCATGGAGGCTTCGTCGCTGCACAGGAAGAGAATCATGGAGGCGGCAACACTGGTCCAGGAGTAGAGGATCGTCGAAGGAGGATGTGTGGTAACACATCACTTATACGTATAGCAATCTATTGTACTAGCCTGGTTAGTGTTAAAATAATCCCACCTTGCTCTTTCAAATATAATCTGACCACTTTATATACGTACGACATAGAGAACCAATAAGCAGCCTGAAATCCGGAAGGGAACAAAGAAATTACTCAGAAGGAAGAAAATAAAGAAATTAACTCGGTAGAGGAAGAAGGCTCGGAAATCAATGAAGACAACAACAGCGGCACAACTGATTGCATCACAGGGCTACTGCTTCCCTTCCCATGTTGCCGGCCGGCGTGGCGAGGCAGAGAAAGAGGGATAGAAGGAAAGGGGTAGAGTCGAAGCGGGACAGAGTGCTATGCGTGGTTGCTCAGCCGACGGTTGCCATGGGCACCGGTCTCCGGAGGAGAGGTGCAAAGGAAAATAAGGGCGCAAGGGAAGAGAGGCCATGTAAGGAGAAGGAGAGGGAAACAACCCAGGAGGAGGGGGAGGAAGGGAGCTTGACGGGGAAGCGGCGGCGGCTCGCTATAGCGGGCGACGTGCCTTCGCCGCGACGACGTGGGGATTGAATGGAGGGACTGACTGGGGGGATCAAGCAAACGCTCTCCCCTAGCGCCTAGGTGGTTAGCGGGGGTGGCTGCAGCTAGGCCGGTTCGGCCAGTTTGGCCAGTTAGGGTCGGCTGGCACTATTTGGGCTATTGGGAAGGTTGTTGCTGCGGCAGCCACTGGGGCCGGCCCATCGCGCAGTGCTTAACCGATTCCCATTTTTTCAGAAAAGAAAAATAGAGGAAAAGATTCCCCTCAAATATTTTTTGAATTCTGATTGAGCCAAAAATCTGCATGTGGCTACTCTCACATATATCAAAGCTCCACAACTTGAATTGGAGAATAGGCTAGGATTAAAAAATATCTAGAAACAAAAGGGATTTAAATTGCAAGTGTGTTTATGGGTAATTTCCATATAATGGAGTAATTTATTTTAGCTCCCTAATAATATTGGGAGGTTAAGAGAACTGTCATGTGAATTCCCTCAATTTAAATAGATCCATGCAATTTTTAGTTCAAGTTGAGGGTTTGAACAACCTCATTACTAACTAAAGCATCATGACATGATGCAGTGGAAAATAAAATAGAACACGTATACTATAATAACAATTATGGAAAGAACAACAACTTTAAATATGTGAAGATGTTGCACGAGCTTGGGGTGTGATACGAGATGTGCGTGTCTTTTGTAGAGAATACCTTCTACGTGAAATGCTTGTGTTTTGACCAAGTCCAAATAATGCAAAAAGATATGCATTTGAATATTCAAAAAATATCAATTCAATATCCATGTATGCATGCACAACAGTAATAGACATTAAAACATGATATCTATTTCTTTGATACCTCGACATGCGCTTCCCTGCCTCACCGTGTTGCGCTGATGGGTTTTTGATGGACAAATCAATTTTCTTTTCGGTTGCAACGCACGGGCATATGTGCTAGTGAACTCCAACGGCAGAAGATATTGGATAATGGATACGGACGTGCTCCGATTCTACTGCTACGAGTTGCCACTTCCCGCGCCCACGCACACACATCCGCAGCCGTACGAAGCGGTCCTGCCGTCGCGTGCCGACCTCGGCGGAACAGTGCCACACGTACCTCTCCGACGTGGCACCCAGTGTCCACACCACTGCAAACGATCTAGCTGGAGGAATCAGCATGGATCGATCGATCATCATAGAATAGTGGGGAGGACGAGCCGGATTCCACTTGCCTGGCCTGGCCGCTTTCCCTGTAGGATCCACGTACCTCACCTCACCGCCCACTGCATGCATGATTGCCTCCGACCTGCTGTTCGGTTGCTCTTCAATTTTTTTGAGCAACTTGCAATTTGTTCTTTACGTACCTCATACAGGACGCTACAGCTACAGGAGAGGCTGGATAATAATCTAGTCAAGCGTGTTTTATGGAATTCGCAGGATAGCTAGACTAGATAACCACTGTTTATTAAAGCTTCATTCATGTCCCGGTTAGGTTGTCATCGTCCCGATCGAGCATCCAAAACAGAGGTCTCTTTCGTCGACATACAGACGCCGCTAGCTAGATTAAGTGATCTACAAGGTTCAATCATGGAAGATCGATCCTCCAAGCTTTGCAACAGTCCATATTATGGATTATATTTATGAGTTTGCGCGACCAGTGGGAGAGACGAGAAGGTATGCGTGTACATCTGGCTCTCATGATCCCATATTTTTTGAAAACAAACTAATTTACAAGCTTTAATCCAGTCCGTGTCAACGTCGTACGTATGCACTAATTAACAAGTGAATGATAACAGGTCAACCACCGTACCATGGCGTAGCGCAACCAAGCCTATAATGCATGGCGTAGTGCAATCAAAACTATAATATGCATGGTATATATCTCATCAGAAGAAACAATAATTGCGATGAAACGACTGTTGTTTTACTCCTTGCTTGGTGTTGCTCGGTGTTTTGATCAGACACAAAGCAAGTGTTTTGATCATGAGAACGCAAAGCTTTGTCAATCTTTTTATGTCCGCATATATCTATATTTTTTCTAAATAAACATGTGCCAAGTATAAATCAAGAGTGATTGAGATTTTTCTATGGTCTAAATTTATTCCGTGACTGCATATTCAGCTTAAATTTCACTGAGCTGAAATGCAAGGGTTTTAGAAATCAGACTTAGCAGATTAAAAAGGCTAACGTGTCGAGTTAGCATTAGCAAAACCGGTAGCCTTTTGATCTCCAAAAGAAGAAAAGGAACGACATGCGTTCTTTGCCAAAACAAAGCGTGCATGAGCACATTAATTACTTCCGGTCCATTGGATGCCGAGGAGTGTGTTGATTTCGATGTTGCAATCTCGCGCTCGCCTAAGTTCATTGGCTATCAGGCACCAGCTAGCCTACCTTCGAGTGTTATGGAGCATGGAGTTTTAGATGTTGCTGCCCTTCCCTCTTCTGCGACCATCGATCAAGTGATGCTTGTGAGTGGCATGACCATTGAGCCAAGTTTGTTGGCACCTACTCCAAATTCAAATGCTCTCTTCGCGAAAGAACTTTCTGACTTGCTCGCCAGTGTGGAGGTTGCAAGACCGAGTTTGGAGAGGTCGATTGGTTGCCTCTTGACGGGGATGGCGATAAAAGGCAAACAAAAGAAGGTGGGTAAAGGCAAGAGTGGCGGCGGGGCGTCTCTGCCTGCTTGATGGATGATCTTCGGTCTCTCATCCCGTCCTCTTGGATTGGGTTGTCGTTGTCGGTTGGAAGGTGTCTAATGTCTTGTGTCAAGGTGTTCTTGTTGGGGGTCATTTGGCGAGAGCAATGTTAGGGTTTGTGGATTTTGTCTATTCGAAGAGTCTGGCGGTTGCCGTCCGTGCGGCTGTGGGGTTTCTTACAATGTAAGTAGTTAGTCGACGGACCGTTTGTATTGGTTTTCACCCGGTTTTTTATTAATTAACAGGGCAATTCTCTTCCTTTTAATCAACCGGTGAGGCAAAATTTTGCCTCCGTTTCAAAAAAATACTTCTGGTCCCCTTGTCAAAACACTAGGGTTCCGGTACTTCCGATCCGTCACGTAACCAGACCAAATTGGCCTTATCTAACTCCCATCCCATGCCCGGGCAGGATTCTTGCTAGGCACTGGCGTGGCAATGGTTAATTTTGTTTGGGTAAAGATTCTCATGGTCATGCATGGAGAGTTGGAGACGGCCGGTGAACGGGACAGAAGTGTGCATGGCCGTCGTCCCGTCCACTGGCCAAAGCTAGCCATAGCTGCTGGACAAGGAGAGCGGCGGGACCCGACCTTTTTTTCTCAATCCAATCCGTTGGACCATGCACCATCCCCAGAGCTAGTCTGATAGGCTGACGGGTCACCGGCAATCCAATTGGACCATGCACATGCATGTCGACCCACATTCGTCTCTTGCGTCTCATGTCCACTCTTGGATAAGCAAACACTACACGAGGCGAGGCCAATGTTCTCACACAACTCCAATGTCTCAACGTATACACGATAAGTAATTTTCTCCGTCGAATCAATCAGCCAGCCAGTGATTCCCGAGTAAAGAGAAGAGACGCGAGGAGCTTACGTGGACTTTTTTTTTGAAACAAGGCAAAAGACTTGTCATTTTCATTGATTAAGAAGAAGAGAATTGCCTGGTTAATTGACGAAAACCGGGCTAAAACCGATACAAGCCAACACATATGACATGGGCACCACCGGCCAACCTGGCCACCGACATGGAACCCGAAACTGGAAAGAAGAAAGACATCCGCCGTGGAGTCGCAAGCGTCATCGTCATCACCGGTTGCCTCGAACGTGCGACTCCGACTTCACCATAGAGGTCCAACATCGAAGCCAACCCGCAAACAGCCGCAGAAGCCACGACGACACATGCCAACAGATGGCTACACGCGCAAGCAACCGACAACTCCGACTTTGACGACGAGCATCGCAAGGGAAATATGCAAGACTTGCGCTGATCGTGCCCACCGCAAACGACCACCGGGCGCCTGTCATCGTCACCACCTGGACCTGCTCCACCACAACTCCAGCTTCAAAGCAACCAAGCAACCCATGAAAGAGCAACTCGGACACGCCGGGAAGAACCGACTACCGAAGTCCACGCCGCGACCCGAGCTCCTCTCGACGCCATCATCGTTGCCAAACAGAAACCAGCGCCCCGCTTCAGCAAACCATGTGGCGAAGATGCCGCCACCCACGGCGAAGATGCCACAACCCACCAGTCTCCCAGTCGTAGCCGGCTCTAAGACGATGCCCCCAAGAAGGAGAAAGACGCGAAGACGCCTTCATCATCCGATCCAGCAGATCTGAGGTTTCCCTCCAGAGCCAAAGCCGTGGGGAGGAGGAGCACACCTCCACGATAACACTTTAAAGAAAGATCACGGCAGCACGGGTGCCGCCGTCGCTAGCTCCGATGAAGACCGGAGCAAGGATATCTCCCACAGCAGGTGGCACGTCCTTGTCGCCAGACCATTTGCCTTGACGTGTCTCTCTCGTTTCCACCGTAGGATGAGGACCAGATCGCTAGCTCTAGCCACCGATACGTACACGTACGAACCAATTTGACGAGCAGTGGCTTTTGACCGAGCCACGTAGACGTAAAGACGTACGTACTTGCGGGTTGTCGGGACCATTCGATCGACAGCGATAGCGATCCAACGGCCGTGCATGCACCTTGACTTGAGGCCAAACGCCTTTGGCTGGTCTCGTCATCCTGTTTCTCGTAATCATCCTTGGAATCCCCGCGGATTGCTCCGACACTGCCCGGTCGGTTGGCTGATGGTTCACATGCATGCATGCGTTTGGTCTTGGGCGACTTGACCAACGTGCTGCGCGTACGATTCCCATTACCCAGTCGCCATTGTTGAAACTTCAGGCGCCACGTTGTGATTGCTATCGATGGGAATGGGCTGAGTCGATATTTGCTGGGCGCACAATAATTGGGTCATCTGGGCAGTTTTTACGGTATCAAAAGCGACATGGTAGCTCTCCGTCGCAAGCAGAAGTGACAAACTAAACTGCACCCTGACTGTGACATTTTTTTTCCGAAACCTGACTGTGACATTTTAGCTGAGCAGTGTCCACGAGCACTCCAACCCCATACTGATGCGTACGCTTCTTTTTGTCGTCGTGGAGTGAATAATACCAGGTCTAGAAGAAACGATGAGCAATTTTTTTTAGAGAGAGAAAGAAACGACGGGCAGTTGAGTGATATTTTGCGTGTTGTGTGTGCCCCTTTGCTCCTTTTCGATTTTTGGTATGATGTAGTACGTGGGCCGGGATGGGTTGCTTTTTTTTTTGCATGGTCGGGATGGGTTGCTTTGCCATCGCGTATGTTACATACATACATGCATACATACATACATACTACATACATACATACATACATACATACATACATGGGGCGTATACTTGTTATATGAATTGATGCAGTACATAGCTTTCCTCCATGCAAAAAAAAAAAAACAGCACATAGCTTTCCGGGTATGCTTTCCCTCTTATGCGCCGCGTAGACGGCAACTTGATGTAGGAATTTCCTATTAGGCATTGACGCGGCAACGGGATGGAGGGGCGTCGCTGCATGCATCAGCATTTGGCCGTAGCGTCATTACGCGCTCCCAATGGTCACGGCCAGAAGAAAAACGTACTAAACAGATATGCATCATTGATCGTTGTCCACTAGTAGATGCAGGTATCATACGTACGGCATGACGAGGCCCCGAGGCATGGACCTGCCGTCACCCCGGCGGCCAGGGGCAGACGAATCAAATACAGAAAAGTACAAGGTGCGAAAGGTAGAACTCGTAGAATATTTTTGAGTTAGAACTCGTAATTTGGAGCAATTCTAGTAGGAAAGTCATGGTATTGCCCGTCTAAATTTCGGTCGACTGATACTTGGTTAAACATTAGCCGATGTTATATTCATAAGATCTTGCATTGAGATTTGTGCAGATAAAAATGTAGTTTTTTTTACTAACATGCTATATCACTTGACTGAGGCTTGGTTGAGTCTCACCTAGCCACATCCCATGTGGAAACATCATACACCGATCCTTAAAAAAAAGTACAAGACCTCTTATACCGTGATCTCCCTCTTGCTTGACTCAGATAAAGTGAAATTAACCTTAATCCGTTGGGAGAAACAAGCTTGCAGCCGCGTCGTTGGGGACAGTGATGAGGTAAACCCGTACTATAAATAAGGTAATTAGCTGGAGCAGAGCAGGCTCACGTGATGGCCACATCAGGCTAGTCATAGTAGGAGTAATTTAGATAGTAACATAGCGCATTCAAGAAAATTTTACTTATGTGGCATGCAGTTAATAAAGAAAGAGATGTTTAGAGTAACATAATATTTTTTTTTGCGGGGAGTAACATAATATGTTACTATAACATAGCGCTTCCCGAGAAAAAATGAGTCTATAAGCTAATAAATAAAACCATTTATGACACTACTATTATTATGTTAATTTACACCATGAAAATATAACTTAGACTAGTCTCATATGCATGACACTAGTATAAGTTACTCCTCACTCCTCACCATGATCAGCCTCGTTGGCCATCGAGTTCCGCCGAAGGAAGCGAAACTATCTGGACAATGCGAAGGAGTTGCCACGCGCCCGCCCCTATAGCCAACGAGGCCGCCAGCCTGGCACACGCACCCCACCCACGGAGGATCTTATTTTCTTTCAATCAAATCAAGCCACGTACGCGGGGAGCACAGATGGGAGCACGGGGAGGGAGCAGGCAAGTCTCGTCCACCCACGGAAGCTCGGCCTCCGGCGTTCCCTCTCCACCTGGCGCGCCCACCCCAGGCCGACGCCACCACGGTGCGTGCGGATCGGATGAGATCAAACGGAACGGACGACGCGGTCGGCCGTTGCACGCGACGTTGCTCTTTCCCCTGGTTGGCGGGTTGTTGGCCAGTCCCGCGCACCGCACTCCGGATCGACCCGGGCCGCCGGGCAACGGTGGATGCCCTGATTGCCTACGCGGCCCGGCTGGTTGCGCACCAGATAGAGGAGAGAGAGAGAGACCCATGCATGATCTGCGCGTGCAGGCTGCTTGCGGTTGCGGCGAGCACGATCGATCGGCCGATCAGGAACGGCAAAGAAAGAAAGAGACACTTTGTTCAAGTTGCTGCGGCCAAATCACGAGCGCCCGTTACATCCCCTGTCATCCTGAACAAACACCTTCTTTTTTTCTTGGCGGAAGATCCTGAAACAAACACCTAATCACTGGATGCATCATATACTCCTCCTTTTTTCCTTTTGGTCAGGGCACGTCACGTCCGGTTGACCTATCGATAGCGTCCACGCTTAGCAAACAATGGACAGCGACGGCGATGCGTTGTTACTGATCCGCCACTGTTCCTAACCTAAGCGCGTCCCACTGTTCCAACGCTTAGAGCATCTACACGCGCGCACCTTAAACCCTCCTGCGCGGGTCACCTGGTCACTGACCGGTCATGAAATTTTGACCCAGTAGGGCATCTCAAATGGGCCTCAAACGCTGGACTGGTCGGTACCCATCATACCCAGTTTAAATATAGGGTGGATATGGGGTGCCCGGGCGCATCCGCCACTTCAGACCCGGCCCACGCAGGCCCACCCGATCCCACGTATATTCCTTTGCATTCGCTCGCCGAACCAAACCATAGCCACTCCCCTCCGCCACCCAAACTCGTCTCTGGCATGGTGGGCAGCAGATCCGAGTCCTTCACCTCCAGATTTGTTGACCCTGAACTCGTCCCATGCGACTAGGGATGTAAGTGGCAAATAAATGGCGTCCGCAATCCCGTTTAGTTAGTTTTTGCTAGTTTGATAGTTCATTTTCCTCAAATAAAAAAAACCTTTTTAAACTATCATATCATAAGTGGACTTTAAACGGGATTAAACGGGACCCGGTTGACATCCCTACATGCGACCCCAAGGAGGAGATGGCCGTCCGGCTCCCACTCCGCCGCTCACGAGAGGAGGCTTGTGCACGGTAGTGCTCGGACTCCTTCCATCAGGAATCCATTGCAACCGCCCAAATGGCGCAGGGAGCCGGCGTTAGGGCAGCCATCGCCGCCTCACCGAAGGCGGTGCGGGCCGTCTGACGTCCGAACGCAGTGGCAGACGCGCAACCCCTCCGTTGGCGCGCCCAGGCCATGGAAGCACCGTGGGCGTTGTCTGACGCAAACATGGTGCGGCATGCCCGACATGCGAGGCAGCGGGAGGCCGCGACAGCCCTCACGGCGGTGGACATCGACGAGGCGGAGTTGCATTCTCCGGCGCCCCGTATGGTGCACTAGTACGGGTTCGTGGTGGATGTCGTCGGCTCGTCCCAGGACGGATCCATCATCGATCTAACGTCCATCGGCACCCAACGGGTTTTAAGCTCCAATGAGGAAGAGTAGGGCATGGGAGACGGCTGCACTTTGAGTCCCATGAGCCGGCTCATGTCCCATGTCCTATTCTACCTTGCCAGCGACCAGACCAACACTCCTAGGAGCGCAGCCGGCCGCCGGACATTGGCACGGCGACCGGATGAGCTCCACTTAAAGATCGCTACTTGCATGTAATAATATGGATTTAAGGTATCCGGATGTGAAATGCATTATTTAAGATGTGACCGGTCAGTGTCGGTGGACGCTGAGGCGTCGGTGTTTAAAGTGCCGAATTTATAAAGTCCGGTTGTAGATGCTCTTATTATGCCGCAAGGGACGCCTGGCTAGCTTAGCTGGAATGTTAATCTTCTCTACGGCGAAGCGATTCCTAACTTCCACATCACATCATTAAAAAAACAGATAGATACATCCGTATTAGTATAAGAATATGTTATCGTCGGGTTGCTGCTACTTGGAAACCAAGCATTTTCAGCTGTCCTGCACCATACGCCATTCTCGAGTGGCACCTCGCGCGCCACTAATCTAATCCACTAGACGCACTTGGTCTCAAGCTCCGCCTATTCTTTTGACACAAAGCATCGTCTAATCTACTCTTTTTGACAGAAAGTTTGTCTAATTACTTATTCGATTGGAACGGCCAGGAAACGACCACAATCAAATGCTACGACTCCTGGCTGTGTTCTGATTTCACCGGTCGATCCACTTGTGTTGCTCTGCCTGCCTGCGTGCCTGCCTGTCCAGATAGCAAGAAGTGGGTTCAATTTCCGAGACGGCTAACCGCATCTGCTTGTCCAGCGCCCAATCACAGGCCTTGGACCTTGCCCTTGTTTTTTTCCATGCCATTCCGTGGGCTGGCTGGCAGGTCTACAGTGGTCCCTTGGTTAGAAAATAACAAGTGGGAGGATTCTATTATGAGCAGTTCGGTAGCGAATGCGCTGAATCTAGTAGTAATCTGTTGTTTCAAGCTGGCCCAAACATATTAAGTAACTCGATGAACTTTGAAAGGAAGGGAACTAAAGCTCTGCTTGCTTTCTAGGGAATCCATATATTTTGCTTGCCAACGCCTTTTTCTTATAGTAATCCTTTGCACTAAAGAGTTACCAACTTAATACGGTCTGATTTACGCGTAAGAAATGACAGGTGGGGCCGGTCGGTCATAGAGAGACACTGTCATCTCACGGCTGCCTACAACAAGTTATCGGTCCCGCCTTCAATCACAATTCCGACGACATTTTGGTATGCAAGTATGCTCAACTACTCTCTAGACCATACTTTTGATGTGGTGTGGGAGCTGACGTGTCGTCACTGATGTCGGTTAATGCCACAATGATCCTCGTATCATGCGGAATCATGCTCTTTTTTCATCGGATACAAACGTAGTAGGCGCATGCTGGAATGTTGTTCATAGTTGGACGTTTCACAATGGGAACGGTGTAAATGAAGATTGAATGGTTTTCCATGGTTAGGTGGATGAAAATGCGAAATTATTTATAGATATTTTTCATCCAGATTAAATGCACTTGTATTTCTTCGAATATAATGCATAAAATTAGAACGGATACGACCTATGTATTCCCGATAAATCATAACCCCCCTCCCCGCGTCCCCCATATCAAAATAAGTGTCACAACTTTAGTACAACCCGTACTAAAGTTTTAGTACAACATGTACTAAAGTTGAGGCACTTATTTGGAGACCACTAAAGTTGAGACATTTATTTTGGGACAAAGGGAGTATAAGTTATGCACCCTCCTACCAAAGATGTAGGAATGCACCCTCCGTCCACATGTCCTTCATGCACGGCCACTACTGAGCGGGCATGAAGGCCAACTGGATCGTCCTCATCCACCAATCTGGTAGTCAATGGCGTCTCGTGGATATCTACACCCAGCGAGAGATCATCCTTCCATCGTTGGATACCGCAGGCATCGAGCCTCGCGGCCCGCCGGACACTCCTGCCTACTACGCACGAGACACGTCGAGCCTTTCGTGTGACATTCGTTTGCTGAAGGTTGTAATCTGCAAAGTGCCCACACCATCAGAAGACTACATGGAGTACAAGCTCATTGCCTTGTCTGGCATGGATTAATCTATCCGAAATCCGGTCGCCATACATGGTTATGGCTCATCATAAATCATGTTGACCCTCCATTTCTGCCTGATGCTATAGTGCATGATGGCATCGTTTACGCGGTCGACGCACAGTTTGGCTGCATATGCTGGTGAAATCTAGTCGTGTTAATTGTTTTACCTCATCTCATCTGTAATTGTTTTATCTCATCTCATCTTCACCTTATGAATACGACTGCCTGTTGATTGTTAGAAATATAGAATAGGTAGTATGTCTATAACCACATCATTGCTATATGTTCCTCTCATTTTTTAGATTTTTATGATCACACATGTTATTGTTAGAGTTGATATGAGAACAATTGGCATCTAATGATGGTTAGAATAAGTATTATGAGTATAACCTCATGATTGCTTACTCTCATTTCCAAGTTTTTTGTAACAATACATGTTATTGTTAGAGTTGATATGAGAACTGTAGTAACTGCTATGGTAGAATATGAGTAGGCCCTGTCATAGCTGCTTTCCTCTTATTTTTACATGATGTTTGAACCATGACATATTGCTAGAATATGAAAGTCATTGGCTTATTTGGGGCATGATTATAACCACGGCATTGCAATTATCTGTCCTTGATCTGTTTCACTGTTATAATAATCTTAATTTCACACATACTCTGAACATGATTGTATATTTTGTCCTTTTGGTCTCCAATTTGATTTGTTGCAGCAGATGCAAATGCGCTGGCCTTCATAATTCCAGGACCTGAAAATATACAAGTCAATGGATGGTGGTTTATCGCTCGTTCAACTGACAGCGGACATTTGATGCTCATCCACATGTACCAAATTGTCCAAACCATTTCATCAAACCACAAGCAGTACAATGTCTGGGGTGTTCGTGACTGTGATTGCTATGGCTGCTTCGTGTTTGAGAAAGATCCCAGATCCATTGGGCCAGGCGTATTCAACTGGAGGTGGGTTTACGGCCTTGGCAACCACTCCATGTTCATCGGGATCAATTATCCGATCATCCAACCAATCATCGATCATATCACCGACGATGATTACCTTGCTATGCAACTTCTATTTGCCAGGTGGAACTGTGTTTACACATCAAGCTTCCACCTGCTACTGTTCATCCACCGTCGACTTTCTCGTGTCTCCACCAGCTACTGCTCATCCACGGGGTCCTGTTCATCCAGCCTCTATCGGTACTATTCAACCAGCCCTCCACGAGGTCCTGTTCAACAAGCCCTCCATGGGGTCCCTCCACCAGATACTGTTCATCCACCCCACCTCCTCGATCGGGGTCCTGTTCATCTAGCGGCAACGGCCTTCACTACCATGGGATCCTATTCATCCAACTCCCATCGGGAACTGTTCATCCAACCCCCACCGGTGACTGTTCATCAAGAGGCAGCTTAGATCGGCTTCAGCTACCAGCAGTAACGAAGGAATCACTTGGGTTCAGTTAACAGCCAAGGGATCAATCGGGGTTCAGTAACATAGCTAGTGCAAGCGCTCGGGTTCAGTTAGAGCCCAACGCCTCGCACACACGCACATATGTGTACGAGAGAAACGCACAAACCTCCATGCATCGCTCGGCCCCGACCACCCACCTCAACCGGGAAAACTCCCTGATATTTTCCTCGCCCTCGCTTCTACCACGATTTTTTCCATCATGGACGGCCCAAAAGAATATCATGCGGTGCGTCCCCAGCCCGTCCTAGACGAAAAGCCCATTTTCAGTCATGATTTTTTGTCATAGAAGTAGGAGCCCACCACATCTATGATGATACCGAGTTTTGTCACAATTATCGTCATAGAAGTGTCATAAGCATGACAGAAAAGAAAATTCGTTTGGCCCAAAATGTCACGAATGTTTCTTTTTTTTGTGCACGTCCACGGGGTGACCCTTAATTATCATAGTTGTAACCCACTTGGGGAGACTATGGTGATGCATGTTGGGGAACGTAGCAGAAATTCAAAATTTTCTACGCATCATCATGATCAATCTATGGAGATACTAGCAACGAGAGAGAGGGGAGTGCATCTTCATACCCTTGAAGATCGCGATGCGGAAGCGTTACAAGAACGCGGTCGGTGGAGTCGTTCATGTAGCGATTCAGATCGCGGCCGAATCCGATCTAAGCACCGAAGAACGGTGCCTCCGCGTTCAACACACGTGCAGCCCGGTGACGTCTCCCGCGCCTTGATCCAGCAAGGAGAGAGGGAGAGGTTGGGGAAGACTCCGTCCAAGAGCAGCACAACGGCGTGGTGGTGATGGAGGAGTGTGGCACTCCAGCAGGGCTTCGCCAAGCACTGCGAGAGACGAGGAGGGAGAGGGGTAGGGCTGCGCCAGGAGAGAGGAAAACTCATGTGTTCGGCAGCCCAAAAACCCCCACTATATATAGGGGAAGGGGAGAGGGGGCCGGCCCCCTTCAGATCCCATCTAGAGGGGAGGGGCGGCGGCCAGGAGGGGAGGCTTGCCCCCCAAGCAAGGTGGAGGCGCCCCCCTCCCCTAGGGTTTTCAACCCTAGGCGCCTTGGGCCCTTGGGGAGGGGCGCACCAGCCCACTATGGGCTGGTTCCCTCCCATATTCAGCCCATCAAGTCCCCGGGGCAGGTGGCCTCACCCGGTGGACCTCTGGACACCTTTCGGTGCTCCCGGTACAATACCGATAACCCCCGAAACTATTCCGGTGATTGAAAACGGACTTCCCATATATAAATCTTTACCTCCAGACCATTCCGGAACTCCTCGTGATGTCCGTGATCTCATCCGGGACTCCGAACAACATTCGGTAACCACATACAAACTTCCTTTATAACCCTAGCGTCATCGAACCTTAAGTGTGTAGACCCTACGGGTTCGGGAATCATGCAGACATGACCGAGACAGCTCTCTGGCCAATAACCAACAGCGGGATCTGGATACCCATGTTTGCTCCCACATGTTCCACGATGATCTCATCAGATGAACCATGATGTCAAGGATTCAAGCAATCCCGTATGCAATTCCCTTTGTCAATCGGTATGTTACTTGCCCAAGATTCGATCGTCGGTATCCCAATACCTCGTTCAATCTCGTTACCGACAAGTCACTTTACTCGTTCCGTAATGCATGATCCCGTGACTAACTACTTAGTCACATTGAGCTCATTATGATGATGCAATACCGAGTGGGCCCAGAGATACCTCTCCGTCATACGGAGTGACAAATCCCAGTCTCGATTCATGCCAACCCAACAGACACTTTCGGAGATACCTGTAGTGCACCTTTATAGTCACCCAGTTACGTTGTGATGTTTGGTACACCCAAAGCACTCCTACTGTATCCGGGAGTTACACAATCTCATGGTCTAAGGAAATGATACTTGACATTAGAAAAGCTTTAGCAAACGAACTACACGATCTTGTGCTATGCTTAGGATTGGGTCTTGTCCATCACATCATTCTCCTAATGATGTGATCCCGTTATCAATGACATCCAATGTCCATGGTCAGGAAACCATAACCATCTATTGATCAACGAGCTAGTCAACTAGAGGCTCACTAGGGACATGTTGTGGTCTATATATTCACACATGTATTACGGTTTCCTGTTAATACAATTATAGCATGAACAATAGACAATTACCATGAACAAGGAAATATAAAAATAACCATTTTATTATTGCCTCCAGGGCATATTTCCAACAGTCTCCCACTTGCACTAGAGTCAATAATCTAGTTCACATCACTATGTGATTGTAATGAATCCAACACCCATGGTGTTTGATCATATCTCGCTTGTGAGAGAGGTTATTAGTCAACGGGTCTGAACCTTTTAGATCTGTGTGTGCTTTACAAATCTCTATGTCATCTTGTAGATGTAGCTACCACGCTCTATTTGGAGCTATTTCAAATAACTGTTCTACTATACGAATCCAGTTTACTACTCAGAGTCATCCGGATTAGTGTCAAAGTTTGCATCGACGTAACCCTTTACGACGAACTCTTTTACCACCTCCATAATCGAGAAAATTCCTTAGTCCACTAGTTACTAAGGTTAAGTTTGACCGCTCTCATGTGATCCATTCTTGGAGTCATTCTTGTACCCCTTGACTGACTCATGGCAAGACACTCTTCAGGTGTGGTACACAGCATAGCATACTGTAGAGCCTACGTCTGAAGCATAGGGGACGACCTTCATCCTTTATCTCTCTTCTGCCGTGGTCAGGTCTTGAGTCTTTACTCAATACTCACACCTTATGACACAACCAAGAACTCCTTCTTTGCCGATCTATTTTGAACTCCTTCAAAATCTTGTCGCGGTATGTGTTCGTTTGAAAGTACTATCAAGCGATCTTGATCTATCCTTATAGATCTTGATGCTCAATGTTCAAGCAGCTTAATCTAGGTTTTCCATTGAAAAACACTTTTCAAACAACCCTATATGCTTTCCAAAAATTCTACATCATTTCCGATCAACAATATGTCAAGAACATATACTCATCAGAAATTCTATAGTGCCCCCACTCACTTATTTGGAAATACAAGTTTCTCATAAACTTTGTATAAACCCAAAATCTTTGATCATCGCTTCAAAGCGTATATTCCATCTCCGAGATGCTTACTCCAGTCCTTAGAAGGATTACTAGAGCTTTGCATACTTGTTAGCATCTTTCAGGATTGACAAAACCTTCTGGTTGTATCATATACAACCTTTCCTCAAGAAACTCGTCAAGGAAACAATGTTTTGACATCCTATCTGCAAGATTTCATAAATAATGCAGTAACTGCTAATGTAATTCCAAAAAACTCTTAGCATCGCTACGAGTGAGAAAGTCTCATCGTAGTCAACTCCTTGAACTTGTCGGAAAACATCTTAGCGACAAGTCGAGCTTTCTTAATGGTGATACTTACCATCATTGTCCGTCTTCCCTTTAAAATCCATCTGTACCCAACAGCCTTACGACCATCAAGTAGTTCTTCCAAAGTCTATACTTTGTTTTCATACATGGATCCTTTCTCGGATTTTATGGCCTCGAGCCATTCGTCGGAATCCGGGCCCACCATCGCTTCTCCATAGCTCCTAGGTTCATTGTTATCTAGCAACATGACCTTCAAGACAGGATTATTGTACCACTCTGAAGTAGTACGCATCCTTGTCACCCTACGAGGTACGGTAGTGACTTGATCTGAAGCTTCATGATCACTATCATAAGCTTCTACTTCAATTGGTGTAGGCACCACAGGAACAACTTCCTGTGCCTTGCTACACACTAGTTGAAGTGTCGGTTCAATAACCTCATCAAGTCTCCACCATCCTCCCACTCAATTCTTTCGAGAGAAACTTTTTCTCGAGAAAGGACCTGATTCTAGAAGCAATCCCTTTTGCTTCCGGAACTGAGACTGGAGGTATACCCAACTGTTTTGGGTGTCCTATGAAGATGCATTTATCCGCTTTGGGTTCGAGCTTATCTGCCTGAAACGTTTTCACATAAGCGTCACAGCCCCAAACTTTTAAGAAACGACAACTTAGGTTTCTCCAAACCATAGTTCATACGGTGTCGTCTGAATGAAATTGCGTGGTACCCTATTTAAAGTGAATGCGGTTGTCTCTAATGCCTAACCTATAAAACGATTGTGGTAATTTGATAAGAGACATCATGGTACGCACCATATCCAATAGCGTGCAACTATGATGTTCGGACACACCATCACACTATGGTGTTCCAGGCGGTATTAATTGTGAAACAATTTCCACAATGTCTTAATTGTGTGCCAAACTCGTAACTCAAATATTCATCTCTAGGATCATATCATAGAAATTTTATCCTCTTGTCACGATGATCTCAACTTCACTCTGAAATTACCTGAACCTTTCAATAATTCAGATTTGTGTTTCATCAAGTAAATATACGTAGCATCTACTCAAATCATCTATGACGTAAGAACGTAACGATATCCACTGCGTGCCTCAACACTCATTGGACTGCACACATCAAAATGTATTACTTCCAACAAGTTGCTTTCTTGTTCCATCTCACTGAAAAATGAGGCCTTTCAGTCATCTTGCCCATGTGGTATGATTTGCATGTCTCAAGTGATTCAAAATCAAGTGAGTTCAAACGATCCATCTATATGGAGTTTCTTCATGCATATATACCAATAGACATGGTTCACATGTCTCAATCTTTTCAAAAACGAGTGAGTCCAAAGATCCATCAACATGGAGCTTCTTCATGCGTTTTATACCAGTATGACTCAAATGGCAGTGCCACAAGTATGTGGTACTATCATTACTATCTTATATCTTTTGGCACGAACATGTGTATCACTACGACCGAGATTCAATAAACCATTCATTTTAGGTGCAAGACCATTGAAGGTATTATTCAAATAAACCGAGTAACCATTATTCTCCTTAAATGAATAACCGTATTGCGATAAACATAATCCAATCATGTCTATGCTCAATGCAAACACCAAATAACAATTATTTAGGTTTAACACCAATCTCGATGGTAGAGGGAGCATGCGATGCTTGATCACATCAACCTAGGAAACACTTCCAACACACATCATCATCTCACCTTTAGCTAGTCTCCATTTATTCCGTAGCTCTTTTATTTCGAGTTACTAACACTTAGCAACCGAACCAGTATCTTAATACCCTGGTTCTACTAGGAGTACTAGTAAAGTACACATTTAATACAATGTATATCCAATATACTTTTGTCAACCTTGCCAACCTTCTCATTTACCAAGTATCTAGGGTAGTTCTGCTTCAGTGACTATTCCCCTCATTACAGAAGCACTTAGTCTCGGGTTTTGGGTTCAACCTTGGGTTTCTTCACTAGAGCAGCAACTGAATTGCCGTTTCATGAAGTATCCCTTCTTGCCCTTGCCCTTTGATACGTCTCCAACGTATCTATAATTTTTGATTGCTCCATGCTACTTTATATACTGTTTTGGACTATATTGGGCTTTATTTTCCACTTTTATATTACTTTTGGGACTAACCTATTAACCGGAGGCCCAGCCCAGAATTGCTGTTTTTTGCCTTTTTCAGTATTTCGAAGAAACAGAATATCAAACGGAGTCCAAACAGAATGAAACCTTCGGGATCGTGATTTTCCAACCGAACGTGACCCAGGAGACTTGGACCCTACTCCAAGTAGTGCCCGAGGAGGTCACGAGGGTGGAGGGCGCGCCCCCCTAACTCGTGGGCCCCTCAGAGCTCCACCGACACACTCCTTCCTCCTATATATACCTACATATCCCCGAACGATCAGAACATGAGCCAAAAACCTAATTCCACCGCCGCAACCTTCTGCATCCACGAGATCCCATCTTGGGGCCTGTTCCGGAGCTCCGCCGGAGGGGGCATCCACCATGGAGGGCTTCTACATCATCACCATAGCCCCTCCGATGAAGTATGAGTAGTTTACTTCAGACCTTCGGGTCCATAGCTAGTAGCTAGATGGCTTCTTCTCTCTTTTTGGATCTCAATACAATGTTCTCCCCCTCTCTCGTGGAGATCTATTCGATGTAATCTTCTTTTTGCGGTGTGTTTGTTGAGACTGATGAATTGTGGGTATATGATCTAATATTATCTATGGAAAATATTTGATTCTTCTCTGAATTCTTTTATGTACGATTGAGTTATCTTTGCAAGTCTCTTCGAATTATATTTTTTGTTTGGCCAACTAGATTGGTAGTTCTTGCAATGGGAGCAGTGCTTAGCTTTGGGTTCAATCTTGCGGTGTCCTTACTCAGTGACAGAAAGAGTTGCAAGGCATGTATTGTATTGTTTCCATCGAGGATAACAAGATGGGTTTTTTATCATATTGCATGAATTTATCCCTCTACATCATGTCATCTTGCTTACGGCGTTACTCTGTTTTTACTTAATACTCTAGATGCATGCTGGATAGTGGTCGATGAGTGGAGTAATAGTAGTAGATGCAGAATCGTTTCGATCTACTTGTTTTGGACGTGATGCCTATATACATGATCATTGCCTAGATATACTCATAACTATGCTCAATTCTGTCAATTTCTCAATAGTAATTTGTTCACCCACCATAGAATACTTATGCTCTTGAGAGAAGCCACTAGTGAAACTTATGGCCCCCAGGTCTATTCACATCATATCAATCTATATCACTTTATTTACTTGCTTTGTTTTTACTTTGCCTTTACTTTTACTTTGCATCTATCTATCAAAAATACCAAAAATATTATCTCTATCAGATCTCACTCTCGTAAGTGACCGTGAAGGGATTGACAACCCCTAAGCGTTGGTTGCGAGTTGCTATCATTTTGTGTAGGTACGAGGGACTTGTGCGTGGTCTCCTACTGGATTGATACCTTGGTTCTCAAAAACTGAGGGAAATACTTACGCTACTTTACTGCATCATCCTCTCCTCTTGGGGGAAATCCAACGCAGTGCTCAAGAGGTAGCAAGAAGAATTTCTAGTGCCGTTGCCGGGGAGGCTCACGCAAGCAAGTCAACCATACCAAGTACCCATCGCAATCCCTATCTCTCGCATTACATTATTTGCCATTTGCCTCTCGTTTTCCTCTCCCCCACTTCACCCTTGCCGTTTTATTTGCCCTCTCTTTCCCAACCTCCTCCTCTCTTTCCCGTTTGCCTTTTTCTCGTTTCCTTTCTGTTTGCTCATGTGTTAGTTTGCTTGTCATCATGACTAGTTTCATATCGTCTCCGTTATCTTCCGAGAATGAGGTCTTAAATTTTAAACAAAGGGAGGGAGAAAATCTAAAAGATGCTTGGTATAGAATTTCCAATGCTCAAAATAAATCTACCAGGAAGCAATCTACCTCAGTTCTTCTTCGCAATTTTTACGTAGGTGCTAATCCTTGGTATAGATATATCCTTGATACCATCATCGGAGGGAATTTTTTGGGTAGCCATACTTTTGATTCTTATAATGCTTTAATAGATATATTTGGCTCACCGCCCCTTTTGATTAATGGAACTATGTTAACTTTAGAGCATGTTATGCAAAGGCTTGAAGCTATTGAAAATAAAGTTGCTACCATTGAATCAATTGAAAATCTTGACAAAAAGATCCACAATCAAATTACCCAATATGGATCTAAGGTAGGAATGACTTTGGAAAATATTAGAGAAAAAGAACCCCTTGTCAATGAAAAAATAAATCTAGATTCCACAAGAATCAATAAACTTAAGGGTATCATTACCAACTTGGGAACCGCTTTTTCTTCCGTTCAAAACACTCCAAGTTCTTCTACTAAAAATACTAAGCTTATTTATGTTCCTAAGAATGGGTGAATCATCTAGTAAGGAAACTTCGGATCTTAAATCTATAAGTGTTCATCCCAATATTTTTACCATCATTAAGGAACAATTTGCTATAGATGAATTCTTTGATATTTTGCCCGAAAATTTGTCAATTACTAGGAAGAAAGAAAATTCTAAAGGAGGTAAATGCCTCATCGAAGAATTGCCTACCAAAGATACCTAGATCTATCCTTGCTTTTATGCCTAGCTAGGGGCGTTAAACGATAGCGCTTGTTGGGAGGCAGCCCAATTTTATTTTGTGTTTTTTGTTTTTGCTTATGTTTAGGAATAAATAATCCATATACCTTCTGTTTGGATGTGGTTTTATGTTTTAATTAGTGTTTGTGCCAAGTAGGACCTATAGAATAACCTACGATGATAGTTGATTTGATTCTGCTGAAAAACAGAAACTTTGCGCGCACGAATTTAGTTATGATAAATCACAGGAACGTGATTTTGCGTTGATTCTTTTTGATGCTGATAAATAAACAAATTTTCCAGGATTTCCTATTTTGGTAGAATTTTTAGAGTTCCAGAAGTTTGCATTAGTTACAGATTGCTACAGACTGTTCTGTTTTTGACAGATTCTGTTTTTCGTGTGTTGTTTGCTTATTCTGATGAATCTATGGCTAGTAAATTAGTTTATAAACCATAGAGAAGTTGGAATACAGTAGGTTTAACACCAATATAAATAAAGAATGAGTTCATTACAGTACCTTGAAGTAGTTTTTTGTTTTCTTTCTCTAACGGAGCTCACGAGATTTCTATTGAGTTTTGTGTTGTGAAGTTTTCAAGTTTTGGGTGAATTCTTTTGATGGATTATGGAACAAGGAGTGACAAAAGCCTAATCTTGGGGATGCCCATGGCACCCCCAAGATAATCCAAGGACACCAAAAAGTCAAAGCTTGGGGATGCCCCGGAAGGCATCCCCTCTTTCGTCCACTTCCATCGGTAATTTACTTGGAGCTATATTTTTTATTCACCAACATGATATGTGTTTTGCTTGGAGCGTCTTGTATTATTTGTGTCTTTGCTTGTTAGTCTACCGCAATCATCCTTGCTGTACACATCTTTTGAGAGAGCCATACATGAATTGGAATTTGTTAGAATACTCTATGTGCTTCTTATATCTTTTGAGCTTGATAGTTTTGCTCATAGTGCTTCACTTATATCTTTTGAGCGTGATAATTTTTGCTCTAGTACTTCACTTAGATATTTTAGAGCACGGTGGTGGATTTGTTTTAAAGAAACTATTTGATCTCTCATGCTTCACTTATATTATTTTGAGAGTCTTTAATAGCATGGTAATTTGCTTAATGTTAATATACTTGGTGTTCAAGATATGTGAAACTTTCTTTTGAGTGAATTGAATACTAAGATAAGTTTGATGCTTGATAATTGTTTTGAGATATGGAGGTGATAATATCAAAGTCGTGCTAGTTGGGTGATTATGAATTTGATAAATACTTGTGTTGAAGTTTGCAAGTCCCGTAGCGTGCACGCATAGTTAAAGTTGTGTAACAAATTTGAAACATGAAGTGTACCTGGCTTGTGCATCCTTATGAGTGGCGGTCGGGGACGAGCGATGGTCTTTTCCTACCAATCTATCCCCCTAGGAGCATGCGCGTAGTACTTGAATTTTTGATGACTTCTAAATTTTTGCAATAAGTATATGAGTTCTTTTGACTAATGTTGAGTCCATGGATTATACGCACTCTCACCTTTCCACCTTTGCTAGCCTCTTCGGTACCGTGCATTGCCCTTTCTCACCTTGAGAGTTGGCGCAAACTTCGCCGGTGCATCCAAACCCCGTGATACGATATGCTCTATCACTCATAAACCTCCTTATATCTTCCTCAAAACAGCCACCTTACCTACCTATCATGGCATTTCCATAGCCATTCCGAGATATATTGCCATGCAACTTCCACCATCATCATCATGACATACATTACTTTTGTCATATTGCCATTGCATGATCTTGTAGTTGACATCGTATTTGTGGCAAAGCCATCATGCATTATCTTCCATACATGTCACTCTTGATTCATCGCACCATCCCGATACACCGCCAGAGGCATTCATATAGAGTCATATCTTGTTCTAAGTTTCGAGTTGTGATCCTTGTGTTGTAATCAATAGAAGTGTGATGATCATCATTATTAGAGCATTGTCCAAATAAAAAAAGAGAAAGGCTAAAAAGAAAAAAAGAAAGGCCCAAAAAAAAGAAAATAAAAAGGGCAATGCTACTATCTCTTTTTCCACACTTGTGCTTCAAAGTAGCACCTTGTTCTTCATGTAGTGAGTCTCATATATTGTGCTTAAAAGTAGCACCTTGTTCCTCATGTAGTGAGTCTCATAAGTTATCTTTTTTTTATACTAGTGGGAAATTTTCATTATAGAACTTGGCTTGTATATTCCTATGATGGGCTTCCTCAAATGCCCTAGGTCTTCGTGAGCAAGCAAGTTGGATGCACACCCACTAGTTTTCTTTTGTTGAGCATTCATAGCTCTAGTGCATCCGTTGCATGGCAATCCCTACTCCTCATGTTGACATCAATCGATGGGCATCTCCATAGTCCATTGATTAGCCTCGTCAATGTGAGACTTTCTCCTTTTTTGTCTTCTCCACACAATCCCCTTCATCATATTCTATTCCACCCATCACTACAAGAAATATGTCAACTTATGACCACCACTATTGGTCACTGAAAGGTCACAAATTTCCATTTATGACCTTTTTGTGACCAAAAACAGAAGGTCAAAAGCTGGCCGTCGTAAACTGACTATAGCGACCTTTCTTCTGGAATGGTCAAAGACGTTTACGACCAAAATATTCCTACTGTGGCGTTTTGGTCACTAGCAACCTCCCCCAGGCCACGTAGGCATCCAGCATGGCAAGCTGATGTGGCACAAGATTCAGCCCGGTCCAATTCGGTGTTTATATGGGCCGAGCCCATTAAATCAGCCCATTTATATTTTTTCCCTATGAATTTTTTGTCAGCTTCATGGACCAAGCCCAACATTGCAGCCTTTTTATTTTTGGGCCATGGCCTTTTAGTCTACTGATTTTCTATTTTGATTTTCTATTTTCAACTATTATATATTCAAGCTGGTCCCACTAGTCAGATGGGTCCAACCTGTCATGTTCATCTCTCAAATTGGTCCCACATGTCAGAAATATACAAATTTGACAAATTATTTTCATAAGTGGCCTCACTGGACAAGTTTCCATTCCACAAGTTTTCAAATCACATACATAATCAATATTTCAAATAGAACAAAGAACACATAAAATTCATCAAATATACAACTAAATAAATGTATTACAATCTTTACAACACAGATATGCTACAATGAGTTGGACTTCACGGCTTCACACTTGGCTTCACAGTTCACGGCTTCACACTTGCTTCACACTTCATGACTTCACACTTGAGCTTCTGTAAAGGAGGAACCACCACAATTTTAAGTCTACAATACAACAATTGATACTAATCAAGGATAAAAACAAAAACAAGTAATAGGTTCAAATGAGAAGGCAACATGAAACTAGTGATACAACAACATGCAGAAAACACTACAATGTAATACTGTTGTAAGTTCATATCAGCGCAAAATCAGCACTGTTATATAGAGCAAATGATATGCCCCCTTTTAATAAAACTGTAGTGTATGCTAGTGACAGGACAAGGGATTGTAGTGTATACTAGTGACAAAACATGGGATAAGACTAATATGATGTGCCAAATTGCCAGCAATAGTGCTTACATGCAGCATCTTCATATTTCAAAACGACCAATAGACTAGTTAGCTGGCAAAACACTAAAGAAGGCATAGACATAAACGAAGGTAACATGCATCAAATCAAAAAATAGTAAGCACTGAACCTACATCATATCTACACCAATCAGGTTGCATGTGTATGCTAGAAATCAAGAATCAAAAGGACTTTAGCTTGTTTCAAATATCTTGCCTCTGTTGCTCCCAGTTCAGTAAAGAAATGGTTGAGCAGTGAGCGCTTCGTTTCAAGAACTTGGCAGTGAAAAATAGATTTCGGTTGGAGCACAAATAGAATACCTGGAAAAGAAACATAAAGAGCTATACAGTTAAGTAAGCATCATTGGCTGTACAAATAAGTGGAGAACAATAAAGAGCTATACAGTCTGTTCAGAACAATAAAGAGCTATACAAATTCATATTCAAGTTTGACTACATGCTAACAGACTCATGATCAAGTTTGACTACAAGCTAACATATCATTGTGAATACAGATGATTTTCGGACTAGAACCGTTGCGCAAGTTCAGGTCGTTTGAAGTTTTGACAACAAGCTACAAAATCTAGTTAAATCAATAGTAGTATTGCAAGCAACAAATAGACTCTCAGAGCAGAACCAATGCACAAGAACGGACCAGCAACTACTAGGCCCAACAACTAAGATATGTAGGAAATTTCAGATGTATCACTTCATAGATCAAGCATAGGCGCAACATAAAAGGATCATGAGCGCTACAAAGTCTGAACGATTCAGCAGGAAGCGAGCAGAATCAATCAACTAGACATGCGGACAACAGAGGCGCAGGGGAAGAAGCTCCTGCACCGGCAGAAGAAGACACAATCTGGTCCCACCAACAGGTCAGCCATGCCAACATCTCCAGAGAACATAGGAGCAATGGTGTCAGAAATCTTAAGCTTCTCCATAACAGGATCGTGCCCAACAAGACCGACTTGGTGCAGAATCTTCCCAGTCTATCTGCAGGCAGATACATTAAACAACAAAGTCAAGGAAAATGAAACTGAAACAAAGCAAACATAATGGTTGGATACGAGCAGAATCATGGGAGACAGCTATAATATAAAGAATACAATAAGATATATAATCAGCCAGCAGAATCATGGAAGTACCACAAGATTACATTGCACCAAGCCACAACATAAACGATAAGTTATTATTGTTCACCGCTAGCTACTGATGTAATAAAAACATTAACAAGTGGAGTTGTTACCGTTCACCACTAGCTACTGATGCAGCAGTAGAAACTGGCATCCAAAAGGGCATGCAAACAATTCATAGCAAAATCATATATGCCCCATGCTAGGAGAACCAGAGCATCACAGAGTACTACTGACTGACCCCAAAACAGAGCATCACAGCAAAAGACTTAACCAGGGGCCACCGATCCACATAACCCACCATCCCGAGATCTCAATTCTCACAGGTAAAAAGCAAGCAAGAAGACTAGATCACCTAGGGCATGGTCTGCTTGTACTTGGACACCTCAGTGAGTAGCTCATTGTAGGTGGCCTGGTCGAAGATGCATATCATTCAGTTACCAGTAGCAATCCTTGTAGGTGCATATTTACCACATCAATTGGTAAGTATACAGACAGAGTTGTGCACTTACTAACTAGTGTGTTGTGTGTTCACCCTTTGCACACACCCATGGTCATTTAAATTAAACTGAAACAAGCCACAAATGGTTGGCTAATCTAGAACATGGCAGGCATTTATATGATGGCAGTACATAGCTAGGAAACAAACAGTAGTCCATAATTGTATCATCATGGGTAGAACAAAATACAGACTCGCCTCTACAGGCTACAACACTAGTACATTAGAGAACCATCCATAATAATTCTACTATAGGAGACAATGTAAACACAGAGTCACACCATTGACATATATTATTATTAAGCCCTAACTAAAAGATTCTGGTGGCTTAATTAGTGGGCAAACGTATGCATGCACAAAAAGGGGGACAATTTTCAATCAAACTGAAGAAAGATGCACATCATCCATTCAGTAACCAGTAGTAATAAAATCACAAGAAGACCAGACCAGAGGATCATCATTGTGCACGCACTTGCATTCGCCATCAGTCCGCACAAGCAGGCGCATACACTATAACATCACAAGCAGTGGCGCGGCATAAGCGGAGGAATTTCACTAGCAATAATCAAGCTGAATGGACTGAAAGCAAACCTAGTTATCTGGACTCGAATCAAACGCAGCCTAAGTGAGCAGCCTCAATCGCCGGCGTCCATCCATCGGGAGCACCTGCCTCTGCCTTGTCTTCTCACCATGGTACGCACCAGGATGAGAAGAAGCACGCAGACGGACGCAGCTGCTCCTTGGCTCGCTCCATGGCCTCCATGCTGAATCAAACCCAACCCAATCCAATCCAACACAAGAAGAAGCACAAGTGAGAAGCAGAGGAGGTGCGCACAGCCGTGAAACAGCGATCGATTGAGGGAAATAAGAAGGAATGCGCCGGCAAGACCACGTACCTTGGATTGGATTGGATTGGACTGGACCGGAGATGGGCCGTAGGAGGAGGAAGCGACCACGGCCGCAGCCGTGCCGAGCCCTGGGATTTGGGGCCAGCACAATGCCACGGCCAGGAGGCTGCTGCGTTAGTGCAGACCGCCGGCGCCGGCGCCGCCCTCCCGGCTGCTACGGTTGGATTGGATGGCCGCGGGTGAGTGGGTCGTCGCGCATGACGCGGCGAGGACCCGGTGGAGATGGGGTTCCTGGGCGCCGGGGATCGCCGGAGTTGGCCGGCGGCCGTGGGGTGGGTTGGAGGAAGGGGATCGGGACGAGGGGCGGCAGCCAAAGTGAGCGGAATCGGCAGCGGCGGAGTCGTGGCGGAAGGTGTAGGGGTCGGGGGAGGACGGGAAGTCATCGCCGCCGCCCCCGGAGACGTGGACGTCGGCCGCCGGGGCCCGGCCGTCAGCGAAGCTGAGGAAGGGGTTGTCGTGGAAGGGAGCGAGATCGAGATCGAGATCTGAGGGAGGGAGAGGGCGGCGGCTGTGGGTGCGTAGGGGAGAGAGGGCAGCGAGAGGACGAGTGGTACGGGTTGTGTTAGGCTTAGTTGGGTGGGACGGTGAGGGGGTCAAGTCTGCCGTTGGATCCGGGACGATCGGACGGTTCAGATATTCTACGGTAGGGTGATCCAGGGGAGACGTCCTGATTGGTTGGAGACTACCAACAATATTTAAAATATAGTCTCTAAGTGCTAAAAACAAAGGGGTTTATGAAATAACTACCAACAATATTTTGCAAAATGGAACCATTAAAATTTTCATCAAGTTATACCACATTTTAAGGATGATAACCAACTTGTATGCATTTTCTTAGGACGAAAAAATCATTTTCCATTTTTCGAGTGCCCAAAAGGAGGTTTTTTTGTGAAGGACCTCCAAAATAATTGTTGCAAAATTGGACCAAATCATTTTTCTAAAATACTAGGACATATTTAATGCACAATTGACAAAATGATTGGTTGTAAAAAGTTATGTCCAACTCTCGTGAAAAAGAAACATTTCTGTCGATTCAGCTGGAAGCGGGTCAAATTTGAACTGCAGCTGCCTCATAGCTTGCTCTTTATTTTTTCCAAAAATCATTCCTGGGTACATAAGTATCTATTTAATCGGAGAAACACCAAAAAAAATCCAAGATTCAACCATTAGCTAGGAACAGTCATTCCCACCGTTTTGACCGCATTTTGAAACGGGCATAAAAAATTCAAAAAAAAATCAAAAAATTGGAAAACCTTCGCATTGTGTCATTATATGTGTCCAAGTTTCCAGGAAAAATAATAAACTTGTAATACGGTAATTATTTTAAAAAAGTGTTCTAAAAAATGAGCTATCACGTGTGGAGATCAATGGCTTTCAAGCCAAATGATCAATCTTATGGCCACATTCATGGCATAGTTTCTTCAAATGATCTTATATTGTGCACAAGGGTACATCTTGGAATTCCAAACAATGTTGCCTAAGGAAGTTTTCATTTTCTTTGCACGGAAAATTAATATTTCATTTTCCGAGTGCCCAAAATGAGGATTTCTTGTGAAGGAACTACCAAATAATTGTTGCCAAAATGGACCAAATCAATTTTATAAAATACTAGGTCGTATATAATGCACAATTGACAAAATAGTCGGGTGAAAAAAGTTTTGATCCACCTCTGGTAAAAAAGATAAATTGTCGTCGATTCAGTTGGAAGCGGGTGAAATTTGAACTGTAGCTGCCTCATAGTTTGCTCTTTATTTTTTACAAAAATCATTTCTAGGTACATAAGTATCTATTTAATCATAGAAACACCAAAAAAATTCGAAGATTCAACCACTAGCTAGGAACGGTCAAGCCCGCCGTTTTGACCGCATTTTGAAACGGGCATAAAAAATTCAAAAAAAATCAAAAAATTGGGAAACCTTCGCATTGTGTCATTATATGTGGCCAAGTTCCTAGGAAAAATAACAAACTTGTAATACGGCAATTATTTTAAAAAAGTGTTCTCAGAAATGAGCTATCACGTGTGGAGATCAATGGCTTTCAAGCGAAATGATCAATCTTATGGCCACATTCGTGACATAGTTTGTTAAAATGATCTCGTATTGTGCACAAAGGTGCATCTTGGAATTCCAAACAATGTTGCCTAAGGGAGTTTTCATTTTCTTTGCACGGAAAATTCATTTTCCATTTTCCGAGTGCCCAAAATGAGGTTTTTTTGTGAAGGAACTACCAAATAATTGTTGCAAAAATGGCCCAAATAAATTTTATAAAATACTAGGCCATGTTTAATGTACAATTGACAAAATGGTTGGGTGTAAAAAGTTTTGATCCACCTCTGGTGAAAAAGACAAATTGTCGCCGATTCAGTTGGAAGCGGGTCAATTTTGAACTGCAGCTGCCTCATAGTTTACTCTTTATTTTTTACAAAAATCATTTCTAGTTAAATAAGTATCTATTTAATTATAAATACATGGTTTTATGGCGAGACATTGACGTTTGGACGGTGGCCGAGGGCCCCAACTCTAGAGCGCGTAAGCTCGCATGCCCGCCGCGTGGTCACCGCGTGAACGTGGCGTTGCCATGTGTTCTGGGCGGCCTAGGCATGTCTAGTGGGTTAGGAACTCCCCAGGTAGGTGCTAGGAAGAAAATCACAACATAAGATTCTCACGAGGAGACCGATCGATGCTCAAACATGAATAACCAGCCAAGTGTTTGATTAGCTGTACGGGAAATGTACATGTCTAATGGGCGTGAGTTTTGGCTGAGGATGACTAGTTACTAAGAAAACCATCTTCACAAATTTTCAGCTCAAAAGGAAAACCACCACACTAGACATAAATACAAATGTTGAAGCTCGGCTCAAAATAATGAATGGATTGAGCTGGCATTTGGTGGAGGGTGGTTATTTGGGCATAGGAAAGCACTGAAGAAAATGGATACTATTTGGACATGCCAAAGTGGTACTTCCTTCACAAACTGTTACTCTGAACAGAATAGGAAAATGAATATTTTTGAATTATTCTTGAACTAGGAAAGGAAGGTTTTTACATATTTGACGAAGATAGGACCCAAAGAATTTATGAGATTTATTTGGGAATTTTGGGAATGACAGAAATATAGGTTGCTTCACAACCTTGGGCAAAAACTGCCACATGGACATGACACATAGGCAAAACTGATGAGGTGGCGCCTAGTCATAGCAACCCACCCCAATTTACAAGGCTATGACCATCTATATTGGTCGTTAACAACTAGAAATAAGGCAGCGGACTAGCGCTGTTTGCTTTATGACCTTTTCGTGTGAGGAAATTACGACCTTTCTGACCAAAATGGTCGCAATGGTTTAGGGTTTGGAGCGCCCCGAACAGCTTTTGACCAATTGGTCTGAAATGGTCATAAATTTATGACCAATTCTTCGAGGGTCACTGATAGAAGGTCATAAGTTGACATATTTCTTGTAGTGCATAGTGCTATATCGATGGCTCACGCTCATGTATTGCGTGAAGGTTGAAAAAGTTTGAGATTATTTAAGTATGAAACAATTGCTTGGCTTGTCATCGGAGGTGTAGAAGTTGGGAACATCTTTGTGTGACGAAAATAAAGCATAGCCTAACTATATGATTTTGTAGGGATTAACTTTCTTTTGCCATGTTATTTTGAGAAGACATGATTGCTTTGATTAGTATGCTTGAAGTATTATTATTTTTGTGTCAATATGAACTTTTGTCTTGAATATTTCGGATCTGAAAATTCTTCCTTTTTATCATTTACCTACTCGAGGACGAGTAGGAATTAAGCTTGGGGATGCCTGATACGTCTCCAACGTATCTATAATTTTTGATTGCTCCATGCTACTTTATCTACTGCTTTGGACTATACTGGGCTTTATTTTCCACTTTTATATTACTTTTGGGACTAACCTATTAACCGGAGGCCCAGCCCAGAATTGTTGTTTTTTGCCTTTTTCAGTATTTCGAAGAAACAGAATATCAAACGGAGTCCAAACGGAATGAAACCTTCGGGGTCGTGATTTTCTAACCGAACGTGACCCAGGAGATTTGGACCCTACTCCAAGCAGTGCCCGAGGAGGTCACGAGGGTGGAGGGCGCGCCCCCCTACCTCGTGGGCCCCTCGGAGCCCCACCGACGTACTCCTTCCTCTATATATACTTACGTATCCCCGAACGATCAGAACAGGAGCCAAAAACCTAATTCCATCGCCGCAACCTTCTGTATCCACGAGATCCCATCTTGGGGCCTGTTCTGGAGCTCCGCCGGAGGGGGCATCCACCATGGAGGGCTTCTACATCATCACCATAGCCCCTCCGATGAAGTATGAGTAGTTTACTTCAGACCTTCGGGTCCATAGCTAGTAGCTAGATGGCTTCTTCTCTCTTTTTGGATCTCAATACAATGGTCTCCCCCTCTCTCGTGGAGATCTATTCGATGTAATCTTCTTTTTGCGGTGTGTTTGTTGAGATCGATGAATTGTGGGTTTATGATCCAGTATTATCTATGGAAAATATTTGATTCTTCTCTGAATTCTTTTATGTACGATTGAGTTATCTTTGCAAGTCTCTTCGAATTATCTTTTTTGTTTGGCCAACTAGATTGGTAGTTCTTGCAATGGGAGAAGTGCTTAGCTTTGGGTTCAATCTTGCGGTGTCCTTACTCAGTGACAGAAAGAGTTGCAAGGCACGTATTGTATTGTTGCCATCGAGGATAACAAGATGGGTTTCTTATCATATTGCATGAATTTATCCCTCTACATCATGTCATCTTGCTTACGATGTTACTCTGTTTTTACTTAATACTCTAGATGCATGCTGGATAGCGGTCGATGAGTGGAGTAATAGTAGTAGATGCAGAATCGTTTCGATCTACTTGTTGTGGACGTGATGCCTATATACAGGATCATTTCCTAGATATACTCATAACTATGCTCAATTCTGTCAATTGCTCAACAGTAATTTGTTCACCCACCGTAGGATACTTATGCTCTTGAGAGAAGCCACTAGTGAAACCTATGGCCCTCGGGTCTATTCTCATCATATCAATCTATATCACTTTATTTACTTGCTTTGTTTTTACTTTGCCTTTACTTTTACTTTGCATCTATCTATCAAAAATACCAAAAATATTATCTCTATCTGATCTCACTCTCTTAAGTGACTGTGAAGGGATTGACAACCCCTAAGTGTTGGTTGCGAGTTGCTATCGTTTTGTGTAGGTACGAGGGACTTGTGCGTGGTCTCCTACTGAATTGATACCTTGGTTCTCAAAAACTGAGGGAAATACTTACGCTACTTTACTGCATCATCCTCTCCTCTTCAGGGAATCCAACGCAGTGCTCAAGAGGTAGCACCCTTCTTGAAACTAGTGGTTTTACTAACCATCAACAATTGATGCTCTTACTCAATTTCTACTTTCGCGGTGTTAAACATCGCGAATTGCTCAAGGATCATCATGTTATCCCTGATATGTTATAGTTCATCACGAAGCTCTAATAGCTTGGTGGCAGTGACTATGGAGATCCATCACTATCTCATCTGGTAGATTAACTCCCACTCGATTCAAGTGATTGTAGTACTCAGACAATCTGAGCACATGCTCAGTGATTGAGCTTTTCTCCCTTAGTTTGCAGGCTAAGAAACTTGTCGGAGGTCTCATAGCTCTTGACATGGGCACGAGCCCGAAATCCCAATTTCAGCTCTTGGAACATCTCATATGTTCTGCGACGTTTCAAAAATGTCTTTGGTGCCTCAATTCTAAACCGTTTAACATTACACACTGAACTATCACATAGTCATCAAAACGTGTATGTCAGATGTTCGCAACATCCACAAACGACGCTCGAGGTTCAGCACACCGAGCGGTGCATTAAGGACATAAGCCTTCTGTGCAGCAATGTGGACAATCCTCAGAATACGGACCCAGTCCGCATAATTGCTACTGTCAACTATCAACTAAATTTTCTCTAGGAACATATCTTAAATAGTAGAACTAAAGCGTAAGCTACGACATAATATGCAAAGATCTTTTGACTATGTTCATGATAATTAAGTTCATCTGATTATTTAATGAACTCCCACTTAGATAGACATCCCTCTAGTCATCTAAGTGATACATGATCCGAGTCAACTAGGCCGTGTCTGATCATCACGTGAGACGGACTAGTCATCATCGGTGAACATCTTCATGTTGATCGTATCTACTATACGACTCATGCTCGACCTTTCGGTCTCTTGTGTTCTGAGGCCATGTCTGTACATGCTAGGCTCGTCAAGTCAACCTAAGTGTTTCGCGTGTGTAAATCTGGCTTACACCCATTATATGCGAACGTTAGAATCTATCGCACCCGATCATCACGTGGTGCTTCGAAACAACGAACTTTTGCAACGGTGCACAGTTAGGGGGAACACTTTCTTGAAATTATTATGAGGGATCATCTTATTTACTACCATCGTTCTAAGCAAATAAGATGCATAAACATGATAAACATCACATGCAATCAAATAGTGACATGATATGGCCAATATCATTTTGCTCCTTTTGATCTCCATCTTTGGGGCTCCAAGATCATCATCGTCACCGGCATGACACCATGATCTCCATCATTGTGTCTTCATGAAGTTGTCTCGCCAACTATTACTTCTACTACTATAGCTAACGGTTTAGCAATGAAGTAAAGTAATTACATGGCGTTATTCAGTGACACGCAGGTCATACAATAAATTAAGACAACTCCTATGGCTCCTGCCGGTTGTCATACTCATCGACATGCAAGTCGTGATTCCTATTACAAGAACATGATCAATCTCATACATCACATATATATCATTCATCACATCCTTTTGGCCATATCACATCACACGACATATGCTGCAAAAACAAGTTAGACGTCCTCTAATTGTTGTTGCAAATTTTTTACGTGGCTGCTATAGGTTTCTAGCAAGAAGGTTTCTTACCTACGCCAAAACCACAACGTGGTATGCCAATTGCTATTTACCCTTCATAAGGACCCTTTTCATCGAATCCGATCCGACTAAAGTGGGAGAGACTGGCACCCGCTAGCCACCTTATGCAACAAGTGCATGTCAGTCGGTGGAACCTGTCTCACGTAAGTGTACATGTAAGGTCGGTCCGGGCCGCTTCATCCCACAATACCGTCGAAACAAGATAGGACTAGTAGCGGTAAGCATATTGAACAAAATCAACGCCCACAACTACTTGTGTTCTACTCGTGCATAGAATCTATGCAATAGACCTAGCTCATGATGCCACTGTTGGGGAACGTAGCAGAAATTCAAATTTTTCTACGCATCACCAAGATCAATCTATGGAGATACTAGCAACGAGAGAGAGGGGAGTGCATCTTCATACCCTTGAAGATCGCGATGCGGAAGCGTTACAAGAACGCGGTCGGTGGAGTCGTTCACGAAGCGATTCAGATCGCGGCCGAATCCGATCTAAGCACCGAAGAACGGTGCCTCCGCGTTCAACACACGTGCAGCCCGGTGACGTCTCCCGCGCCTTGATCCAAAAAGGAGAGAGGGAGAGGTTGGGGAAGACTCCGTCCAGCAGCAGCACAACAACATGGTGGTGATGGAGGAGCGTGGCACTCCAGCAGGGCTTCGCCAAGCACTGCGAGAGACGAGGAGGGAGAGGGGTAGGGCTGCGCCAGGAGAGAGGAAAACTCATGTGTTTGGCAGCCACAAAACCCCCACTATATATAGGGGAAGGAGAGAGGGGGCCGTCCCCCTCCAGATCCCATCTAGAGGGGAGGGGCGGCGGCCAGGAGGGGAGGCTTGCCCCCCAAGCAAGGTGGAGGCGCCCCCCTCCCCTAGGGTTTTCAACCCTAGGCGCCTTGGGCCCTTGGGGAGGGGCGCACCAGCCCACTATGGGCTGGTTCCCTCCCATATTCAGCCCATCAAGTCCCCCGGGGCAGGTGGCCCCACCCGGTGGACCCCCGGACACCTTTCGGTGGTCCTGGTACAATACCGATAACCCCCGAAACTATTCCTGTGACTGAAAACGGACTTCCCATATATAAATCTTTACCTCCGGACCATTCTGGAACTCCTCGTGATGTCCGGGATCTCATCTGGGACTCCGAACAACATTAGGTAACCACATACAAACTTCCTTTATAACCCTAGCGTCGTCGAACCTTAAGTGTGTAGACATGACCGAGACGGCTCTCTGGCCAATAACCAACAACGGGATCTGGATACCCATGTTGGCTCCCACATGTTCCACGATGATCTCATCGGATGAACCACGATGTCAAGGATTCAAGCAATCCCGTATGCAATTCCCTTTGTCAATCGGTATGTTACTTGCCCGAGATTCGATCGTCGGTATCCCAATACCTCCTTCAATCTCGTTACCGGCAAGTCACTTTACTCGTTGCGTAATGCATGATCCTATGACTAACTACTTAGTCACATTGAGCTCATTATGATGATGCAATACCGAGTGGGCCCAGAGATACCTTTCCGTCATACGGAGTGACAAATCCCAGTCTCGATTCATCCCAACCCAACAGACACTTTCGGAGATACCTGTAGTGCACCTTTATAGTCACCCAGTTACGTTGTGACGTTTGGGACACCCAAAGCACTCCTACGGTATCCGGGAGTTACACAATCTCATGGTCTAAGGAAATGATACTTGACATTAGAAAAGCTTTAGCAAACGAACTACACGATCTTGTGCTATGCTTAGGATTGGGTCTTGTCCATCACATCATTCTCCTAACGATGTGATCCCGTTATCAATGACATCCAATTTCCATGGTCAGGAAACCATAACCATCTATTGATCAACGAGCTAGTCAACTAGAGGCTCACTAGGGACATGTTGTGGTCTATGTATTCACACATGTATTACGGTTTCCAGTTAATACAATTATAGCATGAACAATAGACAATTACCATGAACAAGGAAATATAATAATAACCATTTTATTATTGCCTCTAGGGCATATTTCCAACAATGCATGCGTGGCACGAAGTCTACTTCGAGTAGTACGTGTTTTGTACCCGACTCCGCCCAACATAATAGTCAAGAGTGGCTCAAGTATCCAGCTCATACCATGCCCACGCATAGGTTGCTTTAGAAACATACCAATGGGGATTCCGGACTCCCTAAGAACACCTTACTCCTCTGCTAGTTCATTGGTTACTCAAGTTGTTGTTTTCTTATTACTTTTATGTTTTTTACTTCAAATCTTGCTTAGCACCACAATCATAATTTATTTCCGCCCTCACAGTCTTTGGAGTCTACAATTATTTGCAGGCACAATTCTATAATTCATTACAAGTGGCAAAGCCTGCTGCATGTGCTTCTGGTGGGATTGATACTCTTACTTTGAAACGGCTACAACTAAATCATGTGCACTTAAGGGCCATCACACACCGAGGCTAGATAGGTGATGCACAAACTCAGAGCCTCTATATTGGTTGCCTCGATCCACTAATATATGGGACAACATTTTCTCCCCAAGTGAAGTGGGGGCCATGTGAAGTTTTCTTGGCCCCGAACGGTTTGGCCTGGATGGATGATACGTCCATTTTGCATCATGCTTTTATATCAATATTTATCGCATTATGGGCTGTTATTACACATTATATCTCAATACTTATGGTTATTCTCTCTTATTTTACAAGGTTTACCATGAAGAGGGGGAATGCCGGCAGCTGGAATTCTGGCTGGAAAAGGAGCAAACATTGGAAACCTATTCTGCACTGCTCCAAAAATCCTGAAACTCCACGAAACTTATTTTTCGAAAAAGAATTATTGAGCAGAAGAAACACCCCAGGAGGCCCACACCCTGGCCAGGAGGGTGGGGGGCGCGCCCCCCTATTTCTTGGGCCCCTTGGTAGCCCTCCGGTGTCCATCTTATGCTATATGAAGGCTTTTACCCTAGAAAAAATCATGGACAAGCTTACGTGATGAAACTCCGCCGCCACGAGGCGGAACCTTGGCGGAACCAACCTAGAGCTCCGGCAGAGCTGTTTTGTTGGGGAAACTTCCCTCCGGGAGGGGGAAACCATCACCATCGTCATCACCAACGATCCTGTCATTGGGAGGGGGTCAATCTTCATCAACATCTTCACCAGCACCATCTCTTATCAAAACCCCAGTTCATCTCTTGTATCCAAACCACAAATTGGTACCTGTGGGTTGCTAGTAGTGTTGATTACTCCTTGTAGTTGATGCTAATTGGTTTACTTGGTGGAAGATCATATGTTCATATCCTTAATGCATATTATTACTCCTTTGATTATGAACATGAATATGCTTTGTGAGTAGTTATGTTTGTTCCTGGGGACATGGGTGAAGTCTTGCTATTAGTAGTCATATGAATTTGGTATTCGTTCGATATTTTGATGAGATGTATGTTGTGTTTCCTCTAGTGGTGTTATGTGAACGTTGACTACATGACACTTCACCATTATTTGGGCCTAGAGGGAGGCATTGGGAAGTAATAAGTAGATGATGGGTTGCTAGAGTGACAGAATCTTAAACCCTAGTTTATGCGTTGCTTCGTTAGGGGCTGATTTGGATCCATATGTTTAATGCTGTGGTTAGGTTTACCTTAATACTTCTTTTGTACTTGTGGATGCTTGCAATAGGGGTTAATCATAAGTGGGATGCTTGTACAAGTAAGGGCAGTATCCAAGAACCGGTCCACCCACATATCAAATTATGAAAGTACCGAACACGAATCATATGAGCGTGATGAAAACTAGCTTGACGATAATTCCCATGTGTCCTCGGGAGCTCTTTTCTCATTATAAGAAATTGTCCAGGATTATCCTTTGCTACAAAAAGGATTGGGCCACCTTGCTACATTTTATTTACTTTATTTACTTGTTACTCATTACAATTTATCTTATCACAAAACTATCTATTACCTACAATTTCAGTGCTTGCAGAGAAAACCTTACTGAAAACCGCTTATCATTTCCTCGTGCTCCTCATTGGGTTCGACACTCTTACTTATCGAAAGGACTATGATAGATCCCCTACACTTGTGGGTCATCAAGACTCTTTTCTGGTGCCGTTGCCAGGGAGTGTAGCGCTTTTGGTGAGTGGAACTCGGTAAGGAAACATTTATATAGTGTGCTGAAATTTTCTGTTACTTGTCACTATGGAAACTAATCCTTTAAGGGGCTTGTTCGGGGTATCTTCACCCCGACCAGAAGAGCAAAGAGTTGCTCCTCAACCTACTGAACTTATTGAAAATATTTACTTTGAGATTCCTTCGGGTATGATAGAGAAACTGCTAGCTAATCCATTTGTAGGAGATGGAACATTGCATCCCGATTTACACCTTATCTTTGTGGATGAAGTTTTTGGATTATTTAAGCTTGCAGGTATTCCCGATGATGTTGTCAAAAGGAAGGTCTTCCCTTTATCTTTGAAGGGAGATGCATTGACATGGTATAGGCTAAGTGAAGATACGGGATCTTGGAATTATAAACGGTTGAAGTTGGAATTTCACCAGAAGTTCTATCCTATGCATCTTGTTCATCGTGATCGTAATTACATATATAATTTCTGACCTCGCGAAGGAGAAAGCATCGCTCAAGCTTGGGGGAGGCTTAAGTCAATGTTATATTCATGCCCCAATCATGAGCTCTCCAGAGAAGTGATTATTCAAATTTTTTATGCTCGACTTTCTCTCAATGATCGCAACATGCTCGATACTTCCTGTGCTGATTCTTATATGCTGAAGACTATTGAATTCAAATGAGACTTATTGGAAAGAATTAAATGCAACTCTGAAGATTGGGGTTCCGACGATGGTAAGGAGTCAGGTATGACACCTAAGTTTGATTGTGTTTAATCTTTTATGGATACCGATACTTTCTGTGGATTTAGCGCTAAATATGGACTTGACTCTGAGATAGTAGCTCCTTTCTGTGAATCTTTTGCTACTCACGTTGATCTCCCTAAGGAGAAGTGGTTTAAATATAATCCGCCCATTGAAGTAAAAGTAGTTGCACCTATTATAGTTGAAGAAAAGACCGTTTCCTATAGTGATCCTATTGTTCCTACTACTTATGTTGAGAAACCTCCTTTTCCTTTTAGGATAAGCGATCATGCTAAAACTTCCACTGTTGTTTGAAAGAGTAATACTAGGACTTATACACCTCCTGAGAAAATCAAAGTTGAACCTAGTATTGCTATGGTTAAAGATCTCTTGGATGATGATTTAGATGGGCATGTTTTTTGTTTCAGTGGTGAGACTGCTAATATTGTTAGACCAGATACTAAGATACATAGACCTGTGGTACGCATGCCTGTTATTTCTGTTAAAATAGGAGATCATTGTTATCATGGTTTATGTGATATGGGTGCTAGTGCTAGTGCAATACCCTGCTGAAATTATGCATGACATTGCACCCGCTAATAGGGATACCATTAAACCAGTTGGGATAGTTAGAGATGTTGAAGTCTTGTGTGGGAAGGTTAAATATCCTGCTGATTTTCTTGTTCTTGGTTCCCCACAAGATGATTTTTGTCCCATTATTTTTGGTAGACCCTTCTTGAATACAGTTAATGCTAGGATTGATTGTGAAAAGGATACTGTTACAATTGGCTTAGAGGGTATGTCTCATGAGTTTAATTTTGCTAAGTTTCGTAGACAACCTCGTGATAGAGAATCACCTAGTAAGGATGAGATTATTGGTCTTGCTTCCATTGTCGTGCCTCCTACTGATCCGTTAGAACAATATTTGCTAGACCATGAAAATGATATGTTTATGAAGGAAAGAAGGGAAATAGATGAAGTGTTCCTTAAACAGGAACCTATGCTGAAACACAACCTTCCCGTTGAAATTCTTGGGGATCCCCCTCCACCCAAGGGTGATCCCGTGTTTGAACTCAAACCATTACCTGATAATCTTAAGTATGCTTATCTTGATGAAAAGAAAATATATCCTGTTATTATTAGTGCTAACCTTTCAGAGCAAGAAGAAGAAAGATTATTGAAAACTCTGAAGAAGCACCGTGCTACTATTGGATATACTCTGGATGATCTCAAGGGCATTAGTACCACGTTATGCCAACACAAAATTAATTTGGAGGACAATGCCAAACCAGTTAGAGATCCTCAACGACGACTGAATCCCAAGATGAAAGAAGTGGCAAGAAAGGAGATACTAAAGCTCCTTGAGGCAGGTATAATTTATCTCGTTGCTGATAGTGATTGGGTAAGCCCTGTTCATTGTGTTCCTAAAAAGGGAGGTATTACTGTGGTTCCTAATGATAAAGATGAATTGAACCCGTAAAGAATTATTACAGGTTATAGGATGGTAATTGATTTCCGTAAGTTAAATAAAGCTACTAATAAAGATCATTACCCTTTACCTTTTATTGATCAAATGCTAGAAAGACTATCCAAACACACACATTTTTGCTTTCTAGATGGTTATTCTGGTTTCTCACAGATACCTATGTCAGAGAAGGATCAATCAAAAACAACTTTTACTTGCCCTTTCGGTACTTTTGCTTATAGACGTATGCCTTTTGGTTTATGTAATGCACCTGCTACCTTTCAAAGATGCATGATGGCTATATTCTCTGACTTTTGTGAAAAGATTTGTGAGGTGTTCATGGATGATTTCTCCGTTTATGGATCCTCTTTTGATGATTGCTTGAGCAACCTTGATCGAGTTTTGCAGAGATGCGAAGACACTAGTCTCGTCTTGAATAGGGAAAAGTTCCACTTTATGGTTAATGAAGGCATTGTCTTGGGGCATAAGATTTCCGAGAGAGGTATTGAAGTTGATAAAGCTAAAGTTGATGCTATTGAAAAGATTCCATGTCCCAAGGACATAAAAGGTATAAGAAGTTTCCTTGGTCATGCCAGTTTTTATGGAGGTTCATTAAGGACTTTTCTAAAATCTCTAGGCCTCTAACTGATTTATTGCAAAAAGATATTCCTTTTGTCTTTGATGACGATTGTGTAGAAGCATTTGAAATACTTAAGAAAGCCTAGATCACTGCCACCTGACTGGAATTTACCCTTTGAAATCATGTGTGATGCTAGTGATTATGCTGTAGGTGTTGTTCTAGGGCAAAGATTTGATAAGAAATTGAATGTTATCCAGTATGCTAGTAAGACTCTTGATACTGCCCAGAGAAATTATGCTACTACTGAAACGAGTTCTTAGCAGTTGTGTTTGCTTGTGATAAGTTTAGACCTTATATTGTTGATTCCAAAGTTATTATTCAGACTGATCATGGTGCTATTAAATATCTTATGGAAAAGGAAGATGCTAAGCCTATACTGATTAGATGGGTTCTCTTGCTCCAAGAATTTGATTTGCATATTATTGATAGAAAGGGAGCTGAGAACCCCGTTGCAGACAACTTGTCTAGGTTCGAGAATGTTCTTGATGACCCAGTGCCTATTGATGATAGCTTTCCTGATGAACAATTAGCGGTCGTTAATGCTTGTCATGCTGCTCCTTGGTATGCTAATTATGCTAATTACATTGTTGCTAAATTTATACCTCCTAGTTTCACATACCAGCAAAAGAAAAAGTTCTTTTATGATTTAAGACATTACTCCTGGGATGACCCACACCTTTATAAAGAAGGAGTAGATGGTGTTATTAGACGTTGTGTACCTGAGCATGAACAGGAACAGATCCTATGCAAGTGTCACTCTGAATCCTATGGAGGACACCACGCTGGAGATAGAACTGCACATAAGGTACTGCAATCTGGTTTTTATTGGCCTACCCTCTTCAAAGATGCTCGTAAGTTTGTCTTATCTTGTGATGAATGTCAAAGAATTGGTAATATTAGTAGACGTCAAGAAATGCCTATGAATTATTCTCTAGTTATTGAACCATTTGATGTTTGGGGCTTTGATTATATGGGACCTTTTCTTGCCTCTAATGGTTATACACATATTTTAGTTGTTGTTGATTACGTTACTAAGTGGGTAGAAGCTATTCCAACTAGTAGTGCTGATCATAACACTTCTATTAAAATGCTTAAAGAAGTTATTTTTCCGAGGTTTGGAGTCCCTAGATATCTTATGACTGATGGTGGTACACATTTTATTCATGGTGCTTTCCGTAAGATGCTTGCTAAGTATGATGTTAATCATAGAATCGCATCTCCTTATCATCCGTAGTCTAGTGGTCAAGTAGAGTTGAGCAATAGAGAGCTCAAATTAATTTTGCAAAAGACTGTCAATAGATCTAGAAAGAATTGGTCCAAGAAACTTGATGATGCATTATGGGCCTATAGAACTGCTTACAAAAATCCTATGGGTATGTCTCCATATAAGTTTTTTTTATGGAAAAGCATGTCATTTACCTCTTGAACTTGAACATAAAGCATATTGGGCTATTTAAGAGCTCAACTATGACTTCAAACTTGCCGGTGAGAATAGGTTGTTTGATATTAGCTCACTTGATGAATGGAGAACCCAAGCTTACGAGAATGCCAAGCAATTCAAAGAAAAAGTCAAACACTGGCATGATGATACGTCTCCAACGTATCTATAATTTTTGATTGCTCCATGCTACTTTATCTACAGTTTTGGACTATATTGGGCTTTATTTTCCACTTTTATATTACTTTTGGGACTAACCTATTAACCAGAGGCCCAGCCCAGAATTGCTGTTTTTTGCCTTTTTCAGTATTTTGAAGAAACATAATATCAAACGGAGTCCAAACGGAATGAAACCTTCGGGATTGCGATTTTCCAACCGAATGTGACCCAGGAGACTTGGACCCTACTCCAAGCAGTGCCCGAGAGGGTCACGAGGGTGGAGGGCGCGCCCTCCTGGGCACGCCCCCTACCTTGTGGGCCCCTCGGAGCTCCACCGACATACTCCTTCCTCCTATATATACCTATGTATCCCCGAACGATCAGAACAGGAGCCAAAAACCTAATTGCACTGCCGCAACCTTCTGTATCCACGAGATACCATCTTGGGGCCTGTTCCAGAGCTCCGCCGGAGGGGGCATCCACCACGGAGGGCTTCTACATCATCACCATAGCCCCTCCGATGAAGTGTGAGTAGTTTACTTCAGGCCTTCGGGTCCATACCTAGTAGCTAGATGGCTTCTTCTCTCTTTTTGGATCTCAATACAATGTTCTCCCCCTCTCTTGTGGATATCTATTCAATGTAATCTTCTTTTTGCGGTGTGTTTGTTGAGACCGATGAATTGTGGGTTTATGATCCAGTATTATCTATGGAAAATATTTGATTCTTCTCTGAATTCTTTTATGTATGATTGAGTTATCTTTGCAAGTCTCTTCAAATTATCTTTTTGGCTTGGCCAACTAGATTGGTAGTTCTTGCAATGGGAGAAGTGCTTAGCTTTGGGTTCAATCTTGCAGTCTCCTTACTCAGTGACAGAAAGAGTTGCAAGGCACGTATTGTATTGTTGCCATCGAGGATAGCAAGATGGTTTTTTTTATCATATTGCATGAATTTATTCCTCTAAATCATGTCATCTTTCTTACGGCGTTACTCTGTTTTTACTTAATACTCTAGATGCATGCTGGATAGCGGTCAATGAGTGGAGTAATAGTAGTAGATGCAGAATCGTTTCGATCTACTTGTTTTGGATGTGATGCCTATATACACGATCATTGCCTAGATATACTCATAACTATGCTCAATTCTGTCAATTGCTCAACAGTAATTTGTTCACCCACCGTAGAATACTTATGCTCTTGAGAGAAGCCACTAGTGAAACCTATGGCCCCCGGGTCTATTCTCATCATATCAATCTATATCACTTTATTTACTTGCTTTGTTTTTACTTTGCCTTGTGCGTGGTCTCCTACTGGATTGATACCTTGGTTCTCAAAAACTGAGGGAAATACTTACGCTACTTTACTGCATCATCCTCTCCTCTTTGGGGAAATCCAATGCAGTGCTCAAGAGGTAGCAAGAAGAATTTCTGGCGCCGTTGCCGGGGAGGCTCACCCAAGCAAGTCAACCATACCAAGTACCCATCGCAATCCCTATCTCTCGCATTACATTATTTGCCATTTGCCTCTCGTTTTCCTCTCCCCCACTTCACCCTTGCCGTTTTATTTGCCCTCTCTTTCCCAATCTCCTCCTCTCTTTCCCGTTTGCCTTTTTCCCGTTGCCTTTCTGTTTGCTCATGTGTTAGTTTGCTTGTCATCATGACTAGTTTCATATCGCCTCTGTTATCTCTCGAGAATGAGGTCTTAAATTCTAAATGAAGGGAGGGAGAAAATCTAAAAGATGCTTGGTATAGAATTTGCAATGCTCAAAATAAATCTACCAGGAAGCAATCTACCTCAGTTCTTCTTCGCAATTTTTACGTAGGTGCTAATCCTTGGTATAGATATATCCTTGATACCATTACCGGAGGGAATTTTTTGGGTAGCCATACTTTTGATTCTTATAATGCTTTAATAGATATATTTTGCTCACCGCCCCTTTTGATTAATGGAACTACGTTAACTTTGGAGCATGTTATGCAAAGGCTTGAAGCTACTGAAAATAAAGTTGCTACCATTGAATCAATTGAAAATCTTAACAAAAAGATCCACAATCAAATTACCCAATATGGATCTAAGGTAGGAATGACTTTGAAAAATATTAAAGAAAAAGAATCCCTTGTTAATGAAAAAATAAATCTAGATTCCACAAGAATCGATAAACTTGAGGGTATCATTACCAACTTGGGAACCACTTTTTCTTCCGTTCAAAACACTCCAAGTTCTTCTACTAAAAATACTAAGCTTATTTATGTTCCTAAGAATAAGGGTGAATCATCTAGTAAGGAAAATGCGGATCTTAAATCTATAAGTGTTCATCCCAATCTTTTTACCATCATTAAGGAACAATTTGCTATAGATGAATTCTTTGATCTTTTGCCTGAAAATTTGTCAATTACTAGGAAGAAAGAAAATTCTCAAGCAGGTAAATGCCTCATTGAAGAATTGCCTACCAAAGATACCTAGATCTATCCTTGCTTTTATGCCTAGCTAGGGGCGTTAAACGATAGCGCTTGTTGGAGGCAACCCAATTTTATTTTGTATTTTTTGTTTTTGCTTATGTTTAGGAATAAATAATCCATCTACCTTCTGTTTGGATGTGGTTTTATGTTTTAATTAGTGTTTGCGCCAAGTAGGACCTATAGGATAACCTACGATGATAGTTGATTTGATTCTGCTGAAAAACAGAAACTTTGCGCGCACGAATTTAGTTATGATAAATCACAGGAACGTGATTTTGAGTTGATTCTTTTTGCTGCTGATCAATAAAAAAAATTTCCAGGACTTCCTATTTTGGTAGAACTTTTAGAGTTCCATAAGTTTGCGTTAGTTACAGATTGCTACAGACTGTTCTGTTTTTGACAGATTCTGTTTTTCGTGTGTTGTTTGCTTATTTTGATGAATCTATGGCTAGAGAATTAGTTTATAAACCATAGAGAATTTGGAATACAGTAGGTTTGACACCAATATAAATAAATAATGAGTTCATTACAGTACCTTTAAGTAGTCTTTTGTTTTCTTTCTCTAACGGAGCTCACGAGATTTCTGTTGAGTTTTGTGTTGTGAAGTATTCAAGTTTTGGGTGAATTCTTTTGATGGATTATGGAACAAGGAGTGGCAAAATCCTAAGCTTGGGGATGCCCATGGCACCCCCAAGATAATCCAAGGACACCAAAAAGTCAAAGCTTGGGGATGCCCCGGAAGGCATCCCCTCTTTCGTCCACTTCCATCGGTAATTTACTTGGAGCTATATTTTTATTCACCAACATGATATGTGTTTGGTTGGTGCGTCTTGTATTATTTGTGTCTTTGCTTGTTAGTCTACCGCAATCATCCTTGCTGTACACATCTTTTGAGAGAGCCATACATGAATTGGAATTTGTTAGAATACTCTATGTGCTTCTTATATCTTTTGAGCTTGATAGTTTTGCTCATAGTGCTTCACTTATATCTTTTGAGCGTGATAATTTTTGCTCTAGTACTTCACTTAGATCTTTTAGAGCACGGTGGTGGATTTGTTTTAAAGAAACTATTTGATCTCTCATGCTTCACTTATATTATTTTGAGAGTCTTTAATAGCATGGTAATTTGCTTAATGTTAATATACTTGGTGTTCAAGATATGTGAAACTTTCTTTTGAGTGAATTGAATACTAAGATAAGTTTGATGCTTGATAATTGTTTTGAGATATGGAGGTGATAATATCAAAGTCGTGCTAGTTGGGTGATTATGAATTTGATAAATACTTGTGTTGAAGTTTGCAAGTCCCGTAGCATGCACGCATAGTTAAAGTTGTGTAACAAATTTGAAACATAAAGTGTACCTGGCTGGTGCATCCTTATGAGTGGCAGTCGGGGACGAGCGATGGTCTTTTCCTACCAATCTATCCCCCTAGGAGCATGCGCGTAGTACTTGAATTTTTGATGACTTCTAAATTTTTGCAATAAGTATATGAGTTCTTTTGACTAATGTTGAGTCCATGGATTATACGCACTCTCACCTTTCCACCTTTGCTAGCCTCTTCGGTACCGTGCATTGCCCTTTCTCACCTTGAGAGTTGGCGCAAACTTCGCCGGTGCATCCAAACCCCGTGATACCATACGCTCTATCACACAAAAACCTCCTTATATCTTCCTCAAAACAGCCACCATACCTACCTATCATGGCATTTCCATAGCCATTCCGAGATATATTGCCATGCAACTTCCACCATCATCATCATGACATACATTACTTTTGTCATATTGCCATTGCATGATCTTGTAGTTGACATCGTATTTGTGGCAAAGCCATCATGCATTATCTTCCATACATGTCACTCTTGATTCATCGCACCATCCCGATACACCGCCAGAGGCATTCATATAGAGTCATATCTTGTTCTAAGTTTCGAGTTGTGATCCTTGTGTTGTAATCAATAGAAGTGTGATGATCATCATTATTAGAGCATTGCCCAAATAAAAAAAGAGAAAGGCCAAAAAGAAAAAAAGAAAGGCCCAAAAAAAAGAAAATAAAAAGGGCAATGCTACTATCTCTTTTTCCACACTTGTGCTTCAAAGTAGCACCTTGTTCTTCATGTAGTGAGTCTCATATATTGTGCTTAAAAGTAGCACCTTGTTCCTCATGTAGTGAGTCTAATAAGTTATCTTTTTTTATACTAGTGGGAAATTTTCATTATAGAACTTGGCTTGTATATTCCTATGATGGGCTTCCTCAAATGCCCTAGGTCTTCGTGAGCAAGCAAGTTGGATGCACACCCACTAGTTTTCTTTTGTTGAGCATTCATAGCTCTAGTGCATCCGTTGCATGGCAATCCCTACTCCTCATGTTGACATCAATCGATTGGCATCTCCATAGTCCATTGATTAGCCTCGTCAATGTGAGACTTTCTCCTTTTTTGTCTTCTCCACACAATCCCCTTCATCATATTCTATTCTACCCATAGTGCTATATCCATGGCTCACGCTCATGTATTGCGTGAAGGTTGAAAAAGTTTGAGATTATTTAAGTATGAAACAATTGTTTGGCTTGTCATCGGGGGTGTAGAAGTTGGGAACATCTTTGTGTGATGAAAATGAAGCATAGCCTAACTATATGATTTTGTAGAGATGAACTTTCTTTTGCCATGTTATTTTAAGAAGACATGATTGCTTTGATTAGTATGCTTGAAGTATTATTATTTTTGTGTCAATATGAACTTTTGTATTGAATATTCCGGATCTGAATATTCATATCACAATTAAGAATATTTACATTGAAATTATGCCAAAGTATCACTCCGCATCAAAAATTCATTTTTTATCATTTACCTACTCGAGGACGAGCAGGAATTAAGCTTGGGGATGCCTGATACGTCTCCAACGTATCTATAATTTTTGATTGATCCATGCTACTTTATCTACTGTTTTGGACTATATTGGGCTTTATTTTCCACTTTTATATTACGTTTGGGACTAACCTATTAACCGGAGGCCCAACCCAGAATTGTTGTTTTTTGCCTTTTTCAGTATTTTGAAGAAACAGAATATCAAACGGAGTCCAAACAGAATGAAACCTTCGGGATCGTGATTTTCCAACCGAACGTGACCCACGAGACTTGGACCCTACTCCAAGCAGTGCCCGAGGAGGTCACGAGGGTGGAGGGCGCGCCCCCTACCTCGTGGGCCCCTCGGAGCTCCACCGACGTACTCCTTCCTCCTATATATACCTACGTATCCCCGAACGATCAGAACAGGAGCCAAAAACCTAATTCCACTACCGCAACCATCTGTATCCACGAGATCCCATCTTGGGGCCTAATCCGGAGCTCCACCGGAGGGGGCATCCACCACGGAGGGCTTCTACATCATCACCATAGCCCCTCCGATGAAGTGTGAGTAGTTTACTTCAGACCTTCGGGTCCATAGCTAGTAGCTAGATGGCTTCTTCTCTCTTTTTGGATCTTAATACAATGTTCTCCCCCTCTCTTGTGGAGATCTATTCGATGTAATCTTCTTTTAGCGGTGTGTTTGTTGAGACTGATGAATTGTGGGTTTATGATCCAGTATTATCTATGGAAAATAGTTGATTCTTCTCTGAATTCTTTTATGTATGATTGAGTTATCTTTGCAAGTCTCTTCGAATTATCTTTTTGGTTTGGCCAACTAGATTGGTAGTTCTTGCAATGGGAGAAGTGCTTAGCTTTGGGTTCAATCTTGCGGTGTCCTTACTCAGTGACAGAAAGAGTTGCAAGGCACGTATTGTATTGTTGCCATCGAGGATAACAAGATGGGTTTTTTTATCATATTGCATGATTTTATCCCTCTACATCATGTCATCTTGCTTACGGCGTTACTCTATTTTTACTTAATACTCTAGATGCATGGTGGATAGCGGTCGATGAGTGGAGTAATAGTAGTAGATGCAGAATCATTTCGATCTACTTGTTTTGGACGTGATGCCTATATACATGATCATTGCCTAGATATACTCATAACTATGCTCAATTCTGTCAATTTCTCAACAGTAATTTGTTCACCCACCGTAGAATACTTATGCTCTTGAGAGAAGCCACTAGTGAAACCTATGGCCCCCGGCTCTATTCTCCTCATATCAATCTATATCACTTTATTTACTTGCTTTGTTTTTACTTTGCCTTTAATTTTTACTTTGCATCTATCTATCAATATACCAAAAATATTATCTCTATCAGATCTCTCTCTCGTAAGTGACCGTGAAGGGTTTGACAACCCCTAAGCGTTGGTTGCGAGTTGCTATCGTTTTGTGTAGGTACGAGGGACTTGTGCGTGGTCTCCTACTGGATTGATACCTTGGTTCTCAAAAACTGTGGGAAATACTTACGCTACTTTACTGCATCATCCTCTCCTCTTCGGGGAAATCCAACGCAGTGCTCAAGAGGTAGCACATGACAAAAGGATACAAAAGCGTGAGTTTAACGTAGGTGATTATGTGTTATTATTCAACTCTCGTTTAAGATTTTTTGCAGGAAAACTTCTCTCTAAATGGGAAGGTCCTTACGTTATCAAGGAGGTCTATCATTCTGGTGCCATAAAAATCAACAACTTCGAAGGCACAAGTCCGAGGGTGGTGAACGGTCAAAGAATTAAACATTATATCTCACGTAATCCTATCAATGTTGAAACTAATATTATTGAAACCGTAACCCCAGAGGAATACATAAGGGACACTTTCCAGAACATTCCAGACTCCAAAAAGGAATAGGTATGTGGTACGGTAAGTAAACCGACTCCAAAACAATTCTAATGGCAATTTTTATCATTTTTGGATTATTTAAGAATTTTAGAAAGAAAGAAGTAGTCCGGGAAGGACACGAGGCCTCCATGAGGGTCGAGGGCGCGCCCACCCTTCCTGGACGCCCCCCTGTCTCGTGGCCACCTCGTGTGCCTTCCGGACTCCGTTTTCTTGCATGTTACGCATTTTGGTCGGTAAAAATTCATTATATAACCTCCCAAAGGTTTTGACCACTATATCACGCAAATATCTTCTGTTTTCGTTTCGAGCTGTTTCTGTTTCAGATCTAGAGCATCATGACGTCTCCAAGCACTCCCAAGGACAAGTTTTTCGAGAGGGTTATCAACCCCTATCTCGCGGAGGTGCTGCAACACCCTCAAACCATTGAGATGCGTGAGGGGGTGCTGCACATCCGCGATGTGGAGGGACCAAGGCGTATCGGAAGCGTGGAGACAAAGCTCGAAGCCGTGGAGCAGCAAGTTTTCAAGTGACAAGGGATGGTGGAGCGTGGCCTCAACGCCAACCAGATGATGATCACGGAGTTCACCAACAACCACAAGCTAGATGCCAAGGTCATTGGGGAGACCATCTTCAAGCTTCAAGAGAAAATCGAGCACCTCCAAGCCCAGATATATGACCTTCAAAACAAGAACTGTGAGTATGAATATAGATTCAAGAGGATGAGTTTGGCTGCAGATTTAAGGATCCCTGAGACTCGATCATCCTTCTATGATGGTGAGCCTATGCCTTGGAAGATGGACGACAAGCCTGCTTCATCAACAACTCCTACTTCACCACCTCCAAGGGCATAATCACATGAGTATGGACACTCCCCTTGGCAACTGCCAAGCTTGGGGGAGGTGCCTCGGTATCGTATCACCATCACACTCTTATCTTTACTGTTTTATTTAGTTCAATCCTTTTAGTAGTATCTTGATCTAGTAGATTGAAGTGTTGATATCAAGTAGTTTTTGAGTTTTCCTTTGTGATCTCTTTACGTAATCGTGTCCGTGAGCTATCTATAATAAAGATTAGTGTTGAGTCAAGGGCTTTGCTATGTTGCTATGATCTTGAGAAAGTAGAAAGAATAAAAGAGTTCATATTGATCTTATGGATAGTAATGACTTCACACATAGAAAGTATGAGACATAAAGGTTGCTGAGAGTTGACAACGTAGTTTTGGTCATCATTGCAATTAATAGGAAGTAATAAGGAAAGAGAGGTTTCACATACAAATATATTATCTTGGACATCCTTTATGATTGTGAAGCACTCATTAAGTATGACATGCTAAAAGAGTTGATGTTGGACAAGGAAGACAACGTAATGGTTTATGTTTTCCCACAACTCAGTTAAAGTATATTGTCATTGACCTTCCAAACATGTTGACCTTGCCTTTCCCCCTCATGCTAGCCAAATTCCTTGCACCAAGTAGAGATACTACTTGTGTTTCCAAATATCCTTAAACCAAGTTTTGCCATGAGAGTCCACCATACCTACCTATGGATTGAGTAAGATCCTTCAAGTAAGTTGTCATGTTGCAAGCAATAAAAATTGCTATCTAAATATGTATGACTTATTAGTGCAAAGAAAATAAGCTTTATACGATCTTGTTGTGGAAGCAATAAAAGCGACGGACTACGTAATAAAGGTCCACATACAAGTGGCAATATAAAGTGACGTTCTTTTGCATTAAGATTTTGTGCATCCAACCCTAAATGCACATGACAACCTCTGCTTCCCTCTGCGAAGGGCCTATCTTTTACTTTATGTTTTTACTTTATGCTTGAGTCAAGGTGATCTTCACCTTTCCCTTTTTATTTTATCCTTTGGCAAGCTCCTCGTGTTTGAAAGATCATGATATATATATCCAATTGGATGTAAGTTAGCATGAAATATTATTGTTGACATCACCTAAAAGTGAATACGTTGGGAGGCAACACAATAAGCCCCTATCTTTCTCAGTGTCCGGCTGAAACTCCATAACCACAAGTATTGCGTGAGGTGTTAGCAATTGTAGAAGACTACATGATAGTTGAGTATGTGGACTTGCTGAAAAGCTATATTCTTGACTCTTTCTGATGTTATGATAAATTGCAATTGCTTCAATGACTGAGATTATAGTTTCTTAGCTTCCAATGAAGTTTCTAAACCATACTTGACATTGTGAATTGATTGTTACTTGAGCATAAGAAGTCATATGACAAAATCTATTTATTTTGCTGTTATAAGAATGATCATGATGCCCTCATGTCCGTATTTTATTTTTATCGACACCTTTATCTCTAAACATGTGGGCATATTTTTCAATATCGGCTTCCGCTTGAGGACAAGCGAGGTCTAAGCTTGGGGGAGTTGATACGTCCATTTTGCATCATGCTTTTATATCAATATTTATCGCATTATGGGCTGTTATTACACATTATATCTCAATACTTATGGTTATTCTCTCTTATTTTACAAGGTTTACCATGAAGAGAGGGAATGCATGCAGCTGGAATTCTGGCTGGAAAAGGAGCAAACATTGGAAACCTATTCTGCACTGCTCCAAAAATCCTGAAACTCCATGAAACTTATTTTTGGAATTAATAAGAATTATTAAGGGGAAGAAACACCTCAGGGGGCCCACACCCTGGCCAGGAGGATGGGGGCGCGCGCACCCCTACTGGGCTTGCCCCCTGTCTTCTGGGCCCCCTGGTGGCCCTCCGGTGTCCATCTTCTGCTATATGAAGGCTTTTACCCTGGAAAAATCGTGGACAAGCTTCCGGGACGAAATTCTGCCGGCACGAGGCGGAACCTTGGCAGAACCAATCTAGAGCTCCGGCAGAGTTGTTCTGCCGGGGAAACTTCCTTTCGGGAGGGGGAAATCATCACCATCGTCATCACCAATGATCCTCTCATCGGGAGGGGTTCTAGCTTCATCAACATCTTCACCGGCACCATCTCTTCTCAAAACCCTAGTTCATCTCTTGTATCCAAACCACAAATTGGTACATGTGGGTTGCTAGTAGTGTTGATTACTCCTTGTAGTTGATGCTAATTGGTTTACTTGGTGGAAGATCATATGTTCAGATCCTTAATGCATATTATTACTCCTCTGATTATGAACATGAATATGCTTTGTGAGTAGTTACGTTTGTTCCTGAGGACATGGGTGAAGTCTTGCTATCAGTAGTCATGTGAATTTGGTATTCGTTCGATATTTTGATGAGATGTATGTTGTCTTTCCTCTAGTGGTGTTATGTGAACGTCGACTACATGACACTTCACCATTATTTGGGCCTAGAGGGAGGCATTGGGAAGTAATAAGTAGATGACGGGTTGCTAGAGTGACAGAAGCTTAAACCCTAGTTTATGCGTTGCTTCGTTAGGGGCTGATTTGGATCCATATGTTTAATGTTGTGGTTAGGTTTACCTTAATACTTCTTCTGTAGTTGCGGATGCTTGCAATAGGGGTTAGTCATAAGTGGGATGCTTGTCCAAGTAAGGGCAGTACCCAAGCACCGGTCCACCCACATATCAAATTATCAAAGTACCGAACGCGAATCATATGAGCGTGATGAAAACTAGCTTGACGATAATTCCCATGTGTCCTCGGGAGCTCTTTTCCCATTATAAGAAATTGTCCAGGCTTATCCTTTGCTACAAAAAGGATTGGGCCACCTTGTTGCACATTATTTACTTTATTTACTTGTTACTCATTACAATTTATCTTATCACAAAATTATCTATTACCTACAATTTCAGTGCATGCAGAGAAAACCTTACTGAAAATCGCTTATCATTTCCTTCTGCTCCTCGTTGGGTTCGACGCTCTTACTTATCGAAAGGACTATGATAGATCCCATACTCTTGTGGGTCATCAATGGAGTGCGCTCCAAAAGTTGACTCTGAAACGCCAAATTTGGAGGCTGAGATGCCAGATATGGAGGACACTACATAAATTATGGCGACTCTGGTAGAGTGTCTTCTTTTTTTTACAGAAATGCTAAAATCTGATGTTAGATTTTTAGACACGGCAAATCAAACGTTTTTCATGGCAATTTATTTGACGCGAGGATGACAATTTTAGTTTGCAAGCACGACAACTTTCTAGACAGAAGATGAACTAAGACGGATTTGCCATGCTCACCAATTAGACTTGCCATCATCAACAAACATGTTTTGCCATGTAAAACATCTCATGTGCCATGTCTAAAAACCTAATGTTTATTGGTTATCCGGATCCTTTTTTACCATAATCACCATATTGGCAGTCATTATAGCGATTGATGGGCCAGTATGAAGAGTATGCTAGAGTTGCTCTTACAGACAACATTTCACTATCCACACCCTCTATTGTTGTTGCACGTTATCCAAAATTATACTACAAAGTTAGAAGTTTATTGGTGCGTTGTTGACTAACCGAGAGCTGTTGGGGAACGCGGTAATTTCAAAAAAATTCCTACGATCACGCAAGATCTATCTAGGTGATGCATAGGAACGAGAGAGGAGAGTGTGCCCACGTACCCTCATAGACCGAAAGCGGAAGCGTTATGACAACGTGGTTGATGTAGTCGTACGACTTCACGATCCGACCGATCTCAGCATCGAACGTACGGAACCTCGTGTTCAGCACACGTTCAGATCGATGACGTCCCACGTACTCTTGTTCTAGTTGAGGCCGAGGGAGAGTTCCGTCAGCACGATGGCATGGCGATGGTGATGATGAAGTTACCGGCATAGGGCTTCGCCTAAGCACTACGCCGATATGCCCGAGGTGGAATATGGTGGAGGGGGGCACCGCACAGGGCTAAACAATCAACTTGCGTGTCCTAGGGTGCCCCCCTGCCCCCATATATAAAGGACGGAGGGAGGAAGAGGCCAGCCAGGGGAGGAGGTGCGCCAAGGGGGGGCAATCCTACTCCAAGTAGGCTTTCCCCCCCTTCCTATTCGAACAAGAAGAAGGGGGAAGGAGGAGGTGGTGAGAAGGAAGGAGAGGGGGGCGCCGCACCTTCCCCTTGTCCAATTCGGATTAGGGCAAGGGGGGCCGCGCGCCACCTCCTGGCTGCCCTCTCTCTTCTCCACTAAGGCCCATGAAGCCCAATAGCTTCCGGGAGGGGGGCGGTTCCGGTAATCCCCGGTACTCCGGTTTTATCCGAAACTTATCTGGAACACTTCTGGTGTCCGAATATAGTCACCCAATATATCAATATTTATGTCTCGACCATTTCGAGACTCCTAGTCACGTCTGTGATCTCATCCGGGACTCCGAACAAATTTCGGTCATCAAAAACACATAACTCATAATACATATCGTCATCGAACGTTAAGCATGCGGACCCTACGGGTTCGAGAACTATGTAGACATGACCGAGACACATCTCCGATCAATAACCAGCAGCAGAACCTGGATACTCATATTGGCTCCTAGATATTCTACAAAGATCTTTATCGGTCAAACCGCATAACAACATACGTTGTTCCCTTTGTCATCGGTATGTTACTTGCCCGAGATTCGATCATTGGTATCTCAATACCTAGTTGAATATCGTTACCGGCAAGTCTCTTTACTCATTTTGGAATATTTCATCCCTAACTCATTAGTCACAATGCTTGCAAGGCTTATAGTGATGAGTATTACCGAGAGGGCCCAGAGATACCTCTCCGAAACATGGAGTGACAAATCCTAATCTCAATCTATGCCAACCCAACAAACACCTTCGGAGACACCTGTAGAGCACCTTTATAATCACTCATTTACATTGTGACGTTTGGTAGCACACAAAGTGTTCCTCCGATATTCAGGAGTTGCATAATCTCATAGTCTGAGGAACTTGTATAAGTCATGAAGAAAGTAGTAACAATGAAACTGACACGATCATAATGCTAAGCTAACGGATGGGTCATGTCCATCACATCATTATTCTAATGATGTGATCCCATTCATCAAATGACAACACATGTCTATGGTTAGGAAACTTAACCATCTTTGATTAACGAGCTAGTCAAGTAGAGGCATACTAGGGACTATATGTTTTGTCTATGTATTCACACATATACTAAGTTTCTGGTTAATAAAATTCTAGCATGAATACTAAACATTTATCATGAATTAAGGAAATAAATAATAACTTTATTATTGCCTCTAGGGCATATTTCCTTCAAGAGCTGCATTTGATACAAAGCATATATGTTTCAAAATAGGAAGTTTGTAAATATCGCTTGAATGATTGTTCTCAGTCGGGAGGACCAACGGCCTGAACTATTTGATATATATTTCAAATCCAAACTAAATGCACACATTTGTTCAAGAAAAAAGCATAGTTGGACTCACCCCACAATGACAACGGGCTGCCAATTTGTATGTGGCTGGTGGGTATCGCCATGGTCCTCTGGAATCACTAGAAGGCATGTCTACAATGTTGTGTTGAAATCTCACACATGTCATGCCCATGTTATCATGTTGTGAGGGTCTTTGTGTGTGGTGCCGACGGTTTTCTCCTGCAGACCAAGCAGGGATTGATGCCTTCATAGTTTCTCACTAGATGTATTCGGTTGTAAACTCAAATACCTTGTTGTACCTCCTTAGCCCCCCCCCCCCCCCAATCCAAAAGTGAGGGGGAATGGGGACTTCTTTAGTCCCTTTCGAGTGTTATGTAACAAAACAATGGGGGAGTAACCCTACTCCGCCACTCACATCTTGAAAAGTTATCTGAAAAAATATACTAAGACGGAATTCCATTGGTTCATTGTTGTCCTAATCAATAGCCCCATTTACTACAAAGTAGATGTTTCAAAGCATAAAGTTTCTAAAATATCGGTTGAATAAATTTTGTTGGTATGGAGTGCTAACTGTCAAAACTTATTTAGGATACTTTTAAATCCATATTAAATGCACATATTAAGTCAACAAAGTAATGTTAGTTAGTTGGATTCGCAATGTAAACGTATTTCTCTCGCCCTTATAGCAAACAACCTGTACTCGTAAACTCAAATCACAATTTTTCATTATGCCAAAAAAGTTAACAACTAAAAATGATCTATTTATTGGTTCACTTCTGACCTAACCGAGGATAATATGTTTCAAAATAGGAAGCTTGTAAGTATCAGTTGAATGATTCTTCTTGGTCAAGAGTTCTAATCACCGGAAATATTTTGATATAATTTCAAATCCAGATTAAATGAACATATTTATTTGAGCAAAAAGTATAGCTGTACCCCGTCCCACACCCCTAACAAGTGCCAGTGGAATGCCAATTTGTATTTGGCAGGTGGGCATCACAACGGTCGTCTAGAATCTCTAGAAGGCACACTTACGATGTTGTGCTAAGCTCTCACATGTGTCATACCCATGATATCATCTGACATTGCCACGAGGGTCTCTCTCTGTCGTGTCGACGGTTTTCTCCTATGGACCGAGCATTGATAGATGTCTCCATAGGTTTTCACAAAATGTTAGCATTTGTAAACGCAAATCTCATATCCCTCATTGCCCCCTCTCCTCTGGTATCTCAAAAAGGTTATGAGAAACAAATATTAAGTTGGAAATTAATTGGTCCATTATTGACCTGACCGAGGATACCATTTACTCTGAAGTAAATGTTTGGAAACACGAAGTTTGTAAATGTTGGTTGAATAATTTTTCTATATCGAGAGAAAGTAAAGCTTGTTTGTAAATATTGGTTGAATATATTTTTCTTGCATTTTACTATCGAATGGCATGTACTCGTAAACTCAATATCATAGATTCCGTTATGTCAAAAACCCTTTTTGCGAAATAATATTTGCATTACTCAAAATCGCCTAACAATTTTCAAGACATCATCTGGGCTGAAACTGAGTCATGTCAAAAAAAAGTTAACAACTAGTTCTTGTCTAATACAAGCCATTCATTGTGGGCGTGTTTGGATGGGTGGCTCGCACCTGGCTCGCATCACGCATGCAGGATCCAGCCTGTTTGGTTACCTGTGTGGCCTCCTCGGCCTGGCCCGACAGATGCAGAAAGAGGCCTCTCAGCCAGGCTGCGAGGAACGCAAGAATCGAGCGTTTCCCTCGTGCAGCCTCGCGCTTGCACCCGCGGCTCCACTTAAAATGAAGGGGTAAATGAGATTGACCTTGATATTTTCCATAATTACATGAAAACTGCCACCGCAACCAATCGTATCTCTCTTCCCTGTCCCCTCTCACGCATCAGATCGGATCGAACATGCAAACCAATCGCCGCCGCCGCGGTCAGAGATCCCTTTTGTGCCGTCGGTCGAAGCTCCCTGGTCCACAGCCGGTGAGAACTTCCATGTCGGCCTCAACCCCGTCATCTGAACTCCCTCTTTCGCCATTGGTCGGAGCTCCGTCGTTCGCTGCGACCCGCCGCCGGACATCCATGCTCTTCCACTCGCCGGCTTAGTCTGCGTGGGAGGCGGAGGCGTGCCTGTGCAGGAGCTGCAACGGTGGCGGAGGCCTCGGCTGTGCCGGCTCGGCAAGACTGCCCACACTGGTGGCGGCTTGGTCTAGTCGTGGAATTTCATTGCTGTCATGCTTTGGGAAAGTATGTGGCTGATTTCTCATACAGTCAACCAAACAATATCTCACATTGGCCCGCCCCACGCCATGCACACAACCAAACATACATCTCAACACAATTTTGCATCAGATTGGCCATGCTAGACTCAGCCAGGATGGTGGATACGATGCAGCGTGAGGCTATGCAAGGAACCAAACACGCCCTGTACCCGGATGGTGGGCATCATGATGGTCATCTGGAATCTCTAGAAGGCACGTCTATGATGTTTTGTTGAACACTCACATGTGTCATCCCCATGGTATCATCCGTCTTTGCTGCAAGGGTTTCTCTGTGTAGTGTCAACCGTTTTCTCCTGTAGACCAAGCAGGGATTCATGTCTTCATGTTTTCACTAAATGTATTAGGTTGTAAATTCTAATATTCTTTCCCTCATTGTACTCCTTATATGAACTCTCTACGGCATTCCTTTGCCCTCGAAAGGGGAGGGGAGGGCGGCTTCCTTAGCCCCTTTCATTTATTATGTAACAAACAATGGGGGAGTAACCTTACCCCCTCTCACATTTTGAAAGAGTTATCCGAAAAATATAGTAAGTTGGAAATCCACTGATTCGGTGTTGACCTCATTGGGAGCCCAATTTTACTCCAAAGCAGATGTTTCGAAACAAGAAGTTTTCAAAAATACTAGTTGAATATTTTTTCTTGGTATGGAGTGCTAATTGTCAAAACTAATTTAGGAAACTTTTCAATCTATGTTAAATGCACATATTTAGTCGAGAAAGTAATGCTAGTAAGACAGCTTCGCAACGCACACGTATTACACTCACCCTTAGCATCTTACTATTGAATGGCATGTACTCGTAAACTCAAAATCAGAATTGTTCATTATGCTGAAATAGTTAACAACTAAACATGATCTATTTATCGGTTCACCACTAACCCAAGCGAACAAAATATGTTTCAAAATAGGAAGTTCATAACTATCGATCGAATGATTGTTCTTGGTCGGGAGTTCTAACGACCGAAACTATTTTGATATAATTTTCAAATCCAAATTAAATGCACATATTTATTCGAGCAAAAAGTACAATTGTACCACCTCCTACACCCCCACCTAGTGCCAGCGGGATGCCAATTTGTATTTGGCAGGTGGGCATCACAACGGTAGTCTCGAATCTCTAGAAGGCATGTTTACGATGTTGTGCTGAACTCTCACATGTGGCATACCCATGATATCACCCGACATTGTTGCGATGGTTATTTTGTGGTTTTGATGATTTTCTCCTATGGACCAAGCATGGAAAGACATCTTCATAGGTTTTCACAAATGTTAGCGTTTGTAAACGCAAATATCCTCTTCCTCGTTGCCCCCCTCCTCTTAGTGTTTGAAACATATTTTTTGCCATTTTATTTTTGCATTACTCAAAATTAAGTGTTAGAATACCGCCCAACAATTGTCAGGACATCATCATGAAAAAGGCTTACATCCGCTTTATAAATAATGCACAATTTCCAAGTCATTATCTGGGCTAAAAATGCTTTGATCTCAAAAACTTTAACAACTAATTTGGGGGCTTCGATGCAAGACGGAGCTCTTGTAGGATACAAGCCATTCATTCTTGTTTCATTATTATTTAAAGAAAAGAGAAACAATTTCACTAGTTCCTGGTCCATATACCTAAAATACGCACCAAACACATGCATCTGGATTTTGAGGAAGCCGTTATTCGATTCACTCTACCAGAAAACCAGCAAATATGGGCTTGTGAGCCAAGTGAATTTTGGGGTCTCGCACTTAAAATTGTCTTCATCAGCATCCCAAAAATATATTACTAAGAACCAACTATACTTGTTTTGCTTTCTGTCACACGAGTGGCGGAGCAGCAATTTATTTCTCTACTAGGTGGTGTGGCGTGACAAGAAAAGAAAAAAGTGGAACGAGGGAGCGGAGGCGCCCGCCGCCATGTGCCGCAGCTGTATACACCTAGGCTGAGCTGAAAGTACAACTGTACCTGTCGTGGAATTAACACGTCAGATGTCCTAATAGAAGGACTTAGTCGTGGAGCCATCACAACGAGATTAGCTTAAAGGGGCTAAATCGGAACAAAGGACACGGGTAGTTTATACTGGTTCGGCCCCTTGCGGTGAAGGTAAAAGCCTACAATCCAGTTGTTGTGGGATTGATTGATCTCGATGATCAGGGAGCGAATCCACTTTACCTATCTCTCGAGTTGTTGTTTCTTGTCCCTGAACTGCTGCCGGGTCATCCCTTTATATACACAGGTTGACGCCTGGCCGGTTTATAGAATCCCGAGGCCGGCTCATACAAGTGTCCGGCTCGGTTTCTTGCTTTCCCTAACTTATAATACAAGTTATACATCTATGGCAGTTTACTACTATGGGCCCTAATCCGCCATTCGGCTCTGGGCCTCTAAGCCTCCATAGTTAAAGCGCCATAGCCTTCATATTCATGGGCTCTTGTACAAGACTCCTTGTGAGGGTAATCTGGCCCCTCCTGGGCGGTTTACACCCAATAGTCATATCGCCAACATTAGGCCCCAAATTGATTTGAACCTGTTCATGTCAATCTTCAACACTTCGAAAAATTCTTCTTGAACATCCTCCTATAATCCTTGTAAACCGCCATGATGTCATCTCCATATGACCTTGGTAAACCGCCATGACATCATCTTCTAAAATTGCAGCAAATCATCATGACGTCATCTGCGTAAAAAACTCATAAATACCTTCCTTTATTAATTAATTTCCAAAGATCGAGGCAACAGCTGTGCCCCATTTTCTGCTTCGAGCTCCTCGATCCCCGTGCTTGTCTGCTTATTCATTCGCCTTATAAATAGGCCCAGGGGTCTTTCCCTTTTCCCCTTCCGTGCTTCTTGTTCCTCCTCGCAACTCTCGAACCGTGAAGCTCCACCGCCGCACTCGAACTTCAAGCTCTGCATCACCCTTGGCCGCTGCATCAACCTGAACGTACCAGAGATCCGCAACACTTCTCCGCCACTACTGTGAATCCGGCAAACCTCCTTCCCTCAACCCTAGATCTGCATTAGCGTTTCAATGTTCATCCGTGTTCATCAGTGTCCGTCCGCATTCGTTGTTTCAACCTTACTGTCTTATTGAATCTAGATAAGCTTGACATATTTCCTTTGCGGCCGAAGCTGTAGTTTATTTCGCCTCACCATAGTACCCTTTCAACTATGACAGACCCCATCTGGATCCTTTCTGTTCTGCTGTCGCCATTTTAGGGCATTGATATTTTTCCTTTTCCTGAACTGTGCTAGATCCATAATGATAATCCTTAGCTTGTGAAACCTGTTTGTGTAGCACTTTAGCAATTTTTAGATCTGTTTTCGTCCATACCACTGTAGGCGGTTCAACCTGTAGAAAATGATAATCCGCCAGGTACCATTATCCCTCACGTAAACTACCGTCTTTTCTTGAACATCCATATCCGGTTTAATGTGCACACATGCTATGATTAAATTCCCCGGCTTGACGCCGGTTTATACATATCAATCTTGAACCGTGAACCGGCATTTGAACTTCCTTTACAGCTTGTCACCAAAAATGGCCAAACAGTTCTCTTCTTGCAATTGGGTTCCTTCCCGGATTACAAAAGAGCAACTTACTGGGTATGTTGTGACTGGCACTCTAGCAAAGAAGGAGGTCATTCATTGGAGAGTCCCTGGTACCGAAAACCCTCCTGAACCTCAAGATGGAGAAGTGGTTGTGTTTATGCAGCATCTGGACCGAGGGTTTAGCCCTCCCGGATCATAAAAATTCCGTAATGTACTTGCCAACTTCCAACTCCATCCTCAAGACATTGGACCGAACTCTGTGTCCAACATCTGCAATTTCCAAGTGTTCTGTGAAGTTTATCTACAAGAAGAACCGACTGTTGAACTCTTCAGAGACTGCTTCCACTTAAACTGCCGTACTGAATTTTCTGACGGCCCCAATACTGAACTTGGTAGAGTGTCGATTCAAAAAACGAAAAAAAGTCGATTTTCCTCACGCCAAACATCACAGCCACCCCAAGGATTGGAATCAGACATGGTTCTACTGTCGAAACACTGCTCCTGCTAATGAAAATCCTCTGTCGGGTTATCATGCTTACCGACTCAGCAATGGACATCCACTGCCTCAGCGGCTTACTGCCAGAGAACGACAAACATATGCACCACAGCTTGCAAAGCTCCGGGCTCTTCTAGCAAACGGTTTAACCGGCATTGACCTTGTCCATTGCTGGGTTTCATGGGGTATCCTGCCCTTAAGTCGCCGCACTAGATTAATGCATGAAGATACTGGGGATGTTAAAGACCCTCAACGGCACACTGAAATACAGATGAATGATGATGAAATCATTGAGTCTGTCAAAAAGATGCTAGATGAACCGATAGCTGAGTTCAGCGAGACCGGGCTGCGTCCCTTTTATGCCTCCAACAGACCGCCACCTGTAAGAATTTATCTTTCTGCTTTTTAATTCGTCTCCCCTTTAACATTTTCTAATAGCCTTTTGTTTATTCTTACAGGACAAAGATCCATTTTGGAAGAGGAAAACTCAAGACAAACCGGCAAAACCACAAGATAAACCGGTGAGAGCTCCTCGTGCTAAGAGCAAGGCCACAAAGAGGCCAACAAAGAAGAAAACCGCCGAGTCCTCTGATCCGCCCGAAGATGTTGATGACTTGGAACCAAAGGTACAACTTGACTCCCTTGGTTCATTTTTCATACATCTTATTGACAATTACCATTATCAGGATGACGCGGAAGCCAGCCGTGCTGACCACGTAGAGGTAATCTCCCGTTCCTCCAATTCTGATCTTGTGCCAGTACGAAAACTCCGCCGTGCAGTCCAGAAAGTGAAACATTCACATCCTCTCACTCATTTGGATCCACAATTTTCTTTGAAGACACATCATCCTGAAGCTTGTCGCACAACCCGGCACAGTGGCCGGCAAGTCACTTCCTCCGGTTTACCAGACACCCCAATCCGGAAGCGCCGTGCAGAGGTCTCTTGTAATTCTAACAAGTCTTATCCCTTGGCGGGATACTTCCGATACCCTCTTAATCCGTCTGACTCAAATTATCAGGTAACTTCCAATTCATCCTCTGGTGATTCAGCAACCACACAAATGCATCCCCTCAAGACCCTCCCTGGGTAAGTAAAAATTATTTTAGATTTTGCTTTCTTGCACCGGTTTACCATATTAACCTCTGTTTGTTACTTGTAGCGCCAAAGCCCGACTCAGCAAAAAAGCGAAACTGAGTGCTCCCACTGAGGAGTTTGAACCGGAGAGGACCTCAGAAGATGCTGGTGGAGATACTGATATTGCTCTGGATGATCTTGTGCCACATGGTCAGGACACTTATGTTGATCCGCCAGAAGTTAACCTGGCTAGTCCTCATGTCGATCCACCAAGCCCAACTGCCAATCCTCCAAGTCCAGCTGCTGATCCGCCGAGCCCAGCCAAAGCCTCAGATAAACCGGCGAGCCCAAATAAAGCAACTGATGATGTTGTGATTACCGAGTTTGGCCACACTTCTCCTGGCAACCCTGTTGCTTTGTCAAAGCACAGTGCCAAAACAGAATTTACTGCTGTGGAGAAAGGCAAATGGAAGACTGATTTGTCAAGCAGTGCTCATCTCAATGCTCAGGAACTCAACTCTAGATACCTAAACCGCCTATATACAAGCCGTGACTATGAGGCCGGTTTAGTCAACTTGATGAAGGAGAGCTGAGGGAGTCCCGGATTAGGGGGTGTCCGGATGGCCAGACTATGACCTTTCGCCGGACTCCCGGACTATGAAGATACAAGATTGAAGACTTCGTCCCGTGTCCGGATAGGGACTTTCCTTGGCATGGAAGGCAAGCTTGGCGATACGATACGAAGATCTCCTCCCATTGTAACCGACTCTGTGTAACCCTAGCCCTCTCTGTTGTCTATATAAACCGGAGAGTTTTAGTCCTTAGGATGAACAACAATCATACCATAGGCTAGCTTCTAGGGTTTAGCCTCTCTGATCTCGTGGTAGATCAACTCTTGTAACACCCATACCATCAATATCAATCAAGCAGGAGTAGGGTTTTACCTCCACCGAGAGGGCCCAAACTTGGGTAAAAACATCGTGTCCCTTGTCTCCTGTTACCATCCGCCTAGACGCACAGTTTGGGACCCCCTACCCGAGATCCGCCGGTTTTGACACCGACATTGGTGCTTTCATTGAGAGTTCCTCTGTGTCGTCGCCTTTAGGACCGATGGCTTCTTCGATCACCAACCACGACGTGGTCCAGGGCGAGACTTTTCTCCCCGGACAGATCTTCGTATTCGGCGGCTTTGCACTGCCGGCCAACTCGTTTGGCTATCTAGAGCAGATCGAAAGCTACGCCACTGGCCATCAGGTCAGATTTGGAAGCTTAAACTACATGGCCGACATTCGCGGGGACTTGATCTTCGACGGATTCGAGCCACGGCCGAGCGCGCCGCACTGTCTCGATGGGCACAATCTAGCTCTGCCGTCGGACAATGCCTGGAGTGCCGCTCAGGAGTCCGCTCCGACCATTAGTTCGGAGCCGACCGCGCTAACCAGGGACGGACGATTGGACGCCGCCCCAGGAACCGCGATCTCTACGGCGATAGAGCCGAATACCAGCCTAGTCCTTTGCAAGGCCCATGACTCCAAGGTGCCGGACTCCGCTCCGGACTCCAAATCTTCCGCACCCCTTCCGATCGAACCCGATTGGGCTCCGATCATGGAGTTCACCGCCGCGGACGTTTTTCAGCACTCGCCCTTTGGCGATATCCTGAACTCCCTAAAGTCTCTCTCTTTGTCAGGAGAGCCCTGGCCGGACTATGGTCAGCAGGGTTGGGATACGGAGGACGAAGAAATTCAAAACCCACCCACCACCCACTTTGTAGCCACTGTCGACGATTTAACCGACATGCTCGACTTTGACTCTGAAGACATCGACGGTATGGATGCCGATTAAGGAGACGACCAAGAACCAGCACCTATAGGGAACTGGAAAGCCACCTCGTCATATGACATATACATGGTGGACACCCCCAAAGCAGGGGATGGCGAGGAACAAATGGAGGATGACCCCTCCAGGAAGCAACCCAAGCGCCGACATCAGCGGCGCCGCTCTAAATCCTGCCAAAGCAAGAACGGTGAATCCGGCACCGGAGATAACAACACGCCGGATAGTGCCAAAGATAACCCCCTCCAGCAGGATTCAGTGCAGGCGGATGAAGGAGCCAGCCCTCAGGAGAGAGCAGCCGACAGAGAGGTTGAGGACGACGAAAATATGCCTCCCTCCAAAGAAGAGGCAAGCCTCGACGATGACGAATTCGTCGTGCCAGAGGATCCCGTCGAACAAGAGCGTTTCAAACGCAGGCTTATGGCCACGGCACGCAACCTCAAGAAAAAACAGCAGCAGCTTAGAGCTGACCAAGACTTGCTAGCCGACAGATGGACCGAAGTCCTGGCGGCCGAAGAGTATAAACTCGAGCGCCCCTCCAAGAGCTACCCAAAGCGCAGGCTGCTACCCCAACTTGAGGAGGAAGCAACTAGACCTACATTACCAGCGTACGATGCGCCCGATCGGCCACCCCGTGGCCGCGACAGAGAGACCTTCGAGCCCTCGACCCAAGCCGCACCCCGGCACCGCTCAAAAAATAACAGAGTACGGGGAGACGCAACAGACCTGCGAGACATACTGGAGGACAAGGCAAGGCAAACAAGATCGATTTATGGATCACGTGGGCGACCCACATCATATGATGATAAGCGTCACACTGGATATGATAAGTATGACCAGGCCAAATACAAGAGACCAAGCTCATCCGAGCTGCGCCGTGATATAGCCCAGTACAGGGGCGCCGCACACCCACTATGCTTCACAGACGAAGTAATGGATCATCAAATCCCCGAGGGTTTCAAGCCCATAAACATTGAGTCATATGACAACACAACTGATCCAGCGGTATGGATCGAGGATTACCTCCTTCATATCCACATGGCCCGTGGTGATGATCTACACGCCATCAAATACCTCCCGCTTAAGCTTAAAGGACCAGCTCGACATTGGCTTGACAGCCTGCCAGCAGAGTCAATTAGTTGCTGGGAGGACCTGGAATCCGCATTCCTCGACAACTTCCAGGGCACTTACATGCGGCCACCAGACACCGATGACCTAAGCCACATAATCCAGTAGCCAGAGGAATCGGCCAGGCAATTCTCGACACGGTTCCTCACCAAGAAAAGTGAAATAGTCGACTGCCCGAACGCCGAGGCTCTTGCTGCCTTCAGGCACAACATCCGAGACGAATGGCTTGCCCGGCACCTAGGACAGGAAAAGCCGAAATCTATGGCAGCCCTCACGACACTCATGACCCGCTTCTGCGCGGGCGAAGACAGCTGGCTAGCTCGTAGCAATAACGTAACCAAGAGCCCTGGTAATTCGGATACCAAGGACAACAATGGCAGGTCACGTCGCAACAAGCACAAGCGCCGCATTAATGGTGACAATACTGAGGATACGGCAGTCAATGCCGGATTCAGAGGCTCTAAACCCGGTCAGCGGAAGAAGCCATTCAAAAGAAACCCTCCGGGCCCATCCAACTTAGACCGGATACTCGATCGCTTGTGCCAGATACACGGCATCCCCGAACAACCAGCCAAACACACCAACAGGGACTGTTGGGTGTTCAAGTAGGCAGGCAAGTTAAGTGCCGAAACCAGGACAAGGGGCTGCATAGCGATGACGAGGAGGAGCCCCGGCCGTCGAACAACAAAGGACAGAAGGGCTTCCCCACGCAAGTGCGGACGGTGAACATGATATACGCAACCCACATCCCTAAAAGGGAGCGGAAGCGTGCCCTCAAGGACGTCTATGTGCTGGAGTCAGTCGCCCCAAAGTTCAACCCATGGTCCTCCTGCCCAATCACCTTTGATCGACGGGACCACCCCACTAGCATCCGTCACGGCGGATTCGCCGCATTGGTCCTAGACCCAATCATTGACGGATTTCACCTCACTAGAGTCCTCATGGACGGCGGCAGCAGCCTAAACCTGCTTTATCAGGATACAATGCGAAAAATGGGTATAGACCCCTCACGGATTAAACCCACAAAGACAACCTTTAAAGGTGTCATACCAGGTGTAGAAGCCAGCTGTACAGGCTCGGTTACACTCGAAGTGGTGTTCGGATCCCCGGATAATTTCTGAAGTGAAGAGTTAATCTTCGACATTGTCCCATTCCGCAGTGGCTATCACGCCCTGCTCGGACGAACCGCATTTGCAAAATTCAATGCGGTGCCACACTACGCATGTCTCAAGCTCAAGATGCCAGATCCTCGTGGAGTCATTACGGTAAATGGAAACACTGAACACTCTCTCCGAACGGAGGAGCACACAGCGGCCCTGGTGGCGGAAGTACAGAGCATGAACATTGTATCTGGATCTTGTTTAATGCGAGATGGCTACTCATTTAAATCCGAGAATAATGGTTGTTCTATTTATATGAGAGATATGTTTTATGGTCATGCCCCGATGGTCAATGGTTTATTATTAATGAATCTCGAGCGTAATGTTACACATATTCATAGCGTGAATACCAAAAGATGTAAAGTTGATAACGATAGTCCCACATACTTGTGGCACTGCCGCCTTGGTCACATTGGTGTCAAGCGCATGAAGAAGCTCCATGCTGATGGACTTTTAGAGTCTCTCGATTATGAATCATTTGACACATGCGAACCATGCCTCATGGGCAAGATGACCAAGACTCCGTTCTCCGGAATGATGGAGCGAGCAACCAACTTGTTGGAAATCATACATACCGATGTGTGCGGTCCAATGAGCGTTGAGGCTCGCGGAGGATATCGTTATGTTCTCACTCTCGCTGACGACTTGAGTAGATATGGGTATGTCTACTTAATGAAACACAAGTCTGAGACCTTTGAAAAGTTCAAGGAATTTCAGAATGAGGTAGAGAATCAACGTGACCGAAAGATAAAATTCCTATGATCAGATCGTGGAGGAGAATACTTAAGTCACGAATTTGGTACACACTTAAGGAAATGTGGAATCGTTTCACAACTCACGCCGCCTGGAACACCTGAGTGTAACGGTGTGTCCGAACATCGTAATCGCACTCTATTGGATATGGTGCGGTCTATGATGTCTCTTACCGATTTACCGCTATCATTTTGGGGATACGCTCTAGAGACAGCTACATTCACTTTAAATAGGGCACCATCTAAATCCGTTGAGACGACACCGTATGAATTATGGTTTGGGAAGAAACCTAAGCTGTCGTTTCTAAAAGTTTGGGGATGCGATGCTTATGTCAAGAAACTTCAACCTGAAAAGCTCGAACCCAAGTCGGAAAAATGCGTCTTCATAGGATACCCTAAAGAAACCATTGGGTATACCTTCTACTTAAGATCCGAGGGCAAGATCTTTGTTGCCAAGAACGGATCCTTTCTGGAAAAAGAGTTTCTCTCGAAAGAAGTAAGTGGGAGGAAAGTAGAACTCGATGAAGTACTACCTCTTGAACGGGATAGTAGTGCAGCTCAGGAAAATGTTCCTATGATGCCTACACCAATTGAAGAGGAAAAATAATGATGATGATCATGGTACTTCGGATCAAGTTGCTACTGAACTTCGTAGGTCCACAAGGACACGTTCCGCCCCAGAGTGGTACGGCAACCCTGTCCTGGAAATCATGTTGTTAGCCAACGGTGAACCTTCGAACTATGAAGAGGCGATGGCGGGCCCAGATTCCAACAAATGGCTTGAAGCCATGAAATTCGAGATAGAATCAATGTATGAAAACAAAGTATGGACTTTGACAGACTTGCCCGATGATCGGCGAGCGATAGAAAACAAATGGATCTTTAAGAAGAAGACAGACGCGGATGGTAATATTACCGTCTATAAAGCTCGACTTGTCGCTAAGGGTTATCGACAAGTTCAAGGGATTGACTACAATGAGACATTCTCTCCCGTAGCGAAGCTGAAGTCCGTCCGAATCATGTTAGCAATTGCCGCATACTATGATTATGAGATATGGCAGATAGACGTCAAAACGGCATTCCTTAACGGACATCTTAAGGAAGAACTGTATATGATGCAGCCAGAAGGTTTTGTCAATCCGAAGAACGCTAACAAAGTATGCAAGCTCCAGCGATCCATTTATGGGCTGGTGCAAGCATCTCGGAGTTGGAACATTCGCTTTGATGAGATGATCAAAGCGTTTGGGTTTATGCAGACTTATGGAGAAGCCTGCGTTTACAAGAAAGTGAGTGGGAGCTCTGTAGCATTTCTCATATTATATGTAGATGACATACTCTTGATGGCAAATGATATAGAACTTTAGGACAGCATTAAGGCCTACTTGAATAAGTGTTTTTCAATGAAGGACCTTGGAGAAGCTGCTTATATATTAGGCATTAAGATCTATAGAGATAGATCGAGACGCCTCATAGGTCTTTCACAAAGCACATACCTTGATAAGATTTTGAAGAAGTTCAAAATGGATCAGTCCAAGAAGGGGTTCTTGCATGTATTGCAAGGTGTGAGATTGAGCTCGGCTCAATGCCCGACCACGGCAAAAGATAAAGAAGAGATGAGTGTCATCCCCTATGCTTCAGCCATAGGATCTATTATGTATGCCATGCTGTGTACCAGACCTGATGTAAACCTTGCCGTAAGTTTGGTAGGAAGGTACCAAAGTAATCCCTGCAAGGAACACTGGACAGCGGTCAAGAATATCCTGAAGTACCTGAAAAGGACAAAGGACATGTTTCTTGTTTATGGAGGTGGCGAAGAGCTCGCCGTAAAGGGTTACGTCGACGCTAGCTTCGACACAGATCTGGATGACTCTAAGTCACAAACCGGATACGTGTATATGTTGAATGGTGGAGCAGTAAGCTGGTGCAGCTGCAAGCAGAGTGTCGTGGCGGGATCTACATGTGAAGCGGAGTACATGGCAGCCTCGGAGGCAGCGCATGAAGCTATTTGGGTGAAGGATTTCATCACCGACCTAGGAGTCATACCCAATGCGTTGGGGCCGATCAAACTCTTCTGTGACAACACTGGAGCTATTGCCCTTGCCAAGGAGCCCAGGTTTCACAAGAAGACCAGGCACATCAAGCGTCATTTCAACTCCATCCGTGAAAATGTTCAAGATGGAGACATAGATATTTGCAAAGTACATACGGATATGAATGTCGCAGATCCGTTGACTAAACCTCTCTCGCGAGCAAAACCTGATCAACACCAGAACTCTATGGGTGTTCGATTCATCACAATGTAACTAGATTATTGACTCTAGTGCAAGTGGGAGACTGTTGGAAATATGCCCTAGAGGCAATAATAAAAGGGTTATTATTATATTTCCTTGTTCATGATAATTGTCTTTTATTCATGCTATAACTGTATTATCCGGAAATCGTAATACACGTGTGAATACATAGACCATAACATGTCCCTAGTGAGCCTCTAGTTGACTAGCTCATTGGTCAACAGATAGTCATGGTTTCCTGACTATGGACATCAGATGTCATTGACAATGGGATCACATCATTAGGAGAATGATGTGATGGAAAAGACCCAATCCTAAGCATAGCACAAGATCGTGTAGTTCGTTTTGCTAGAGCTTTTTCAATGTCAAGTATCTCTTCCTTAGACCATGAGATCGTGTAACTCCCGGATACCGTAAGAGTGCTTTGGGTGTACCAAACGTCACAACATGACTGGTGACTATAAAGGTGCACTACAGGTATCTCCGAAAGTGTCTGTTGGGTTGACACGGATCGAGACTGGGATTTGTCACTCCGCATGACGGAGAGGTATCTCTGGGCCCACTCGGTAATGCATCATCATAATGAGCTCAAAGTGACCAAGTGTTTGGTCACGGGATCATGCATTATGGTACGAGTAAAGTGACTTGCCGGTAACGAGACTGAACGAGGTATTGGGATACCGACGATCGAGTCTCAGCCAAGTAACGTACCGATTGACAAAGGGAATTGTATACGGGGTTGACCGAATCCTCGACATCGTGGTTCATCCGATGAAATCATCGTGGAACATGTGGGAGCCAACATGGGTATCCAGATCCCGCTGTTGGTTATTGACCGGAGAGTCGTCTCGGTCATGTCTGCATGTCTCCCGAACCCGTAGGGTCTACACACTTAAGGTTCGGTGACGCTAGGGTTATTTGGAAGACTTGTATGTGATTAATGAATGTTGTTCGGAGTCCCAGATGAGATCCTGGACGTCACGAGGAGTTCCGGAATGGTCCGGAGGTGAAGATTTATATATGGGAAGTTGTCATGCGGACACCGAAAAGTTTCGGGGGCATATCGTTATTGTACCGGGGCCACCAGAGAGGTTCCGGGGGTCCACCGGGAGGGGCCACCCCTCTCGGAGGGCCACATGGGCCGCAAGGGGCAGGGAGCCAGCCCCTGGAGGGCTGGGCGCGCCCCCCACCTTGGGCCCATGCGCCTAGGGTTTGGGGGGAACCCTAGAGGGGGCGCCCCCTTTGCTTGGGGGGCAAGTCCCCCCTCCCTGGCCGCCGCCCCCCCTCTAGATCCCATCTAGAGGGGCCGGCCCCCTTGCCCCTTCCCCTATAAATAGAGGGGTGAGGGGAGGGCTGCAACACACAACCCAAGGCGCAGCCCCTCCCCTCCCCAACACCTCTCCTCCTCCGACACGAGCTTGGCGAAGCCCTGCCGGAGTACTGCTTCTCCACCAACACCACGCCGTCGTGCTGCCGTTGGAGTTGTCTTCCTCAACCTCTCCTTCCTCCTTGCTGGATCAAGACGGAGGAGACGTCGTCCGTCCCGTACGTGTGTTGAACACGGAGGTGCTGTCCGTTCGGCACTTGGTCATCGGTGATCTGAATCACGGCGAGTACGACTCCATCATCACTATTCCCTTGAACGCTTCCGCACGCGGTCTACAAGTGGTATGTAGATGCAAATCCCTTAACTCGTTGCTTAGATGAACTCATAGATGGATCTTGGTGAAACCGTAGGAAAATTTTAATTTTCTGCAACGTTCCCCAACACTGTCTATGTGGTAACATTTTTATATGTTTTAAAAACATACCTCGAAGCCTATTAACAGACTTGTGCAGGCTTCTATCAGCCCGCTCTTGGCGGACTGAACCTTTTGAATCACTGCACTCATAACAGTGTGGTGTTCCTCGTCGATGGAGGCGCCGTTAAGCGCCTCCAGCAAATTATCCGGTGCATCCGGGTGGACGGAGGTCGCCGGTGGCGTAGACTCGCCCTTCTTATGAAGGCGCCGCCTGTCGGACTCTGGAACCGTTGGTAGTTCCGGAGCAGTGTCCGGCCCTGGGCCGGACTTAGATCCCTCCGGGGCTTTGCCCCCTTTGGGCCTGGAGTCCGGGAGGTCGCCTTGGGGCGCCTCTAGGACCACCTCCTCCTGGTTCGGTCCCTTTTGGGACTCCGCCTCGGCGTCGTCCGCATGGAGCGAGGAGGAAGCCTTCGGAAGTGAAGCGCTATTCACATCCGACGAATTCAGAGAGCCGCTCGACGAATCGCCGAGCTGAACTCTGGGTGGACTGCATAATTAATATTCGGCATCAGAAGCTATCAAATAATAGAGGGGCGCCATGAGACATTCGGGTAGCCGGACGCTTACGATTTTCCCAGGGGCTTGACCCTGGATGGCCATTCCTCCCTGCCATCTTCGGCATCAGAGGCATAGTCCGGTAGAAGGGTCTTCCCCTTCTTGGCCCCCTCAGCCTCCCCAGTTGGGGTGGCCTTCCTTTTCTTTCCTCCCCCTGTTGGAGGGGGAGAGGCTTCTTATTCTTCTTCCTCCTCCTCGTCTTCCGAGGCGGAGGGTGCGTCAGGGTCGTCGGGTGATGAATCCGACACCACCAGGCGCCGGGAGCTCTTTCGAGTCCCCGTGGCCTTCTTCTTGGCCTTCTTCTCCAGCACCACATGAGGTGCCGGAACCAGTAGCTTCGTTAAACGAGCATCCGCTGGGTCTTCGGGCAAAGGAGCCGGACAGCTGATCAGTCCGGCCCTCTCCTGCCAGTCCTGGCAAGGGGATGGGGGTTTAGATCCCGCATAAAATCAAATCTATGGAAAACAGATACCCCGTAATGGGAAAATTAGCTCACCGTGCTAGCTTGGCGCTTGGCGCAGAATCCGCGATCCACGGTGACAGGAGGCGGGACCTCGGAGCTCTTGAATAGCACCTTCCATGCATCCTTGTGCTTTGTGTCGAAGAGCTGGGACAGAGTCGGGTGCTGGGCCGGGTCGAACTCCCACAAGTTGAAAGCCCATCGTTGACACGGGAGAATCCGGCAGAAGAGCATGACCTGGACTACGGTGACAAGTTCAACCTTCCTGCTAATCAGGTCTTTGATGCAGGTTTGAAGTGTGGTCACTTCTACCGAATTACCCCACAACAGGCCCGTCTCTTTCCAAGACGTGAGCCATGTGGGAATGCCAGATTGGAATTCGGGGGCCGCTGCCCATTCAGGGTCGCGCGGCTCGGTGATGTAGAACCACCCCGATTGTCACCCTTTGATGGTCTCTACGAAGGCGCCCTCGAGCCATGTGATGTTGGGCATCTTGCCCACCATGGCGCCTCCGCACTCTGCTTGGCGTCCGCCCACGACCTTCGGCTTGACGCTGAAAATCTTCAGCCATAGGCCAAAGTGGGGCTCGATGCGGAGGAAGGCCTCGCACACGACGATAAACACCGAGATGTTGAGGATAAAGTTCGGGGCCAGATCGTGGAAGTACAGGCCATAATAGAACATGAGCCCCCGGACGAATGGGTGAAGAGGAAAGCCCAGTCCGCGGAGGAAATGGGGAAGAAATACGACCCTCTCATAGGGCCCAGGGGTGGGGATGAGATGCCCCTCGTCCGAAAGCTGGTGCGCAATGTCGTTGTGCAGGTATCCGGCTTTCCGCAACCTTTTGATGTGCCCCTCCGTGACGGAGGAGGCCATCCACTTGCCTCCCGCTCCAGACATGGTTGGAGTAGGTCGAGGCGAGATGTGCGGGCTTGCGCGTTGGATCTCGAGTGCGCAAGGACGAATAAGCAAAGGAGGAAGAAGGCGTGAATGGAAAGGGTAGATGCTTATCCCCTTATATGGGCGGCCAAAACTACGAGCCCCCACCGACCTAATAAAACTCGCTTATCACCGAAGCGCTGCGGTTAATGGTGCGGTTGGGTTACCCACGCCCGTATTGATGAGAATCCCGGAATAAGGGGACACGATCTCTGCTTTGACAAGATGTGCCAAGGAAACCTCCTCGCTAAGCACGCTAAGGTGGAACGGCAAAATGAATAAAGGCTAGGCCGTGGCATGATGTCACGCCGCGGAATACGTCAGCAGATTCGATTTGTGTAAATATTATTCTCTCTACGGTCGCATGTGGAAATTATTTTGCAGAGCCGGACACTATCCTGGTGTTCAACATCTTCTATGAAGTATTCGGAGGAGGAACCCGCCTTCCAATGCTGAAGACAATTTGCGCGCCGGACTCGTTGTCATTGAAGCCTGGTTCATGGGCTACTGAGGGAGTCTTGGATTAGGGGGTGTCCGGATGGCCATACTATGACCTTTGGCCGGACTCCTGGACTATGAAGATACAAGATTGAAGACTTCGTCCCGTGTCCGGATAGGGACTTTCCTTGGCGTGGAAGGCAAGCTTGGCGATACGATACGAAGATCTCCTCCCATTGTAACCGACTCTGTGTAACCCTAGCCCTCTCCGGTGTCTATATAAACCAGAGAGTTTTAGTCCGTAGGACGAACAACAATCATACCATAGGCTAGCTTCTAGGGTTTAGCCTCTCTGATCTCATGGTAGATCAACTCTTGTAACACCCATACCATCAATATCAATCAAGCAGGAGTAGGGTTTTACCTCCACCGAGAGGGCCCGAACCTGGGTAAAAACATCGTGTCCCTTGTCTCCTGTTACCATCTGCCTAGATGCACAATTCGCTACCCCCTACCCAAGATCCGCCGGTTTTGACACCGACAAGCGCTATGAGGTAACTTCTATTCAAACACTTTATAAATTTTCCTTTGTGCTTTATATCAACTCCATTGTAGCCCCCAAGGGTCGGTTTATCTCTTCAAGACGAACCGAGACTTTGCATAAAAAAGACTTCAACTGTGTAGCCCCCAAGGGCCGGTTTAGCTCTTCAGGATGAAATGGGACTTTCTGTTGCAAATCTTATCTTTGTTGAATTCCTTCACCTCCGGTTTATCTGATTAATTCAGCATTAGCCCCCAAGTGCCAAGATTAATACTTGTATTGAGCCTTGGGACTTAAAATATCGGTTAAATAAAAGCAACCCGCATTAGCCCCCAAGTGCCAAGTGTATAACTTGTTATGTGCTTGGGACTTTTGAGAAAATATTAACAAATGATTTGTCTGTTGCAGGCTGATTTGAGCAATAAGGATTCCCAAATCGCCGATCTTCAGGAAAATATCAAGTGCCAGCAGGCAGAAACCTCCAAAGCCAGAGATGAACTGAAGGGCGCTTTAACTGCCATGGAGAAATTAAAGGATGGCTTCAAGAGCGAGCGGGCTAACTGGGAAACTGAGAAGGCCGCTCTATTAAAATGGGCTGAGGATGCTGAAGCGGTTCTTAAACTGATGGCAGAAGAGCTAACTGGTTTAAAGCGTCAGGTCAATGCTATGACCTCTACTATATTTGGTAAGCACTCTTCTCAAGAGCCTTTCTTAACAGCTGTGAAACTGCCGGTTTAACAGTGAATTCTTAAACCGCTTCAGGTAGTCGTGTTACTCATCTAGGCTCGGACATGCAGATGAAATTGAAAGCAGCCTATACTTTGATAGAGCAATTGTATACCGGTGCTCAACGAGTCATCTGCGCAGCTTCATACAATAAACCGGCGCGAACCTTGACCAAGGATACCTTGGTCAAATTATCTATGACACCTGCCTAGATAGAGCCGGTAAAGCAATCTGCTGCAAGGGCTAGTGTCGGTGTCAAAACCGGCAGATCTCGGGTAGGGGGTCCCGAACTGTGCGTCTAGGCGGATGGTAACAGGAGACAAGGGACACGATGTTTTACCCAGGTTCGGGCCCTCTTGATGGAGGTAAAACCCTACGTCCTGCTTGATTAATATTGATGATGTGTGTTACAAGAGTGGATCTACCACGAGATCAAGGAGGCTAAACCCTAGAAGCTAGCCTATGGTATGATTGTTGTTCCTATCGACTAAAGCCATCTGGTTTATATAGACACCGGAGAGGGCTAGGGTTACACAAAGTCGGTTACAATGGTAGGAGATCTACATATCCGTATCGCCAAGCTTGCCTTCCACGCCAAGGAAAGACCCATCCGGACATGGGACGAAGTCTTCAATCTTGTATCCTCATAGTCTTGGAGTCCGGCCGATCATGATAGTTCGGCTATCCGGACACCCCCTAGTCCGGAACTCCCTCAGATGGCGCTTTATCAGCACTGACTCGGGCCAAAGCGTGGATAGCTGATCTTGATCCGGAAGATATCAGACAGGGCAATCCTAGCCAACAAGAAGATGGGTCAAAATTTGATAGTGAAGCTCTCAAGGCCTTGACCAAGGAGATGCGCCCGCTTGCAAGCAAATTGTCCGAAGAAGTTGACTTGTCTGTCCATCGGTCTAGCTATGACGCAGACAACAAACGGGTTGATGCATCTGTGAAAGAGGCGGAGAATCTTATCCCGCCAATCCTAAGCACACCTGTGCCACTGACATTGAACCGTCCAATCTTATAAGCAACGAAGCTGTCTTACAAGCATTAACCAGGATTAATTGGGCCACCATTGACTTCCAGCCACTGGGTGAGGAGGAGGAGGTTGAACCGACGCGAGATGATCCATCAACTTCACGTCAACCTAGTGACGAATCATAATCCGGCAACCGGTTTGATTTCCGCATATAGCGTTCTGGGCAACAAACAATTATTCTTTTGGGTGTCAAAGCGCCTTGTAATAGGCTAGTTGAAATACGTTGATCTTCTGCCATTGTGCACTGCTACCTGACACTGTAATCCAACATGATTGTTGCTATGCTTGCTTTATGTGCCTTAGTGTTTTTTATAAAATCCTGCCTTCTGCATTTGAAAAACTTAAACATGCCCTGGCGTTTTACCGCCGGACAGGTTATGATACCCAATACAGAACCAGAGTTCTCATAACCAAGGTTGTAAAGCAATGAAATATGAAATATATCATACCTGTGATATTGAATCACATTGTTGGTGTACCAACTTGTGTAGTAAGGGTGATAACCCAAAATTTGAGTGTTTGAAAACTCCCACCATGCTGTGCTGGTGCAAAATAAGCCATGCCGGGTTATGAAAAACACCGGATGATCATCCTGGCGACTTATACTCAACGCCAGACCGGATTAAGAAACACCGGTTCATAATTGATTATGTGCTAACAGCTGATAACTGAAAGCCATGCTGGGTTAAGAAACACGGGGTTGATGTAATGAATTATAGTCGGGCCGGGTCAATAGACGCCGGTTTAATCTCAAAACCTTATTAAAAGAGATAAAACTTTGCAAAAACAACATCAAATTAAAAATTGTAGGCGAGGCTTTTCCAGGGCTCCAGGCCCAAATTTGAGGCTTTTCATGGGCTGCCAGGCCGCTGAGTTAAACCATTTGACAAAGCCTTTTAAGATGGGCATCCCATTAACCAATCGTCGTTTTAACTTTGACAAGTTCAGGGTCTGTATAAGATTGACTTGTCAAACATTCGGTGGGTCATACCAGGATTACCTGGACAGGAGTGGCTTACTTGATGAAGGCAAGTTAACCCGGGGTTTTAGGTGAATACACCAGGCTTCCAAGCTGTGGCTTGATAGCCTATTACAAGGGTCCTTTCAAACTCTTTGTTGCTTTGCACAAAGAGCCCCCAAGTAACTTTGTGAGCGGTGCTGAATGGGTGCCTATGTTTGAGTCGTGCTTCAGCAACAATACTCTCTTTGGTCCCTTGGGTGTGAAGCTCCCAAGCTTTGTTGTGGCATGATAGCCGGTTTAATGGATAAACAGGACGTCGCTTTATAAGCAGAAGCCCCCTTGTAACCAAGAAGTATTGGAAGAACGGCAGAGGCCCTGCTTGTAGCAAGGATGCCGGTTTATTATATTGATCATAATATATACATTGTCAAAATATGTACATAATCGGAGCCTATGGCTCAGGTGTAGTAAGGCCGTAGATGAGCGATATTCCAACGGCCGACGGGTCTCTTCCTCCGATTTGCTTGAGTCTTTGTGTTCTCAAACGTCGATGAGGTAGTATGATCCGTTGTGCAGATTCTTGCTGACCACAAAGGGCCCTTCCTAAGGTGGGGATAACTTGTGCATATCGGTCTGATCCTGGATGAGCCGGAGCACTAAGTTGCCTTCTTTAAAGGTTCTTGTTTTAACCCGGCGGCTGTGATAACGCCGCATGTCTTGTTGATAAACCGCCGAACGAGCCAATGCCATGTCCCGTTTTTCATCTAACAGGTCCAGTGCTTCTTGACGTGCTTGCTCGTTGTCCGCTTCAACACAATTGGCAACCCGGGGCGAGTCATGATGAATATCACTTGGGAGTACCGCCTCTGCCCCGTAAACCATGAAGAAAGGTGTATAACCTGTAGATCAATTTGGGGTGGTGTTTATGCTCCATAACACAGATGGTAATTCCTCCACCCAACAACCCGGCGTCCTCTTCAAAGGAACGATAAGCCGGGGCTTGATGCCCTTCAAGATTTCCTGATTAGCCCTCTCAGCTTGACCATTAGACTGGGGGTGAGCCATGGATGACACATCAAGCCGGATGTGCTCTCATTGACAAAACGCCTCCATCTCACCTTTAGAGAGGTTCGTGCCATTATCTGTGATGATACTGTGTGGAAAACCAAAGTGGAAGATCACCTTCTTAATGAATTGAACCGCCGTGGCTGCGTCACACTTGCTTACTGGCTCCGCTTCAACCCATTTAGTAAACTTGTCAACCGCCACCAACAGGTGGGTCTTCTTATCTTTGGATCGCTTGAAAGGCCCTACCATATCAAGCCCCCAAGTAGCAAACGGCCAAGTGATTGGAATCATTCGTAACTCCTGAGCCGGAACATGAGCTCGTCGTGAGAATTTCTGACAACCGTCGCACCGCCTCACCAAGTCCTCAGCATCAGCATGAGCCGTCAGCCAATAGAAGCCATGACGAAAAGCTTTAGCAACCAAGGATTTTGAACCGGCGTGATGACCACAGTTCCCTTCGTGGATCTCATGTAGAATCTCATGACCTTCCTCGGGAGAAACACAGCGCTGGAACACGCCGGAGACACTACAATGGTGTAACTCGCCATTGTGAATAACCATGGAATTGGATCGCCGGATTATCTGCCTGGCCAAAACTGCATCTTCTGGCAACTCGCCCTGGTTCATACACGCCAAGTATGGAACCGTACAATCCGGAATAATGTGTAAAGCGGCCACCAATTGTGCCTCCGGATCAGGAATAGCGAGGTCCTCCTCTGTAGGCAACTGAACTGACGGGTTGCGCAAGACATCCAGGAAGGTATTGGGCGGCACCTGTTTACGTTGAGACCCCAGCCGGCTTAAAGCATGGGTTGCCTCATTTTTGCGCTGATCAATGTGCTCCACTTGATAACCATTGAAATGACCAACGACAATATCCACCTCTCGTCGGTAAGCTGCCATGAGTGGATCCTTGGAATCCCAAGTACCTAAAACTTGCTGGGCCACCAGATCAGAGTCCCCAAAGCATCGTACCCGGCTTAAGTTCATTTCCTTAGCCACTCGAAGACCATGGAGTAAAGCCTCGTACTCAGCTTCATTGTTAGTACAAGGAAACATTAAGCGAATAACATAACGAATTTTATCACCTCGAGGGGAAGTAAGGACAACTCCAGCCCCGAGCCCTCCAATTGACTGGACCCATCGAAGTGGATAGTCCAGTATGTGATGTCCGGTATGTCTTCTGGTGCTTGCAACTCTGTCCAATCATTGATGAAATCCACAAGGGCCTGGGACTTGATAGTTGTTCGAGGCATGTACTTCAAACCGTATGGTCCAAGCTCAATAGCCCACTTAGCAACCCGGCCAGTTGCTTCCCTGTTCTGGATTATATCCCCCAAAGGAGCGAAACTTACCGCTGTGATGGGATGGCCTTGAAAGTACTGTTTAAGCTTCCGACTTGCCATGAAAACCTCATACACCAGCTTCTGCCAATGCGGATATCTTTGCTTTGACTCAATGAGTACTTCACTGATATAATAAACCGGCCTTTGAACAAGGTATTCCTTCCCAGCCTCCTTGCGCTCCACTGATACGTCTCCAACGTATCTATAATTTTTGATTGTTCCATGCTATTATATTACCCCTTTTGGATGTTTATGGGCTTTATTTTACACATTTATATCATTTTTTAGGACTAACCTACTAACCGGAGGCCCAGCCCATATTGTTGTTTTATTGCCTGTTTCAGTATTTTGAAGAAAAGGAATATCAAACGGAGTCCAAACGGAATGAAACCTTCGGCAGCGTGATTTTTTGGAAGAATATGATCCTGGAGACTTGGAGTCCATGTCAGAAGATCCTCGAGGAGGCCACGAGATAGGAGGCCGTGCCCCCCTTACAGGGTGGTGGCCCCCTGTCTCGTGGGCCCCTCGAGCACCTCCCAACCGACTTCTTTCGCCTATATATGCCTACGTACCCTAAAACCATCAAAAATCAAGATAGATCGGGAGTTCCGTCGACGCAAGCCTCTGTAGCCACCAAAAACCTCTCGGGAGTCCGTTCCGGCACCCTGCCGGAGGGGGAACCCATCACCGGTGGCCATATTCATCATCCCGGTGCTCTCCATGACAAGGAGGGAGTAGTTCACCCTCGGGGCTGAGGGTATGTACCAGTAGCTATGTGTTTGATCTCTCTCTCTCTCGTATTCTCTCTATGGCACGATGTTGTTGTATCACGAGCTTTGTTATTATAGTTGGATCTTATGATGTTTCTCCCCATCTACTCTCTTGTGATGTATGTTTTGGTGACCAACTTGCGGGTTCCGCCCATGAACCTATGCATAGGGGTTGGCACACGTTCTTGACTCTCCGGTAGAAACTTTGGGGCACTCTTTGAAGTACTTTGTGTTGGTTGGATGAATCTGAGATTGTGTGATGCATATCGTATAATCATGCCCACAGATACTTGAGGTGACAATGGAGTATCTAGGTGACACTAGGGTTTTGGTTGATTTGTGTCTTAAGGTGTTATTCTAGTACGAACTCTTCAATAGATTGATCCGAAAGAATAGCTTTGAGGTGGTTTCGTACCCTACCATAATCTCTACGTTTGTTCTCCGCTATTAGTGGCTTTGGAGTGACTCTTTGTTGCATGTTGAGGGATTGTTATATGATCTGTCTATGTTATTTTTGTTGAGAGAACTTGCACTAGTGAAAGTATGAACCCCAGGCCTTGTTTCCTATCACTGCAATACCGTTTACGCTCACTTTTATCATTAGTTACCTTGCTGTTTTTATTATTTCAGATTACAATTAACTGTATCTACCATCCATATTGCACTTGTATCTTCATCTCTTCGCCGAACTAGTGCACCTATACAATTTACCATTGTATTGTGTGTGTTGGGGACACAAGAGACTCTTTGTTATTTGGTTGCAGGGTTGCTTGAGAGAGACCATCTTCATCCTATGCCTCCTACGGATTGATAAACCTTAGGTCATCCACTTGAGGGAAATTTGCTACTGTCCTACAAACCTATGCACTTGCAGGCCCAACAACGTCTACAAGAAGAAGGTTGTGTAGTAGACATCATCCACCACAATAGCTACGATGACAGCCCGGGATTAGCAGCCATGTATAACAACAGTGGCTCCTTATCAACTGGAGCAGCAAGAACCGGCAGTTCAGTCAACTGCTTCTTTAAGTCCTCAAACGTCGCATCAACAACATCATTCCAGACAAAATTGTCTGCCTTCTTCAACATCTGATACAGAGAGATCGCCTTCTCTCCCAACCTGCTGATAAACCGGCTCAAAGCCGCAATACGACCCGCGAGACGTTGAACATCATTGATACACGCCGGTTTAGCGAGAGATGTAATAGCTTTAATCTTTTCCGGATTAGCCTCAATACCCCTGTTAGATACCAGAAAACCTAAGAGCTTGCCTGCCGGAACGCCGAAGACGCACTTGTCCGAATTGAGCATCATCTTATAAACCCGAAGATTGTCAAAGGTCTCCTTGAGGTCATCTATCAATGTCTCCGTTTTCCTGGATTTTACCACAATATCATCCACATAAGCATGAACATTGCGCCCAATCTGAGTATGAAGGCAATTCTACACACAACGCTGATAAGTTGCCTGGGCACTCTTGAGCCCAAAGGGCATAGACACATAACAGAAGGCTCCAAAGGGAGTGATGAAAGTTGTCTTCTCCTGGTCCTTAACTGCCATCTTGATCTGATGATAACCAGAATAAGCATCCAAGAAACTCAAACGCTCACAACCCGCTGTAGCATCAATGATTTGATCAATACGAGGGAGGGCAAAGGGATCAGCTGGGCAAGCTTTGTTCAAATCTATGTAATCCACGCACATATGCCAAGTGTCGTTTTTCTTAAGTACTAGCACCGGATTAGCCAACCACTCGGGGTGAAACACCTCCACAATAAACCCTACTACCAACAGCCGGGTTACCTCTTCACCAATGGCCTTGCGCCTCTCTTCATTAAAACGGCGAAGAAACTGTTTGACCGGTTTGAATTTCGGATCAATATTAAGAGTGTGCTCAGCGAGTTCCCTTGGTACACCTGTCATGTTAGACGGTTTCCATGCAAAGATGTCCTGGTTCTCACGGATGAACTCGATGAGCGCGCCTTCCTATTTCGGATCCAAGTTGGCGCTGATGTTGAACTGCTTGGATGAATCGCCAGGAACAAAATCAACCAATTTAGTCTCATCAGCCGATTTGAACTTCAAATCCGGATCATGCTCTGTAGTAGGCTTCTTCAGAGAAGTCATATCTGCCGGATCAACATTGTCCTTATAGAACTTCAACTCCTCCGTTGCACAAATCGACTCAGCATAAGCCGCATCATCTTCCTCGCACTCTAGCGCAATCTTGTGGCTACCATGAACCGTGATGGTCCCCTTGTGACCCGTCATCTTGAGCTGCAGATAAACATAACGCGGCCTTGCCATGAATTTAGCATAAACCGGCCATCCAAACAGGGCATGGTACAGACTTCTGATCTTAACCACTTCCAAGGTCACCGTCTCTGATCTTGAATCATGATCATCACCAAAAACCACCTCCTGAGCTATCTTGCCAACTGGGTAAGCCGATTTACCAGGCACCACACCGTGAAAAACGGTGTTTGACGGTTTAAGATTCTTATCTGTTAACCCCATACGCCGGAAGGTTTCATAATACAAGATATTGATACGGCTCCCTCCATCCATGAGCACTTTGGTGAACTTATAACCTCCAAATTGCGGTGCAACTACTAAAGCCAGATGGCCAGGATTATCAACCGGGGTGGATGATCCTCCCGACTCCAAACAATAGGTTGTTCAGACCAGCGCAGATAACGGGGCACTGCCGGTTCAATAGAATGGAGCTTCTGATCGCGTTTGCACACACTAGTAGTGAAGACATGATACTTTCCACCATTTAACTGCTTCGGGTTACTCTGATAACCCGACTGCTGCTGATTCCCCTGATTACTCTCCTGATTGTGACCACCTTGGTTGTTCTGGTTGCCCTGATTATTCTAAAATCCTGAGTTTGAACCGCCACCACCATAACCCGGCCCGTGAAACCCTGGACCCGAACCGCCAAATGGACCCTGATCATACCAGAAGAGATCAGAGTTTTTGAATTCCCTCATAATGAAACAATCCTTCCAGAGGTGCATGGCCGGAACCTCCTTCGTCCCGTGCTTCGAGCAAGGCTGGTTTAACAGGCGCTCCAGATTCATGCCTCCACCGCGCTGGGGTGGTTTACCCTTACGACACTGCGCATTGCCCTGCATATTGGTGTTAGCCACAAAATCTGAATTGTTCGCTTTGCGCTTACCATTATTCCCGTGGCTCGCCTGGTTATGCTGTCCTTTTGTACCGGCATTCTTCTTTCCCTTCTCCTGCTTTTGTTCGTCAGAATCGGGGTCCTTGGTATTATCAGAATCAGCATACTTAACCAGAGCTGCCATGAGTGTTCCCATATCGTTGCAGTGACGCTTGAGCCGTTCCAACTTCATATTCAGCGACTTAAACCGGCAATTACCCTCCAAGGTCACGATTGCCGTATCAGCATTGATGCGGCCCGACGAATGCAGGATTTCTGAAACCCGGCGCACCCAATGAGTTGTTGATTCGTTCTCTCCTTGGACACAAGCAGCCAGATCCACAATAGACATGGATTGTTTGCACGTATCCTTGAAGTTCGCTATAAACCGGGCCTTCAACTCGTCCCATGAACTGATCGAGTTAACGGGTAGGCTCTTTAGCCAGGTGCGAGCCGTTCCGTCTAACATCACACTACTAGGGAAAAGCCTAGCAGCAGCGCTGGTTTTGGGCCTATTAGTAGCGCGGGGGCCGGCGCTACTAATAAGGCGCTACAGCTAACGTATTGCAGTAGCGCGGGTGGCATTACTACGTCCTTTAGTTGTAGCATGGGTAAAAACTCGCGCTACTACTAATCTCTAATCTCTGGGGGATTTTTATTTTTTTCGAAAACAAAATTCGATTTGTTTTCCCTAATTTTCAAATTTCTGAATTATTTTAACCTCAAATCTCTAATCACCTCTCATCACTGCTCAATTTAATCTCTAATCACCCCTCATCATTCCAAATCATTTAACTTCCCGGACGGTCACCCATCCTCTCACTACTCCAGCCTGAGCACGCTTAACTTCCGGGTTCTATTCTCCCTCATTTCCAAGTCTGCACTTGTTGTTTTTCTGACAATAGTAAGATGTCAATCCTATTAACCTCAGGAATTTAGCTTGAGCATGAAGTCACACATTTCACTGTTTGAGTTTGAAACTATTGTTCTAAAAAATTAGTAACACTAATATTTCTTGAACAATTAGTTTGACCACAGTTTGACCAGATTTGACCACAGTTTGACCATAGTTTGACCGGATTTGACCAAAATTCAAAAAAACTAAAATAATTATTTAGTAGCACTAATATTCTTGAATAATTAGTTTGACCAGACTTAACAAAAATTTAAAAAAAAACTGAATTTTTTTGCCTCTAGATCTTAAAAGCCCCGTAACTTTTTTCTGTCAGGTTTTTGAGGATTTTAAAAATGTTTAACGGGGATCCCCCGATTAAATTCGGATGTAACTTTTCGAGTAGATGGTTTTTCATATAAAATACTTTTTCATCCGAGTTAGTATGCAAAAGTTATGCCCATTTTTACAAATTCTCGGGAGGTTTTGCAAATAAAGTCGAAATTCATATTTACAAATTTTCCCAACAACTAGACCACCACATGGGAAACTTATTTTCTTTTATTTTTTTGACATTTTCATCATTTTCTTTTATTTTTTAAAAAACTAAAAAGGCGATCCACAGGGGGGGTGGGGGGGTGGGGGTGGGGTAGAGTTTGAAAATGGGACCTTTAGTAGTAGCGTGGGTTTTTACCCCTCGCTACTACTATGGCACCACTTAGTAGTAGCGAGGGATAAAAACCAGCGCTACTGCTATCTCCCTTAGTAGTAGCGAGGGTTAAAAAACCGCACTACTACTATGGCATGTCCCGAGGGGCACGGTAGAGACCGCTTAGTAGTAGCGAGGTTTAAAAACCCGCGCTACTGCTATCAACTTAGCAGTAGCGAGGTTTAAAAACCTGCGCTACTAGTAAGTAGCAGTAGCGAGGGTTTTTAACCCTCGCTACTAGTAAGATTCTGTGTATAGGCTTTTCACTAGTAGTGTCATGGTGAAGTATTTTGCACACGCCGCTTCATCCACATCCAGCATCTCCATTGCCATCTCATAACTCTCAACCCACGCCTCAGGGGGTTGATCGGCGGTATAATTAGGTACTTTACGTGGACCCTTGAAATCCTTGGGCAGCCGCACATTACGCAGAGCCGGGGTGAGGCACGGCACTCCCCAAGAGCTAAAAGCCAAACCACGTTCAACTGATGCCGCTGGTTGAACCGGAGCGGTTTGATGATTCTGGTACTGCGCCGCCAATTGCGCCGCTAACTCTGCTTCGCGTCGTGCTCTGCCGTTGTTCACCACATCCTGAGCATTCATAGCGCCGTGCGCCGGATTAGGCCCTCGAGGGGCATCATGATGTCGCGCTTTGCTTGACACAGCCGGTTCGTCCATGCGCCTGTTGTAGCTCTTGCTCGGATGGGGGGTTGAATGTATTCTGTCACGGGTGTAGGAATAAGCCTGCTGCTGCACGACAGCGATTTGAAGAAGATCCCTGGCCCGCCGTGTCTCAACCACCGCCAGTGAGTCACCCTCCATTGGAATAGCTGCCAAACGCGACGCTGCAGCAATCATGTTATCCAAAGGGCTAGAGAAGTGACCTGGCGGTGTTGGTACGTATTGCAGCGGGTTGTCCGTCCGTCGAGGTGGGTCCATCACCCGTGGCTGATCCGGCGCTGCCCCAGGTGCCTCGGTCCGATTTACTGCTGCCGGATTACTAGGCCCGGCTCCTGGCGTATTGAAGAGATTCATTCCTTCTTAAACTGGCGGCAGACGAGACCGGTACATCCTCCTCATTACTTTGTTTGACGCGTTCTGATCCAACATAAGCCGGTAATTCTGCGCTTGGATCTGCTGTGATTGGGTATCTAAACCGGCCCGCTCTTCAGTCATCCTGGCCTCCTCAGCCGCCAAGTCCGCCTTGGCCTGAGTTATCTGATCCTTCAGTTTTGTAACGTCCGCATTATGCTGATCTTGGGTCTCCGGGGAGACTGTCGTGGTCAACAATGTCATCAAAGCATCCAGCAAACTGGCAAGAACTTGAGCCGGCCGGCGCGCAGGGCCTCCTGCCCCAGCTGTCGATACGAAAATCATTGCTGCTGCAGATGAAGATTGCAAGGTCGTCTCACCGTCGGACACCAGTTCAGATTCCGCACCGTGGATGAACCCTACAAATGCGTGCTTCATGGTAGGCTGAACCCGGGCAGGACTTGCACGCTGAGCCGTCTCGACGAGGTCGTTGGAGATGTCCGGCTCAGGGCCCGGTTCACCAATCTTGCCGATGAAAATGTGAATTCCGCCAAAGGGGACCCGGTACCCGTACTCAATTGAGCCGTCCTCGGGGCCCCATCCTGCATCGTCGATGTAGAGCTTGCCGCGACGACTCTTGGTCATCCGGCCAACCGCGTATCCCTTGAGTCCTTCAAAGTTGCCCTTTAAGAACTCGAAACCATCGTGCGATAGCCCCACGGTGGGCGCCAACTATCGTAGAATTAACATGTCAGATGTCCTAACGGAAGGACTTAGTCGTCGAGCCATCACAATGAGATTACCTTAAAGGGGTTAAACCGGAACAAAGGACACGGGTAGTTTATACTAGTTCGCCCCCTTGCGACGAAGGTAAAAGCCTACGATCCAGTTGTTGTGGGATTGATTGATCTCGATGAGCAGGGAGCAAATCCACTTTACCTATCTCTCGAGCTATTGTTTCTTGTCCCTGAACCGCCGTCGGGTCGTCCCTTTATATACACAGGTTGACGCCCAGCCGGTTTACAGAATCCCGAGGCCGGCTCATACAAGTGTTTGGCTCGGTTTCTTCCTTTCCCTAACTTACAATACAAGTTATACATCTATGGCGGTTTACTACTATGGGCCCTAATCCGCCATTGGGCTCTGGGCCTCTAAGCCTCCATAGTTAAAGCGCCATAGCCTTCATCTTTATGGGCTCTTGTACAGGACTCCTTGTGAGGGTAATCCGGCCCCTCCTAGGCGGTTTACACCCAGCAAGATACCAATTTGTATTTGGCATGTGGGCATCACAACGGTCGTCTAGAATCTCTAGAAGGCACGGTTACAAGGTTTTGCTGAACTCTCACATGTGCCATACCCATGATATCATCCGACATTGCCGCTAGGGTTTCTCTGTGGTGTCGACGATTTTCTCCTATGGACCAAGCATGGAAAGTCGTCTTCATAGGTTTTTCACAAATGTTAGTGTTTGTAAACGCAAATATCCTCTTCCCCGTTGCCCCCTCTCCTCTTAGCGTTTGTAAACGTATTTTTTGAGATTTTATTTTTGCATTACTCAAAATTAAGTGTTAGAATATCTCCCAACAAGTGTCAGGACATCATCATAAGAAAGGCTTCTGTCTGCTTTATAAATAATGCACAATTTCCAAGTCATCATCTGGGCTAAAAATGCTTTTATCTCAAAAAAATTAAAAATAATTTGGGGGCTTTGATGCAAGATGGAGCTCTTGTAGGATACAAACCATTCATTCTTGTTTCATTATTATTTAAAGAAAAGAGAAACAATTTCACTAGTTCCTGGTCCATATACCTAAAAGATGCACCAAACACATGCATCTGGATTTTGAAGAAGCCGTTATTCGATTCACTCTACCAGAAAACCAGCAAATATGGGCTTGTGAGCCAAGTGGATTTTGGGGTCTCACACTTAAAATGGTCTTCATCAGCATCCCAAAAATAAATCACTAAGAACCAGTTATACTTGTTTTGCTTTCTGTCACACGAGTGGCGGACCGGCAGTTTCTTTCTCTACTAGGTGGCGTGGTGTGGCGTGGCATGACAAGAAAAGAAAAAAGTGGAACGAGGGAGCAGAGGTGCCCGCTGCCGTGTGCCGCAGCTGTATACACCTAGGCTGAGCTGAAAGTACAACTGTACCCCCTCCCACACCCCACCCCAGTGCCAGCGGGATACCAATTTGTATTTGGCAGGTGGGCATCACAACGATCGTCTAGAATCTCTAGAAGGCACATTTACGATGTTGTGTTGAACTCTCACATGTGTCATACCCGTGATATCATCCGGCATTGCCGCGAGGGTTTCTCTGTGGTGTCGCCGATTTTCTCCTATGGACCAAGCATGCATAGACGTCTTCATAGGTTTTCACAAGATGTTATCGTTTACAAACTTAAATATTCTCTTCCTCGTTGCCCCCTCTCATCTTAGCGTTTGTAAACGTTTTTTTTTTGCGATTCTACTTTTGCATTACTCAAAATTAAGTGTTATAGTATCCCCCAACAATTGTCACGACATCATCACGAAAAGGGCCTTCCGTCCGCTTTATAGATAAAGGACAATTTTCAAGTCTTCATCTGGGCTAAAAACCGCCTCTATCCCCAAAAGGTTAACAACTAATTTGGGGGCGTCGATGCAAGATGGATTTCTTGTACAATACAAGCCATTCATTGTCGTTAATATGGGCTTGTGAGCCAAGTGAATTTGGGCATCTCACACTAAAATTGATATTCATCATCATCCCAAAAACAAATCACCAAGAACCAACTATGCTTGTTTTGCTTTCTGTCACACGAGTGGCAAAGCGACAGTTTCTTTTTCTACTATGAGGTGGCGTGGCGAGAAAAGAAAAAGTGAGAGAAAATGGATCGAGGGCCGCCGCCGTGTGCCGCAGCTGTATCCACCTAGACTAGACGAGATCACAGGGCAGCAGCAGCAGCAGCCGCGCCCAACTCCCCATAAAACTAGCGATTTTTCCCGGCGGCGGAGCCCACTCCCCCCTTCCTCCATCCCTCCCCCCCCCCATCTTTCCCTCCCTCTCTCTCTCCGATATATTCCCCTTCCAATCCAGCCCCGAAATCCAATCAAAATCCCCACCCAAAACCCGCGGAAATTCGCCCCCCGGAAGATCGACCGATCCATCGATCACCCATCCCCTCCCCTTCCCCACCCCCATGGACACGGCGCCCCCGAGCCCCATGGATGATTCCTCCATGATCTTGATAGAGATCGGAGTTGATGTTGATGAAGGCCCTCATCCGAACATGACGATCGGAGGCAGATAACAGTCCTCGATTGAGCCAAGGTAACCAGTCGAGCCGGAGACGAAGATGCCGACGTCGCAGTTGATCTACAGGCGAGCCAATGATCCTTTGCCGATCACAGTGGAACTCTCAACGAAAGCATCATTGTCAGTGTCAAAACCAGCAGATCTCGAGTAGGAGGTCCCAAGCTGTGTATCCTAGGATCGATGGGTAACATGAGAAGAGGGACATGGTGTTTACCCAGGTTCGGGCCCTCTCTAAGAGGTAAAACCCTACTCCTGCTCGATTATATTCGATGTGTATGATTACAGAGTTGATCTACCTCAAGATCATATGTTGTGGTCTAAAATAGGGCTGGAATTCGAGCCGAGTCGAGCTAGCTCGGCTCGACTCGCTACCGCTCGTTTCATTAACAAGCTAGCTCGACTCGACTCGTTATTATAACAAGCTCAAACCCAAGATTGGCTCGACTCGTATAACTCGCGAGCTCGTTTAGCTTGTTAAGCTCGTTAAAGATATGAACATAAAACCCTCAAATATGATAAAAATGATCATGTATATATTAAACACATATATCAATAAACAATTGTAATTTCCTTGTAACGCATGAGTCTCCTAGGCGGCTGGGCCTTCAATGGATGGGCCTTGTGTTGTGCGCTTGGGACATAGGGTGCTGAGTGGTTGATCTTTTTTTGTATTGGGAGTGGCTGATCTTTTGTACCGAGCCTAACGAGTTACACGAGTACTCGTGAGATTGGCTCGTTTAACTTGGCCTATAAACGATCTTAAACTAAAACTCGGCTTGACTCGTTATTCTTCGAGCTCGAGTCGATTCGAGCCAAGTCACGAGCTACTCGTTTAGCTCGCGAGCTTCGAGCTTTTTTTCCAGCCCTAGTCTAAAACCTAAGGGTATGATGAATATGTCATAATCATCTATCGATTAGCCTGTCATTGGCTTATATAATATACCAGAGGCCTAGGATAATAAGAATGCTAGTCGAATACGTCAGTGGAGAGGAGTCCTTGTCTTGATCACCAAGTCTTGTGGAATCTTCCTCCTATATGTCATTGGCTGTTCGAACTGGCACATTAATGAACCGCCATGGGGGTCCTCGGCCCGACCCACTGGCCGGGAGACGACGTGGTGAGTACCCCCTAGTCCAGGACACCATAACCCCCCCGTATATAAAGGAGGGAGGGAGAGGAGGCTGGCCCTAGGCACGCCCCCAAGTAGGAGGAGTCCTACTTGGGGTCCTAGTAGGATTCGCCCCCCTTCCTTTTACCCGAGGAAGAAAGGGGGAAAGGAGAGGGAGAAGGAGAAGGAAAGGAGGGTGTCGGTGTCAAAACCGGCGGATCTCGGGTAGGGGCTCCCGAACTGTGCGTCTAGGCGGATGGTAACAGGAGACAAGGGACACGATGTTTTACCCAGGTTTGGGCCCTCTCGATGGAGGTAAAACCCTACGTCGTGCTTGATTAATATTGATGATATGGGTATTACAAGAGTAGATCTACCACGAGATCAAGGAGGCTAAACCCTAGAAGCTAGCCTATGGTATGATTATTGTTCGTCCTATGGACTAAAACCCTCCAGTTTATATAGACACCGGAGAGGGCTAGGGTTACACAGAGTCGGTTACAATGGTAGGAGATCTACATATCCGTATCGCCAAGCTTGCCTTCCACGCCAAGGAAAGTCCCATCCGGACACGGGACGAAGTCTTCAATCTTGTATCTTCATAGTCTTGGAGTCCAGCCAATGATGATAGTTCGGCTATCCGGACACCCCCTAGTCCAGGACTCCCTCAGTAGCCCCTGAACCAGGCTTCAATGATGACAAGTCCGGCGCGCATATTGTCTTCGGCATTGCAAGGCCGGTTCCTCCACTGAATAATTCATAGAAGATTGTGAACACCAGGATAGTGTCTGGCTCTGCAAAATAAATTCCACATACCACCGTAGAGAGAATAATATTTACACAAGTCCAATCTGCTGACGTATTTTGTGGCGTGACGTCACACCACGGTCAAGCCTTTACTCGAATCGTTTTTACCATACCACCTCAGCGCGTTTAGCGAAGCGGTTTCCTTGGCACATCTTGTCGAAGCAGAGATCGTGTCCCCTTATTCTGGGATTCTCATCAATACGGACGTGGGTAACTCAAACGCGCCCGTTGGCCCGCCCCCTCCATCGAAGGCGAATCCCAAACGGTTACGGGGACGGCTCTTGGTATTCAACCCCTTTATAACGAGACCAAGGCCTGTTCCTTTTCTTCAATCCTCAATCGAGTCTGCCCCTCGCCCCGAGTTCCAACACCCGAGACTCCAGATTCGAGCGCTTCGGACCTTCGACAATGTCCGGCTCCGACCTACAGGGCCGGTGGATGCCTTCTTCCGTCACGGAAGAGGACGTGCTAAAGCTGAGACACGCCAGGTATCTAACCTGCGAGGTTTTGCATAGGCTGCCCGCCCAAGGGCAAGTCATTCCCACCCCCGAGCCTGGTGAGAGCATGGTGTTCATGTCTCACTTCCTTCGGGGTTTAGGCTTCCCGACGGACCCTTTTGTGAGGGGGCTCATGTTCTATTATGGGCTGGAGTTCCATGACTTGGCTCCGGAGTCCATCCTCCACATCTCATCGTTCAATGTTGTCTGCGAAGCCTTCCTCCGCACTACCTCTCACTTCGGATTGTGGCTCAAGACCTTCAACGTGGAGCCGAAGATGATCGAGGGGCGACAGGCAGAGTGCGGAGGGGCTGTCATAAGCAAGAGGGCCGATGCTCCATGGCTCGAGGGCTCCTTTTAAGAGGAGCTTGGTTTGTGGCAACAGGAGTGGTTCTATATCACCGCTCCCAGGGGCACCAGGCAAGTGGAGCCACCTGCCTTTCGCCCGGGCCCTCCACAGCGGCTGGCATCGTGAGTCAACAAAGGGCTTAACTGGGGGCCATCCAAGGACGTACCAATACTGCAGGGCCAGATTCGAGACCTCCAAGAGAGGGAGATCACGCTGGTCGTAGTGACGCAGGTCATGCTAATCCGGCGCCTTCTGCCCTGCAAACGTCGCCCTCTCCGGCTGTGGGAATTCAATCCGGAGGGACCGCGAGCTCTCCGCCACCTCATGGGTGCGACGCCCGTGGAGATGTATAAACTGTTCTTCGGATCACAAGAGATGTGTCCGGACTTGACCGAGGATGCCGGCCTAAGCTGCAATCGCTCGGATACTCAAGTAAGTAGTTCCCTTGCCCGGACGTCCTATCCGTATATTCATCATAATTCTCGCTCTTTTAAAAAGTTGTCCCCTGAACAGGAGTGGATAGCGGAAGCAAAGCTAATAAGGTGTCCGGCCCCCCTCCCTGAGACCACGCCGGATCCCGTGTTAGCCACGATGGTGGAGGCTGTGCCTTTAGAAGAGGGCAAAGGGGGGAACAGGGAAACTACTGCCTCTGCTAAAGAGGCTCTCAAGAAAGGGGGGGATCGAGAATCCCTCCCTCCAGGGGGAGAAGAGGACCGCTTCCGAAGATCCGGAGGTCAAGGCCTCAAAGCGGGGGAAGGAATCTTCGCCGGAGGGTCCTGCGCCAGGGGAAACCCCGGCCGCACTATTTCCCCAAGGGAATCAGCCCTCCAACGAGCCGTATTTAGAAAAGAGGAGTTTCATAATAAGGGACATCCCTGTTTTTATTTCTGAGGATAACCGAAGTTCTTACCTTGTAGTTCGGATCTCAGCCCTTCTCTGCAGAGCTCATCTTCGGGGGATCTTCATCCGGAGATGATGGAGAGCGAGATGCCTCCATCTGCCGCACCGTCAGGCAGGGCGGACGACCCTGAGGTGTCGTCACAGAGGTTCTCCCCGAGTCCGGCAGGGCCGGAGAGTTCGGCACCAACTGGTGTACGGCCGGAGGAGCTGAAGGATCTGCTCGAGAGGGCGTCTATCCTAGAAGATCACCGTACATTAATGGGTACGGTGATTGAAAGGATTTCATCCGCTGAGAGCGGGTTGCACGAGGCCGTCAGAAGTTTACTGACGGGGTTTGAGGTACGTAAAAATGACCATACTTTTTGACAGTTTTGCGCTTAGAATGCGCCCTGTATAAATAGTAGCCCCTAAGACTCAGTATGTTGGCGAGAACGTCAGCATGCCGAGGATCATAATCTCAGTTATAAGGTATCGTTCTTCCCGTACAGGTGGCGGGGCGTTCGGTGGCTGGCCGGACTGATGCAGTTGCCGAACTGAAGCGGCAACTTGACATTGCGGATGCGGACATCGCGCTGGTCAATAAACGGCTTGACGAGTCACAAGGTAGGTGGCTTCTCCGCGGTCACCTGGTAAGGGAGCTGATGCCCACGCCTGACAATATGTATGCTTGATACAGATGGCATCGCTGCTGTGGAGGAGCTTCGGGCGGAGCTTGGCCGAGTCAAGGAGCAAGCCAGAAAGAGTGATGCGGCTGCCTCGAAGGCGTCCGAAGAGCTAAAAGCCGAAAAGGCTGCTCACTGTCGAAGCAGGGAGGAGATGGCCGAAATGGCCGTGAAGCTAAAGGATGCTAATGACCGCTATGAGTTTCTTGAAAGAGAACACCGAGCGGAGCAAGAGGACCTGAAGAAGGCCACTGCCGAAGCCAAAGATGCCCGCTTCATGATGAGGGCTATAAAGGAGGAGCTGCGTCAGGCCGGGGATATTGCGGCTGGAAAGCCCTTTCTGGTGCGTAGGAAGTTTACGGACCCGAAGTATGCTCAGTTGGGCCAGTTGTGGGGTGCGGAGGATACTTATCTGAATTTGGCGGCGAGTGCGGCGGACGCAGTCGTGCACTTCCGAAGCCAAAAGGATCACGAGATGGAAGAGCTTTTTTGGTCTCAATTCCATAATCCGGAGCGTCCACTTTCGTTAACCGATCGGTTGGCTGAGTGGGCTGAGCTGAACAGGTTATCCGGACTTGCCATGAAGGATGTCATGGCTCATCTGTGGCCGGAAAGGCCCGAGCCGAAGAGTTATTTTGGCTTGGTGCAATAGTTCCTTGATGCGGTGCCGCATATCAAGGTGATGAAGCGGCGGCATGCATAGAGGGTGCACGGATGGCTCTCGCCCGTGTCAAAACATACTGGGCAGAGATGGAGGCCACCGACGTTGCAACCCGGGATTCAGACAGAAGCCGATTACCTGCTGTCGGTGCCAAAACCGGCGGATCTCGGGTAGGGGGTCCCGAACTATGCGTCTAGGCGGATGGTAACAGGAGACAAGGGACACGATGTTTTACCCAGGTTCGGGCCCTCTTGATGGAGGTAAAACCCTACGTCCTGCTTGATTCATATTGATGATGTGGGTATTACAAGAGTAGATCTACCACGAGATCAAGGAGGCTAAACCCTAGAAGCTAGCCTATGGTATGATTGTTGTAATGGTTGTTTTGTCCTACGGACTAAAGCCATCCGGTTTATATAGACACCGGAGAGTGCTAGGGTTACATAGAGTCCGTTACAATGGTAGGAGATCTACATATCCGTATCGCCAAGCTTGCCTTCCACGCTAAGGAAAGTCCCATCCGGAGACGGGACGAAGTCTTCAATCTTGTATCTTCATAGTCTTGGAGTCCGGCCGATGATGATGATAGTCCGGCTATCCGGACACCCCCTAATCCAGGACTCCCTCAGTAGCCCCTGAACCAGGCATCAATGACGATGAGTCCGGCGCGCATATTGTTCGGCATTGCAAGGCGGGTTCCTCCTCCGAATAATTCATAGAAGATTGTGAACACCAGGATAGTGTCCGGCTCTGCAAAATAAATTCCATATTCCACCGTACAGAGAATAATATGTACACAAGTTCAATCTGCTGACGTATTTTGTGGTATGACGTCACACCACTACCAAGCCTTTACTTGAATCGTTTTTTACTATACCACCTCAGCGTGTTTAGCAAAGTGGTTTCCTTGGCACGTCTTGTCGAAGCAGAGATCGTGTTCCCCTTATTCCGGGATTCTCATCAATATGGACGTGGGTAACCCAACCGCGCCATTGATGGTGGCGCTCAGGAGATAAGCGAGTTTTACCGGGCCGGTGGGGACGCATAGTTTTTGTCCGCCCATATATAAGGGGATAAGGATCCACCCTTTCACCTACGCCTTCTTCCTCTTTTGCTTATCCATCTCCACGCACTCGAGCTCTAGCGCCCAAGCCCACATATCTCGTCTCAACCTTCTCCGGTCATGTCTGGAGCGGGAGGCAAGTGGATGGCCTCCTCCGTTACGGAGGGGCACATCGAAAGACTGCGCAGCGCCGGATATCTATCTGGCGACATCGCGCACCGGCTGCCCGACGAGGGGCAGCTCATCCCCACCCCCAGGCCCCATGAGAGGGTCGTATTCCTTCCCCACTTCCTCTGCGGACTGGGCTTTCCACTGCATCCCTTTGTCCGGGGGCTCATGTTCTACTACGGCCTAGATTTCCATGATCTGGCGCTAAACTTCATCCTCAACATCTCGGCGCTTATCGTCGTGTGCGAGGCCTTCCTCTGCATCCAGCCCCACTTCAGCTTGTGGCTCAAGACCTTCAATGTCAAGCCGAAGGTAGTGAAGGGCACTCAAGCGGAGTGCGGAGGTGCCATGTTGGGTAAGATACCCAACGTCGTCTGGCTCGAGGGTGCCTTTGTGGAAATCATCAAGGGATGGCAATCGGGGTGGTTCTACATCATCGAGCCGCGTGACCCTAAATGGGTAGCGGCCCTCGAATTTAGATCCGGAATCCCCACGCGGCTCACCTCATTGAAGGAGAGTGGCCTGACCTGGGGTGATTCGGAGGAGCTGACCGGACTCCAAGCCTGTATCCAGAAGCTGGTGAACAAGAAGCTCAAGCTTGTCAACATGGTCCAGGTCATGCTCATCCGCCGGATTCTCCCATGCCAAGAACAGGTATTTAAATTGTGGGAGTTCAATCCGGCGCAGCACCAGACCTTGAGCAGGCTCTTCGACACTAGGTACGAAGATGCCTAGAAAGTGCTCTTCAAGGGCGCCGAAGCTCCCGCATCCGCTACTGAAGATCGCGGATTTCGCTCACAGCGTCCAGCTGATGAGGTAAGTGATTCTACCCCTTTATGGGACACTTGTCTTTAATAGTTCGACCGTACGCGGGATTTAATATCCCTTTTCCTTTGACAGGACTGGATGAAGAAGGCCGAGCAGTTCATCTGTCCGGCTCCCATGCCAGAAAACCCAGTAGACGCCCGTCTAGCGGGGCTGCTGGTTCCGGCACCGCATGTGGTGCCGGAGAAGAAGGCCACGGGTACTCGAAAGAGTTCCCGTTTTCAGGTGTCCGACGACTCCGAGGCGGACTCCTCCCCCGAAAACGAGGAGGGGAAAGAGGACTCTCTCCCAGAGGAAGGAGAGAGGAAGAGGAAGGCTTCCCCAACAGGGGAGGCCGAAGGGTCCAAGAGGGGAAGGACTATTCCCCCGGACAACTAAGCCAACGTCAACGTTGGCAACAAAGAGTGGCCCTCAAGGGCCAGGCCTCCGGCAAGATCGTAAGTATCTGGATTCCTGAATGATTCATAATTTCTCTTTTGTGTCACATAGTGTCCTTCTAATGCCGCACGCTGCCTGTAGTCCGGCCGATGATGATCTCCCTGCTTCATCGAGCGGGTCGTTGGCTCCGTCGGATGTAGACTCCATCCCGACTGCCTCCACCCCTCGCGATGCTGAGGACGTCGAGGTGGGATCCCGAGAAGGGACCCATCAAGAGGAGGCTCCGGAGGCGCCACAAGGCAGCCTCCCAGACTTTGCGTCGGACTCCACGTCGGAACCCGCAGTGGTTCCGGAGTCCGGCTGGCGGCCCCTTTGCAAGAAGGGCAAGACCGTGATGCCGGCGGCCTCCGTCCAACCGGAGGCGCCGGACAACTTGTTGGAGGCGCTCAAAGGCGCTTCCATCGATGAAGAACACCGCATTATTATGAGTGCGGTGATTCAGAAGGTTCAGCTCGCCAAGAGCGGGCTGACTGAAGCCTGCAGTAGCCTTCTAACAGGCTTTGAGGTAACAAGTTAAAAATATGCAATGTGATACCGCATAGACAGTAGCCCCTGATGCTCGGTTCGGTGTTCGGAAAGAAAAGCCGGACTGAGGATCTAAAAAAGATATATGCAGGGTTGCTAAAAATTATGTCAATATGGGTTTGTAGGCTGCGCTGCTGACCTCTGCCGCACTGACTGCGGAGGTTGGTGCTTTAAAGCAGGAGCTCGAGCGGTCCGAGCAAGAGCTCGGCCGTGCCAAGAAGCAGCTCGAGGACAAAGAAGGTGAGTAACACCACTTTGAATTTTTACCTTACAGAAAAGGATTTAGGTTGCGACAAAAAATAACAAGGATAACATGGGTACTGTAGGGGCCACGAATGAGGTGGCAACCCTGAAGGAGGCTGTGTCTGCGGTCGAAAGCAATGCGGCCGTGGAACGAGCAGAGCGAGAGAAGCAGGAGGCGCGGGTGGCAGAGGTGCGGCAAGAGCTCCAGGCTCTCATGGAAAAGCATGAGAGTTTGGAGCGCGACTCAAAGACTCGAGAGTCCGAGCTTGCCTCGGCTCTCGAAAGTGCCAAAGCCGCCAAGGCCGAGGCCCATTAGTCCCTCCAGGAGATTGAGGAGGTGAAGAAGATAGCGGCGGGTAAGGCATTTTTCATGCAAAGCAAGCATGTGAATGTAAATTACCTGTTACTTACCCGAATTCGGAGCTCTCCAGGGGCGTTTCCAGATCTGCCTCGCAGCGTGTCCGATGCCGCCGCATTCTACCGAGCCGAGGAGGGGAGCTCAACGGAGAAGGTCTTCTGGTCTCAGTACGCTGAGGCCGGCCATCCGGTGCCCCCTAGCGACCAGCTGAAGCAGCTGGTCGAGCTCCACAAGGTAGCCGAGCAGGCCATGAAGGGCCTCATAGTCCGGCTGTGGCCTGGAGAGGCCATGCCTGGGAGCTACTTCGGCCTCGTGCGGCGGCTGGTGGATGCGTGCCCCTGGGTGGAGGTCATCAAGCGCTCCGCCTGTATTGAAGGTGCTTGTCGGGCCCTTGCCCGCGCAAAGGTGCACTGGGGCAGGCTGGATGCGGAGAGGCTTATCACTGACGTGCCGCCAGCGGGCAAGGAGTATCATACGCCCGAGATGTACTATAAGACTGTCCTGAAGGGTGCCCGCAAGATTGCGGATGAGTGCCCCAGAGATGTAATTATTGAGTAAATTTGCAATGTGTTATCCTGTGCGCTGAAAACTTCGTTCATATGCGCTAAGCAACGCTTATTGATTTAAAATATTACCTTCTGTGCGGCCGTTTATTAAATCTGAGAGATGGCAAGTCGTCGGCTGCAGCCCCCATGCCACAAGTGCTGGGGTGTTCGGGATAAACTTGAGCACTCTTGTTCCCATTTTTGGGTCCATCTAGGAAGGCGCTCAACACAACGAACAAGGCAACCGGACTTATAATGCTTTAACACTCTCACTTCGCCATAGAATTCTATAATTTTAAATTTCGGCGAAGCCCCTAGTATTCAGAAGACCGAGTTCGGGGCGCTATCCACGCCTTGGCCGGACATTATCCGGTTCTTCGCTCGAAGCGGCATAAGTCTTTAGGGACTCCAAAAGACCTCTTGAACAGCGACCAGTCTCTCGCCTTATCATGACAGTCAGTTTTAGCTTTCTCTATTGAGGTGTTAACCCAGCTCAACCGGGGCGCAATCGCAGTGGTTCTCCCAGTGCTACCTTAGCCGACAGAACGGAACGTAAGGTGCCAAACATGGGAGCCGGGCAAACCCAACTATTGACCCAAGACATGATTCGGAGCCGATTCATATAATGCTATAAGTTCGGGGTGCCGCACTTGTGAAAGTGTTGGGACTTATCACACCATAATGCGGGGAACATAAGCCCCTGGTGTATTCGGTCGTACCAAAATATACGGGTGCAATATGTCATAAATGAACGTATATGTAAAGTAATGCAATTATATGCAAAAAGTGCTGCATTATTTATTCAAGAAATTCTGCTATGAGTGCGGAATGATACAAATAGTGCGGTAAGCAAGGGATTGGACTAAATAAAGGTGTCTCCCTCCAGGGGTAGGCTGCGGAATGGTGTATTTAACAAGTTTAATGCTCGTAATGGAGACCACCTGAGTGTTCGTCGCAGCCTTTGTCCCTCCCTGGCTGTTGCATCATGAGTTCGGCATGTTCGCCGCCAGACAGAGCATCTGGTGGATGGAGTCCTGTATATAAAAAGAAGAAAAATAAAAAATAAAAAGAGCGACACACTTGGGAGCCCCTGGTGTGGTCGAACAGCACTCTGGGTCCGTTGTGGTCATGCCCCTCCCCCTATGCCCATGGTATCTCCAGAGCGTAATGATGTACGCAGAGAGCTTGTCTTGCAATCATGCGAGGGTTGGGGTTGGGGCCGCATTGCTATGCGTGCTCGGGACGTGCCAGGTGGTCTTGGTTGATGTTGCTCCGGGCGCGTTTGGCCGTGTCCGGTCGTTTAACGGCCGGACTCGAAAATTGCCTTAGAAGGCTGCTCTGTACTTCTGCCGCGAGAGCCGCTGTATGTTCCTCCGTTTGGAGGGAGCGTTCCGTATTTCCGTTGACCGTGATGACTCCACAAGGGCCTGGCATCTTGAGCTTGAGGTATGCATAATGCGGCACCGCGTTGAACCTTGCGACTGCAGTTCGTCTGAGCAGAGCGTGATAGCCACTGCGGAACGGGACTATGTCGAAGATTAACTCCTCGCTTCGGAAATTATCCGGGGATCCGAAGACCACTTCCAGTGTGACTGAGCCTGTACAATTGGCCTCAACACCTAGTATGACGCCTTTGAAGGTCGTCTTTGTAGGTTTAATCCTTGAAGGGTCTATGCCCATCTTGCGCACTGTATCCTCATAAAGCAGGTTCAGGCTACTGCCGCCGTCCATCAGGACTCTCGTGAGGTGAAATCCATTGACGATTGGGTTTAAAACCAATGCGGCGAATCCGCCATGGCGGATATTGGTCGGATGGTCTCTTCGATCGAAAGTGATCGGGCAAGAGGACCATGGATTGAACTTTGGGGCGACTGGCTCCATCGCATATACGTCCCTTAGTGCACGCTTCTGCTCCCTCTTGGGTATATGCGTTGCGTATATCATGTTTACCGTCCGCACTTGTGGGGGGAAGCCCTTCTGTCTTCTATTGTTCGGCGGCCGGGTCTCTTCCTCGTCATCGTTGTGCAGCCCCTTGTCATTGTTTTCGGCAATTAATTTGCCCGCCTGCTTGAATACCCAACAATCTCTGTCGGTGTGGTTAGCTGGCTTTTTGGGGGTGCCATGTATCTGGCGAAAGCGGTCGAGTATTCGGTCCAAATTGGACGGGCCCGGAGTGGTTCTTTTGAATGGCTTCTTCCGCTGACCGGGTTTGGAGCCACGGAATCCGGCGTTGACTGCCGTATCCTCATTGCTGTCGCCGTTAATGCGGCGTTTGTTCTTGTTTCGACGCGACCTACCATTGTGGTCCTTGGTATCCGGACTGCCAGCATTTTTACTGAGGTTGTTGCTGCGAGCTAGCCAGCTATCCTCTCCCGTACAGAAGCGGGTCATGAGTGACGTGAGGGCTGCCATGGATTTCGGCTTCTCCTGTCCTAGGGGCTGGGCCAGCCACTCGTCGCGGATGTTATGTTTGAAGGCTGCGAGGGCCTCTGCATCCGGATAGTCGACGATTTGATTTTTCTTTGTTAAGAACCGTGTCCAGAATTGTCTGGCCGATTCGTTTGGCTGCTGAATTATGTGGCTTAGGTCATCGGCGTCTGGTGGTCGCACATATGTGCCCTGGAAGTTGTCAAGGAATGCGGCTTCCAGGTCCTCCCAACACCCAATTGACTCTGCGGGCAGGCCGTTGAGCCAATGTCGAGCTGGTCCTTTAAGCTTGAGTGGGAGATATTTGATGGCGTGAAGATCGTCGCCGCGGGCCATATGGATATGAAGGAGATAATCCTCGATCCAAACTGTAGGGTCTCTTGTGCCATCATAGGATTCAATGTTGACGGGTTTAAACCCTTCAGGGATTTGATGATCCATTACTTCGTCAGTGAAGCATAGTGGGTGTGTGGCGCCTCTGTATTGAGCAATATCACAACGTAGCTCAAGAGAGCGTTGTCTGCTGTGTTTGGCCCGGCCGGAGTTGTTGTATCCGGTACGACGGTATTCGTCGTTGGTCGTGGGGCGCCCACGTGATCCATAGATGGATCTGGATTGTCTTGCCTTGTCCTCCAATATATCCCGCAAGTCCGGCGCGTTCCCCCGTGGCTTCGTACTTTTTGAGCGGTGCTAGGGTACGGTTCTGGTGGAGGGCCTAGATGCCTCTCTGTCGCGGCCACGAGGTGGTCGGTCTGCCGTATTGTGCGCTGGTGATGAAGGTTTGTATGCTTCCTCCTCTAGTCGGGGGAGCGACTTGCGTTTTGGGTAGCTTTTGGAGGGGTGTTCGAGTTCATACTCTTCGGCCGCGAGGACCTCGGTCCATCTGTCGGCCAACAGGTCTTGATCAGCTTAAAGCTATTGCTGCTTTTTCTTTAGGATATTTGCTGTGGCCATTAGCCTGCGTCTGAAACGCTCTTGTTCGACGGGATCCTCAGGCACGACGAATTCGTCGTCATCGAGGCTTGCCTCGTCTCTGGAGGGAGGTATGTAATTATCATCCTCGACCTCTTTGTCTGCCGCTCTCTCGTGAGGGCTTGCTTCTGCATCCTCCTGCGCTGAATCTTGCTGGAGGGGGTTGTCTTCGGCACTTTCTGGGGTGTTGTTATCTCCTGTGCCGGAATCTCCATTCTTGCTGTGGCGGGATTTAGAGCGGCGCCGCTGACGTCGGCGCTTGGGCTGTTTCTTTAAGGAATCTGCCTCCGCTGCTTCTTTGCCGTCCCCATCTTTTGGGGTGTCCACCATGTATATGTCGTATGACGAGGTGGTCTTCCAGTGCCCTGTAGGCGCTGGTTCTTGATCGTCTCCGGCATCGTCGTCCATACCGTCGATGTCTTCGGAGTCGTAGTCTAGCACGTCGGTTAGATCGTCGACAGTGGCTAAAAAGTGGGTGGTGGGTGGGCTTTGAATTTCTTCGTCGTCCGCATCCCAACCATCCTGGCCGTAGTCCGGCCAGGGCTCTCCGGATAGCGAGAGATGCTTTCGCGATTTCAGGATGTCGCCAAAGGGTGAGTGCTGAAAGATGTCCGCAGCGGTGAACTCCATGATCGGCGCCCAATCGGATTCGATTGGCAGGGGCGCAGGAGGTTCGGAGTCCGGCAGGGAGTCCGGCACCTCGGAGTCATGAGCTTTATAAGGGACGAGGTCAGTGTTCGGCTCCATCGCCGTGGAAGTTGCAGTTCCCGAGGCGGTGTCCAGCCACCCGTCCTCGATCTGCGCGATCGGCTCCGGACTATGGGTCGGAGCGGATTCGTGTGCGGCCTCCAAGGTACTGTCCGGCGGTAGAGTTAGATCATGCCCATCGTGACAGTGCGGCACGCTCGGCTGCGGCTCGGATCCATCGAAGATCAAGTCTCCCCGGATATCGGTCGTGAAGTTTAGGCTTCCAAACCTGACCTGACGGCCAGGGGCGTAGCTTTCGATCTGCTCCAGATGGCCAAGTGAATTGGCCCGCAGTGCGAAGCCGCCGAATACGAAAATCTGTCCTGGGAGAAAAGTCTCACCCAGGACTGCGTTGTTGTTGATTGAAGAAGCCATCAAGCCTATCGGTGACGACACAGAGGAACTCTCAATGAAAGCACCAATGTCGGTGTCAAAACCGGCGGATCTCGGGTAGCGGGTCCCGAACTGTGCGTCTAGGCGGATGGTAATAGGAGACAAGGGACACGATGTTTTACCCAGGTTCGGGCCCTCTTGATGGAGGTAAAACCCTACGTCCTGCTTGATTGATATTGATGATGTGGGTATTACAAGAGTAGATCTACCACGAGATCAAGGAGGCTAAACTAGGGATGGCAATAGGTACCCATTACCCGTGTACCCGGCGGGTAAAATCCCTATTAGGGCAAGGGTACGAGTCAGAAAAATACCCATGGGTACACAAATAGGAAAATTTAAAACCCATTGGGTATAGCGGGTACGGGTATGGTTTAGTATAACCCATACCCATGTATCCATAGACCCGCATATTATCTGATTAATAGGCAATAAATATTATTTAGCAACATATTAAATGATTTTTACATAAATGCCGCAGCTAGCCTACAACGAAGCCACAAGCCTACGTTCAGAATCCCATACTAATACGTATCTAGATGACTGATTCTAAAAAAGCATATCTAGGTGATTAATTGATGTCCAGAATTGACCCCTTCCTTATATGGCTATATCACCGTGATTGACATCCCGAATTACCTCACAGGCTCGTAGCAGCCAGCAGATCGATCTCATCTTGCCGCCGCCTACAACCGCTAGCCCCTCCGGCCGCTTGCTGCCTCGCACCACCACCTCGTTCATGTCCTCCAGAGATCGCACGTGGACGGGAACCACGAGGTTAAGCTGTAGCTCGGCGACCACCACGGCCAGGAGCATGGCACGCCTACCTCGAGAGCAAGCCCAACCCTATCGTCAGATGATGCCTTACACCTCCGCGTGCCAGGAAAGAATCAACGCCGACGTCAAGGTCTGCCACCTCGTGCTCCGGGATCCAAGGAGTAGCACCGTCATAGCACTACATCTGAGACATCCGTGAACCAGCGACGCCCTAGCCTGCTTAGCAATGGTCGATCTGCAAGGCACCTCGCGCATAAGAACACGAGCAAGGCTATTTTGGCTTGGTGAGTTTTGATTTTGTTTATGATTTTATTATAATGAGCCTTATCTTACAATTTGAATATATTCGTTGAAACTACACTCACACCTAGCTCAGCACGCAAGCGACCGATTAAGTATGGAATCTTTTGTTTCCAATAATAATTACTTTTGTATGTATGTTCTGCAATATATTCATGCACATCAGTACACATTACCCTTGATTTCTGCATAGAGATGCATGATATACATGATAAATACGAAATTTTGGTGTGATGATTGAATACAAACATTTTATTTTTGCAGAAATATGTTTTTCATATATAGATGATGTGATTTATTCATGTACGTGAACATTGACTTTTGCAGTGATACAAGCACCAACATCCAAGTAGATGTTCCTTTTGAATGGGTCGATGATACATCTGCCCAAATGTATGAAGATGAAGATGTGTTGTTGTTATAAGTTGTTGTTTATGACTATGTAGTGCTCAAATTGATGTGTTGCAAATCTGGGTAATTTTACCTGCGGGTACCCATTTACCCTGACGGGTGAAGGGTATGGGAAAAAGTTGTACCCGTCGATGGGTATGGGTACGGGTGATGGGTAAAGTTTCAGGAAACGAGTAAGGGTATGGGGTAGCTCCACTCGTACCCAAACCCGGCGGGTGCCATCCCTAGGTGATGGATTCATGTACCTAGGGTAGGGTCATAGGTGATTGCTAACACGGAGTTTTTTATCGAGACACCCAGTGGGTGATTGCTATGGATTTCAGAAAGAAAAGTTTTGATAGCATATCCTAACAGAACAGGCGGTGGTCGACTGACCTGAACATTGCTTTGAAGGGCGGAACTAGCGTCATAAGCTGCTTGGCTTGCATCCCGGATGATCTTCACCTGCTCCATCATGATCCCCGCCTGGCGTATCGCCTCCTTAGCAGCGCTGGCTTGGTCCTCTGGGACGTGATGTGTTGTGAAGAGCGAAGGTTGTGCAGCACTCGACGAAGTGGGATGAGCACTCGTCAACGGCACCGCGAAAGACACGGTGTGTCGAGTGGGGTTCTCCCCCTCCGTGACCACAGTCTCGGGCGCCGTCGCATCCTGGGTTGCCTTACCAGCAGACGCCTTCCTGCTCATCCTGTGCCTCAGCGGTTCTTCATCCTCATCATCATCATCTTCAGGAAGGGTGATAATGTCATGGGGTGGAGCTTCAGAAAAAGAATCAAGGTTAGAAATCATGAGTCAGACGACTAAGGACAGAATTGAGAGTATAGTACCAGGATTTGAGGTTGCTGCGTCCTCCATCTCATGGTCGTCAGCCTTGCCTGAGGTCTCAGAAGTTGCAGCACTAAAGTTCCAAAGAATCAGTCGACCAACTCAAGTATCAACCAGAGATAAAGCTTATACAAAACAAGAAGACTCAAGTAACATGTTTACCCGGATATGGTGGGGATGGACACCTTCATCTTCGGTAGGAGCTTGGTGGGTTTCGACGGAGCCACCTTCGACTGCTTCGGCGCCTTTTCACTCGGCACCGGAGAAGCGGTCCGAGGGCGTTTGGTCGACTGCGGGGCAGTCGCAACCCCCTTACCGCGTTCAGTCGCGGGGTCATGGACAAGTTTCGACCGCCTTTCCGAACGCGGTGGTGCAACCTCCTCCTCCTCCTCTTCTTCGACCTCATCATCGTCATCGTCATCATCGTCATCTTCGGCAGCATCTGAATCCCACTCATCCTGGCTCTCACCCCCGCTGGCTTCTCCCTCCTCAGTCGGAGTCTGAGCTCCATTGGGCATCGAATACAGCTCGGTAAGGGCCTGGAAGACGTCAGGACAGAGATCAATCGACCAAGTTGCAGAACATACAGAAACAAATTCGACAAATATACAATAGAAGGCAGAGCAAATGTACCTTGTCTGGAACGCTGTGATGGTCGAGTGGAGGAATCCTCCTGGATCCACGGGGATTATCCTTGTTCCCAGTGACTGCGGCCATCCATCTTTCCACCGTGGCGTCGTCGACTGCTTCCGGGTGGACTCGAGTCTCATCTTCAGTTCCGCAGTACAACCACATGCAATGGCTCCGGAACTGAAGAGGCTGGATACGCCGCCGAAGGAAAACCTCCAGAAGGTCCATGCCAGTCACGCCGTCCCGAACCAACTGCACCACGCGATCCATCAACATCTTCACATCGGCTCTCTCCTCCGGAACCACCTTCAGAGAGGAGGGCTTGTTCACTCGGCTCATGGTGAATGGAGGGAGTCCACTCGACTGCCCCGGCGTCGGCTCATTCTGGCAGTAGAACCAGGTCGACTGCCAGCCCCTGACCGACTCGGGAAACGTCATAGCTGGGAAGGTGCTCTTATTCCTCACTTGAATTCCCAGGCCCCCGCACATTTGGACAACTTGGGTTTTCTCATCGCCTGGACTCGCCTTCTTCACGGTCTGAGAGCGACACGTGAAGATGTGCTTGAACAAGCCCCAGTGCGGTCGACAGCCCAGGAAGCTCTCGCACATGGATACAAACGCAGCAAGATACGCGATAGAGTTCGGAGTAAAGTGGTGGAGTTGGGCTCCAAAGAAGTTCAAAAAACCACGAAAGAAAACGCTCGGTGGCAGAGAAAATCCTCGATCGACATGAGTGGCCAGGAGCACACACTCACCCTCTTCCGGTTGAGGTTGCCACTCTTTTCCTGGAAGTCTTGCGGCGCCGTGGGGGATCAGCCCGTCGTCGGCCATGTCGAGGAGATCCTTCTCCCTGATGGTCGACTGGATCCAATCTCCCTGGACCCAGCCCTTCGGCAGGCGGGATCTCGACGAAGACCCGCTGCGGCTGGTGGATCTCCCCTTCGCCTTCTCCGCCGCCGGCGCCTTCTCCGCTGCCGACGCCTTCTTTGCGCGCTCCAGCGCCGCCGTCTTCTCCTTGACCATGGCTGCCGGCGAGGTGCGTGAAGAAGAGCTTTGCGGAGGCAAAAGCGGGTGCGCTGGACGGAGACGAGGAGAGCAGAGAAGAAAGAATGGAGCACTGTTCAGAAAACCCTCGCTGGTTGCATTTATAACGTCCCTTCCGAGTGGATGACAGGTGGACCCAGTCAATCTGATCATATCTCGAAACAGTTGCATTGATGTGATACGTGGAGGAAAAAGCGGCACGGGGATCGAGGCATCAATGTCCTATCCTTTCCGAACGCCGCGGTCCGCCCCGCTTCGCGCGCTTCCCCAAATTTTGTATCCCGTGGAATCCGCGAATGGCAGATCAGTCTGTCAGACGCGGGATCTCCTGCGATCCGTCGCTCGGGAACCGGTGAGCTCTGAAAAGTCACTCGACGAAAGACAAGAATGGATCGAGCCGACTGAAGAAAAGTTGCTCGTTAACAACAAAGAAGATCTTAATCCAGAACGACGCATAGCCAGTATGCAAAAATCAATCGGAAACAGCATCAACTCCTTCCTCATTCAAGCCTCAATCCATTCGGGGGCTAATGATGGATTCATGTACCTAGGGTAGGGTCATAGGCCTGACCTAGATGTCCTACCCAAGGACACCCTTAGAAGAGATCACCTTCCAGTCGACCAACGAAGAACCTACTCGACTGACTAGAAGGACTCGACCATGGAGACTCACTCGACCATGAAGGTACACTCGACCACCAGAAGGTCAGAAGGCACTCTGCACTGCAACGGCCTGTAATTGAATAGACTTAATGATAGTTAAGGCACTTTATGTGGGGCGTTACCAGTAACGCCCCAGACTTAATATACTTTAAACCCTCCATTACGTGGGCTGGCAGGGGTCCTGGCGTACTCTATATAAGCCACCCCCCTCCACAGGCAGAAGGGTTCGCACTCTTGTAACACCTATACACATAATCCACTCGACCGCCTCAGGGCTCCGAGACGTAGGGCTTTTACTTCCTCCGAGAAGGGCCTGAACTCGTACATCGCTTGTGTTTACATCCTCTCCATAGCTAGGACCTTGCCTCTCCATACCTACCCCCCACTCTACTGTCAGACTTAGAACCACGACAGTTGGCGCCCACCGTGGGGCGGGTGTTTTAGCGATTTTGTGGAGAAGTTGCGGTATTTCCGAGTACTTTCATCATGATGACTGCTGGAGTTTTGGTCGAGGGGCGCGAGATCTGTCTTGGCGCTCTCACCTTTGTTGCCGACGACTCCACGTGGCTCCAGGAGGCTCCACTCGACGTTGATGCGCTCCCCGTCCGCGGTGCGACGCATTTTCGCGCATGTGTCCGCGGTGTTCTGCTGCGGCAACCGTCGGCCCCCTATCGGTCGACTCCTTTATCGGTCACCCGTCTGGTCTCCCGCCAGCGCAGGCGCTCTGGTCGGTAAAGGCTTCAGCGGTGGGTGAAGCACGCGGTGGCTCGCCAGACGGCCATCGCACAAGTTGCGGCAATCGAGCCCGACGAATCTCTCTACGGCCTGTTCGATCTGTCGACTGGCTCCGTAGAGACTGCATCCGAATGCGATAGCAGTGATCCAGCGGCGGAAATTCTCATGGTCGACGGGCCCCGCAGTCCTCCCGGCTTCGCCCATGGTGGCGGAGCAGGCGGTGGAGGTGACCCCGCACAGGACCACGAAGAGTACCAGCCCGAGACACTCGACTCTCTGCAGAGAGAAGAGCTTCGCCACAGGAACATGGATGCCCTGCATACTCCCATTGCGGGAGAAACCCCCGAGGCTCGCGCCTTGGAGGAGGCACATTTGGCCAATGTGGCTGAACGCGCTCGTCTGGAGAACCTTCAGCGAGCACTCGACGAGCGCGCGCGGCTACGAGTTCCCGAAGCCAGTCGACGTCGACTCTTCCCGCCGACTCAGGTATACCGCACGCCAATTCAGAATTTAGCAGCTGCAACCCGTATAGCAGAGTCCATCGAGCCTTCACAGTCGGAAGCTGGGAGAGGCTTGATGCAGATCAGAGATTTGCTTCGAGCAGCAGGGGACCAGAACTCAGCCGTGTCGCAGTCGCGCAACAGAATTCACAGTCGATCCGTCGCTGCGAATACGGTTCAGTCGGCTCACAGTCCCAGATCGCCTCCGCGGCGGGAAGGGCGCGACAACCGGCGAGATCAGTATGGAGACCGACACGACCGAGATGACAGGCGTCGAGTGCCCGTTTCCCCTCCGAGGGAACGGTCTTACGCTCCTCGGCGACAGGATGACAGGCGTCAGTTCAGTGCGGGGCGAAGAGTTCCAGTCGACCCCAGGGAACCAGGCTTCGACGCGCGATCCATTATCGTGCAAGGCTTGGTCGACCGGAACAGAGCCCATCGAGGTGGACCCGAGAGAGATGCACCCACGAGCAGTCGAGTGCATGTTTCTGGTCCAGAGTGTTTTAGCAGGGCTGTCAGAGCCGCAGTGATTCCCCCCAATTTCAGGTTGGCGACAGGAGTCAGCAAATTCACTGGGGAGTCCAAGCCTGAAACTTGGCTTGAGGACTACCGAGTGGCTGTTCAGATTGGTGGTGGGAATGACGAGGTGGTCGTGAAGCATTTGCCCCTCATGCTGGAAGGTTCAGCCAGAGCGTGGTTGAATCAGTTACCTCCTAGCAGTATTTACACTTGGGAAGATTTGTCCCGAGTGTTCGTCAGAACTTTTGAAGGAACTTGCAAGCGACCAGCTGGTTTGACAGAGCTGCAAGTTTGTGTGCAGAAGACCAATGAGACTCTCAGAGAGTACATTCAGAGGTGGATCACTCTGCACCATACTGTGGAAAATGTGTCTGATCATCAAGCAGTTTGCGCCTTCAAAGATGGCGTCAAGAACAGAGAATTGAGTCTAAAGTTTGGTCGAACCGGGGACATGACCCTGAGTCGAATGATGGAGATTGCTACCAAGTACGCCAATGGCGAGGAAGAGGACCGACTCTGAAGCGGCAAGCATAAGCCAAGTCAGTCGGAGAAGGGAAATTCCGGTCGGAAACAGAAGCGGAAAGCCGAGCCAGCAGCTCCTGGAGAGGCCCTGGCCGTGACTCAGGGAAAGTTCAAAGGGAAGCCAAAAGGATCCTGGAATCCTAAGAAAGCAAAGGATAAAGAAGGAAACGACGTGATGGATATGCCATGCCACATCCACACGAAGAAAGATGAAGAGGGCAACATCATTTACCCAAAGCACACCACTCGCCAGTGTCGACTCCTGATCCAGCAGTTTCAGGGAAAACAGTCTAAGGACAAGGAGAAGGAGTCAGACAAGGCCGGAGACAAAGAGGACAGTGAGGAAGAATATCCGCATATCAACTCCACTTTGATGATCTTCGCGGATGTGGAAAGCAAGAGTCGACTGAAAGTCATTAACCGTGAGGTGAATATGGTTGCCCCAGCAAAACCAAGTTATCTGAGATGGTCCCAAACACCCATCACATTCGACCAATCTGATCACCCGACTCATATCGCCACCCCTGGGAGGCAAGCTTTGGTGGTTGATCCAGTTGTCGAAGGCACTCGACTGACGAAAGTGCTGATGGACGGTGGTAGTGGGCTGAACTTGTTGTATGCAGACACACCGAAAGGAATGGGCATCCCGATGTCCCGACTGAGCACCAGCAACATGAGTTTCCACGGAGTCATACCAGGGAAGAAAGCCAACTCACTCGGCCAAATAGCTCTGGATGTGGTTTTTGGCGACTCAAAGCATTTTCGCAAGGAAAAGTTGACCTTTGAGGTTGTGGATTTTTAGAGCGCGTATCACGCCATTTTGGGGAGGCCCGCCTATGCACGGTTCATGGCTCGACCATGTTACGTGTACCTCAAACTGAAAATGCCAGGTCCCAAAGGAGTGATCACTGTCACTGGCGATCGGAAAAAGGCAGAAGAGTGATTTCAGAAGGGCCCAAAGATTGCCGATTCCCAGGTGACAGCGGTCGAGTTCGAAGAATACAAGCAAAACACAGATCCGAGTGATTTGTTGCGATCCAAGAAACCAGCCACAGAATCTGCATTTCAGTCGTCTGGTGAGACGAAGCATGTTCACATTCACCCGACCGACCCCAATGCAGCCCCGACCCACATCTCCACGACACTCGACCCGAAATAGGAAGAAGCGCTCATCCAGTTCCTCCGTGAGAACTGGGACATTTTTGCATGGAAGCCAGCTGACATGCCAGGTGTTCCCAGGGGACTGGCTGAGCATCGCCTCAGAGTTGACAAATCAGTAAAACCAGTCAAAGAGCATCTTCGGCGGTCCGCCGTCCAGAAGAGAAAAGCTATTGGTGAGGAAGTGGCTCGACTATTGGCAGCAGGATTTATCCGAGAGATATACCACTCCGAGTGGCTCGCTAATGTCGTCATGGTTCCTAAGAAGGACAACTCACTCCGCATGTGCATTGACTTCAAGCACATCAATCGGGCCTGCCCGAAAGATCATTTTCCTCTCCCTCGTATAGATCAAATTGTTGACTCGACCGCGGGATGTGAGAGATTGTCTTTTCTAGACGCATATTCCGGCTATCATCAGATCTGTCTGTATGGACCCGACGAAATAAAAATAGCTTTCATCACTCCATTCGGGTGCTTCTGCTATATCACCATGCCATTCGGCCTCAAGAATGCCGGAGCCACATTTATGCGAATGATTCAGAAGTGTCTTCTCACTCAAATCAGTCGGAATGTGGAAGCGTATATGGATGATATCGTCGTTAAGTCGCGAAAAGGTTCCGACCTGCTTGCTGACCTCGCCGAAACATTTGCCAACCTCAGAAGGTATGATATCAAGCTCAATCCATCGAAGTGCACATTCGGAGTTCCTGGTGGAAATTTACTCGGTTTTCTCGTTTCCGAGCGAGGGATCGACGCTAATCTAGAGAAGATCGGCACTATTCTCCGAATGAAACGCCCTGTGCGAGTGCACGATGTCCAGAAGCTTACTGGATGCTTGGCCGCATTAAGTCGATTCATCTCACGACTCGGTGAAAAGGCATTGCCTCTTTACCGACTGATGAAGAAGGCAGACAAGTTCGAGTGGACTCCAGAAGCTGATGCAGCGTTTGCCGAGCTAAAAGCTCTGCTCTCCACCCAGCCGGTGCTTGCTGCTCCAATCAGCAAAGAGCCTCTGTTGCTTTATATTGCAGCCACAGGACAAGTCGTCAGTACAGTACTTACGGTCGAGCGGGAAGAAGAAGGAAAAGCCTTCAAAGTTCAGCGCCCGGTGTATTATTTGTCTGAAGTCTTGACTCCATCCAAGCAGAGATATCCTCATTATCAGAAGCTTGTGTATGGAATATACATGACCACGAAGAAGTTGCTCATTATTTCTCTGATCATTCTATCACAGTCGTCAGCGACGCCCCACTATCAGAGATTCTGCACAACAGAGATGCAACTGGTCGAGTGGCGAAATGGGCGATTGAACTTCTTCCCCTTGATATCAAGTTTGAGGCAAAGAAAGCCATTAAGTCCCAGGCAATAGCAAATTTCCTCGCCGAGTGGATTGAACAACAGCAGCCGACTGAAGTTCACTCGGAGCATTGGACCATGTTCTTCGATGGCTCTAAGATGCTGAATGGTTCTGGTGCTGGGGTTGTTATGGTTTCCCCCAGAGGAGATAAGCTTAGGTATGTGCTCCAGATTCACTTTGATTCCTCCAACAATGAGGCAGAGTATGAGGCCCTTTTGTATGGATTACGCATGGCCATCACACTCGGCGTCCGTCGCCTGATGGTTTATGGCGATTCAGATTTAGTGGTCAACCAGGTGATGAAGGAGTGGGACGTGAGAAGCCCAGCCATGACTGGATACTGCAATGCAGTGAGGAAGCTGGAAAAGAAGTTCGAGGGGTTGGAGCTCCATCACATCCCCCGACTGAAAAATCAAGCAGCAGATGATCTGGCAAAGATAGGTTCCAAAAGAGAAGCCATTCCGAGTGGTGTGTTTTTGGAGCATATACACACTCCGTCAGTTAAAGAGGATCCCTTCACAGAGGAAGCTCCACAGCCCAAGAGTGCCACAGATCCGACTGAGGTTGGGGTCCCAGCAGTGGTCGACTTGGTCATGGAGGTATTGATGGTCACTCCCGACTGGGCAATTCCCTATATCGCGTATATCCTGAGAAAAGAGCTCCCATAGGATGAGGAAGAGGCTCGGCAGATCGTCCGTCGATCCAAAGCCTTTACCGTTATCAAAGGACAGCTGTATAGAGAAAGCCCGACTGGGGTTGGTCAAAAATGCATAACGCCAGAAGAAAGTCGAATCATTCTCAATGATATCCACTCGGGGACCTATGGTCACCATGCGTCCTCTCGGACCATTGTAGCCAAAGTATACCGAGCCGGATTTTACTGGCCAAGGGCGAATGAGATGGCAAAGGAAATAGTGGACAAGTGCGAAGGATGTCAGTTCTACTCCAATATGTCACACAAGCCCGCGTCAGCTCTGAAGACCATTCCACTCGTCTGGCCGTTCGTAGTATGGGGGTTGGACATGGTCGGTCCCTTGAGAACAGGTCGAAGTGGTTTCACGCACGTACTGGTCGCAGTCGACAAGTTCACGAAGTGGATTGAGGCTAAACCAATCAAGAATCTTGACGCCGGTACTGCGGTTACCATCATCAGGGAGCTGACGTTCAGATATGGAGTCCCGCACAGCATCATTACGGATAATGGGTCGAACTTTGACTCGGAAGAATTCAAGGATTTCTGCAATGCTCAAGGCACACGAGTCGACTACGCTTCGGTCGCTCATCCGCAGTCGAATGGACAAGCAGAGCGAGCCAATGGCTTAATCCTCAAGGGTTTAAAACCCCGACTGATGCGTGATCTCAAACACGTGGCTAGAGCATGGGTCGACGAACTCCCTTCGGTGCTTTGGGGTTTGCAGACCACACCCAATCGGTCGACCGGAAGAACTCCATTCTTTTTGGTCAATGGAGCCGAAGCAGTCTTGCCGAGTGATCTTCTTCACAATGCTCCTCGAGTTGAACTCTACAGCGAAGCAGAAGCTGAGCAAGCGCGTCAGGATGCAGTCGACCTTCTAGAGGAAGAAAGGGAGATGGCTCTGATCCGATCGACCATCTATCAACAGGACTTGCGTCACTTTCACGCCAGGAATGTGAGGGGTCGAGCCTTCCAAGAAGGAGATCTAGTTCTCCGAGTAGATCAGCAGAAACAGCATAAGCTCGCTCCTTCTTGGGAAGGACCCTTCATCGTCACCAAAGTTCTCCACAACGGGGCATACCGTCTCTACAACGTCGAACACAATATCGAAGAGCCCCGAGCTTGGAATGCGGATCTGCTCCGCCCGTTTTACACTTAAAGTTTTCCACTTGGATGAGTTGTAATAAAATACTTCTGTAGTTCATGGATTTCGAAATAATAGTGCCATAATTCCTCCATAATTTTTGTCACTTTTTCCCCCAGTGGGTGGCTTAGTCGTGAATCCGTTTCGCCTAAGTTTGTACAAATCCTACCGAGTGGTAAGCCAGACTTCCACTCGGAGGCTTAGCCGCGAATCCGTTTCGCCTAAGTTATAAAAATCCTACTGAGTGGTAAGCCAGACTTCCACTCGGGGGCTTAGCTGCAGCCCAGTGCTCGCCTAAGTTATAAAAATCCTACCGAGTGGTAAGCCAGACTTCCACTCGGAGGCTTAGCTACAGCCCAGCGCTCGCCTAAGTTATAAAAAATCCTACCGAGTGAAGAGCAAACTTCTCACTCAGAGGCTTAGCTGCAGCCCAGCGCTCGCCTAAGTTATAAAAAATCCTACTGAGTGAAGAGCAAACCTCTCACTCGGGGGCTTAGCTGCAGCCCAGCGCTCGCCTAAGTTATAAAAAATCCTACCGAGTGAAGAGCAAACCTCTCACTCGGGGGCTTAGCTGCAGTCCGAGTACTCGCCTAAGTTATAAAAAATCCTACCGAGTGAAGAGCAAACCTCTCACTCGGGGGCTTAGCTGCAGCCCAGTGCTCGCCTAAGTTATAAAAAATCCTACCGAGTGAAGAGCAAACCTCTCACTCGGGGGCTTAGCTGCAGCCCAGTGCTCGCCTAAGTTATAAAAAATCCTACCGAGTGAAGAGCAAACCTCTCACTCAGAGGCTTAGCTGCAGCACAGCGCTCGCCTAAGTTATAAGAAATCCTACCGAGTGAAGAGCAAACCTCTCACTCGGGGGCTTAGCTGCAGCCCGGCGCTCGCCTAAGTTATAAAAAATCCTACCGAGTGAAGAGCAAACCTCTCACTCGGAGGCTTAGCTGCAGCCCAGTGCTCGCCTAAGGTATAAGAAATCCTACCGAGTGAAGAGCAAACCTCTCACTCGGGGGCTTAGCTGCAGCCCAGTGCTCGCCTAAGGAATAAGTCGACTGCAGTGGGCATCTTGCTGTGAACCTGCAAAGAACAATTCGAGCCAAGAGCAATCATATCCAAACGTCAAATCCAAGTTTAGGTCGATACCTAAAGGAACCGAGAGTGCTCAGGCACTAAGCCTGTTAAGGTTTATCGGTTACAATTCCACTCGGCATACCGAGGCAAATTTAAAGTGTCGGGCTTAAAGAAAGTTTTTTACCCCTCCTGTGGAGGGCTGGAAGGAGCAACGAACTCATCGAGGTCGATCCCGTCTGCGATCCGGGTAGCAGCAGCGATGAAAGTTTCCATGAAGGACCTGAAGTCGTGTTTCTTGGTGTTGGCCACTCGGAGAGCCGCCAGCTTCTCTTCTCGCGCGTCCTTGCAGTGCACTCGGGCCAGACACAGGGCAACATCTGCGCCACACCGAGCCGAGGACTTCTTCCACTCTTGCACACGGTCGAGGACCGCGTTTAGTCGAGCCATCAACGACTCGAGGTCATTCTGAAGTGTCACCCCGGGCCAAAGCGTCGAGTCGATGCGAGAAGTGGCGGCCTTCAGCCTTGCAAGATAGTCCACGATAGCTGCAACACGAGACTCCAGTCGGAAGACATTCATGGCAACTTCATCATTCACCGGAGAATTGACAGGGTCAAGGTTTGGCTCCAACTGGTTAGTCTCTTCTTCAAAGTTTCGATAGAATTCTGCAAGGACAAAACGCCGAATCAAGACAATGGTCAAATGGAAGCATCACAGTTGAAGATGTTGGTCGAGTGTAAAAGATTACCTTCGAGCATAAGGAACAATTTCTTGGCAAGACCACCCAGGAAGCCTTCCAGGTCATTCTTCTTCCCAGCCAACTGGTTGATCTTCTCGGTCAAAGTAGTCTTGTCAGCTTTCAGTCGGTCGACATCCTTGGTGGCAATCGCCAGAGCAGCTTTCAGATTGGTATTTTCCTGTTCAAGCTTGGTGACTGAAGCTAACTTCTCGTCAGCAAGCTTGGTCTTCTCAGCTAGCTCAAGGTCCTTCTTCTTCTGGGCCTCCCTCACCTTGCCTGCAAGTTACAGCAAAGTCATATTTTGAAACAAATGGAAGGAAAAAGGAGTCGTCGAGGTCTCACCGAACATACCTTTGGTCTCCTCCTTCGCCTTCGTCAGATTCTCCTGCACCAGCTTCAGATCCAGCTCGAGCTGAATGTGCTTCTGCTCCAGTTCCGTATAGCGAGCCGCAAGGTCACAGGATTTCTACGAAGAACCAATCGACAAAATATCAAAGATGATTCACTTCCAAGTGGATAGGGAAAAATCATACGTTTCTAAGACTACAGTCGAATGCAAGCATTCGACCGTAGTCTCGGAGACTACACCCAGTGGGTGCACTCAGCGTGCCCCCACTAATTCAGTTCAAGACAGAGTCGACCAGTCGACCAAAAAAAAAAGACGACGTGTTCTTCAGACTGTAGTCGACTGCAAGCAATCGACCACAGTCTCGGGGACTACACCCAGTGGGTGCACTCAGCGTGCCCCCACCGGTTTCAGAAAACCATTCGATCCAGTTGAATGATGAACAACCTTTACTTATAAAGCCTAAGGCCGACTGCCAGCAGTCGACCTTAGCCTTGGGGACTACACCCAGCGGGTGCACTCAGCGTGCCCCCGCTAACACGGAGTTTTTTATCGACACACCCAGTGGGTGATTGCTATGGATTTCAGAAAGAAAAGTTTTGATAGCATATCCTAACAGAACAGGCGGTGGTCGACTGACCTGAACATTGCTTTGAAGGGCGGAACTAGCGTCATAAGCTGCTTGGCTTGCATCCCGGATGATCTTCACCTGCTCCATCATGATCCCCGCCTGGCGTATCGCCTCCTTAGCAGCGCTGGCTTGGTCCTCTGGGACGTGATGTGTTGTGAAGAGCGAAGGTTGTGCAGCACTCGACGAAGTGGGATGAGCACTCGTCAACGGCACCGCGAAAGACACGGTGTGTCGAGTGGGGTTCTCCCCCTCCGTGACCACAGTCTCGGGCGCCGTCGCATCCTGGGTTGCCTTACCAGCAGACGCCTTCCTGCTCATCCTGTGCCTCAGCGGTTCTTCATCCTCATCATCATCATCTTCAGGAAGGGTGATAATGTCATGGGGTGGAGCTTCAGAAAAAGAATCAAGGTTAGAAATCATGAGTCAGACGACTAAGGACAGAATTGAGAGTATAGTACCAGGATTTGAGGTTGCTGCGTCCTCCATCTCATGGTCGTCAGCCTTGCCTGAGGTCTCAGAAGTTGCAGCACTAAAGTTCCAAAGAATCAGTCGACCAACTCAAGTATCAACCAGAGATAAAGCTTATACAAAACAAGAAGACTCAAGTAACATGTTTACCCGGATATGGTGGGGATGGACACCTTCATCTTCGGTAGGAGCTTGGTGGGTTTCGACGGAGCCACCTTCGACTGCTTCGGCGCCTTTTCACTCGGCACCGGAGAAGCGGTCCGAGGGCGTTTGGTCGACTGCGGGGCAGTCGCAACCCCCTTACCGCGTTCAGTCGCGGGGTCATGGACAAGTTTCGACCGCCTTTCCGAACGCGGTGGTGCAACCTCCTCCTCCTCCTCTTCTTCGACCTCATCATCGTCATCGTCATCATCGTCATCTTCGGCAGCATCTGAATCCCACTCATCCTGGCTCTCACCCCCGCTGGCTTCTCCCTCCTCAGTCGGAGTCTGAGCTCCATTGGGCATCGAATACAGCTCGGTAAGGGCCTGGAAGACGTCAGGACAGAGATCAATCGACCAAGTTGCAGAACATACAGAAACAAATTCGACAAATATACAATAGAAGGCAGAGCAAATGTACCTTGTCTGGAACGCTGTGATGGTCGAGTGGAGGAATCCTCCTGGATCCACGGGGATTATCCTTGTTCCCAGTGACTGCGGCCATCCATCTTTCCACCGTGGCGTCGTCGACTGCTTCCGGGTGGACTCGAGTCTCATCTTCAGTTCCGCAGTACAACCACATGCAATGGCTCCGGAACTGAAGAGGCTGGATACGCCGCCGAAGGAAAACCTCCAGAAGGTCCATGCCAGTCACGCCGTCCCGAACCAACTGCACCACGCGATCCATCAACATCTTCACATCGGCTCTCTCCTCCGGAACCACCTTCAGAGAGGAGGGCTTGTTCACTCGGCTCATGGTGAATGGAGGGAGTCCACTCGACTGCCCCGGCGTCGGCTCATTCTGGCAGTAGAACCAGGTCGACTGCCAGCCCCTGACCGACTCGGGAAACGTCATAGCTGGGAAGGTGCTCTTATTCCTCACTTGAATTCCCAGGCCCCCGCACATTTGGACAACTTGGGTTTTCTCATCGCCTGGACTCGCCTTCTTCACGGTCTGAGAGCGACACGTGAAGATGTGCTTGAACAAGCCCCAGTGCGGTCGACAGCCCAGGAAGCTCTCGCACATGGATACAAACGCAGCAAGATACGCGATAGAGTTCGGAGTAAAGTGGTGGAGTTGGGCTCCAAAGAAGTTCAAAAAACCACGAAAGAAAACGCTCGGTGGCAGAGAAAATCCTCGATCGACATGAGTGGCCAGGAGCACACACTCACCCTCTTCCGGTTGAGGTTGCCACTCTTTTCCTGGAAGTCTTGCGGCGCCGTGGGGGATCAGCCCGTCGTCGGCCATGTCGAGGAGATCCTTCTCCCTGATGGTCGACTGGATCCAATCTCCCTGGACCCAGCCCTTCGGCAGGCGGGATCTCGACGAAGACCCGCTGCGGCTGGTGGATCTCCCCTTCGCCTTCTCCGCCGCCGGCGCCTTCTCCGCTGCCGACGCCTTCTTTGCGCGCTCCAGCGCCGCCGTCTTCTCCTTGACCATGGCTGCCGGCGAGGTGCGTGAAGAAGAGCTTTGCGGAGGCAAAAGCGGGTGCGCTGGACGGAGACGAGGAGAGCAGAGAAGAAAGAATGGAGCACTGTTCAGAAAACCCTCGCTGGTTGCATTTATAACGTCCCTTCCGAGTGGATGACAGGTGGACCCAGTCAATCTGATCATATCTCGAAACAGTTGCATTGATGTGATACGTGGAGGAAAAAGCGGCACGGGGATCGAGGCATCAATGTCCTATCCTTTCCGAACGCCGCGGTCCGCCCCGCTTCGCGCGCTTCCCCAAATTTTGTATCCCGTGGAATCCGCGAATGGCAGATCAGTCTGTCAGACGCGGGATCTCCTGCGATCCGTCGCTCGGGAACCGGTGAGCTCTGAAAAGTCACTCGACGAAAGACAAGAATGGATCGAGCCGACTGAAGAAAAGTTGCTCGTTAACAACAAAGAAGATCTTAATCCAGAACGACGCATAGCCAGTATGCAAAAATCAATCGGAAACAGCATCAACTCCTTCCTCATTCAAGCCTCAATCCATTCGGGGGCTAATGATGGATTCATGTACCTAGGGTAGGGTCATAGGCCTGACCTAGATGTCCTACCCAAGGACACCCTTAGAAGAGATCACCTTCCAGTCGACCAACGAAGAACCTACTCGACTGACTAGAAGGACTCGACCATGGAGACTCACTCGACCATGAAGGTACACTCGACCACCAGAAGGTCAGAAGGCACTCTGCACTGCAACGGCCTGTAATTGAATAGACTTAATGATAGTTAAGGCACTTTATGTGGGGCGTTACCAGTAACGCCCCAGACTTAATATACTTTAAACCCTCCATTACGTGGGCTGGCAGGGGTCCTGGCGTACTCTATATAAGCCACCCCCCTCCACAGGCAGAAGGGTTCGCACTCTTGTAACACCTATACACATAATCCACTCGACCGCCTCAGGGCTCCGAGACATAGGGCTTTTACTTCCTCCTAGAAGGGCCTGAACTCGTACATCGCTTGTGTTTACAACCTCTCCATAGCTAGGACCTTGCCTCTCCATACCTACCCCCCACTCTACTGTCAGACTCAGAACCCCGACACTAGGCAAAACCCTAGAAGCTAGCCTATGGTATGATTGTTGTAATGATTGTTTTGTCCTACAGACTAAAGCCATCCAGTTTATATAGACATCGGAGAAGGCTAGGGTTACATAGAGTCGGTTACAATGGTAGGAGATCTACATATCCATATCGCCAAGCTTGCCTTCCACGCCAAGGAAAGTCCCATCCGAACACGGGACGAAGTCTTCAATCTTGTATCTTCATAGTATTGGAGTCCGGCCGATGATGATGATAGTCCGGCTATCCGGACACCCCCTAATCCAGGACTCCCTCACCCACCGAGCACTATTTTGAGGAAGTCCTGCAGGGCGCTCGTTTAATAGAGTCGCAGTGCTCGAAAAACGTTATATTCAAATGACATGTATGATTTGTAAAACTATATTTATAATATAAGGGCTTTTTATACTTGTGCATTCAAGCATTGAAATACATCCTGTGCGGCCATTAATGTATATGTATATATAACCTGAAAGATGGCAGTCTTCGGCTTCAGCCCCCACGCACATAGTGTGGGGGTGTTTGCAAAAAAGCGCATTTTCACACTTAATTCAACGTCTTGGTCCTTTTAAGGAGGTGATAGCGTAGCAAACTAGGCAACCGGACTATAATGCTTTATCACTTTCACTTAGCCATAGGAGTTCGATGGTGGGGCTACGATATAGCCCCTAGGGGCACCATGCTCTCCGGATTCGGGGCGCGTGTGTGCCTGACCGGGAAACGGTCCTTCGTCAAAGCGGAGGAATTCTAAACATTCCAATGGTCGATCGAGTGGTTGACCAGTCTCTCGCTACATCATGACAGTCAGTTTTCGGCTTTCTCTACTGAGGTGCTCACCAGGCCGAACTGGGGCACAATCGCAGTTGTTCTCCTGGTGCCACGTTAGCCGATAGAGCGGAACGTAAGGCAGCAAAACACAGGAGCCGGGCAAACCCAACATTTGACCAAAGACATGATTCGGAGCTGATGCATATAAGGCCTAACTCGAGACGCCGAACACTCCCTAAGGTATTCGGTCTTTATGAAGACGGGCAAAACAAAGCCCTAAGCCCCTAGTGTCCAGGTACGCGCGAAAACTTTTGACGCGGCCGATGCCAAAACGCCAGCCTCCTCCTCGGTTATGGTAAAAAACCGGGGGATGTGTATCAACAAGAGACAGTAAAAAAGGTTTACGCAGGGTCTTAATCTGAAAAGAATCCTTGCAACGGGTCCCTGCTGCACGTCTGCACCTGTGTCTCCGTTGTGCTGTATCCTGTACGGGTGTAGCACGTTGTTCATCTGTAAAAGAGAAGAACTTAGTTTGAAAAAAGGTCATGCGACGCGTAATGCGGTATTGCGTTAAAGCGTGCGAAAGCTTCGCGTCCCAATAGTGCTTGATAGCTACTTTTAAATGGGGCGATATGGAAGATTAGCTTTTCGCGACGGAGGTTGTCGGATGAACCGAACACAACTTCTAGTATTAAAGAGCCCGTACAATTGGCATAAGGGTCTGGCGTCACTCCTTTAAAGGAAGTGTTGCTATGACGAATTTTGGTAGGGTCTATCCCCATCCTAGGATTGAGTCCTGGTATAGCAGGTTTATATCGCTGCCGCCATCTATTAGGACTTGTGTAAACTGTAGCCCATCGATTATAGGATCAAATATCAAAGCAGTCCATCCTGCATTTCGAATACTTCTGGAGTAATCCTGATGGTCGAAAGTAATTGGTTTTGACATCCAGTTTCGGGACTCCGCTGGGGTGGACCGTGCGGCGCGTACTTTAGTAGGTGCCGCCCTATTTTTCCTTGTTATCACTTGAAGTGAATTCACTGTTTTGACTTCTTCTGGGGAAGTCTTTTGTCTCGCGGCGCTCTGCTTGTGGGGTTCGTCGTCGTCCTCACTTGGTGCGTCGAGCCCCTTGTGTTCGGCATTAAGTCGGCCGCACTGCTTGAAGACCCAACAGTCTCTGTGGGTATGGCTTGCAGGCTTCCCGGGGGTACTGTGGACTTGACATATCTTGTCCAAGATTTTGTTTAGATTGGATAGCTCGTCAGTGTTGTCCTTAAGAGGCAGTGTTTTGTTGTTCGGCCGAGAGCTTTTGAACCCGGCATTAACTGCCGTGCACTTTGGGCTATTTTCCTTATTCCGACGCTGGTCTTTTCTGTGTCGTGGTTTCCCATTTCCATCTCTGACCTCGGATGTACTCGGGTCGTTGGTGCTGCATCTTGCCAGCCAGCTATCTTCTCCCGCGCAAAAGCGGGTCATTAGGCTTGTTAATGCGACCATTGTCCTTGGCTTTTCCTGGCCGAGGTGTCTGGCGAGCCATTCGTCTCGGACGTTATGTTTGAAGGCTGCTAAGGCTTCGGCGTCCGGACAGACGACTATTTGGTTATTTTTGGTAAGGAACCTGTTCCAGAATTTGCGGGCTGACTCTTCGGGCTGTTGAGTTATGTGACTTAAATCGTCTGCATCCGGAGGGTGGAGATAAGTCCCCTGAAAATTTGCCCGAAATGCGTCCTCGAGCTCTTCCCAACTTCTAATGGTATTTTCTAGGAGGCTCTTGAGCCAATGCCGGGCTGGCCCTTTGAGCTTGAGGGGTAGGTATTTTCTGGCATGGAGATCGTCTCCTCTAGCCATATGTATGTGTACGATGTAATCCTCAATCCAGACTCCGGGGTCTGTTATTCCGTCGTATGCCTCTATGTTTACAGGCTTGAATCCCGCTGGAAATTCATGATCCAGTACCTCATCAGTGAAACATAGGGGGTGTGCGGCACCCCTGTATTTAGGTGTGCCGTTATTTTTGAACACTCGTCGTGTTGTTTTGCTCCCAGGAGCCTTCCTTCTTGGCCCATAGATGGACCTGACCGGGCTATCCTTTTGGTGCGGATCCTTATGTGGACCGTGTGTCAGCTTGTGTGCGGCACCGCTTGCCGCTCTATGTTTGCCGTGTGGTCGTCCATCCGACCGGGCGGCCTCTTTGTTCTTTGATCGTGGGGGCTCTATGGCCTCCTAGTCAAATTCGAGTAGTAGTTTGTGTTGGAAATATGCCCTAGAGGCAATAATAAAAGTATTATTATATTTCCTTGTTCATGATAATTGTCTTTTATTCATGCTTTAATTGTATTATCCGGAAATCGTAATACACGTGTGAATACATAGACCACAATATGTCCCTAGTGAGCCTCTAGTTGACTAGCTCGTTGATCAACAGATAGTCATGGTTTCCTGACTATGGACATTGGATGTCGTTGATAACGGGATCACATCATTAGGAGAATGATGTGATGGACAAGACCCAATCCTAAGCATAGCACAAGATCGTGTAGTTCGTTTTGCTAGAGCTTTTCTAATGTCAAGTATCTCTTCCTTAGACCATGAGATCGTGTAATTCCCGGATGCCGTAGGAGTGCCTTGGGTGTACCAAACGTCACAACGTAACTGGGTGACTATAAAGGTGCATTACAGGTATCTCTGAAAGTGTCTGTTGGGTTGACACGGATCGAGACTGGGATTTGTCACTCCGTATGACGGAGAGGTATCACTGGGCCCTCTCGGTAGTGCATCATCATAATGAGCTCAAAGTGACCAAGTGTCTGGTCACGGGATCATGCATTACGGCACGAGTAAAGTGACTTGCCGGTAACGAGATTGAACGAGGTATTGGGATACCGACGATCGAATCTCGGGCAAGTAAAATACCGATTGATAAAGGGAATTGTATACGGGGTTGTTTGAACCCTCGACATCGTGGTTCATCCGATGAGATCATCGAGGAGCATGTGGGAGCCAACATGGGTATCCAGATCCCGGCTGTTGGTTATTGCCCGAGAGCCGTCTCGGTCATGTCTGCATGTCTCCCGAACCCGTAGGGTCTACACACTTAAGGTTCGGTGACGCTAGGGTTATATGAATATGAGTATGCAGCAAACCGAATGTTGTTCGGAGTCCCGGATGAGATCCCGGACGTCACGAGGAGTTCCAGAATGGTCCGGAGGTAAAGATTTATATATGGGAAGTCTTATTTTGGTCACCGGAAAAGTTTCGGGTATTATCGGTATTGTACCGGGAGTACCGAAAGGGGTCCGGGGGGTCCACCAGGGGTCCACCAGCCCCGGGGGGGCACATGGGCTGTAGGGGGTGCGCCTTGGCCTATATGGCCCAAGGGCACCAGCCCCAAGAGGCCCATGCGCCTAGAGATAAAGGAGAGGAGAGAGTCCAAAGAGGGGAAGGCACCTCCGAGGTGCCTTGGGGAGGATGGACTCCTCCCCCCTCTTGGCCGCACCCCTTCCTTGGAGGAAGGGGCAAGGCTGCGCCCTCCCCCCTCTCTTGCACGTATATAAAGGGGGGGAGGGAGGGGTTGCCGCACCCCATAAGCCCTGGCGCCTCCCTCCTCCCTGCAACACTTCCTCCTCCTCCCGTAGTTGCTTAGCGAAGCCCTGCCGGAGTTCTGCTGCATCCACCACCACGCCGTCGTGCTGCTGGATCTTCATCAACCTCTCCTTCCCCCTTGCTGGATCAACAAGGAGGAGACGTCATCCGCTCCGTGCGTGTGTTGAACGCGGAGGTGCTGTCCGTTCGGCACTAGGTCATCGGTGATCTGAATCACGGCGAGTACGACTCCATCAACCCCGTAACATTGAACGCTTCCGCACGCGATCTACAAGTGGTATGTAGATGCAATCACTCTCCCATGACTCGTTGCTAGATGAACTCGTAGATGGATCTTGGTGAAACCGTAGGAAAAATTTTATTTTTCTGCAACGTTCCCCAACAGTGGCATCATGAGCTAGGTCTATGCGTAGTTCTCTATTGCACGAGTAGAACACAATTTTGTTGTGGGCGTAGATATTGTCAACTTGCTTGCCGCTACTAGTCTAATCTTGCTTCAGCGGTATTGTGGGATGAAGCGGCCCGGACCAACCTTACACGTACGCTTACGTGAGACCGGTTCCACCGACTGACATGCACTAGTTGCATAAGGTGGCTGGCGGGTGTCTGTCTCTCCCACTTTAGTTGGAGCGGATTCGATGAAAAGGGTCCTTATTAAGGGTAAATAGAAGTTGACAAAATCACGTTGTGGTTATTCGTAGGTAAGAAAACGTTCTTGCTAGAACCCAATTGCAGCCACGTAAAAGATGCAACAACAATTAGAGGACGTCTAACTTGTTTTTGCAGCAATTGTAATGTGATGTGATATGGCCAGAAGTTGTGATGAATGATTAATGATATATTGTGATGTATGAGATCATGTCCTTGTAATAGGAATCACGACTTGCATGTCGATGAGTATGACAACCGACAGGAGCCATAGGAGTTGTCTTTAAATTTAGTATGACCTGCGTGTCATTGAAGAACACCATGTAAATTACTTTACTTTATTGCTAAATGTGTTAGCCATAGAAGTAGAAGTAGCCGTTGGCGTGACAACTTCATGAAGACACGATGATTGAGATCGTGATGATGGAGATCATGGTGTCATGCCGGTGACAAGATGAGCATGGAGCCCCGAAGATGGAAATCAATGGAGCTATATGATATTGGCAATATCATGTCACTACTATATAATTGCATGTGATGTTTATTATGTTTATGCATCTTGTTTACTTAGAACGACGATAGTAAATAAGATGATCCCTTACAACAATTTCAAGAAGTGTTCTCCCCATACTGTGCACCGTTGCTAAAGTTCGTCGTTTCGAAGCACCACGTGATGATCAGGTGTGATAGATCCTTACGTTCACATACAACGGGTGTAAGACAGTTTTACACATGCAAAACACTTAGGGTTAACTTGACGAGCCTAGCATGTACAGACATGACCTCGGAACACGGAGACCGAAAGGGCGAGCACGAGTCGTATGGAAGATACGATCAACATAAAGATGTTCACCGATGATGACTAGTCCGTCTCACGTGATGATCGGACACGGCCTAGTCGACTCGGATCGTGTAACACTTAGATGACTAGAGGGATGTCTAATCTGAGTGGGAGTTCATTCAATAATTTGATTAGATGAACTTAATTATCATGAACTTAGTCTAAAACTTTTGCAAAATATGTCTTGTAGATCAAATGGCCAACGCTCATGTCAACATGAACTTCAACGCGTTCCTAGAGAAAACCAAGCTGAAAGATGATGGCAGCAACTATTCGGACTGGGTCCAGAACCTGAGGATCATCCTCATAGCAGCCAAGAAAGCATATGTCCTAGATGAACCGCTAGGTGAAGCACCCATCCCAGAGAACCAAGACGTTATGAATGTTTGGCAGACACGTGCTGATGATTACTCCCTCATTCAGTGTGGCATGCTTTACAGCTTAGAACCGGGGCTCCAAAAGCATTTTGAGCAACACGGAGCATATGAGATGTTCGAGGAGCTGAAACTAGTTTTCCAAGCTCATGCCCGGGTCGAGAGATATGAAGCCTCCGACAAGTTCTATAGTTGTAAGATGGAGGAAAACAGTTCTGTCAGTGAGCATATACTCAAAATGTCTGGGTTGCACAACCGCCTGTCCCAGCTGGAGATCAACCTCCCGGACGAGGCGGTCATTGACAGAATCCTGCAGTCGCTCCCACCGAGCTACAAGAGCTTTGTGTTGAACTACAATATGCAGGGGATGGTGAAGACCATTCCTGAAGTATTTTCCATGCTGAAGTCAGCAGAGGTTGAAATCAAGAAAGAACATCAAGTGTTGATGGTCAATAAGACCACTAAGATTAAAAAGGGCAAGGGTAAGAAGAACTTCAAGAAGGACGGCAAAGATGTTGCCGCGCCCGGTAAGCCAGCTGCCGGGAAGAAGTCAAAGAATGGACCCAAGCCTGAGACTGGGTGCTTTTATTGCAAGGGGAAGGGTCACTGGAAGCGGAACTGCCCCAAGTACTTAGCGGACAAGAAGGCCGGCAACACTAAAGGTATATTTGATATACATGTAATTGATGTGTACCTTACTAGTACTCGTAGTAACTCCTAGGTATTTGATACCGGTGCCGTTGCTCATATTTGTAACTCACAGCAGGAGCTGCGGAATAAGCGGAGACTGGCGAAGGACGAGGTGACGATGCGCGTCGGGAATGGTTCCAAGGTCGATGTGATCACCGTCGGCATGCTACCTCTACATTTACCTACGGGATTAGTTATGAACCTCAATAATTGTTATTTAGTGCCAAGTTTGAGCATGAACATTGTATCTGGATGTCGTTTGATACGAGATGGCTACTCATTTAAATCCGAGAATAATGGTTGTTCTATTTATATGAGAGATATGTTTTATGGTCATGCCCCGATGGTCAATGGTTTATTATTAATGAATCTCGAGCGTAATGTTACACATATTCATAGCGTGAATACCAAAAGATGTAAAGTTGATAACGATAGTCCCACATACTTGTGGCACTGCCGCCTTGGTCACATTGGTGTCAAGCGCATGAAGAAGCTCCATGCTGATGGACTTTTAGAGTCTCTCGATTATGAATCATTTGACACGTGCGAACCATGCTTCATGGGCAAAATGACCAAGACTCCGTTCTCCGGAACAATGGAGCGAGCAACCAACTTGTTGGAAATCATACATACCGATGTGTGCGGTCCAATGAGCGTTGAGGCTCGCGGAGGATATCGTTATGTTCTCACTCTCACTGATGACTTGAGTAGATATGGGTATGTCTACTTAATGAATCACAAGTCTGAGACCTTTGAGAAGTTCAAGGAATTTCAGAATGAGGTAGAGAATCAACGTGACCGAAAGATAAAATTCCTACGATCAGATCGTGGAGGAGAATACTTAAGTCACGAATTTGGTACACACTTAAGGAAATGTGGAATCGTTTCACAACTCACGCCGCCTGGAACACCTCAGCGTAACGGTGTGTCCGAACGTCGTAATCGCACTCTATTGGATATGGTGTGATCTATGATGTCTCTTACCAATTTACCGCTTTCATTTTGGGGATACGCTCTAGAGACAGCTACATTCACTTTAAATAGGGCACCGTCTAAATCCGTTGAGACGACACCGTATGAATTATGGTTTGGGAAGAAACCTAAGCTATCGTTTCTAAAAGTTTGGGGATGCGATGCTTATGTCAAGAAATTACAACCTGAAAAGCTTGAACCCAAGTCGGAAAAATGTGTCTTCATAGGATACCCTAAGGAAACCATTGGGTATACCTTCTACTTAAGATCCGAGGGCAAGACCTTTGTTGCCAAGAATGGATCCTTTCTGGAAAAAGAGTTTCTCTCGAAAGAAGTAAGTGGGAGGAAAGTAGAACTCGATGAAGTATTACCTCTTGAACCAGAAAGTAGTGCAGCTCAGGAAAATGTTCCTGTGGTGCCTACGCCAATTGGAGAGGAAATTAATGATTATGATCAAGGTACTTCGGATCAAGTTGCTACTGAACCTCATAGGTCCACAAGGACACGTTCCACACCAGAGTGGTATGGCAACCCTGTCCTGGAAATCATGTTGTTAGACAACGGTGAACCTTCGAACTATGAAGAAGCGATGGCGGGCCCAGATTCCAACAAATGGCTTGAAGCCATGCAATCCGAGATAGAATCCATGTATGAAAACAAAGTATGGACTTTGACAGACTTGCCCGATGATCGGCGAGCGATAGAAAACAAATGGATCTTTAACAAGAAGACGGACGCGGATGGTAATATTACCGTCTATAAAGCTCGACTTGTCGCTAAGGGTTATCGACAAGTTCAAGGGATTGACTATGATGAGACATTCTCTCCCGTAGCGAAGCTGAAGTCCGTCCGAATCATGTTAGCAATTGCCGCATACTATGATTATGAGATATGGCAGATGGACGTCAAAACGGCATTCCTTAACGGGCATCTTAAGGAAGAACTGTATATGATGCAGCCGGAGGGTTTTGTCGATCCTAAGAATGCTGACAAAGTATGCAAGCTCCAGCGATCCATTTATGGGCTGGTGCAAGCATCTCGGAGTTGGAACATTTGCTTTGATGAGATGATCAAAGCGTTTGGGTTTATGCAGACTTATGGAGAAGCCTGCGTTTACAAGAAAGTGAGTGGGAGCTCTGTAGCATTTCTCATATTATATGTAGATGACATACTTTTGATGGGAAATGATATAGAACTTTTGGACAGCATTAAGGCCTACTTGAATAAGTGTTTTTCAATAAAGGACCTTGGAGAAGCTGCTTACATATTAGGCATCAAGATCTATAGGGATAGATCGAGACGCCTCATAGGTCTTTCACAAAGCACATACCTTGATAAGATTTTGAAGAAGTTCAAAATGGATCAGTCCAAGAAAGGGTTCTTGCATGTACTGCAAGGTTTGAGATTGAGCGCGGCTCAATGCCCGACCACGGCAAAAGATAAAGAAGAGATGAGTGTCATCCCCTATGCTTCAGCCATAGGATCTATTATGTATGCCATGTTGTGTACCAGACCTGATGTAAACCTTGCCGTAAGGTTGGTAGGAAGGTACCAAAGTAATCCCGGCAAGGAACACTGGACAGCGGTCAGGAATATCCTGAAGTACCTGAAAAGGACAAAGGACATGTTTCTTGTTTATGGAGGTGACGAAGAGCTCACCGTAAAGGGTTACGTCGATGCTAGCTTCGACACAGATCTGGATGACTCTAAGTCACAAACCGGATACGTGTATATGTTGAATGGTGGAGCAGTAAGCTGGTGCAGCTGCAAGCAGAGCGTCGTGGCGGGATCTACATGTGAAACGGAGTACATGGCAGCCTCGGAGGCAGCGCATGAAGCTATTTGGGTGAAGGAGTTCATCACCAACCTAGGAGTCATACCCAATGCGTCGGGGCCGATTAAACTCTTCTGTGATAACACTGGAGCTATTGCCCTTGCGAAGGAGCCCAGATTTCACAAGAAGACCAGGCACATCAAGCGTCATTTCAACTCCATTCGTGAAAATGTTCAAGATGTGGACATAGAAATTTGCAAAGTGCATACGGATCTGAATGTCGCAGATCCGTTGACTAAACCTCTTCCGCGAGCAAAACATGATCAACACCAGAACTCTATGGGTGTGCGATTCATCACAATGTAACTAGATTATTGACTCTAGTGCAAGTGGGAGACTGTTGGAAATATGCCCTAGAGGCAATAATAAAAGTATTATTATATTTCCTTGTTCATGATAATTGTCTTTTATTCATGCTTTAATTGTATTATCCGGAAATCGTAATACACGTGTGAATACATAGACCACAATATGTCCCTAGTGAGCCTCTAGTTGACTAGCTCGTTGATCAACAGATAGTCATGGTTTCCTGACTATGGACATTGGATGTCGTTGATAACGGGATCACATCATTTGGAGAATGATGTGATGGACAAGACCCAATCCTAAGCATAGCACAAGATCGTGTAGTTCGTTTTGCTAGAGCTTTTCCAATGTCAAGTATCTCTTCCTTAGACCATGAGATCGTGTAACTCCCGGATGCCGTAGGAGTGCCTTGGGTGTACCAAACGTCACAACGTAACTGGGTGACTATAAAGGTGCATTACAGGTATCTCCGAAAGTGTCTGTTGGGTTGACACGGATCGAGACTGGGATTTGTCACTCCGTATGACGGAGAGGTATCACTGGGCCCTCTCGGTAGTGCATCATCATAATGAGCTCAAAGTGACCAAGTGTCTGGTCATGGGATCATGCATTACGGCACGAGTAAAGTGACTTGCCGGTAACGAGATTGAACGAGGTATTGGGATACCGACGATCGAATCTCGGGCAACTAAAATACCGATTGATAAAGGGAATTGTATACGGGGTTGTTTGAATCCTCGACATCGTGGTTCATCTGATGAGATCATCGAGGAGCATGTGGGAGCCAACATGGGTATCCAGATCCCGCTGTTGGTTATTGCCTGAGAGCCGTCTCAGTCATGTCTGCATGTCTCCCGAACCCGTAGGGTCTACACACTTAAGGTTCGGTGACGCTAGGGTTGTATGAATATGAGTATGCAGCAAACCGAATGTTGTTCGGAGTCCCGGATGAGATCCCGGACGTCACGAGGAGTTCCGGAATGGTCCGGAGGTAAAGATTTATATATGGGAAGTCTTATTTTGGTCACCGGAAAAGTTTCGGGTATTATCGGTATTGTAACGGGAGTACCGAAAGGGGTCCGGGGGGTCAACCAGGGGTCCACCAGCCCCGGGGGGGCCACATTGGCTTTAGCGGGTGCGCCTTGGCCTATATGGGCCAAGGGTACCAGCCCCAAGAGGCCCATGCGCCTAGAGATAAAGGAGAGGGGAGAGTCCAAAGAGGGGAAGGCACCTCCGAGGTGCCTTGGGGAGGATGGACTCCTCCCCCCCTCTTGGCCGCACCCCTTCCTTGGAGGAAGGGGCAAGGCTGCGCCCTCCCCCCTTTCTTGCACCTATATAAAGGGAGGGGACGGAGGGGTGGCACACCCCATAAGCCCTGGCGCCTCCCTCCTCCCTGCAACACCTCCTCCTCCTCCCGTAGTTGCTTAGCGAAGCCCTGCCGGAGTTCTGCTGCATCCACCACCACGTCGTCGTGCTGCTGGATCTTCATCAACCTCTCCTTCCCCCTTGCTGGATCAACAAGGAGGAGACGTCATCCGCTCCGTACGTGTGTTGAAGGCGGAGGTGCTGTCCGTTCGGCACTAGGTCATCGGTGATCTGAATCACGGTGAGTACGACTCCATCAACCCCGTTCCATTGAACGCTTCCGCACGCGATCTACAAGTGGTATGTAGATGCAATCACTCTCCCATGACTCGTTGCTAGATGAACTCATAGATGGATCTTGGTGAAACCGTAGGAAAATTTTTATTTTTCTACAACGTTCCCCAACAGTGGCATCATGAGCTAGGTCTATGCGTAGTTCTCTATTGCACGAGTAGAACACAATTTTGTTGTGGGCGTAGATATTGTCAACTTGCTTGCCGCTACTAGTCTAATCTTGCTTCAGCGGTATTGTGGGATGAAGCGGCCCGGACCAACCTTACACCTACGCTTACGTGAGACCGGTTCCACCGACTGACATGCACTAGTTGCATAAGGTGGCTGGCGGGTGTCTGTCTCTCCCACTTTAGTTGGAGCGGATTCGATGAAAAGGGTCCTTATGAAGGGTAAATAGAAGTTGACAAAATCACGTTGTGGTTATTCGTAGGTAAGAAAACGTTCTTGCTAGAACCCAATTGCAGCCACGTAAAAGATGCAATAACAATTAGAGGACGTCTAACTTGTTTTTGCAGCAATTGTAATGTGATGTGATATGGCCAGAAGTTGTGATGAATGATGAATGATATATTGTGATGTATGAGATCATGTCCTTGTAATAGGAATCACGACTTGCATGTCGATGAGTATGACAACCGGCAGGAGCCATAGGAGTTGTCTTTAAATTTTGTATGACCTGCGTGTCATTGAAAAACGCCATGTAAATTACTTTACTTTATTGCTAAATGCGTTAGCCATAGAAGTAGAAGTAGTCGTTGGTGTGACAACTTCATGAATACACGATGATGGAGATCATGGTGTCATGCCGGTGACAAGATGATCATGGAGCCCCGAAGATGGAGATCAATGGAGCTATATGATATTGGCCATATCATGTCACTACTATATAATTGCATGTGATGTTTATTATGTTTATGCATCTTGTTTACTTAGAACGACGGTAGTAAATAAGATGATCCCTTACAACAATTTCAAGAAGTGTTCTCCCCTAACTGTGCACCGTTGCTAAAGTTCGTCGTTTCGAAGCACCACGTGATGATCGGGTGTGATAGATCCTTACGTTCACATACAACGGGTGTAAGACAGTTTTACACATGCAAAATACTTAGGGTTAACTTGACGAGCCTAGCATGTACAGACATGGCCTCAGAACACGGAGACCGAAAGGTCGAACACGAGTCATATGGAAGATACGATCAACATGAAGATGTTCACCGACGATGACTAGTCCGTCTCACGTGATGATCGGACACGGCCTAGCCGACTCGGATTGTGTAACACTTAGATGACTAGAGGGATGTCTAATCTGAGTGGGAGTTCATTCAATAATTTGATTAGATGAACTTAATTATCATGAACTTAGTCTAAAACTTTTGCAAAATATGTCTTGTAGATCAAATGGCCAACGCTCATGTCAACATGAACTTCAACGCATTCCTAGAGAAAACCAAGCTGAAAGATGATGGCAGCAACTATTCGGACTGGGTCCGGAACCTGAAGATCATCCTCATAGCAGCCAAGAAAGCATATGTCCTAGATGAACCGCTAGGTGAAGCACCCATCCCAGAGAACCAAGACGTTATGAACGTTTGGCAGACACGTGCTGATGATTACTCCCTCATTCAGTGCGGCATGCTTTACAGCTTAGAACCGGGGCTCCAAAAGCGTTTTGAGCAACACGGAGCATATGAGATGTTCGAGGAGCTGAAACTAGTTTTCCAAGCTCATGCCCGGGTCGAGAGATATGAAGTCTCCGACAAGTTCTATAGTTGTAAGATGGAGGAAAACAGTTCTGTCAGTCAGCATATACTCAAAATGTCTGGGTTGCACAACCGCCTGTCCCAGCTGGAGATCAACCTCCCGGACGAGGCAGTCATTGACAGAATCCTTCAGTCGCACCCACCGAGCTACAAGAGCTTTGTGTTGAACTACAATATGCAAGGCATGATGAAGACCATTCCTGAAGTATTTTCCATGCTGAAGTCAGCAGAGGTTGAAATCAAGAAAGAACATCAAGTGTTGATGGTCAATAAGACCACTAAGTTTAAAAAGGGCAAGGGTAAGAAGAACTTCAAGAAGGACGGCAAAGATGTTGCCGCGCCCGGTAAGCCAGCTGCCGGGAAGAAGTCAAAGAATGGACCCAAGCCTGAGACTGAGTGCTTTTATTGCAAGGGGAAGGGTCACTGGAAGCGGAACTGCCCCAAATACTTAGCGGACAAGAAGGCCGGCAACACTAAAGGTATATTTGATATACATGTAATTGATGTGTACCTTACCGGTACTCGTAGTAACTCCTGGGTATTTGATACCGGTGTCGTTGCTCATATTTGTAACTCACAGCAGGAGCTGCGGAATAAGCGGAGACTGGCGAAGGACGAGGTGACGATGCGCGTCGGGAATGGTTCCAAGGTCGATGTGATCGCCGTCGGCACGCTACCTCTACATTTACCTACGGGATTAGTTATGAACCTCAATAATTGTTATTTAGTGCCAAGTTTGACCATGAACATTGTATCTGGATCTTGTTTGATACAAGATGGCTACTCATTTAAATCCGAGAATAATGGTTGTTCTATTTATATGAGAGATATGTTTTATGGTCATGCCCCGATGGTCAATGGTTTATTATTAATGAATCTCGAGCGTAATGTTACACATATTCATAGCATGAATACCAAAAGATGTAAAGTAGATAACGATAGTCCCACAAACTTGTGGCACTGCCGCCTTGGTCACATTGGTGTCAAGTGCATGAAGAAGCTCCATGCTGATGGACTTTTAGAGTCTCTCGATTATGAATCATTTGACACGTGCGAACCATGCCTCATGGGTAAAATGACCAAGACTCCGTTCTCCGGAACAATGGAGCGAGCAACCAACTTGATGGAAATCATACATACCGATGTGTGCGGTCCAATGAGCGTTGAGGCTCGCGGAGGATATCGTTATGTTCTCACTCTCACTGATGACTTGAGTAGATATGGGTATGTCTACTTAATGAAACACAAGTCTGAGACCTTTGAAAAGTTCAAGGAATTTCAGAATGAGGTAGAGAATCAACGTGACCGAAAGATAAAATTCCTATGATCAGATCGTGGAGGAGAATACTTAAGTCACGAATTTGGTACACACTTAAGGAAATGTGGAATCCTTTCACAACTCGCGCCGCCTGGAACACCTCAGCGTAACGGTGTGTCCGAACGTCGTAATCGCACTCTATTGGATATGGTGTGATCTATGATGTCTCTTACCAATTTACCGCTTTCATTTTGGGGATACGCTCTAGAGACAGCTACATTCACTTTAAATAGGGCACCGTCTAAATCCGTTGAGACGACACCGTATGAATTATGGTTTGGGAAGAAACCTAAGCTGTCGTTTCTAAAAGTTTGGGGATGCGATGCTTATGTCAAGAAATTACAACCTGAAAAGCTCGAATCCAAGTCGGAAAAATGTGTCTTCATAGGATACCCTAAGGAAACCATTGGGTATACCTTCTACTTAAGATCCGAGGGCAAGACCTTTGTTGCCAAGAATGGATCCATTCTGGAAAAAGAGTTTCTCTCGAAAGAAGTAAGTGGGAGGAAAGTAGAACTCGATGAAGTATTACCTCTTGAACCAGAAAGTAGTGCAGCTCAGGAAAATGTTCCTGTGGTGCCTACGCCAATTGGAGAGGAAATTAATGATTATGATCAAGGTACTTTGGATCAAGTTGCTACTGAACCTCATAGGTCCACAAGGACACGTTCCACACCAGAGTGGTATGGCAACCCTGTCCTGGAAATCATGTTGTTAGACAACGGTGAACCTTCGAACTATGAAGAAGCGATGGCGGGCCCAGATTCCAACAAATGGCTTGAAGCCATGCAATCCGAGATAGAATCCATGTATGAAAACAAAGTATGGACTTTGACAGACTTGCCCGATGATCGGCGAGCGATAGAAAACAAATGGATCTTTAACAAGAAGACGGACGCGGATGGTAATATTACCATCTATAAAGCTCGACTTGTCGCTAAGGGTTATCGACAAGTTAAAGGGATTGACTATGATGAGACATTCTCTCCCGTAGTGAAGCTGAAGTCCGTCCGAATCATGTTAGCAATTGCCGCATACTATGATTATGAGATATGGCAGATGGACGTCAAAACGGCATTCCTTAACGGGCATCTTAAGGAAGAACTGTATATGATGCAGCCGGAGGGTTTTGTCGATCCTAAGAATGCTGACAAAGTATGCAAGCTCCAGCGATCCATTTATGGGCTGGTGCAAGCATCTCGGAGTTGGAACATTTGCTTTGATGAGATGATCAAAGCGTTTGGGTTTATGCAGACTTATGGAGAAGCCTGCGTTTACAAGAAAGTGAGTGGGAGCTCTGTAGCATTTCTCATATTATATGTAGATGACATACTTTTGATGGGAAATGATATAGAACTTTTGGACAGCATTAAGGCCTACTTGAATAATTGTTTTTCAATGAAGGACCTTGGAGAAGCTGCTTACATATTAGGCATCAAGATCTATAGGGATAGATCGAGACGCCTCATAGGTCTTTCACAAAGCACATACCTTGATAAGATTTTGAAGAAGTTCAAAATGGATCAGTCCAAGAAAGGGTTCTTGCCTGTACTGCAAGGTGTGAGATTGAGCTCGGCTCAATGCCCGACCACGGCAAAAGATAAAGAAGAGATGAGTGTCATCCCCTATGCTTCAGCCATAGGATCTATTATGTATGCCATGCTGTGTAACAGACCTGATGTAAACCTTGCCGTAAGTTTGGTAGGAAGGTACCAAAGTAATCCCGGCAAGGAACACTGGACTGCGGTCAAGAATATCCTGAAGTACCTGAAAAGGACAAAGGACATGTTTCTCGTTTATGGAGGTGACGAAGAGCTCGCCGTAAAGGGTTACGTCGACGCTAGCTTCGACACAGATCTGGATGACTCTAAGTCACAAACCGGATACGTGTATATGTTGAATGGTGGAGTAGTAAGCTGGTGCAGCTGCAAGCAGAGCATCGTGGCGGGATCTACATGTGAAGCGGAGTACATGGCAGCCTCGGAGGCAGCGCATGAAGCTATTTGGGTGAAGGAGTTCATCACCGACCTAGGAGTCATACCCAATGCGCCGGGGCCGATTAAACTCTTCTGTGACAACACTAGAGCTATTGCCCTTGTGAAGGAGCCCAGATTTCACAAGAAGACCAGGCACATCAAGTGTCGTTTCAACTCCATTCGTGAAAATGTTCAAGATGGGGACATAGAAATTTGCAAAGTGCATACGGATCTGAATGTCGCAGATCCGTTGACTAAACCTCTTCCGCGAGCAAAACATGATCAACACCAGAACTCTATGGGTGTGCGATTCATCACAATGTAACTAGATTATTGACTCTAGTGCAAGTGGGAGACTGTTGGAAATATGCCCTAGAGGCAATAATAAAAGTATTATTATATTTCCTTGTCATGATAATTGTCTTTTATTCATGCTTTAATTGTATTATCCGGAAATCGTAATACACGTGTGAATACATAGACCACAATATGTCCCTAGTGAGCCTCTAGTTGACTAGCTCGTTGATCAACAGATAGTCATGGTTTCCTGACTATGGACATTGGATGTCGTTGATAACGGGATCACATCATTAGGAGAATGATGTGATGGACAAGACCCAATCCTAAGCATAGCACAAGATCGTGTAGTTCATTTTGCTAGAGCTTTTCCAATGTCAAGTATCTCTTCCTTAGACCATGAGATCGTGTAACTCCCGGATGCCGTAGGAGTGCCTTGGGTGTACCAAATGTCACAACGTAACTGGGTGACTATAAAGGTGCATTACAGGTATCTCCGAAAGTGTCTGTTGGGTTGACACGGATCGAGACTGGGATTTGTCACTCCGTATGATGGAGAGGTATCACTGGGCCCTCTCGGTAGTGCATCATCATAATGAGCTCAAAGTGACCAAGTGTCTGGTCACTGGATCATGCATTACGGCACGAGTAAAGTGACTTGCCGGTAACGAGATTGAACGAGGTACTGGGATACCGACGATCGAATCTCGGGCAAGTAAAATACCGATTGATAAAGGGAAAGTATACGGGGTTGTTTGAATCCTCGACATCGTGGTTCATCCGATGAGATCATCGAGGAGCATGTGGGAGCCAACATGGGTATCCAGATCCCGCTGTTGGTTATTGCCCGAGAGCCGTCTCGGTCATGTCTACATGTCTCCCGAACCCGTAGGGTCTACACACTTAAGGTTCGGTGACGCTAGGGTTGTATGAATATGAGTATGAAGCAAACTGAATGTTGTTTGGAGTCCCGGATGAGATCCCGGACATCACGAGGAGTTCCGGAATGGTCCGGAGGTAAAGATTTATATATGGGAAGTCTTATTTTGGTCACCGGAAAAGTTTCGGGTATTATCGGTATTGTACCGGGAGTACCGAAAGGGGTCCGGGGGGTCCACCAGGGGTCCACTAGCCCCGGGGGGCACATGGGCTGTAGGGCGTGCGCCTTGGCCTATATGGGCCAAGGGCACCAGCCCCAAGAGGCCCATGCGCCTAGAGATAAAGGAGAGGGGAGAGTCCAAAGAGGGGAAGGCACCTCCGAGGTGCCTTGGGGAGGATGGACTCCTCCCTCCCTCTTGGCCGCACCCCGTCCTTGGAGGAAGGGGCAAGGCTGCGCCCTCCCCCCTCTCTTGCACCTATATAAAGGGAGGGGAGGGAGGGGTGGCCGCACCCCATAAGCCCTGGCGCCTCCCTCCTCCCTGCAACACCTCCTACTCCTCCCGTAGTTGCTTAGCGAAGCCCTGCCGGAGTTCTGCTGCATCCACCACCATGCCGTCGTGCTACTGGATCTTCATCAACCTCTCCTTCCCCCTTGCTGGATCAAGAAGGAGAAGACGTCATCCGCTCCGTACGTGTGTTGAACGCGGAGGTGCTGTCCGTTCGGCACTAGGTCATCGGTGATCTGAATCACGACGAGTACGACTCCATCAACCCCGTTCCATTGAACGCTTCCGCACGCGATCTACAAGTGGTATGTAGATGCAATCACTCTCCCATGACTCGTTGCTAGATGAAATCATAGATGGATCTTGGTGAAACCGTAGGAAAATTTTTATTTTTCTACAACGTTCCCCAACAGTTTGCGCTTCGGGTAGCTCTTTGTTTGGCGACTATCGTCGTATTTCTCTGCGGTGTTGAGTACCTTGCTCCATCTCATTCTGAGTACGTCTTCCGCTGTTTTGAGCTTCCGCTTCTGCTTCAACAGACTTCGTGCAGTGGCGACGAGCCTTTTGTGGAGGTTCTCCTGCTCCAACGACGTGTCCGGCGTGAGATCATCCGGACTGTTATCTTCGCCGGGGACGGATTGTCTATCCAGGTTGTCCTGTTCGTATGGTTGCTCGAGAGCATGTTCGTCGTCCACCGGTTCGCCCTGCTCTATGGTTGGGTCTGTATGTGTGCTGTCTTTGTCGAGGCGGGACTTTGAGCGGCGCTTACGTCGCCGCTTTGACTGTTTTTCGAGGGAATTATCCTTCACAGTGTCCCGTTGTTCCTCGTTATCGCTTCCTTTAGGAGTATCCACCATGTATACATCGTGAGTTGAGGTGGCCTTCCCGTGCCCTGTAGGCGCTGGTTCTTCGTCGTCTCCGGCATCGTCGTTCATACTGTCGATGTCTTCAGAGTCAAAGTCGAGCATGTCGGTTAGATCACCGACAGTGGCTACAAAGTGGGTGGTGGGTGGGCGTTGAATTTCTTCGTCGTCCGCATCCCAACCTTCCTGACCATAGTCCGGCCTGGGCTCTCCTGATAAAGAGAGTGACTTTAGTAAATTCAGGATGTCGCCAAAAGGCGAATGCTGAAAGATGTCCGTAGCGGTGAACTCCATGATCGGCGCCCAATCGGATTCAATTGGTAGAGGCGCGGGAGGTTCGGAGTCCGGTGAGGAGTCCGGCACCTCGGAGTCACGAGCTTCACGAGGGACAGGGTCGGTATTCGGCTCCATCGCCATAGAGGTAGCAGCCCCCAAGGCGGTGTCTAGGCACCCATCCTCGATCGGCGCAGTTGGCTCCGAGTTAAGGGTCGGAGCGAACTCTTGTGCGGCCTCTAGGGCACTGTCCGGCGGCAGAGCTAGGTCATGCCCATCGTGATAGTGCAGCGCGCTCGGCTGTGGCTCGAATCTGTCGAAGATCAAGTCTCCGCGGATGTCGGCTGTGAAGTTCAAACTTCCAAATCTGACCTGATGGCCAGGGGCGTAGCTTTCGATCTGCTCCAGATGGCCGAGCGAATTGGCCCGCAGTGCAAAGCCGCCGAATACAAAGATCTGTCCGGGGAGAAAAGTCTCACCCTGGACCGCGTTATTGTTGATGATCGAAGGAGCCATCGGGCCTATGAGCGACGACACAGAGGAACTCTCAAAGAAAGCACCAATGTCGGTGTCAAAACCGGCGGATCTTGGGTAGGGGTCCCGAACTGTGCGTCTAGGCGGATGGTAACATGAGACAAGGGACACGATGTTTTACCCAGGTTTGGGCCCTCTCGATGGAGGTAAAACCCTACGTCCTGCTTGATTAATATTTATGATATGGGTATTACAAGAGTAGATCTACCACGAGATCAAGGAGGCTAAACCCTAGAAGCTAGCCTATGGTATGATTGTTGTTCGTCCTATGGACTAAAACCCTCCGGTTTATATAGACACCGGAGAGGGCTAGGGTTACATAGAGTCAGTTACAATGGTAGGAGATCTACATATCCGTATCTCCAAGCTTGCCTTTCACGCCAAGGAAAGTCTCATCCGGACACGGGACGAAGTCTTCAATCTTGTATCTTCATAGTCTTGGAGTCCGGCCAATGATGATAGTTTGGCTATCCGGACACCCCCTAGTCCAGGACTCCCTCAAAGGGTGCCACCCCCTCCCCTTGTACAATTCGGACTCCTCCCTAGTGGGGGGGGCGCCACCCCTTTGTGAGCTAGTGTGCCTCCGTCCTATGGCCCATATTTTTCCCCGGGGGGTTGCGGTAACCCCTCCGGTACTTTGATATGTACCTGATACATTCCGGAACCCTTCCGGTGTCCAAATACTACCTTCCAATATATCAATATTTACCTCTCTACCATTTCGAGACTCCTCGTCATGTCCGTGATCTCATCCGGGATTCCGATCAACCTTCGGTTACTAAAACACATAACTCATATAATACATATCGTCATCGAACGCTAAGCGTGCGGACCCTACGGGTTCGAGAACTATATAGACATGACCGAGACACCTCTCGGTCAATAACCAATAGCGGAACCTGGATGCTCATATTGGTTCCCACATATTCTACGAAGATCTTTATCGGTCGAACCGCTATGTCAACATACGTTATTCCCTTTGTTATCGGTATGTTACTTGCCCGAGATTCGATCGTCGATATCTTTATACCTAGTTCAATCTCGTTACTGACAAGTCTCTTTACTCGTTCCACAATGCATCATCCCACAACTAACTAATTAATCACATTGCTTGCAAGGCTTCATATGATGTGCATTACCGAGAGGGCCCAGAGATACCTCTCCGATACTCGGAGTGACAAATACTAATCTCGATCTATACCAACCCAACAAACACCTTCAGAGATACCTGTAGAGCATCTTTATAATCACCCAGTTACGTTGTGATGTTTGATAGCACACAAGGCATTCCTCCGGTGCCCAGGAGTTGCATAATCTCATAGATGGAGGAATATATATTTGACATGAAGAAAGCAGTAGCAATAAAACTGAACGATCATTATGCTAAACTAAGGGATGGGTCTTATCCATCACATCATTCTCCTAATGATGTGATCTCGTTCATCAAATGACAACACATGTCCATGGCTAGGAAACTTAACCATCTTTGATCAACGAGCTAGTCAAGTAGAGGCATACTAGGGACATGGTGTTTTGTCTATGTATCCACACATGTATCAAGTTTCTGGTTAATACAATTCTAACATGAATAATAAACATTTACATGAATAAGGAAATATAGAATAACAACATTATTATTGCCTCTAGGGCATATTTCCTTCACTAAACACATGCATCTGGATTTTGAGGAAGCCGTTATTCGATTCACTCTACCAGAAAACCAACACATATGGGCTTGTGAGCCAAGTGAATTTTAGGGTCTCGCACTTAAAATGGTCTTCATCAGCATCCCAAAAATAAATCACTAAGAACCAACTATACTTGTTTTGCTTTCTGTCACACGAGTGGCGGAGCGGCAGTTTCTTTCTCTACTAGGTGGCATGGCGTGACACAAAAAGAAAAAAGTGGAACGAGGGAGCGGAGGCGCCCGCCGCCGTGTGCCGCAGCTGTATACACCTAGGCTGAGCTGAAAGTACAACTGTACCCCCTCCCACACCCCACCCGAGTGCCAGCGGGATACGCATTTGTATTTGGCAGGTAGGCATTACAACGGTCATCTAGAATGTCTAGAACGTACGTTTTACAATGTTGTGCTGAACTCTCACATGTGCCATACCCATGATATCACCTGACATTGCCGCGAGGGTTTCTCCGTGGTGTCGGCGATTTTCTCCTATGGACCAAGCATGGAAAGACGTCTTCATAGGTTTTCACAAATGTTAGCAATTGTAAACGCAAATATCCCCTTCCTCATTGCATTACTCAAAATTAAGTGTTACAATATCGGCCAACAATTTCGAGGATATCATCACCAAAAAGGCTTCCGTCCGCTTTACAGACAAAGCACAATTTCCAAGTCATCATCCGGGCTAAAAACTGCTTTTATCTCAAAAAGGTTAACAACTAATTTGGGGGCGTCGATGCAAGCCGGAGCTCTTGTACAATACTACCTCCGTCCGGGTATATAAGTCCCGTGAGCCAAGAAGCTGCGGACGTTTTTTCAAGGCCGCTCGCTGTAGGCAGTTACTTTTCCTTGATCCGGCCGCTGGACTTGCGCTTGACTGGTTGGTGACGCGCGTGGGTAGCGGCATGCAGAAACCGAAGAGGCAAGTGGGCTGCCTGTGGTAAATGTTGGCCGGTGCTGGATTGGTTGCATGCAAAGCGAACGAGGCAGCTAGCTGCATGCAAAAGGTGCTCGTGATTTGATTGGCTGCTGCTACCAAACGTTGCTGGTTATTAATGCTTTGCCTTGGTCCCTGTGTTTTGGCTAATGGGACCAATAATCCCGGACGGAGGTAGTACAAGCCATTCATTCTTGTTTCACCATTATTCAAAGAAAAGAGAAACAATTTCACTAACTCCTGGTTCCTATACCAAGACTAGGAGGTGCACCAAACAAATGCATATGGATTTCGAGGAAGCCATTATTGGGTTCACCCTCAAAGAAAAATCAGCAAACATGGGCTTGTGAGCCAAGCACATTTGGGCATCTCACACTAAAAAACAAACCATCAAGAACTAACTACTATACTTTATCTTCATCAGAAGAAAAAAAAAGCACCAACCATACTTGTTTTGCTTTCTGTCACGCGAGTGGCAGCCAAAACGGCAGTTCCTTTTTCTAGACGGCGTGGCGTGGCGTGGCGTGGCGTGACAGCAGTAGAACCACGGAGCGCCCGCCGCCGTGTGCCGCAGCTGTATACACCTAGACCAGACCAGACGAGATCACAGGGCAGCATCAGCAGCCGCGGCCAACCCCCCATAAAACCGCGATATTTCCCGGCGGCGGAGCCCACTCCCCCCTTCCCCCTCCATCCCTCCCCATCTTTCCCCTCCCTCTCCGATAAATTCCCCTTCCAATCCAGCCCCCGAAATCCAATCAAAATCCCCACCCAAAACCCGCGGAAATTCGCCGATCCATCGATCCCCCATCCCCTCCCCTTTCCCCGCCCCCATGGACTCGGCGCCGCCAGCCGCCGCCGGCGGCCCCGGCGCCGGCTACCCGGAGTCGACCGACTCGTCCCCGCGCAGCCGCGGGGGGGACTCGTGGGACGAGCCCTTCCCCTCCTCCGCCGCGGCCGCCGCGGCGGGCGCGGGCGGGCGGCTGCGCCTCATGTGCAGCTTCGGGGGCCGCATCGTGCCGCGGCCCACGGACAAGTCCCTCTGCTACCTCGGCGGGGAGACCCGGATCGTGGCCGTCGACCGCAACGCCTCCCTCGCCGACGTCCACGGCCGCCTCTCCCGCTCGCTCCTCGCGGGCCAGCCCTTCACGCTCAAGTACCAGCTCCCCAACGAGGACCTCGACTCGCTCATCTCCGTCTCCACCGACGAGGACCTCGACAACCTCGTCGACGAGTACGACCGCGTCGCCGCCAACTCCTCCTCCGGCGGCGCCGCCTCCCGCACCTCCCGGATCCGCCTCTTCCTCTTCCCCGCCAAGCCCGAGTCCTCCTCCTCCCTCGGCTCGCTCCTCGACGACTCGTCAAAGTCCGAGAACTGGTTCGTCGACGCGCTCAACAGCGCCATCTCGGGCTCCTTCGACGGCATCCCGCGCGGGATCTCCACCGACTCCGCCTCCGTCAACTGCCTCCTCGGCCTCGAGGACGACAACGCCTCGCAGCACTCCCGCAGCGGGGTGCCCAACTCCGGCCCGCCCGAGGACCAGCGGGCCAGCCAGCAGAAGCTCGCCGCCGCCGCGGCGGCCGCGAGGCACCAGCACGACGTGCAGTCCGTGCCCGACTCGCCGATGCTCGACAAGAACTCCTCCTTCGGCTCCACCTCCTCGGCGCCGTCCCTGTCGAATCTGCCGCCGATTCGGGTGCGGCCCGAGGACCGGCAGCCTGTGGCGCCGCCGGTCTCCGTGGAGGATCACTTTGCCCAGATGGGGATCTCGGAGCAGCAGGGCCTGCCTCCGCCAGTGATGGGATACATGCAACCGCCGCCCCAGGCGCCGATCCCCGCCATGGCGATGCAAGCTGCCAGCAGCATCTCGCCATCGGAGCCGCCCAGCAGGGCCTTCTCAGATGATGACAGGTCCGATCACGGGGGTCGGATGCAGCAGCCACCAAAGCAGGAGCTTCCACCTACCGCCGACCCCAACAACAGGTAGCAGCAAGTTTTTACCTCGTTCTTAGTTATTAGAGTGCTCATCAGAAGAAGAAATACTGATGCCTGTCATTAGAAAAAGTAGCAGCAATTCTTACTTCTCCATTAACGGAGCGCTCGCCCCAATTTGATTAGAAAGAAAACTTATTGATGCCTGGCATATGTTTGATGAAATGTTTCAGGGCCATGTTCTACAATGATATGTCGCCTCGGAATGAGATGAAGCGAGACATGCCGGTGGGAACTGATGCCGCCAGCTATCGCGCTCCAGCGCCAGCTCCAGATGCTGCCGCATCGGCAGCCGCCGCACAGCCGCCGCCTGGTTATGTCTATGCGCAGATGCAGCCACAACAGCAGTTACAGCAGCCACCTCAGCAGCAATTACAGCAGCAGCAGCAATTACAGCAGCAAGCTCAGCAGCAATTGCCACAACAAATACAGCAGCAGCCACAGCAGCAATTGCCGCCGCAATTACAGCAGCAAGCACAGCAGCAGCCTCCTCAGCCGCAGCAAGCACATCAGCCAGCTCCACAGCAATATGTCACCGCGGGAAATCAGCATTTCATTCACAACCCAGCCACGGGCACATTCATTCCAATCCAATCTTATTACCAACAGACTGTCCCTCAGCAAGCGCCGCAGCAACAGCAGTCACCTGCATTTGACCCAAATACTGGCATGTACTACATCCCTATGCAGCGTCCGAATGCACCTCAGCAGTATAGCATTCCTGCTGGTGCTGTAGCCCCTATGGCTGCTCCGACACTTGTTGACAGCGTACCGAAGCCAACCGTGCCGATTCCTCAGCAATATATGAAGCCTGAATTGCAGCAGCCTGGCATGTACCGAACCGCGGCGCCTGCTGCCCCTGCTCCAGGGGCTAACACGGCCCCTAATTATGCTGGAATGGGGTACCACCATGTAATGCAATCCCACCACCATCCTGCATCGCAGCCTCCGCCGACCATGGCGGGGAACTATGGGTACCCCGAGTATGCTGCTGATCCCCGTGCACAGGTCTTCTACTCCCAGGCAGGAGCACCACCAGCATCATTGCCACCTCAGTATCAGCAGCCCATGGGAGCCCCTGATGCCAGCGGTCAGGCTGACATGAATCAGAACCGTGGTGGTTCATAGCGAAGGATTTGGTGAATTCTGTTATGCTGCATATCCTAGAGGTAATCCTGCTATTACTTATCATTATTGTTATTACAAGTTGCGCGAGTCGATGGCAAACATTGGATGGTGTGATTGGGCAGTTGTGCATTCGGGATCAAATCAAGCATGCATCTGGACTTGTGATTAGGGGTGGGGGTCCAAAATAAGATCAAAACGGTTCTATGTTCGTCCCTGTGTCGCCGAGCCTGAGGGGGAGTTGTTTCTGATTTGTCCTGGAGGGTCCATTTGCCGATGTTGCATTAAGCTGGGGTGGAAGCAAGGCCTGTGAATGAAGTGTTGGATTACAGTTCCAATTGCTCGTCTTAATTTTTGAATAAATATATAGTTGTCTAAAAAGCTCAGTAAAAACTTCCGAACCGAGAACTCATCATTTGTGTAGCCCCTCTGTATATTTAAAACTCATGGATGGTACCGAGGTTGAAATGTCAGATATGTGTTTATTATTTAGCCTGCCTTGTAGAAACTTCATCCCCGAGTTAAATATCATCATACATCCTTGTCCCATATTTTTGTACCATTATTGATATTGATGTCGATACATTTTCTTCTGGTTCTAATACACCCTTGCCCCGCGCCTGTGTGCGTGTTTCCTTTTGCTTCAAGCATCCAACTACATTTGGATCGACACACAAGTGTGGCGTTGCAGTTTGGCAATTCTAGATATTCTTCTTTTAGCGAGCTCTAGCAAATGATTGTAGTATCAGCTAGTGTTATCATGCCTGTGGATTTTCGCCGGTGGATTTGGTTTGACATGGTTGTTGGGGTGGATTCTTTCCCTGGTGTTGATCCAAGGGGAAGAGATGTTTTTGTTTAGATCATATTGGATCATGTTTGTTGGACTTAGTTATATGTGGATGTGACTGAGCAACCAATTCAACCGGGGGGCATGTTCCTAGCTAGCATGGTTGTTAGAGCTTCCCTTTCCAGTGAGCTTCACCAGCCACACACACACATCTAAAGTTCTAAACTAGCATACCTGGTATGCAGAGCCCCAGCAAAATGTTTGGGTTTAGTTTAACCTGCAAGTTGACTTCTTTGTTTCTTGGTGGACTAAAATCTGGCTGGGAGAGGCCAGCATGATCGGAAGCACGGGCGCTCTTTTCCTAGGCACTCGAGTAGGCGGTGCTGCCGATGCGATCTGCCGGGGATCTCATTCCTCCCCGGTGGCGTGAGTGGAGGCCGGCGCTCTACGACGATCTCCAGGAGATGGCCCGACGGCCCTCCCCTGGCGCCACGCTTCCGCCATGATAATCCGATATGATGATCGTCCGCCCATCCATCCACGCAGCCCGCTTTCCTGCTTGTCTGCAAAGTTGTTGGAGTGTCGTGGTGTTGGAGTCTAAGAACGCTGAAACTGAAGAACCCCTCCTGGCCATGCACGGCAATCAGTGGGAGAGGAGCAAGTGTGCGGTGCGGTGTAAACAAAGGGTTTGGCGCAACAGAATGATATGCTAATACAGTACCGGCAACAGGGCGGCAAGGCCGCTTTACGGCTGTTGTGATCAGTATTCAAAGGGTTCTCTTCTGGGAGCCTGGCAAAGCGCATTCTTTACCCACTAATCCTCCCCTCAACTTGCCTTGCTTTTCTTATCTTATTTTGTGTGTGTGTGTGTGTGTGTGTGTTGGGATCATGTCAATAATTTGGTGGCATGGCACGTACGTACGCTTTGGAGGCAAGAAGAAGGGCTTTAGCATCTACCGGACGCTCTATTATTTCTAGTCGTCCATGCCGTGCACTGTGTAGGGTGTGTAGGCTGTCATAGATAGTAGATCATGGTAGGTTCTTTGCTAGGTCCGGCGATCCTAGTCGGATAGGGGCGTGGGCGTTGGATCCGATCCGGTCCGTGGAGGGACGAAATCTGGGGCCTGCACCGCCGGGAGGGAAGAGGGAGGCTGAGTCAGCCGGCCTCGGGATCCGCGCGGATGGGTGGTGGTGGGGTGGCACCGGCCCGGCGCAAGTGGCGCTGCTGGCGGAGGGAGCACGGGCCCTGGCATGGCGGTAGGCTGGTGGCTGGTACGCGGTCCGAGCTGGCCGGATGCCCAGACCCAGACCCAGTGGGGGGTTGGGGGTGGCACAGTTGCACGTGGGGCTGGCCGTGGCCGGCCCGACCCTCTGCCGCGGCCACGACGGTGACGACGGTCCGCCACGTGCGCCCCCAGTAGACTAGTCCCAGGTCAGGTTTCACGGTGGAAATGGAATGGATTCTCTGCTTCCGCAGGAAACGGGGCGGACGGTGCCTCGGCCGCTTCGCCGGATCACCGCCTCCCGTTGTTCTTTTGGAGGTTCGAGGTCGCAGGCAGGCCGAGCCCGAGCGTGCCCCCCGAAAGGCCCAACGGGCGCGTGCACGGGTTCCCTCGCTGCCACGGCCAGCGGTCGCCTTTGTGACGAGACGGGCGAGCGGTGGAGGGCGGCAATCATGCCGGCGGCAACCGGACCGGACCACTCGACCCACCCCTGCACGGCGCACGGCTCCCACGTCCCATCCCTTCACTGCGCGGCTTTCTTTGGCACGCCAAAAGCCGGACCCGGGACGCGCAAACCCAACCACGCATGCCCCCCGCCCGCCCGGCCGGGCGCAGCGCCATGTGCCCGGTCTCGCTGCCGCCGGCACGCCACCGGCCGGCTTTCCTTTCCCACCCCTCTCCGGCAGCAGTCTCGTTGTCCCACGGGCCGGCCATCCACGTACGTACGCAGCTGCTTACCGACAGCGTGTCTCCACTGAACCGCGTTCGAGCGCGGCACTTCGCTTTCGATCAGACCGTAACGCATGTCCCCTCACCAACAAATCCTTGTTGTTTGGTCAGATTTTTCTCCCCTGCAGTCTCGTTCAGCTTGGTGGCACGTACGTACGCGAACTCGGACTTTGGCTCCTCGCCGGCCGGCCGTCGACGGCGACCTCGCCAGTAATCAACTACGTGTGCCTGCGTGTCGCTGTCTCCGTGCACACGTTGACCGACTGTTGAGGGCTTCGGGCGGCCTAACATGCACGGGACGGGGTTGGTTAGCAGCCCAATACACCAACACGGTGAGGCAGACGGGGTGATTCCATAGACACAAAACTCCAAAGAAACATATCTAATCTACCGCGACGTGACGCTGGGCAGAGGGAGACCTGATAATAAACGCCCAAGTAATCAACCCCGCTTTCGTTTTCATCAGTTGGGAACGTTCCACGAAACGCACAATTATTGATTGGGTCGTGGAAACCCTTGGTACTAACTGTGACTGTGCGGGCAAAAGGATCGACGAGACAAGCCACGGCAAAGTTAAACGAGGCTGACGAACAGCTCTCCACTTGAAACCAAGACCCGTCGTGAGTCAGCACAGTGTAAACGTACTGCCGCACTGGTGCTACCCACTTCATGCCTCCATGTCTGCATGGTGAGCCTCTCGAGTCTCGATCCTGAGACAAAAGTTGCGACATATATCAACCGTGTGTGACAGGCAAGCGGGAGATGGTCATGCCTGCGATGTGTGGCCTTGTCAGTGTTGTCATCCCCGTTTATTTTACGATATCTTTCTAGGCATGACGGAGAATGTTAAGAAGAGTTAGTAGTAAGATAGTTATATAGACAGTGACTCCGAGGTAGGTCTCGCGAGGGGGCGTCCAATACAATCCTCGGGAGATCGGAGCGAGATCGTCTTCGATCCGGGCGGAGACACGGCGCAGGCGACTGTTGATTACCTCAGCTCCAGGGAATATAATCCCTATCCATCCATCCGATACCGATAGCTTTGCCAGGTGCGTGTCCCTGTCCGTCCTCGTTAATGGTGGAGCCCATGTGTTCTTTCCATGGCGATCGTCGATCCATCACATACTGCACGGGAAAGCGGAAAGAGGAAGGAGACGAAGATGGAAAGAAGATATCGCACAACACCACCGTAAAGCGCAGGCATGCGTTGATAGATAGAGTAGATTTACAGGATCGCCGTGGTCGCACGCACGGACGGATTGGATGCATGCATGCACGCACGCATGATCATGCGCAGCTCCCTGTTGTTATACACATTCAGGTCTTATTCTGAACCTGTATTAACATCTGTCTGGACTCTGCAGCTTGCTCGCTCTATGTACTGCGCTGTTCAGGTCAATGAACATGTCTGTTCGTTCATTCCTTATTCTGAACCTAATAAATTTACATCTGTGTGCTGATTGATGAGCATGAACAGTAGTTAGCTGGGTTCCTTCAGGTCTTGTTCCGAGCCTGTACTTTTTACACCACACCACCGTAAAGCACACGCTTACAAAGATTTTACACTGATGATGCTGAACCTGCTCACACATATCTGCAGCTCGCAGGCTGCACTGCACTCAGTTTGGTCCGTTCAGGCCTTATTCTGAACCTAGATTTACATTTACATCTGTCTGCAGCTTGCTCTCTCTGTACTGTACTTTACAGGTTAGTTAGCAGTAACGTGTTGTTGGGTTGGCTGGGTAGGTTTAGTTGACGTGTGAGCGATGCCACCCGTGCACGTTGTTGGCCGCACCGGGCCCGTGCGCGGTAGTGGCACCTTTGCCCCTGGGGATCTTGCGGAGCACGCCGGAGTCCATCTTGGACAAGTGAGACCGGACGTCGCGCGCCCCCGTGGCCACCAGGTGCTCCACCTCGTGCTCGTACCGCTCGTACAGCGCCGGCACCGTCATCGTGCACAGCACAACTGCCAAACACAAAGATGGTATCATCGTGAGCTAGTCGTCAGTATATTGCATTCTGAAGAAGTTTCTGCCACTGAAGATGCTGGTAGTTACTTACCGAGGTAGAGCAGGGTGAGGGAGCTGAAGCAGGTCGCGACGACCGACGCGATGTAGATAGACACCACCGTCTGCATTAACGTGTGTATGATTTTGTCAGACTTCAGGGTTCAGACATTAGATCAGGTCAGCAAGCATGGATATGTGTTACTCCCTCGGTAAAGAAATATAAGAGGGTCTAGATCACTATAGGGAGTATGCTGGAGATCCGTGTGGGGTGGGTTGGGTTGGTTACCATGATGAACTTCTTGATGTCCTCCCCGCAGGCGATGGCGTACAGCCGGTGCACGAACCAGGTGAGCCGCCGGTGCAGGCCCAGGATCACCTTCTTCGCGGTCCTCTCCGACAGGATCGTCTCAGGGATCCTTGGAACCGGCCTGCATGCAGTTCACATGGCTTAATTTGATGTTCACAATGGGTTAATTTGATGTTTAGTGCGGCTGGAAAGGTGGCTCGAGTAGCATTGCACTAAACCTCAAATTCAGAAACAAAACTATAGTAGTGAGGCTGAAGAGATGGGGTTTGGTGCAGTACAGGTTCAGGAAAGGAGAGGCGTTGGTCCAGATGAAGAAGGTGAGCATGGTGATCATGGCCGCGTAGCACGCCAGCGTCAGGAAGTGGTACTCCGCCACCTCGAACAGACCCCACGCCACCGTGGCAACGCCGAGGATCGACGCCGACACCTTGGGCCTCCTCCACAGGATGATGTCCGCAGCTGCAACGCGATGCACGCATCAATTAAGAATCAGAAGATGGATTGATTTCAGTAAACCCGTGCAAGAATGTAGTTTGCTGGTCACCTTCGCGTCCACCGAGGGCGGCATGGACGGGCCTTTCCCTGCCGAACAGCCTCGGCGCCCGGTGCCCCTGCAAATGTGATCCTCCTCCCATTGCCATTTTTGATGTTGGTTTGAGGTTTTCGGTATGCAGCTTGCCATTGAGGTTGTGATTCTTATAACCTGAATTTGCATAGGCTTGGGAACTTTGGCGACCTTCAAGGGAGAAAGCAAAGCATAGCTTTGGCTCAGGTCTTTGGTTTGATACTTTGGCGTGCAATCTTGTTCAGCAAAAATATACTTTGGTTCCCTGGTGCCTTTTGGAGTTGGGATCTGATCCAAACCTTGTGATTCTGGATTCTGCTGATGGACCGACCCGCGTTCGGTTTCTCTTTGGGGAGGAAACATGGGTTCCTTGCCCTACAAATGACTCTTCTTCAGTGAGGGTAATGTAAGTCGGTGCATCCTCGTTGGAGTATCAAACACACTTGGAACTTCAACCCTATAAGAATTGTGCATGAGGCTACAAACCAACATTCACTCCAGTATTTAGGAAGCACCAGATCATGTGAGCCCGAGCTCACCATTAGGACACCGAATGGTTAGCACGCCATCCTAGTCGGTCATATAAATTCACACGGTCATCCCAGTGTATGCAAGCGTCATCAATAGTATCCAAAGTATTTTGCAGTCGACAACTTCTACAACCCTATAAACATGCCTATGTTTCCTAATCAAAACTGGCAAACTAGGGTGTGCCGCTCAACGAGTCCTCGTTGTTGGAAGTCATTCAACATGTACAATAAAGTTGTCGCAAGTAATTGACCCAACAACCCTTTTGTACATAGATAGTGCTTCCACTTTCTATATAAACAACCCATCTTCATCAAAGCAAACAACAAAATATCTTCACCAAAGCTCCAACATCTCATTTATCCATATTTTACACTTCGGTAATATAAACTCTTCAATTTTGTTGTTTTTGTATAGTGAATGGTGATGGCAATACACACAAGCAGAAGAAAGAACAGACTGAAAACCAAGATGGTACGTGCTGCTGACGATGCATAGGAATAAGAGACATAGGGAAAGAACCGGCCACAAGACCGGGTGTAGGAGATAGTATCTGTGTTCTGAAACCGGCCAAATATTTCAGAGCAGGTACTGAAACCAGTTGCTGTTGCATAAAAATGAGTGAACAACTTCTAGAATCCTATAAACGTGCCTATTTTTCCTATTCAAAATAGGCAAACTAGCGTGCGCCGCTTAGTGAGTCCCATGCAACCAAATGTGTTGGAAGCCATTCAATATGGACAACAAAGTTGTCGCAAGTAAATGGCCCACCAACCTTCATTTGTAAGTACTTAGTGCTTTCCCTCCCTATATAGGCAACCCATCTTCCTCAAAGCAAACAACAAAATCCACCATCTCATTTATCCATATTTGACACTCCGGCAGTTCAAACCCCTCATTTTCAGTATTTTGGTATAGTGATTGGTGATGGAAATCCCCACAAGCATAGGAAAGAACAGTCTGAAAACCAAAACGGTGTATGCTGTAGGCAATGTGCAGGAATAAGAGACACGGGGAAGTATATACGAGCGTAGCAGATACTTTCTCTGTTCTGAAACCAGCCAGATACTTTTGTGGTTCTCCAACATGTCGTTGTTGCATAGAAATTAGTGACAGAAAAATCTACTGCCCCGGGGAACACAACCATTCGAGCATGTGTTAAGGGAGGTGTATGGTCCTGCACAGGGATGACCCGTACTTCACCTTAGAGTTCGAGCATGTGTGTTTCTCATTTTGGACTGCTTTCGAAAGTGCTTCTGTTTCTCATCGTGTGAACTTCTTGTGAGATGCTAAGTTGCGGCCGATGTTTCTCATATTGGATTGCATGTGTGTCTCTCATTTTGAGGTAGGCTCGCGGCTGATGTTTGACACCTGCTAACGGTAGAGTTCTCTTCTTTGGTTGGATCCATGGTGTTTCTGGCTGATACTCGAGATGGGGTAGTATCTAGATCTAGTTGCAGGGCCTTTTTTTTGCTAGTTCTATGTAATTGTGAGTGGGGACCCCTTGAACTTCTGTAATTGTTGAAAGGCATTGTTTGTTCAGAAGAAAAATACTTTGGTTCCTAGGTGCCTTTTGGAGTTGGGACCTGATCCAAACCTTGTGATTCTGGATTCTGTTGATAGATATACCCGCGTTCGGTTTCTCTTTGTGGAGGAGGCATGCGTTTCTTGCCCTACAAATGACTTTTCTTCAGTGAGGGTAATGTAAGTCGGTGCATCCTCCTTGGATTATCAAACACACTTGGAACTTCAAACTTACAACAATTGTGCATAAGTCCAGGGACCAATATTGAAGCACGGGATATTTATATCCAGAGTATTTTGAACTAAACAACTATAACCCTATAAACGTGCCCATTTTTTTCTTTTCAAAACAAGCAAACTAGCGTGTGCCACTCAATGAGCACCGTGGAGGCAACCAAATGTGTTCCAAGTTATTCAACGTAGATAATAAAGTTGCCGCAAATAAATGGGCCACCAACGTAAACTTCATTTGTACGTAGATACAGCTTTCACTTTCTATATAAACAGACCATCTTCCTCAAAGCAAGCAACAAACTCAACCAATTCATTTTTCCATATTTTACACTTCGGTAGTAGAAACTCTTCGTTTTTCGTATTATCATATAGCAAATGGTGATGTCAATCTACACAAGCATAAGAAATAATAGACTGAAAACCAAAACGGTATATGCTGTTGACGATGTGCAGGAATAAGAGACATAGGGAAAGAATCAGGCACAAGACTAGCGTAGCCGATAGTATCGCTGTTCTGAAACCGGCCAGATACTTTCACGGTTCTGAAACCGGTCATTGTTGCATTGAAATGAGTGAACCAAAAATCTACTATTCATGACAGGGATGCGGATAGAGCAGGTGTCGAGGGAGGCGCATGGTTCCGAAACAGGGCTGGCACCTGCTTCAGCGTACGGTTGCATATGTGTTTCTCGTTTCGTACTGCTTCTGGACCTAATTTTGTTTCTAATTCATGAACTTCTGGCGAGATGTTAAGTTGCCAGTTGTAGACTTGCGTCTGATGTTCAATGACAGTTGACGGTGGAGTTCTCTTCTTGGGTTGGATCACTATTTCTAGCTGATAGTTAGTGTCTAGGCCTAGTGAAGGGGCCTTTTTGTTCTTGATTTTGTTCAATTGGGAGACTTGATCAGGTCTTTGGTTTGAAAGATCAGGCTTGGAAACTTTGGCGACCTTCAAGGGAGAAAGCAAAGCATAGCTTTGGCTCAGGTCTTTGGTTTGATACTTTGGCGTGCAATCTTGTTCAGCAAAAAATATACTTTGGTTCCCAGGTGCCTATTAGAGTTGGGATCTGATCCAAACCTTGTGATTCTGGATTCTGCTGATAGATAGACAGACCCACGTTCGGTTTCTCTTTGGGGAGGAGACATGCGTTTCTTGCCCTACAAATCACTCTTTGTCAGAGAGGATAATGTAGGGTTATTTACCCAAAACCACCACACTTGGGACTAGGGTAAGAACTTGGTGACACATTTGAACCAGGGCACAAAAAACCAGGTTCTGCGTTTAATGCGTAATACAGAGCACTGATTGTCCGATAAGCTCACGAAATAGAGAAACTGACAAGTTGGCCCCACTGGTTGGGCCGACATGGCAACGACCAAAAACTTTGACCAACTGATGTGGCAAATGAGACATGGGCCCCACCTGTCAATGACTCGAGGTTCATCTTCTTCACAACATTCTGTCTATGGGGTATTCCGTCGAGCATCTTCCGTGCATTCATCCTCTGGTCATTGAACAAGGCACAACACATCGTGGCACGAGGAAGGGGCGAGGGGCTCATCTTGAGCACGTATGCATGCTCGGATGGGGCGAGATAACACTGGAGCAACGTCTCCGTCAGCGGCAGTGGCCGACGGAGCAAGGTGAGGGAAGGAAGATGGCTTCGGCACCCATAGCTTGTCGGCGTTGGCAGCGGAGGCATCAGGAGGACGTGTCGAAGCTCACGGATTAGATGCGAGGTGCAGAGATTCACCCGAGCGGGAGATCAAGGCGCAGTGGCGTGTGGTCGAAGATGGAGAAGACGTCCGAAACGGCGCTGATTCTGGATGTCCGGGTCCACGTACTTTGGTAGGGAGGTATTCTAGAGCTCCCAACAAGGTCGTGGGGCTTGGGGGTGGTCCCTGATCGGGGAGGAGTTGTCATGGGCGCCGTGTGGTGCAGACGCCGGCTGCCGGTACAGCCGACGGTGGGATATTGAGCGCCAGATCCAGGGCGGCGGGGTTGCAAGCACCACATCCGGAGCGGGCGGCGGCCGACAAGCAAGCGGCTCAAGTGGTGCTGCTCGTCGGAGCATCCTGGACAAGAGGAGGTTGATGCCGGGGAAGGGAAGCTCGTCAGGCGTCGCGCTGCCGACGGGGACGGTCATGGTGGCTGACCGTGGCGGCGGAGGCATGGGTCCAGCCTGAGCATGGCCACTGGCAGTGTCCTCTGCGTGGCTATTTAGAGAGAGAGAGAGAGAGAGAGAGAGAGAGAGATGAAGAAGATGCTACGTGAGGATGACAGATGGGACCTACGTCCACTTCGGCAAATTATATAGAGAGGCATGCCAGGTCGTCCTCACAGGCAGGCCCCACTTGTCGGTTCCGCTGTTTTCGCAACGAAATTCGAGCATCAGTGCTCGTTATTACACATTAGGCGCAGAACTGGTGGTTTTTTATGCCCTGGTTTAAATGTGGTACCAAGTTATTACCCTAGCCCCAAGTATGATGGTTTTGGGTAAATAACTCGATAATGTTAGTCGGCGCATCCTCCTTGGATATCAAACACAATTGGACCTTCAAACCCATAAGAATTGTGCATAAGGCTACAAACCAACATTCACTCCAGTATTTAGGAAGCACTAGAGACATACTCCCTCCGTCCCAAATTACTTGTATTAGATTTGAGATGGAGGGAATATATTTTAGCAGTATTCGTGTAAGCCCGAGCTCACCATTAGGAAACCGAATGGTTAGCACTCCATCCTAGTCGGTCATATAAATTCACGCGCTCTCCTTGTGTATCCCCGTGTATTTATTATGTAAGCGTCATCAGTACAATGAAATACATCTAAACTATTTTTGCAGTAAACAACTTCTAGAATCCTGTAAACGTGCGAAAACTTCTTCACAGGATTCCGCCTCCCCTCCCGAGGTGCTCCCGCGGGCGTCCCCGGGAGGCAACCCTAGCGCTGCCGCCCCCATCTCCTCGCCCCGTCCTCCATCCCTCGCTGCCGTCGGTGGCGTCGCCGGCCAAAGGCCGCGTGGCGCAGGCGGTGGCGGGGCGTCTTCCTCCCACGCGCAGGTGACGGGCGGCGCGGGGCGTCCTCCCCTGCTCGGTGGCGCCGGGCGCCGGTCGGCCGCTGCTCCGGCTTCCTCCCTCCTCCTGGCGTCCTGGTGGACTGCCGACGCTTCCTCCTACCCTCCTCCTCCCTCCACCTCGGCTCGTGGGGGCTGGAGGCCCGGGGGCCCGCTGGCGGCGGATCTGGCAACCCCTGCATAGATCTGGCTGGTGGTGGCGGTTGGCGGTGATAGGGGTGGCCGGTGGTCCTTCCAAGGTGGTGGCGCTGCAGTTGGTGCTCGTTCTGCTCCGGTGGGGTGGCGGAGTATTGGCTGGTCCTGGCCAGGGCGTGGAGACGCGGGTGGTGTGGTGGTGGTTGACGCTCCTGGCGACCTTCTTCAGCAGCTGGGTGTGGTCGATTCGGCGGCCCTCGCTGGGGGACGGGGTGGCTGCCTCTTCCTCGCGAGGTTCTGGCCGGAGGCCGTAGTAGGATGTCAGGGGTGACGCAAGGAAGGATGCTGGAGGGACGGGTAGACCGACTACCTGTCACCGGCGCAGGGGTGCGCCGGTCCGGACGAGCTCCGCTCCCCCCGCCCTTTTCCTGGCCTCGTGCCTCCTTTCCGCTGATCGTTGTTCGGGCGGGGCGGTCACCGGCAATTCCAATGGTGCTAGGCGTATGCCAGTCAGCTCAAAGCTCGTGCCTTTGATGGTCTCCGGAGTGTCTGGACGCAAGGCGGTGGCCTTGGTGGCGGGAGCTGCTGGCTCGTGGGCGGAGCTCGTGGCTCGGGCGCTGACGGGCTTGCTGTCATGGCCGCGTGGGCGGCATGGGGGTGGGCCTTCGACGATCTCAGTGGTGGTGCGGCCGACGCTCTCATGTAGGGACCGTACCTTGGATGGAGGCAGAGGGTGGTGGCCGAGGTGGAAACCTCGTCTGGCTCGGAGCCAGACCGATGGCGGCGGCGTCCACCGTTCCCTTCTTAAAGGCTCCATCGTGATGACCCTGCATCCTTCGTGTTACTCCGGGTGAAAACCTAGATTCCCTGGATCGGGCGGTGGCGGCTCTTCGGTGTCGTTTCTTTCTTGGAAGCACCGCTTTGGAGTCCCTGGTTCGTCGAGTTGCGGCTTCGTTTGCTCGCGGTGACTCGGTCATGGTGGAGAGCTCTTTAGACCCTTAGCTATGCTCTTCTGCCTACTTGTTGTTTGCTTTGGGGTGTTTGGAGTAGCGTTGCTGTTCATCAGCTCCCTTGTATATGCCTTGGGTGTGTGTGGTGTCGGGTGGTTTGCATCATGTATGTCGATTGTTGCTTTATATATAAAGCGAGCGAAAGCCTTTTTCAGTAAACATGCCAATAATTTTCCTAATCAAAATAGGCAAACTAGCGTGTGCCACTCGATGAGTCCCTTGCAATCAAATGTGTTGGAAGTCATTAATCATGGACAATAAAGTTGTCGCAATTTAAATGACCCACCAACCTTCATTTGTAAGTACTCCCTCCGTTCCGAATTACTTGTCTTGGATTTGTCTAGATACGGATGTATCTAGACTCATAGATTTGTCTAGATACGGATGTATCTAGCACTAAAATGAGTCTAGATACATTTGTATCTAGACAAATCCAAGACAAGTAATTCGGAACGGAGGGAGTAGTAGTTAGATAGTGCTTTCCCTCTCTATATAGATAGCCCATCTTCCTCAAAGCAAACAACAAAATCCACCATCTCATTTATCCATATTTGACACTCCGACAGTACAAACTCCTCATTTTCAGTATTTTGGTATAGTGATTGGTGATGGAAACCCACACAAGCATAGGAAAGAATTGTCTGAAGACCAAAACGGTGTATGTTGTAGACAATGCGCAAGAATAAGAGACATGGGGAAGTATATACTCTCTGTTCTGAAACCAGTCAGATACTTTCGTGGTTCTCAAACATGTTGTTGCATAGAAACTAGTGACAGAAAAATCTATTGCCCTAGGGAACACAACCATTCGAGCATGTGCTAATAAGGGAGGTGTGTGGTTCCGCACAGGGATGGCACTTACTTTAAGCGTAGGATTGCATTTGTGTTTCTCATTTTGGACTGCCTTCTTATGTTTCTCTTCGCGTGAACCTCTGGGGAGATGCTTAGTTGCGGCTGATGTTTCTCATTTTGGATTGCATGTGTGTTTCTCATTTTGAAGTAGGCTTGCGGCTGATGTTTGACCACTGCTAACGGTAGAGTTCCCTTCTTTGGTTGGATCCATGGTGTTTCCAGCTGATACTCTAGTTGGGGTAGTATCTAGATCTAGTTGAAGGGCCCTTTTCTGCTAGTTCTATGTAATTGTGAGAGGGGGACCCCTTGTACTTCTGTAATTGTTGAAAGGCATTTTTTGTTCAGGAGAAAAATACTTTGGTCCCAGGTGCCTTTTGGAGTTGTGATCCGATCCAAACCTTGTGATTCTGGATTCTCTAGATAGACCCGCGTTCGATTTCTCTTTGCTGAGGAAACATGCGTTTCTTGCGCTACAAATGACTTTTCTTCACTGAGGGTAATGTAAGTCGGTGCATCCTCCTTGGATTATCAAACACACTTGGAACTTCAAACTTACAACAATTGTGCATAAGGCCACGAACCAACATTGAAGCACGGGGTATTTTAGCACTTCATGTGAGCCCGAGCTCACAATTACCACATTGAATGGTTAGCACGCTCTCCTAGTCAGTCATAATAAATTCACATGATCTTCTTGTGTATCCCCTGTGTATGTAAGTGTTACCAACAGAATTAAACATATCCAGAGTATTTACCCTGCAAAAAAAACATATCCAGAGTATTTTAAAGTAAACAACTGAAGTACAATCCTATAAACATGCCCCTTTTTTCCTTTTCAAAACAAGGAAACTAGTGTGTGCCACTCAATGAGCATCCGTGGAGGCAACCAAATGTGTTCCAAGTTATTCAACGTGGATAATAAAGTTGCCGCAAATAAATGGGCCACCAACGTAAACTCCACTTGTAGCGTAGATACATCTTTCACTTTCTATATAAACAAACCATCTTCCTCAAAGCAACCAACAAACTCCACCATTTTATTTTTCCATAGTTTACACTTCGGTAGTAGAAACTCTTCGTTTTTAGTATTATCGTATAGCGAATGGTGATGGCAATCTACACAAGCATAAGAAAGAATAGACTGAAAACCGAAACGGTATATGCTGTTGACGATGTGCAGGAATAAGAGACATAGGGAAAGAACCAGCCACAAGATCAGCATAGCAGACAATATCGTTGTTCTGAAACCGGCCAGATACTTTCACGGTTCTGAAACCGAACGTTGTTGCATTGAAATGAGTGAAACAAAAAACTACAGGTGTCGAGAGAAAAGCGGTTCGAGCAGGTCTCGAGGGAGGCGCATGGTTCCGAACATGGCTGGCACCTGCTTCAGCGTACGATTGCATATGTGTTTCTAGTTTTGTACTGCTTCTGAACCTGATTTTGTTTCTCAGTCGTGAACTTTTGCCGAGATGTTAAGGTGCCAACTGTAGACTTGCGACTGATGTTCGATGACAGTTGACGGTGGAGTTCTCTTCTTGGGTTGGATCACTATTTCTAGTTGATAGTTTGGGTAGTGTCTAGGTCTAGTGAAGGGGGCCTTTTTGTTCTCGTTTTTGTTCAATTGTGAGTGAGGACTTTTGTAATTTTCTACTTGCTTGATTTTGTGGTACAACCAAAGCCAATGGTACGAACATTGAGAGCAATAAGATGGTTACCCCCCCCCCCCCCCCCCCTCTTTGAAGAACCAATAGATTAACCATTATGAATAATTTACCTGTCTGTACTTGTATGGTCAATCTAGTGTGTAACCGTGTATAAACCCCATCTAGTTGTGGAGAATGAACTATTTGCGTGCACGTGAGCATTTCCGTTGGTATTGTGTTTAAAAAATTATATTATTTTTTCACGGGCAATTATATAACTTTAATATGTGTTGTTCTGTACAATATTTAAAAGTATATCAAATATAAATGTTAAAAGACTGTACATTTATTTTGAAAAGCAGCTATCTTGAATATCTTGCTTATAGCAAAATGGTAGCTCCCTCGGCTGAAGCTTCCCCACAACGCACACGCCGACCCAATAGAGTGTTACTTGGTTGTTCTTTTGTCTTCTGTCCGCTGATGAGCTTTTTTCGTTTTCAATGCTTTCTTTTTTTTGTTTGGTTCTCTTTTTTCTTCATCAATTTTCTATGGTTTTCCCTTTTTCTCCTCGTTATACTTATTTTTTATATTTTTCATTGGTTTCTTTCTTGGCTTTCATCGGTGTTTCTTTTCTTTCTCAATTTTATTTGTTCTTCTTATTTCTTTGTTTTTTTCTTGGTTTTCATAGGGTTTCTTTTTTTTATTTCTTTCTTAGTTTTCATTGTTTTCTATTCTTTTGCACTTGTTTCTATTTTTTTTTGTTTTCATTGTTTCCTTTTTTGTTTTCATTGGTTTTCTTCTTTTTTTCTTTGTTTCCATTTTCGGTTTCCATTATATATTTTCATATACGGTAACAATATTTTTAATACACATTTAACATTTTTCAACTACATGATAAATTTTTTTAATATCAATTTTATGATGTCTATTGTTTTCATGCAAATTATACTTTTCTGGTATACATCTAAAACATTGCTTAATGGTTTTCGAACATATTTTCATATATATGAATAACATTTTTTGAAATACATGCTTGGCTGTATTTTTTTAGTACACATCTTACATTTTTATATATCTGATACATTTTTCTGTACATGTTTTCCATTATTTATATGCATATCTTTTTTAAATACATGAGTCAATATATGGGAGCTACTATATGACGCTAGGTGCGTCAAATAGTGAGTGGAACTCATAACAGTTCACGTCTGGGCCAGCCGACCGCATGTCACACCGAAATGACATGTGTTTATAAGCAGCGAGTTAAAAAACGAGTTGAACAATCAAACTCCTGACCCCAATGACCCAACCACATGCGGCTAGCCACTCGAACAAACATGTCCTGCTAACCCATGGCCAGCACGAATATTTAAGAATATACTGCAGCTATGATTAAAAACATTTCTTTATTTTCTTATTCTTTTTTAACTTAAAAAAATGAATTACTGAATATTCTTGGAAACATAAACAATTCTTGAAATCCCAAATAGTTTTCTTGAAATTCAGTACAATTTTGGTAAAATGGGAACAAAATTTGAAATGAGAACATTTCTTGAAAGTAACAAACATTTATGAAAACACGAACACTTTTTGAATTTTTAAACAATTACTGAAAACGGGAACATGTTTTGAAAATTTAGTACAATTTCAAAGAATATGATTTTCTAAACGCGAACATTATTTTAATTTTTTTTGAAAAATTCACTAAAAAAGAATATTCGCAAATTTGGGAATTTTTTTTTTGTAAATCTGGAACTATCGTGGAAAACATAAACATTCTTTCAAAAAAAGGGAAGAAAAATTTGAATTTTGAAAAAAAAAATCAAAATGAGAATTTGTTTTTCAAAATGGCAAATGAGTTTTTAAAATTCTGAATATTTTTGGAAAATAGAATAAAACTTGAAATTTTGATCATATTTTTAAAATATTGAGTTTACAGTAAAAGGAAAAAAAGGAAAATAAACTTAAATGGGAAAAAGAAAAAAGAAGATACGGAAAAGAAAAAGAGAAAGGGAAAAATAAAATACAAATACTACACAACAAAGGGCCGGCCCAGTCTTGAGCGCACTGTGCGAAGTTGCGACTGCTTGCCGCAGTGTGCGGCAAATAGGGTTTCCCTAACTGCATGGGCAGGAAACAAGTGTGCTGGCTTAGCTGGGCTATAACGCGCGTGGCCCATATACGGAATTCTGGATGTTTTTCGTTTTCTAGCAGACGGACGCAAAAAAACTAGCACCACCTCGGATGAAAATAATTCTTTTCTATGGTGAATGGATCAAAAAAAAAATCAAAGAAGCGCACCTCCCTTTACAGATTAAACTAGCGAAAGAGCCCGTGCGTTGCAACGGGAGAGAAAACATAACACACACTCTTAACTCAACAACCATCACTCAAGACCACAATAGGTCCATCTTCTTTATTTTTGCGAGGCATCATATTTGTGTTGCCGCTTATCCTCCTTCTCACCCTCGCCGGCGATGGCCTCGGTGTTCACACAAAACAACAAAAAATGTGTGCTGAATATGGTTAATCCTAAGGCGTCTCTCTCTCTCTCTCTCTCTCTCTTTCTCTCTCTCTCTCCCTCCCTCCCTCCCTCCCTCCCTCCCTCCCTCCCCCTCCCTCCCTCTCTCTCTCTCTCTCTCTCTCTCTCTCTCTCTCGCGATGAGAAATATGTTGTTTTCCCTTGCGACATTTTTCAGAGGTATGCACGTGTAGTTATCGATGTTTTCTTTTCCGTATATGGTTATAGTGGAGTGTTTATTTGCAATCCGGATCGCCGCCGGTACGAAAAAGTGGATCTTGTGCTATAAATTATAAGTTTGCTTCCATAACAATATTTGAAAAATATTTAACAGGTAAAATTAACATCATATTTAGATTCCACACATTTTCTAATAAAATTTCATATGTAATATGTTAAAATCGAAGTTACGGTTTAAAAGATACAGATAATTTAGAAAATCATTTGGCCGTGCGTTGCAACGGGAGAGAAAACATAACACACACTATTAACTCAACAACCATTTTTGCGAGGCATCATATTTGTATTGCTGCTTATCCTCCTTCCCACCCTCGCCGGCGATGGCCTCGGTGTTCACACAAAATAACAAAAAACATGTGTTGAATATGGTTAATCCTAAGGCGTCTCTCTCTCCCTCTCTCCTCCCTCTCCCTCTCTCTCTCTCTCTCTCTCTCTCGCTCACTTTCTCTCACTCTCGCGATGAGAAATCTGTTGTTTTCCCCTGCGACATTTTTCAGAGGTATGCATTTATAGTTATCGATGTTTTCTTTTCCCTACATGGTTATAGTGGGGTGTTTATTTGCAATCTAGATCACCGCCGGTATGAAAAAAAACGGATCTTGCACTATAAATTATAAGTTTGCTTCCATAACAATATTTTAAAGATATTTAACAGGTAAACTTAACATCAGATTTAGATTCCTCATATTTTTCTAATAAAAATTCATATATAATATGTTAAAATCAAAGTTACGATTTAAAAGATACAGATAATTTAGAAAATCATTTGGTTTGACTCAAATATATTCCAAAATAATATTTAAAATTACTTAACAGGTAAAAATAATCACATATTCGTATTCTACATATTTTTCTAATCAAATTTCATATATAACATGTTCAAATCGGAGTTACGGTTTAAAAGATATGGATGATTTTAAAAAGCATTTGTTTGACTTAAATATGATCCGCGGATGAATTACCTAAAACATCAGGGGGGGTTTCGAAAAATGTAAAATAACGGTTCGGTATGACTTAAATCCGGATGGCGGGTTGATTTCAAGAAAAGACAGGGACTTTTGTGTAAAATACGAAAATAACGATTCGTTTTAACTTAAAATAGGACTGCAGGTTGAATTCTCTGAAATGGAGGGACTTTTCTGAAAAATGGCATGACGAAGGAAAGAAACCCAATTTGCTTTATTATTAGGTAAAGATAAGGTAAAGATATACCCCCTTTATCTCAAAATAAGTTAGTACAAAGTCGAGTCATTTATTTTGGGACGGAGGGAGTAGATGACATGGGTGGTGAAGGGACTGGTGCTGCGCTTGATCTCACCCATGCATAATGCTCCTGAAGCTTGATGTTCTGATGCTTGATGTTCTATCTCAGTTTTGTGCTTTGGCTTGCGTTGGTAGGGGCGGATGTTAACTGGCTAAGTTCCTGGGACTAGAGGGATGTAATGATCACAAGTGGGACGAGGAGGAAGCCCCTATGGTTCACCAAACGGTGAGTGGAACTCGCTGTGTAATTGCTGAATGCATTGGGGAGTCACTTCTATCGCTGTTGTTTGAACCTCCACCTGAAATAGGTATACCATATGTGGCACCGCACCCTGGCAGCTCACAGACAGTGCAACTGCATGCCGTTGGTTATTATGCAAGTGATTGTTGTTGGGTGGCCACTGAGAGAAATCCTACTGTCAGTTGTGTCAACTGAAGTCTTCTTGCCTCTCCAATATACGCAGTCGATTGTGTTCCTCAAGCCAGTCCATTGTGCGTATCACGTCATAGGTGCCCAATGGTACTCGCGCCCCTATGAATGCCATGAACACCGAGGAATTTTGGGAATAGCAATACAATTCGCCTCTGCCCGCAACTTTAACTCGCCCTTTTTTTTTGGGTTGGTACCGATCAATCTAACCTGCTAACTGCTTATCCAGGAGCGATCTTGAGCTTTCTGAGTCCATCAACATAATCACTTCACGGCCATGGATCCACGCATATGGAGTTGGAATGTGCGAGGAGAAGTGTTGCCGGTGAGTCCATGGCGAGACATGCCATTGCAGTTCCTCGACGACGTGAAGTTGAACTGTGGTAGGGGCCTAGGGCACATGTGGTTATGCACCCACCTAAGTGCGCACTTGAAGCATAAGCCGCGCGTGCGTCTGTAGACCCGGAGTGCCTTGACCTTGGATGAGTTCGTACGGGCGTCCTCCACACTGCAGTGGTCCACTGCAGGAGTTGGAATCTGTGCGGGTGGTAAACGTGGTGGCGGTGGAAATGGGAGCGGTGGGCCGGGCTGAAGAGTTGCGTCCGCTCCTCGTTGTGTGGAACGCGGCGTGTGACGATGGTGCCTCGAGTCCACTACTTCATCTTGCCATAGCACCAACAAGCAAGCGGTGCCCAGGTCCGGTGGCCGCTGTATCAAAACCAATAAATAAATAGCGTGCTATAAGATTTAGCGTCACCCTTCTCGAAATGCTATACAAGTTATAGCATGAAAATAGCGTTCTGCATAAAAGTATCAAATACTCCAAATTTGCAAGGAAATGGAACACCCCAAATTAAACAGAGAAGCATAGAGAGATAGGCTCAGAGCATGTATACTCCTAATTTGTAAGGAGAGGGAACCCTCCTATTTAATACAGAAAACATCCGTCGCTGACCTGCCGGCGCCAGCGTCATGGTTGGCATAGGCGTTGTCATGTTGAAGTTGGAGGCATGGCCGACGCTGCTACTTGGAGAGGGGATGGAGAGAAGCTGCTACCGCTCACGAAATGCCACCGTCGCCTTCGCTCATGAATCACGAATGATGTCGTCGACGCCGCCCTCAGTCAGAAACGGGTGACGAGGTGGCTAGGTTAGATTCTATGTGTTGCGTTTGCGTTTAAAAGAGAGTGAGAGTGACTTGGCCAACGCGATGCGGCGATGCTTGAGGGGCTTCTTTGTGGTACACGCTAAAACGCTTCAACGTTATCTCGTTTAGCGTCAAAATAGCTCGCTATAGCGCGAATAGCGTCATAACGAGCAAATTACCTAAAACGTAACGTGTCCCTTCCAGATATGCTATAGCAACGCTATAACGCGCTATTTTTATTGTTGATCAAAACCATCACACGAATATCTGCCTGGAGTCCCTCGACAAAATGAGTCAGGTAAATTTAAGGGTGAAATGCATGAGAATAAGGACCTAAGTGATTAACAATAAGCTCAAAACGCTCTATGTAATCTGCTACTAAGAAAGTTTGACGAATATTGTAGAATTTTCTAGTCAACAGCTGGTGCCTGTCTCAGCCAAAACGGGTGCATAGCAAAACGGCGAACGATTCCAATAGAACTCAGATAGTTTGTTTTGGAAAGATTGCAACCAAATAGACGTGGCACTGGAGAAACTGTGCGCAACCATTGGTTTCTCCCCTAGAGCTATGGACAACTCATCATCGCCGTCTGCCTTGCCCATTGTGATGTCTATTGTTGAGGGCGGGACCATTCCCGTGGTTGTGCCTCCGGTGCTGCAGGTGATGCCCGAGCTTCAAGTGTTATGTGCGAGCTCTGATTCGCCTCTATCACTGGAGCATATGATGGTGGACACGCAGGCAACCACGTGTGAGGGACACGATTCAACCTTGACATGTGAGTCGAGTGAGGTGAACTCGCCTGCGCACTCACATGTGGCTTCTGCACCCATTCCACCCCCGCTGACGGATAATTCCAATGCTCTCTTTGCAAAAGAGCTTTGTGACTTGCTCGCTAGCGTGGAGACTGTTAGCCCTGGAACTGGAAGGGCGATTGCTTGCCTCCTGACGGGAACGACATTCAAGGGCAAATACAAGAAGGCGAGTGACTGCCCTCGGACTGGTATAGTGAAGGAGAAGTCACTAAGGTGCAAAGGCAAAAAGAGTGGCGCTATAGGTAAAGCGCCCGCAGCTGCTTAATGGATGATTCCCGGTCCCTCGGCTCATCCTCAAGGTTTGGGTCGTCATATGTGGTTTCGGCGTGGTCCACTATCTTTTGTTGGGATATTCTTGTTGGGTTCAAAATTGTGGTGTACAAGTGTAAGGAGTTGTTGTGTGTTAGGAGGGTTTGGCGGGTTGCACGAGTGCTCGTGGGGTCATGATTGGTGAGTAACCCAATTATGGTCTGATTGTATCGGTTTTAGCCCGGTTTTCCGTAAATTAACCGGGCAATTCTCTTCTTCTTAATTAATCGACGAGGCAATTCTTTTGCCTCCGTTTCGAAAAAAATATTGTTCACAAAGAGCTTTCCACAATCTGGGGTTATCACCTACGAACTGCGGAAAAATGACGCACTATTGGAATTACACCCTATGTTGAGTGCCAGAGATACTCGGCAAAGGGCGAAATAAACTCGGCAAAGAGCACCTGGCTTACACCTCTCAGGTAAACAAAACTTTGCCGAGAAACAACTATCGGGTACTCGGCAAATTGGTTGCCAAGAGCCAAACAATGCCTCTTGGCAAAATAAAGTGACTTCACAGCTGCTGGTTTCATCACCGAGCCATTAATCACTACCGGACTTGCCACGTGGCACCTCTTTGCCGTGTATTCACTGTTTGGTTCTCGGCAAAAAGTGTGTTTGCTGAGTTTTGGCATTTTGCCTGAGTGTGTTTTGCACAAGGTGTCCGTAAATGCCGGTGTTTGCCGAGTTTTGGCATTTTGCCAAGTGTGTTTTGCACATGGTGTTGGTAAATGCATGTGTTTGCTGAGTAGCATCTATTGCCGAGTTCCCCTCTCAGTTTACTTCGATTTGCCGAGTGCCTGTGGTTTTGTTCTCGGCAAAGAGTCGGGCACTCGGCGTATGACAAAATTCCACTAGTGATCGACTAAGGATGTGCTTACCCCAAACCCGCAAGCAATTGACTAGCATGAGCGAACGGAGAGAGGACGGGAACGGGCAACTGGAGAGGAAATTTTACTAGTGCCTAGGAGGAGCACCGACAGTGTTGCCGACCTCTTCTCCAGGTGTAGGAATTCATCATATGGTCGCTTAACCCATGTGGCGGCTCTATCGCGTTGATCCCGGAGCCAGGGAGGCCACGGGTCACCGCGAGACTAGGATCGGGTGTGAAGTCCCCGTTAGCAGCCACACTGGGCGCCGCAGGTGTACACCCTTGTTGTAGAAATGCGACCACCACAACCATGGCCACAACTCGCTTCCCCACAACCGGTCCCTAGACGACCAGATCGTCGAGCTTTTTGGAATTGGCCTGGATCGCGTCGGTGTTGTTGCGTAGATCAGTGCGGAACTCCTAAGGAAGTAATGTTCTCCAGGTAGTCCTTGATGGAGGGATTACGATAATGGGGAATGGATAGTAGGTGAGGGGATAGCCGCTGCGCCATTGTCGGTTGATCCTCTGGATGCCTCTCTTCTGCGCGGTTGGTTTTTTTCTAGGGGTAAACTCCAACTTTATTCATGAAAGTCCACTTGGAGTGGGATACATCTGATATCATGGGGAGCACCAAACCAAATGTGGCGTCCCGGACCTCTAGAAAATGAAATTTTTGCTAAGCTATGTGCTTCAACATTGACAACACGACTCTTAAACACAAAAGTACAATGAAATGAAGATGCTCCGAGTTTTATCTCATTAACAATTGCCCCATACATGCCCCTAGCATTCTTGTTGATGTCAGCCACCACTTGTTGGCAATCAGATGCCACCACAAAGTTTTGGACACCCAGGTCCTCTGCAAGTGCCAAGGCCTCTTAACACGCCATTTCTTCAAGGTAGGCTGGGTCTATTATCCCCTCAATTACTAGAGCTGAACTTCCCAGATAATTTCCTTCTTCATCCCTGCATACAGCCGCAGCGGAACCTCATCTTCTTCCCAGAACTGCCGCATCCACATGTATCTTGTAGTGTCCTGTTGGTGGCTTCTTTGGCCGTGTGTGCACCCGAGTGCTTGGAACCACTCTTCCGGCCCCTCTCTGATCATTCTCCTTAACAATGCCGAGGTCAGCTATAAACCTTGTGATGAAACCGTGGGTCGTGTGGGGACTCTGGAAGATAGCTTCATGGATAGCCTTGCGCCTCGCATGCCATATGGACCATAAAGTTACCGCCACCAACACGAACTCTTCATGAGATAGCAATTCCAAGAGCGTGAACAACCACTGTTTCTCCTTAGGCTCCGATATAGCCATGATTTTATGTGTAGTCTCCTCATCGGCAAGGGCCCAAACGCTTCTCGACGAAGTGCACTCCAAGAGTGAATGACACCAGGAATCTCGGACTCCGCACAGTCCGCATTAAGGAGAATCGGCCATATGACGATGAGCTCGAACATCATTTGTCGGAAGTGAATGTTTCGACAGTCTCCATAAGAACATCCTTACTTTGCCTAGAACTGTTGTTTTCCACAAGGTTTTCCAAGCCCCCTCCTCAGCCCTGGAGTTGGACGGACCTGGAACTTCCTTGAGCCATGCTTCTCTTCGGTTCCTGGTAGCAACAAGCATGTTATATGCTGATCTCATAGTGAAGGATCCATGCTTTTCATAATGCCATGCCCAGGAGTCGGCGATATTACACGTGCACAAAGGAATACCTAGTATGACCTGAGCATCCATCGGCATAAAAGTTGCTTGGATAAGCTGTCTATTTCAGGAAGCGGTCACACTAGTTATGAGCTCAGAGACCAAAGTAGGTGGATTTTGTGAAATACATCCATAAGGCCGCATCATTTCCTCTCTTGGTAACCAGTTTTGCGTCCAAATATTTGTGTCTGCTCCATTCCCGACCCGTTTGATCAAGCCTTTGCTTCAATATGTCTCTTCCCTCGATGATAGCACGCCAAACCTGGCTCGGGTGGCCTCCCAACTCCGCTTCCAGGATCTCAGAATTAGGGAAGTATACACTTTTCAGAACTCGTGCACTTGAAGCTTCTGGATATTGCAATAGCCGCCAAGCCTGCCGTGCCAACATAGATAGATTAAAAAGCTCAAAATATTTGAAACCGAGACCTCCCATGCCCTTGGGTTGAGCCATAGTTTTCCAAGCCCACTAGGTGGCTAAGTAGCGATGTGGAGGCGGACGTTTTAGTAGGAATACCCTATTTGACGCGCGCCGCGTCAAACTGTTGGCGCTTCGCACAGGCGAAGCGACCGAGCGACGCGATGGGCCGGCCCATTATGCGTACGCAGTTCCTGTACTATCGTCCGGTTTTGGGAACCTTCCAGAAGGTTCCCTGAACCGGTTTATTTTCTTTTACCGGTTTTCCTTTTAATTTCTGTTTTTCTTTCTTTTTTTCGTTTCTTTTTCTTCTTTCTATTTAATTTTTTCTGTTTCTTTTTTTGTTTCTCTTTCTTATTTCGAGTTTCTTTTTTCTTTCTTCACACTTTTTCATATTTGTGAAAAATGTTCCAAAAACTAAAAAATGTTCAAATTTTAAAAAACTTTCGTGACTTCAAATTTTGGTCATAAATTCAGAAAATGTTTCATTTTTAAAATATTGTACTAGTTTCAAAAAATGTTCCCGTTTTAAAGAAATTGTTCGCAAATTTCAAAAAATGTGCATGTTTTCATTTTTTCAGTAGTTTCGAAATTGTTCGGTTTCAAATTTTTGTTCTCAAATTTCAAAAAATATGTTCGGGTGGTTCAAAACAAGTTCCCGTTTTAAATAAATTGTTCAAAAATATCAAAAAATGTGCACAAGTTCATTTTTGAGTTTCAAATTTTTGTTCACAAATTTCAAAAAATGTTCGGGTGGTTCAAAACATGTTCCCAATTTCAAAAATTGTTCACAAATTTTAAAAATATGCATATTTTCATTTTTTAGGAGTTTCAAAATTTTTCAGTTCCAATTTTTTGTTCATAATTTTCAAAAAATGTTCGGGCAGTTGAAAACATATTCCTGTTTTCAAAAATTGTTCGCAAATTTAAAAAATGTACAAGTTTTCATTTTTCAGGAGTTTCTAAATTGTTCAGTTTCAATTTTTTGTTCACCAATTTCAAAAAATGTTCTCTTTTTCACATTTTTCAAAACATGTTCATGTTTTCAAATTTTGTCTTGGAATTTCGAAAAATGTTCCATATTTCAGTTTTAATATTTTATTCGGAACTTAGCAATTTGTTTGTGTTCACAGATCCATTCGGTTTTTTCAATAAAAAATGCTTTTGAAATTCAAGATATTATGTGGATCTGCGCTGCAGTTGGTTCTTTAAATGTGGCACTGCTGTATGATTAGTAAAGAATTCTAGTTCGACTGGTAGAACCACGTCAGGTTTAGCGTGAGGTCTTGGTTTCGAAATCCCGTGACGACAGTATTTCTTTTAGCTACAGCGTACTGTCGGTTGTTACATTTATGGGCCAGCCCAGTTGGAGACCCGCCTGTGCGAAACCGCGCCTGTTTGCCGCAGCAAGCGGCGAATAGGAGCTCCTATTTTAGTACATCCATTTTGGGCCAGCCCACTTGCGGTTGGACTTCTGGAGTCGAGCAAGCCTTCGGATTGGTGGAGGGCTGGTCAACCCGCCACTAGGTGGGGCACGCATGTCAGGGATGCTGACAGTTAATGCGTTATTTAAAAAACAGGAAGAAAGCCCATTTCAAGACAGTACGAATAGTTTTTTTTGGAAAAGGGGTATAACCCCGGCCTCTGCATCAGAAAGATGCATACGGTCACCTTTATTAAAAAGCAAATAAGTTCAACAAAGGCCATGGAGTCTTAAACAAACGAACCCCAAAAAGGCTCATGAAGAGCGGAAAAGAAAAGCCACAACCGGCATGCAAAAGATAGATAGGAATACTAATTGCCTATCCTATTACATGACTGCCATCCAAACTGGTTGAATATAGCCTGAGCTACCATCTCCCATCGGGTAGATCCAGTAATCAAACGCTCCTTGGCCTCCGTCTGAGTGAGTAGCGACCACATACGGATCAACGCAGTGGCTCGGAAGATAACCTGCAAAAAATGAGTATTCGTTGTTCTGTTAAAAACCAAATCATTCCTGCAGTTCCAGACAGCCCATAGTAAAGCACATACTCCTACATGAATGTGTCTCGCTGTTTGGGAATCTATCCCGTCAAGCCACGTCCCATATAACGTGTTGATATTATTCGTAGGAGTAATATTAAAGGCAATGTGAACGTACGCCATAAAACCTTCACCATCGGATAGTCAAAAAAGAGGTATTTGATGGCCTCGTCCCGATCACAAAAACTACATCTCGTAGAACCAGTCCAGTTGCGCTTTGTCAAATTGTCCTTAGTTAAAATGACATTTTTGTGTACAAACCACATGGACACTTTAACTCTCAATGGTACTTTGACATTCCAAACATGTTTCGTACTAGGAATAGAGCTAGAGTTGATCACATCCAAATACATAGATTTAACCGTGAACTCCCCATTCCTGGTTAGCTTCCAGCACAACATGTCCGGCTGTTGAGAAAGCTGCACATCCATCAGTCTTCTCACCAAATGGAGGCATGCTTCCCGACGAGCTCCGGCAAGTGTTCTCCTAAAATGGATATTGAGGGGAGTGGACTGAAGCACGGTTGCAACGAAAGCGTCTCTTCGTTGCACTATGCTATAAAGGGAGGGATATTGAAGCGCGAGGGGTGTTTCCCCTAGCCATGTATCCTCCCAGAATCTCGTCAAAGTACCATTTCTGACTAGAAACTTTGTTCCGTTGAAAAAGACTGATTTCTCCTAAGCAGACATAGAAAAATTGCAGATAAGTAGACACTGAAAATTGCAGCCATGTCAAAGTGTCATTTCATTTGGGAGCAGTAACTATAAGTAAAGGAAGTGAGTTGAATTGCAAAAAAAATGGAAGGTGAAATGAAAAGAACATTGCTCTATGTGAAAACTGTATGTGCAATCTACAAATGTGAAAAACTGTATGTGCTGTCATAGGTGCTGTGCTATCAAAACTATATGTGCAATCTCCAGAACAATTACGCTTATGTGAAAACTGTATGTGCAATCTCCAAATGTATCATCATAATGTAGGTGCTGTGTTGTGTGATTCTTCATGCTGAGAACTTCAGCTTTTTCAACTTGCTGGACTATATGTTCATTGGTACTACTTGTGATGCTGCTGCTGTACTACTTGGGAATTTTGTCAACTTGATTAACTTCCGTTCCGGCCCTTGAGTTTGCCAGAATGTTGATTAACTTCCGTTCCGGCAAATTCGGGTACTCCATATGTCCTATTTTTCAGCAAAGGTCATGCTGAAATTTTCCGTGAATTTTAGCATGACTTTGCTAAAAATAGGACATATGGGGTACTTGCGACTAATGCATGGGCCGGGGTATCTTAGTACTTAATTAAGTAGGATCAACTGCCCCTTTATTCTTGCTGCATTAAACCATAGGTGGCAATAGAGCCAAGTGATTAGGCCCAACTTAGAATTCTCCTTAGCATCGATAAACCCTAGATGATAAACCCAACATAGGTGGCAATAGAGCCAAGTGATTAGGCCCAACCTAGGGTGCCTCGGCATCTATAAACCCTAAATGATGAAAACTTAACTTGGCTGCCCCGGATGCCTCGGTGTCGATGAGAACTTAAATGATGTACGCTTAGGCTTTTAGGGTGCCTCGGCGTCGACAAACCCTAAATGATGAAAGCTTAGGCTTTTAGGGTGACTCGGTGTCGACAAACCCTAAATGATGAGACCATGATCTTGTTCCTTGACAATAACCAACTTTTTGACCAAACTTTTTTCCTATTTAGAGCGAAACATGGCACACAATGATGAGGCCGGTGGTTCGGGCGGCAAGCAATTCTGGGAGCTGTCCCAGGAGATGGAGGAACAACCTCACCGCTATGAGGACGCCGCGGAAGACACCAATCCTGATTACACAACCCCTAGTGGCGTCGGGGATGACACCACTGATGGTGCCGCCGAGGATGCCACCACTGATGATGGCGGCGCACACACAGATGGCAGCCAATCGAAGAAGCAAAGGAAGGACCGGCGTCCGAATGCGCTCCGCACCGTCAAGGAGGAATTCACTCAAGTGGACTCCGACGGGAATCCAACGGAGCCCAAACATATAGTCAAGGGGTACTCGGCAGCTCGGGTGCATTCTCCGGAGCACCGTATCGATCAACACCGATAACCTTAGGAATAAGGACCACGGGAATTTGCGCAACCTCCTCTTCACGAAGCTGCACGAACGATACAAGTTCCCCGCCGAATTTGAAAACACACACCTCTCAGGGAATAAAGTGAACAGTGCCGCCCTCACGAAGATGAGCACGGCCCTGTCTACTTGGAGAAGCACGGTGAAGAGAATGATTGATAAAGGTGATAGTTATGAGAAGATCAAGGCGAAATATCCTTTGATGAGCGAAGATGAGTACAAGGAGTTCAAGATCAAGTGCTCGAGAAGCGCAACCTCCGAATCAAGTCAGTGGGGGAAAGAAATGCGGGAGTTGAACTTAGGGGAACACAAACTCGGTCCCGGCGGTTACAGAGTGGCCGAGCCTATATGGGACAAGGAGGACGCGGAGCGTGCCGAGCAAGGCCTACCGCCCCGCTTCGAGAAATACAGCGGTAACAAGCAGACCAGGAACTATGTCAGGGCCCGGTACAAGGAGGACCCGATAACAAAGGAGCTTACCACAGATCCGAAGACCAGGGCGCTTGAGCTTGTTCTGGCAAGGAATACACCCCCGCGTAATTAGCTCCATATGGTTGCACTCTAATTAATCCCCAATATTTCTAAATGGTTCATGTTCCTTTCACAGGAAACTGAAAGCAGTAGCGCGGGGTCGTCTCAGAGCTCCCCTTTCGACACCCCTTTAAATAGGGCGTTGAACATAATGAAAAGCAAGGAAAAGCTCACTAAGCCGACGTCAGCTGGTCGTGTGGCCGGCAAAGGCTTGTCCACAAAATGGGGGTCATACTATACCGCTGGTGTGCGGAAGGAGAAAAAGGCCAGCTCGGAAAGCCAGACGCGCGAGGTTGAAGCACTCAAGGCACAAGTGGCACGGATTCCGGAGCTTGTCCAAGAGCAAGTGGAACAACAGCTGGGAACAAAGCTCAACGCCATGGTGCCTACGTTGATTCATGGGCTGACGACGTGGATTGCGGGCGGCCAACAAGGGCCTCCCCCGGTTCCCAGCTTCACGGCCAGCAACTCGCACAGCGCGCAGGCGGCGCCATTGGTGTCTCCGGCGGCGGCGCCATTGGTGTCTCCGGCGGAGGCGGTATTCGTGTCTCCGGCGCCGGCACGGGCATTGGAGCTTAATGCACCCGGGTGTACGCCGGCCGGCACCTCGCGATCAAGCGCCCCCTCCGTCAGTTGCACGCCCGCCGTTGGCGGTGCCTCGACATTAGCCGAGCTCGACGGCATCACGGTAACTAAGCCTCTCGGCCAATAACTTCATCTCCTTGCCTTTGACTGGGCATCCCTGACGCCCTGTACATGTTTTCGCAGGGCACCGCCGACGTTCCTTGCACTCTTCTGCACTTCATGGGCGCCGAGCTGGTCGATGTCGCCAAGGGCAAAATTGTTCAACCGGGCAACCGCATGTTACACGGTAATCCGATGCCACCCACAATGTATAGGGTTGAAGTGGTTCGGGTGCTGCCAGGCTGCGACGAGCTGTTACCTCCGGTTCGACCCGCTGGGGCCGACGAAGAAGATGAGATGACCCTCAGCGCCTGTGTAAGCTGGCCGCTGCTTTGGCCGAAGAGCCAGATTCGTTTGGGGGCGGGGGACACCACCCCACAGACAAGACCGCCAGTCGTGCCGGCGCCAAGCCATGGTAAGAACGCCGCAACGCTACCGGACCCGCCAGACATCCCTATGTTGGACATCCCTATGGCACAAGATCCGGACAGCCCTATGGCACAGGATCCGGACGACGACGACAACGACGATGGTACATTTACCAAAGTCGATAAGTACTTTGCTGAACATGGGTACGCTGACGAGTTCTGCGGGCCTCTTTCTCAAGAACCCAACCAAGACGACCGCAATCTAGCTGGTACGTCGGAGAAATCCAATTGCAATAGGCGTCGTCTGGCATTCAGTTCTCAGGAGACGCCTCCAGCTCCCACCTTCACCGAGCCTCAGATAGCTGAGGTGCGAAATATTATCAGCCCCAACACGCTCAAGAAGGCGGTCTGTGAGCAGAACTCGGTCCCATTACAGGAGATCAAGAAGAAGGGACGGAAACGAAAGACTAACAAGGGCGCCGGTGCGAGCCAGCCGGCACCGAGTACGATCCGTGCTCAGGACGGGCCACCTTCACCTAAGGATATCTCGAGGAGGGTGCATGTGGCGGGTAGGGCGATGCTACCGCCAAATATGCTGAATGCTGCAACCGGTGCTATGCGGAGTCTGCACGACAATGTTCTTTCTTTGGAGAAGCGGCGTCTCAGAGAGAAGGATGTGGCATACCCGGTTTTCGTGGCCAAGGTGCCAGAGGGCAAGGGCTTTGTGGATGGCGACATCGGGGGTACGATCGTCCTGCGGTTTGATGACATCTTTGCTATGTTTAACCTTCATCCGCTGCACTACACCTTCGTTCGGCTGTTTTCGCTGAGTATGGAGATGCAGATCATTAGAGACAAGACCCCGGACATCGTGATAGTCGACCCCTTCTACATGCGTGCCAAGCACTTGAGCAGCATTGGGGACCGCCAAGTTGCGAGTTCACACCTCGAAGGCGTCATTCTGGCAAACCCAGATAAGGATAACTTCCTTGTGGCTTACTTTCCCGAGTAAGTCATCCCTTAACCGCCCCGTAACATATGATTTCTTAGATTTCGATCGTTCTTTTTTTTCTAACATTCCGTGTTCTGTGCAGTGACACACATTGCACACTCATCCTCTTAAGCCCGAAATATTCCATGGCCACGTATTTCGACCCGAACCGTAACTCCAAGATAGACTACACAAATGTCAAGAAAGTTCTTGATGATGTTCTCCTCGGCTACGCCAGATCTGGAGGCACCTTCACCAGGACTGTTCGTAAGTACGGCAAGCACATGTTCTCACACAATACGAAGTTCTGCTGCGTTAAGCAGCTGCCTGGCGGTCAGAAGGATGCCTACTATGCCCTCCATCACATGCGGGCGATCGTAAGGGACCATCATCAACTTCTGCTACCAGATAATCTCAAAGATTGGGTCGCGAACTTGTCGGCAATCCAGGATGCAGACCTCAGACAAGAATTCTTTCGCATCCAGTCGGACTTTGCGGACATCATCCATCAAGATGTCCTTCATACGTCGGGGCAGTTCTTCCTCAGATATCAACCGTCCAACAATGAGATAGATGGAATGCTACAAATGCAGGGTGACAACGACCGCGATTTCATGACCATCGCGACAGACGGCGGCTTCATCCACGCTCCTGTCCGATGAGTCGAGTCGAAAGTAGTGATGTGTAGTTCTGAAACATTGATTGGCTCATGTTGTAATTAAACTTTAATGAATTCGTATGTCTCTTTGGTTTGGATAGTCGTTCAACTTAGATGTAATCGATGCTATTTATTAGTAGGACCATGAATCGTGCTATTAATGTCTTGCTTTTCTCTTCCGATCCTTTTGTTGCATACTTACATATTGCTTATCTATTGTCTGTTGTTTGGCTTGTGCATAGAGATGCCGTCGTATGTCGTGTACAAGGGTAAGGTTCCCAGAGTCTACGACGACTGGGAGGAGTGTTGGAGACAGGTTCACCGTTTCAGCGGTAACAGTTACAAAGGATACACCATTAGGGCGGAGGCCGAATCTAGATACGCCCGCTATCTAGCGGGAGAGAGGAGGCAGCGTTGGAGGAACAGGATGAAGACCAGTTTGATCGCGATGATGCTCATCGTGATGACCACAACTCTCTTCTATGTGATGGTAGTTTAGATGGTCGATATCGACTTGTAATGTGAAGACAAACTAGCTACTCGCGGTCTCGAGACTTGTAATGTTCTATCTTTGTTCGGTCTTTTGAATTCAGAGACTAATATGATGATTTGTATTCGGAGACTAATCTTCTATTGTATTCGATGAATCTGCTGTTGCTGTGTGGTGTTGTCTAAATTCTGTCCAATGAAAATATCAAAAAAGAAAAAAAACAAATATTCATACTAATGGCGCATCAAGGCAGATTGCGCCATTAGTATGCCAAAGGATACTAATGGCGCATCTAGGCAGTGTGCGCCATTAGTGTGACAAAGCACATGGTTACATATGGCCCCCCGGGAGGCATACTAATGGCGCATGGAGTTACATACTAATGGCGCACTACATGGTGCGCCATTAGAACACCAGATACTAATGGCACACCAGTGGTGCGCCATTAGAATTTAATTCTAATGGCGTGATGCTAGTGGCGCACCAGTAGTGCACCATTAGAAGGCAAAACTGGTGCGCCACTAGCAATGCCTTTTCCTAGTAGTGATACTCTGGGATATCCTGATGAGTCGCCTGCTGAGCTGCTAGCTGAGCCGCCCGCTCGTTCTCCTGACGTATTCGGTCTTGCACCCGGTTATAGCCACCATGTTGGTTACGGCGTTGGTCGTTGCTTGACAAAGCTTCGGATTCCATGTGCCTGCTGTAACTCGGGCTCCGGTTCTGACGAGGCGGCGCTAACCATGGCGGGGGAGTTGAATGAATTCTGTCCCGGCTGTAAGAATAGGTCTCTTGCTGAGCTAAGGCCGTCTGGAGAAGTTCTCTGACCCTCCGGGTCTCCACCGCTGCTGGGTCATCACTGTCCATGGAGAGCCGCCAAACGTGTTGAAGCTGCAATTAAGTTTTCCATGGGTTTGGAAAAGTGACCCGATGGAATTGGCACATAACGCGGCGGTGGCATGCTCACGTGGCTGAGCCGGTCCTCCTGCTTCGGCCGTTGTAAACTGATTGGCATCTGGCGGGTTACTTGGTCCGGCTCCTGGTGTAGCGAAAAGAACCCGAGGGCCGTAATTCGGAGGTAAACGGGATTGGGTTTTCTGGTGTCTCCTTCTCATTACCTCATTGGATGTGTTTAAGCTCATCGTGAGCTGGTAAGCTTCTGACTGCAACCGCTGTGCCCGGGCATCGAGAGCCGCCCGCTCTATGGCTAGTCTAGTATGCTCAGCTGCCAAGGCCTCCTTGGCCTGAGCTATCTCCTCACGCACCCGTGCCACCTCTGCGTCATGCTCATCTTTGTTCGCAGGAATAACCGTGGCGGTTAACAGGGTTGTAAGCTTATCCATGAGGTCTAGCAACACCTGAGCCGGCGGGCGCACAGGGCCTCCTGCCCCGGCTGTCCCTATTCCGGATGTTATTGCTACAGCCGCCATAGAGTTAGAGCCGGGCTGAGTCCCATCCATGAAGATTCCTGCCCATCTTGGCAGCTCATAGGGGTCCAGAATACTGATGCCATCGAAACAGCCCCCGAGCGCGCCGTCTTGCACCTGATACAACGAATCTGTTGAGCCGGCGGACGAATCACCATCTGAGAGGACAGCCGTCTCACCCCTATCTTCAGATCCTTCAGAAAGTTCTTCTCCGTGGACGCAGCCCACGAAGGCACGCTTCATGACAGGTTGAGTCCGGGTCTTCCTCACACGCTGAGCCGTCTCGACGAGGTCGGTGCAGTTGTCCGGCTTAGGGCCCGACTCACCGATCCGACCGATGAAGACGTGTATTCCGCCGAAGGGGACCCGGTATCCGTACTCAATTGAGCCGACATCGGGACCCCAGCCTTCGTCGTCGATGTAGATCTTGCTGCGATGACTCTTGGTCATCCGGCCCACTACGTATCCCTTGAGCCCTTCGAAGTTGCCCTTCAAGAACTCAAATCCATCATGCGCTGGCCCCACGGTGGGAGCCAACTGTCGTGGGATTGTCACGTCAGATGTCCTCGTGAAAGGACTTAGTTGTGGAGCCATCGCAACTAGGAAGCTTGAAGGGGTTAAACAGGACAAAGGACACGAGAGGGTTTATACTAGTTCGGCCCCTTACGGTGAAGGTAAGGCCTACGTCTAGTTGGGTGGGAATTGATGTTTCGATGACTAGGGAGCGAGATATGCTATGCCCGGCTCTCGATGAGTTGTTTCTTGCCCTAAGCCGCCAGCAGGTCGTCCCCTTATATACACGGGTCAACGCCCTATGGCCTACAGAGTCCTGGCCGGCTTATAATAGTGTCCGGCTCGGTGACTAGTTAAATCTACCTTATGATACATGTCATGCCATTATGGCGGTTTACTACAATGGGCCTTGAGTCGCCTGTGGGCCTTAAGCCCTTTATTGAATCGCCATCTTCATGATTGGTCTTGGGCTTCTCTCTGGTGAGTCTTCTTGCGTAACCCGGCCCCTCCTGGGTGGCTTACTCAAATAGTTATATCCCCAACAGTCACTCTGCCAGAAAAAGCGGGATCGATAGAAATCCAGTCTTTTCCGAACTCCAACTGGTATCTCAAAAAACAACAAGAGGAACATAGGCATGCTCGTGAGTACCAAATTAATGAGAATTAGACGACCCCCATACGACATCAGCTTGCCCTTCCAGCGACTCAGTTTCTTTTCGGATCGATCCTGAATACACTTCCTTTCTCTATTTGTTAGCTTATGATGGTGAATTAGTATACCCAAATACGTGAAAGGTAAAGCCCCAAGTTCACACTCGAACAATTGCTTGTACGCCTCTTGTTCCTCTTTGGCTCTTCCGAAGCAGAACAATTCACTTCGGTGAAAGTTAATCTTTAACCCGGTCAATTGTTCGAATAAGCATAACACCAGCTTCATGTTTCTCGCTTTTGCCAAGTCATGCTCCATGAAGATGATAGTATCACTAGCGTATTGTAGGATAGACACCACTCCATCAACTAGATGAGGTACCAGGCTACCTACTTGACCAGCTTCCTTTGCCCTTCCTATTAGAATGGTCAACATATCGACTACAATGTTAAACAGAATAGGTGACATCGGATCTCCTTGTCTCAGGCCCTTATGTGTCTGGAAATAGTGACCTATGTCGTCATTCACTTTGATTCCAACACTCCCTTTTTGCGTGAAAGATTCCACCTGGTGCCTCCAAGCCGGGTCGAAACCTTTCATGCGCAAAGCCTGTTGCAGAAATGGCCATTTGACTTTATCGTACGCCTTTTCGAAATCCACTTTGAGAACAACCCAGTGTAGCTTTTTTGTATGGATTTCATGGAGCGTTTCATGAAGGACCACAACCCCTTCTAGGATGTTTCTGTCTAGCACGAAAGCAGTTTGGGTCGGCTGCACCACAGAGTGCACAATCTGTGTGAGTCTATTAGTTCCAACCTTGGTAAAAATTTTGAAACTAACATTAAGAAGACAGATAGGCCTAAACTGCTCAATTCTCACAGCCTTTGTTTTCTTCAGAAGCAAAGTTATTGTTCCAAAATTTAGATGAAACAACTGAAGCTGTCCGGAGAATAGATCATGGAACATCGGTAACAAATCCCCTTTAATAATGTGCCAACATTTCTTATAAAACTCCGATGGAAATCCATCCGGCCCCGGAGCTTTATTATTCTTCATCTGTGAAATTGCTTCAAACACCTCTTTCTCCGAGAATGGTGCAGTTAATACATCATTCTCATCTGCAGCCAGCTGAGGCACATCGTCAATCCTAGACTCGTCCAAGGACACAAAATTATCCTCTGGAGGCCCAAATAGCTGCTTGTAATAATTGGTTATGTATAATTTTAAGTTCTACTGCCCTAAGATGTCGGTGGGAAACGACACCTATGGGATCACTGGAATCCCTTCTGCGGTTGCGGGGCGCGGAATCGTGAGAAGAGCGGGACTAGGGGATGGCACACAGGGGATTTACCCAGGTTCGGGCCGCAAAGATGCGTAAAACCCTACGATCCTGCTTTGGTGGTTGTATTAGTGTTCTTGAGCTTTCGAACTAGCTCTGGGTGCTGCGAGGTTCAAAAGAGCCGAATCCCTTCTCAGTATGCCATGGGCCTCCTTTTATAGGCGAAAGGGGCTGCCACAGTGGCACACAGGAGGTGGAAAGTGCTACAGCGTTGCGAGGTTATCGCTAGTATTACAGGACAAGACGCATTAAATGCGGGGCTTAGGTGTCCGTCACTTTATTGGGGGACGGGGTTGAGGCCCGTCCCGTCCGTCGCCGCCCCTCCTGGCATCGACACGCGCCCCGGCCAGCAACGCATGCAGCGCCATATTGGCAGGCAGGAAGCTGAGGTGGCGCAGTCGTGGAGCCTCCACGCAGGTATGCATGCTGCCATGCAGGTGCCTGCCCAGCTGGTTGGGTCGGTGGCTGCGCATGAATGGCGGTAGGAACTTCGCTGGTGCGGGCCTGGAAGTGGCCTTGCCAGGGCGCTCGATGATGGTCTTGCCGGGTGGCCCGACCAGGGCCTTGCCGCGGCGCGCTGGCTTCCCCGGCAAGGATCTTGCCGGGGGGTCCTGCGGGTTTCTTCGGTGGGGACGGTTGCTCTCCTATCCTCATTTGATCTTGATTGCTCTATGTCTTCACAAAGATCTGCATGCCACCACGGAGGTGCCTCCCGAACCCTGTCCCAATGTGACTGCTCAGCATCGGTGGGCTCGAAGGTGGCTCGCTCAGCGGGTGTGGACGGGCTGCCCCGGCAAGGATCTTGCCGGGGCTGCTGGGGCTGCTCTCGGCAAGGGTCCTTGACGGGGCAACCTGTATTGTCCGTGCAACCTTTGTGGTCTTGGTCCTTTGTTGTTTTGCTTTGCTTGTCCCTGTGGCCTTGGCTCTTTTCCGGCTTCCCTCTCTTGCCTTGCTCATGTTTGGTCGTGGCAGGCGGCTCTGACTACCCGTGCACAAGTAAAGGGGTCAAAAGCTAGGCCCCTACTTTTGTACACCGACAGGAGCCCCCGGGCCTGGGTCACACATGGGCGCAGCATGTTGTTGGGCCAGGCCCAGAACGGTGCGCGGGCAGTTGAGGCGGATTTTACCGCGGCCACTGTTCCGCCCGTTGCGCTTCCCCACGACCTGCGTTGAACGCGCGACATGGGGGTCATGTGCGTGCGTGACGTGGGGGGCATGCGTGGGATGGCGACCACACGCATGCGTCGCGTCGCAGTTAATGGGGAGAGGAGGCGGCCTGCATTTTCCCCATAAAAAAGGGATAACCGCGGGCGCGCTGCTCACTTTTTCCCCTTTCCTGCGCCTCCCTCCATCTGGAAACCGCCGCCCCTTTCTTCTTCCTTGAGCCCTCTGCTTCTGCTCATCGCCGACACGCTTGTGCCTAAACCGGGGCATGGGCAGCCCGGCCCGACGACCTGGCCCGAGCCCGGCCCGAAAAACCCGGGCCGGGCCGGGCCGGGCTTGACATTCGGGCCGGGCTCGGGCTTTGTTTTGCAGCCCGAAAGATAGTTTGGGCCGGGCTCGGGCTTCAATTTTTTCGTATTTCGGGCTGGGCTTTCGGGCTTCGGGCCGGGCTTGCACGTGCGCGTACTAAAAAATAGCATTCGGGCCGGGCTTTCGGGCTTCGGGCTTGATTTCGGGCCGGGCTCGGGCTTGAAAATATGGAGTATTTCGGGCTTCGGGCCGGGCTCGGGCTTGAGAAATGAAGGTCGGGCTTTTATAAGCCCGGCCCGAAACCCGGCCAGGCCCGACGTTTGCCCAGGTTTACTTGTGCCATCCCCTACTTTCTGCGACCGCAATGGCACCCAAATACTCCAAAGGAAAGGGGGCAGCCAAGGATGCCGGCGCGGCGGAGCCGTCGAAGAGCGAGCTCGTGGCGTGACGGGCGCAGTTCGCCCTTTTCCCCTCGACGGTCGACGTGCCCATGCTCCGGGAGTACTTCAAGGTCCCGTGGGGCGTGCATACGAGGGGAGAGACGACAGGGCATCCGGCCACACGCGTCGTCCTCGCTAGTGCCGGGCCTTCCCCAAATCGGTACCCTTTCTTCGTCGACTACTTCTCCTGCGGGCTCTGTCCCCCTTTCTCTGATTTCTTCAAGGATATCATGTACACCTTTGGCTTCCGCCTCCTGGACTTCACCCCAAATGATGTGGCGTGTATGGCCCTTTTCGCACACCTTTGCGAGGGCTTCGTCGGGGTGCACCCCAGCACGGCGCTGTTCCGCCACTATTTCTCCCCCCGGATCCAAAAAGGAGGCACCATCACCGGCACCCGGACGGCGCCATGAAGGAGAGGTGGGAAGAGTGGCGGGGCCGGTGGTGTTATATCGAGGAGGAGAACCTGCTGGCGTTCTGTGAGGTCCGTCAGGTGGCGCCGGTCCGTGGAAAGGACAGGGGCAACGTCGATGTCAATGATGATAAGCTCACGATCACCAACACCAGGATCCTCAGGCTTACCCGGGCCGGGCTCACCCTTGAGATGATCGGTGCGGACTTCATCCATCGCCGGATCGCCCCTCTGCACGATAAGGGGAGGCCGGCCTGGCTTTTTGTGAATGCTGCTGATATCATGCGGCTCCGCCCCAGCCTCGACCATAACCTGACAGAGCTGAGGCATGCTCATCTCTGCCAGTGAAGCTTCCAGCTCAAGGTTGATGAAGAGGGCGAGGTAGAGCGGTCTGGCAAGGTGGTAAGAGCTGCCTCGAAGGCCGGCAAGGTGGACATGGGGCCCGTCTTCAAGTTGCCGACGGGGATGGTCCCGCTCAGCAACAACTCCCGTCAGTCGGATATCATCGCCATGATGCCGCTTTTTAATGCGCATGGCGTTGACCCGAGCTAGGTCGAGCCTAACGAGCTCAGGGTGCAGGAGTTCTTCGACACCTTGCACGAGGCATATGTCACCGACGAGCCGCGGCTTGTCCAGGACACTTCTCAGGTGGATTTGGACTACATCACCTGCAGGTTGCAGGAGGCGAGGCTTGCCGAGGAGTCAGCGAGGCTTGCCGCGGAGGCCGGCAGCGCCGGCGGCATGATGGACAGTGCCGCGGCGGAAGCGGAGGAGGAGGACCTCTCCCGATGGGTGGCGGCCGCTAGGGAGGCCAGCGGTGCCGGCGCCGGGCCCCCCCTTGTTGAGGACGTCATAGACAGGGCTTCGGAGGAAGATGAGAAGGAGGAGGAGATTGCAGCCTACGTCCCTTCGGCCATCGGGAGGGGGCGAGTTCTACGACGGGCTGCCTCCGGTGAGCCGGTTCGCCCTGGCCGGGCCGCGCAGCTGCAGCTGGCGCAGGGAGCGGCGATGCGCCAGATGAGGGCCGCGGTGACGAAGAGGGCGGCGGAAGCCAAGGCAGCGAGGAGGAAGACACCTGCTTCCTCGTTGTCCAGGCGTGCTCAGACGCCGCCGCCTTCCTCGCCGTCGGCAGGCGTTGGCGCGGGGATTGCCTTTGACTTCGGGCACCTCAGTCCGGACAGATACTCTGGGTTGCCCAGCCCGGCAAGGAAAAGGAAGGCACCAAAGGAGGAGGAGGAGGAGCAAGGAAATGACGAGTAAGCCTCTGCTTTCCTCCCTCATTCCTCGCACATCCCCCAACGGTGTTACTCACGTGCCTTCATTTTGCAGGGATGTGGAGACGCTGGCCCAGAGGATGAAGAGGGCCCGGTCATCGACGAGTAGCCAGCCCCCGGCAGGAACCTCCGGCACGCCACTGGTGGTGTCGAGCAGCCCAGACAGCAGCCCCCGGCCCAGCCCCCAGCGTGAGTCCATCACCCGCCCTCCATCAGCGTGCGTTATGTGTGATGCTTCAGTGCTAACCATGTCGTGGGTGCAGGAGGGGAGCAGCACCAAGGGGAGCCACGAAGGGCTTCTCCTATCGTGCCTCCCCCGTCAACCATGCCGCCCTGAGGGGCGTCCCCGGCAAGGGCACCAAGCCCCGAGACCATGCACACGGAGGAGGAGGAGGAGAACACAGGCACTGGTGGCTTCCATTCGGCGCCGGATCTTGGCGGAGAAAAAGCTTCCGCCCCTCAGCCTGGCACAGGTAGTGTCGGTGTCAAAACCGGCGGATCTCGGGTAGGGGGTCCCGAACTGTGCGTCTAGGCGGATGGTAACAGGAGACAAGGGACACGATGTTTTTACCCAGGTTCAGGCCCTCTCGATGGAGGTAAAACCCTACTCCTGCTTGATTGATATTGATGATATGGGTAGTACAAGAGTAGATCTACCACGAGATCAAGGAGGCTAAACCCTAGAAGCTAGCCTATGGTATGACTGTTGTTCGTCCTATGGACTAAAACCCTCCGGTTTATATAGACACCGGAGAGGGCTAGGGTTACACAGAGTCGGTTACAATGGTAGGAGATCTACATATCCGTATTGCCAAGCTTGCCTTCCACGCCAAGGAAAGTCCCATCCGGACACAGGGCGAAGTCTTCAATCTTGTATCTTCATAGTCTTGGAGTCCGGCCAATGATGATAGTTCGGCTATCCGGACACCCCCTAGTCCAGGACTCCCTCAGTAGCCCCTGAACCAGGCTTCAATGATGACGAGTCCGGCGCGCATATTGTCTTTGGCATTGCAAGGCGGGTTCCTCCTCCGAATAATTCATAGAAGATTGCGAACACCAGGATAGTGTCCGGCTCTGCAAAATAAATTCCACATACCACTGTAGAGAGAATAATATTTACACAAGTTCAATCTGCTGACGTATTTTGTGGCATGACGTCACGCCGCGGCCAAGCCTTTATTCGAATCGTTTTTATTATTCCACCTCAGTGCGTTTAGCAAAGCGGTTTCCTTGGCACGTCTTGTCGAAGCAGAGACCGTGTCCCCTTATTCTGGGATTCTCATCAATACGGACGTGGGTAACCCAACCGCGCCCGTTGCCACGCCCCCTCCATCGAAGGCGAGTTCCAAACGGTCACAGGGATGGCTCTTGGTATTCTCCCCCTTTATAATGAGACCAAGGCCTATTCCTTTTCTTCAATCCTCAATCGAATCCGCCCCTCGCCCCAAGTTCCAAAACCCAAGGCTCCAGATTCGGGCGCTTCGGACCTTCGACAAATGTCCGGCTCCGACCTACAGGGCCGGTGGATGTCCTCTTCCGTCACGGAATAGGACGTGCTAAAGCTGAGAGACGCCAGGTACCTAACCTACGAGATTTCGCATAGGTTGCCCGCCCAAGGGCAAGTCATTCCCACTCCCGAGCCTGGTGAGAGCATCGTGTTCGTGTCTCACCTCCGTCAGGGTTTAGGCTTCCTGATGGATCCCTTCGTGAGAGGGCTCATGTTTTACTATGGGCTGGAATTCCATGACTTGGATCCGGAGTCCATCCTCCATATCTCATCGTTCATTGTTGTTTGCGAAGCCTTCCTCCGCACTACCCCTCACTTTGGATTGTGGCTCAAGACCTTCGTCGTGGAGCCGAAGATGATCGAGGGGCGACTGGCAGAGTGCGGAGGGGCAGTTATAAGCAAGAGGGCCGATGCTCCATGGCCCGAGGGCTCCTTTCAAGAGGAGCTTGGTTTGTGGCAGCAGGAGTGGTCCTACATCACCGCTCCTAGGGGCACCAGGCAGGTGGCGCTACCCGCCTTTCGCTCGGGCCCTCCACAACGGCTGGCGTCGTGGGTCAACAAAGGGCTTGACTGGGGGCCGTCCAAGGACGTGCCGCTTTTGCAGGGCCGCATTCGAGACCTCCAAGAAAGGGAGATCAATCTGATCGTAGTGGCGCAGGTTATGCTGATTCGGCGCCTTCTGCCCTGCAAACGTCGCCCCTCCGCCTGTGGGAATTTAATCCGGAGGGACCGCGAGCTCTTCAGCACTTCATGGGTACAACACCCGTGGAGATGTATAAACTGTTCTTCGGATCATAAGAGATGTGTCCGGACTTGACCGAGGACGCCGGCCTAAGGTGCAATCGCCCGGATACTCAAGTAAGTAGTCCTGTGTCCGGACATACCGTCTGTTTATTTATCATAAATTTGCCTTTTAACCGGCTATCCCTTGAACAAGAGTGGACATCGAAAGCAAAACTGATATGGTGTCCGGCCCCCCTCCCTGAGACCACGCCGGATCCCGTGTTAGTCAAGATGTTGGAGGTTGCGCCTTCGGAAGAGGGCGAAGGGGAGAATAGGAAAACTACCACCTCCACTAAGGAGGCTCTCAAGAAGGGGGGGATCGAGAATCCCTCCCTCCAGGGGGAGAAGAGGACCGCACCGTCTCCCCAAGGGAATCAGCCCTCCAGCGAGCCGTAAGTAGAAAAAGGGGAGTTTTGTAATAAGGGACATCCCTATTTTTATTTCTGAGGATAACCGGAGTTTTTACCTTGTAGTTCGGATCTCAGCCCTTCTCAGCTGAGCTCATCTTCGGGGGATCTTTGTCCGGAGATGATGGAGAGCGAGACGCCTCCGTCTGCCACACCGTCAGGCGGGGCGGACGACCCTGAGGTGTCGTCACGGAGGGTCTCCCCGAGTTCGGCGGGGCCGGAGAGTTCGGCACCAACTGGTGTATGGCCGGAGGAGCTGAAGGATCTGCTCGAGAGGGCGTCTATCTCAGAAGATCACCATACATTAATGGGTACGGTGATTGAAAGAATTTCATCCGCTGAGAGCGGGTTGCATGGGGCCGTCAGAAGTTTACTGACGGGGTTTGAGGTACGTAAAAATGACATCTCAGTGTTAAGATGTCGCCGTTCCTATTTAGGGGGTGGAGCGTTCGGTGGCCAGCTGGACTGATAGAGTTGACGAACTGAAGTGGCAACTGGACGTTGCGGATGCGGACATCGCGCTGGTCAATAAGCGACTTGACGAGTCACAAGGTGGGTGGTTTCTCCGCGGTCACCTGGTAAGGGAGCTGATGCCCACGCCTTACAACATGTATGCTTGATGGAGATGGCGCCGCTGCTATGGAGGGCCTTCGGGCAGAGCTTGCTCGAGCCAAGGAGCAAGCTAGAAGGAGTGATGCGGCTGCCTCGAAGGCAGCCGAAGAGCTAAAAGCCGAAAAGGCTGCTCACTACCGAAGCAGGGAGGAGATGGCCGGAATGGCCGTGAAGCTGAAGGATGCTACCGACCGCTATGAGGTTCTTGAAAGAGAACGCCGAGTGGGGCAAGAGGACCTGAAGAAGGCCACCGCCGAAGCCAAGGATGCCCGTTCTGCAATGAGGGCTATAAAGGAGGACCTGCGTCAGGCCGGAGACATTGCGGCTGGAAAGCCCTTTATGCTGCGTAGGAAGTTCACGGATCCGAAGTATGCTCAGTTGGGCCAGTTGTGGGGTGCGGAGGATCCTTATCTGAATTTGGCGGCGAGTGCGGCGGACGCAGTCGTGCACTTCCGAAGCAAAAGGATCACGAAATGGAAGAGCTTTTTTGGTCTCAATTCCATAGTCCGGAGCGTCCACTTCCGTTAACTGATCGGTTTGCTGAGTGGGCTGAGCTGAATAGGTTGTCCGGACTTGCCATGAAGGATGTCGTGGCTCATCTGTGGCCGGAAAGGCCCAAGCCGAAGAGTTATTTTGGCTTAGTGCAACAATTCCTTGATGCGGTGCCGCATATCAAGGCGATGAAGCGGCCGGCATGCATAGAGGGTGCACGGATGGCTCTCGCCCGTGTCAAAACATACTGGGCAGAGATGGATGCCACCGACGTTGCATCCCAGGATTCGGACAGAAGCCGATTACCCGCCGAGCACTATTTTGAGGAAGTCCTGCAGGGCGCTCATTTAGTAGAGTCGCAGTGCTCGAAAAACGTTATGTTCAAATGACATGTATGATTTGTAAAACCATATTAATAATATAAGGGCTTTTTATACTTGTGCGTTCAAGTATTGAAATATCTTCTGTGCGGCCGTTAATGTATATGTATATATAACCTGAAAGATGGCAGTCTTCGGCTTCAGCCCCCACGCACATGGTGCGGGGGTGTTTGCAAAAAGGCGCATTTTCACACTTAATCCAACGTCTTGGTCCTGTGAAGGAGGTGGTAGCGTAGCAAAATAGGCAACCAGACTATAATGCTTTATCACTTTCACTTAGCCATAGGAGTTCGAAGGTGGGACTACGATATAGCCCCTAGGGGCACCGCGCTCTCCGAATTCGGGGCGCGTGTGTGCCTGACCGGGAAACGGTCCTTCGTCAAAGCGGAGGAATTCTAGACATTCCGGTAGTCGATCGAGTGGTTGACCAGTCTCTCGCTATATCATGACAGTCAGTTTTCGACTTTCTCTACTGAGGTGCTCGCCAGGCCGAACCGGGGCACAATCGCAGTAGTTCTCCTGGTGCCGCGTTAGCCGATAAATCGGAACGTAAGGCAGCAAAACACAGGAGCCGGGCAAACCCAACATTTGACCAAAGACATGATTCAGAGTTGATGCATATAAGGCCTAACTCGAGATGCCGAACACTCCCTAAGGTATTCGGTCTTTATGAAAACGGGCAGAACGATGCCCTAATCCCCTAGTGTCCAGGTACGCGCGAAATCTTCTGACGCGGCCGATGCCAAAACGCCAGCCTCCTCCTCGGTTTATGTTAAGAAACCGGGGGATGTGTAGCAACAAGAGACAGTAAAAAAGGTTTACGCAGGGTCTTAATCTGAAAAGAATCCTTGTAACGGGTCCCTGCTGCACGTCTGCGCCTGTGTCTCCATTGTGCTGTATCCTGGACGGGTGTAGCACGTTGTTCATCTGTAAAAGAGAAGAACTTAGTTTGAAAAAAGATCGTGCGAAAAAGGTATATAAAAAGGAGTATGATTTAAAAAATAAATAAAATTGAGCTTTATTGGCTCTCATTCTTCGTTCGTGCAGCCCCTTGTAAAGGGGTATGCGGATAGGAAGCCCCTTGTTTATTTATACCGGACTCGCCTAGCCGTGTCCGGGGTTTGAATGACCTGTTTTAGGGGCTTTGATCAGCCAGGCCGGATTAGTGTGTGGCTGTCAAGGCAGTCTCACGTTTTTCCGTGGTCGAGGAACACTCGAAGTTACCCTTTAATGAGATGATGCCGCATGGATTGGGCATTTTAAGTGTAAGAGACGCGTAATGCGGTATTGCGTTAAAGCGGGCGAAAGCTTCGCGTCCCAATAGTGCTTGATGGCTACTTTTAAATGGGGCGATATGGAAGATTAGCTTTTTGCGACGGAAGTTGTCGGATGAACTGAACACAACTTCTAGTAGTAAGGAGCCCGTACAATTGGCATAAGGGCATGGCGTCACTCCTTTAAAGGAAGTGCTGCTATGGCGAATTTTGGTAGGGTCTATCCCCATTCTGCCGATGGTGTCCTGGTATAGCAGGTTTATATCACTCCCGCCATCCATTAGGACTTGTGTAAATTGTAGTCCGTCGATTATAGGATCCAATATCAAAGCAGTCCATCCTGCGTTTCAAATACTTCTGGAGTAATCCTGATGGTCAAAAGTAATTGGTTTTGACATCCAATCTCGGGATTCCGCTGGGGTGGACCGTGCGGCACGTACGTTAGTAGATGCCGCCATATTTTTCCTTGTTTTCACTTGAAGTGAATTCACTGTTTTGACTTCTTGTGGGAAGTTCTTTTGTTTTCCGGCGCTCTGCTTGTGGGGTTCGTCATCATCCTCGCTTGGTGTGTCGAGCCCCTTGTGTTCGGCGTTAAGTCGGCCGGACTTCTTGAAGACCCAACAATCTCTGTGGGTATGGTCTGCAGGCTTCCTGGGGGTACTGTGAATTTGACATATCCTGTCCAAGAGTTTATTTAGGTTGGATAGCTCGTCACTGTTGTCCTTAAGAGGCAGTGTTTTGCTGTTCGGCCGAGAGCTTTTGAACCCGGCATTGACTGCCGTGCTCTTTGGGCCATTTTCCTTAGTCCGGCGCTAATATTTTCTACGTTGTGACTTCCCATTTCCATCCCTGACCTCGGATGTACTCGGGTCGCTGGTGCTGCATCTTGCCAGCCAGCTATCTTCTCCCTCGCAGAAGCGGGTCATGAGGCTTGTTAGTGCGGCCATAGTCCTTGGCTTTTCCTGGCCGAGGTGTCTGGCGAGCCATTCATCTCGGACGTTATGTTTGAAGGCTGCTAAGGCTTCGGCGTCCGGACAGTCAACTATTTGGTTCTTTTTGGTGAGGAACCTGTTCCAGAATTTGCGGGCTGACTCTCCGGGCTGTTGAGTTATATGACTTAAATCGTCTGCATCCGGAGGGCGGACATAAGTCCCCTGAAAATTTGCTCGAAACGCATCCTCGAGCTCTTCCCAACTTCCAATGGTATTTTCTGGGAGGCTTTTGAGCCAATGCCGAGCTGGCCCTTTGAGCTTGAGGGGTAGGTATTTTATGGCATGGAGATCATCTCCTCTAGCCATATGTATGTGTAGGATATAATTCTCAATCCAGACTCCGGGGTCTGTTGTTCTGTCGTATGCCTCTATGTTTACGGGTTTGAATCCCGTTGGAAATTCATGATCTAGTACCTCATCGGCGAAACATAGGGGGTGTGCGGCACCCCTGTATTTAGGTGTACCGTTATTTTCGAACACTCGACGTGTTGTGTTGCTCCCTGGAGCCTTCTTTCTTGGCCCATAGATGGACCTGACCGGGCCATCCTTTTTACGAGGATCCTTATGTGGATCGTGTGCCGGCTTGTGTGCGGTGCCGCTTGCCGTTCTTTGCTTGTCATGTGGTCGTCTATCCGACCAGGCGGCCTCTTTGTTCTTTGACTGTGGGGGCTCTACGGCCTCCTCGTCGAATTCGGGCAACAGCTTGCGCTTCGGGTAGCTCTTTGCTTGGTGACTGTCGCCGTATTTATCTGCGGTCTTGAGTACTTTGCTCCATCTCATTCTGAGTACGTCTTCCGCTGTTTTGAGCTTCCGCTTCTGCTTCTTCAAACTTCTTGCAGTGGCGACGAGTCTTTTGTGGAGGTTCTTATGCTCCAGTTATGTGTTCGGCGTGAGATCGTCTGGACTGTTGTTTTCGCCGGGGATGGGTTGCTCGTCCAATTCATCCTGTTCGGACGGTTGCTTGGTGGCATGTTTGTCGTCCACTGGTTCACCCTGCTCTTCGGCTGGGTCTGTATGGGTGCTGTTGTTATCGAGGCGGGACTTCAGGCGGCGTTTGCATCGTCGTTTTGGCTGTTTTTTTGGGGGATTATCCTCGCCGCGTCCCGTTGTTCCTCATTATCGCTTACTTTTGGTGTATCCACCATGTATACATCGTGAGTTGAGGTGGCTTTCCAGTGCCCCGTAGGCGCTGGTTCTTGGTCGTCTCCGGCATCATCGTCCATATCGTCGATGTCTTCGGAGTCGAAGTCTAGCATGTCGGTTAGGTCGTCGACAGTGGCTACGAAGTTGGTGGTGGGTGGGCTTTGAATTTCTTCGTCGTCCGCATCCCAACCATCCTGACCGTAGTCCGGCCAGGGCTCTCCTGATAACGAGAGATACTTTAACGAATTCAGGATGTCGCCAAAAGGCGAGTGCTGAAAGATGTCCGCAGCGGTGAACTTCATGATCAGCGCCCAATTGGATTTGATTGGCAGGGGCGCAGGAGGTTCGGAGTCTGGCAAGGAGTCCGGCACCTCGGAGTCACGAGCTTCACAAGGGACATGGTCGGTATTCGGCTCCATCGCCATAGAGGTAGCGGCCCCCGAGGCGGTGTCTAGCCACCCATCCTCGATTGGCGCAGTCGGCTCCGAGTTAAGGGTCAGAGCGGACTCGTGTGTGGCCTCCAGGGCACTGTCTGGCAGCAGAGCTAGATCATGCCCATCGTGACAGTGCGAAGCGCTCGGCTGTGGCTCGAATCCGTCGAAGATCAAGTCTCCGCGGATGTCGGCCGTGAAGTTCAAGCTTCCAAATCTGACCTGTTGGCCAGGGGCATAGCTTTCAATCTGCTCCAGATGGCCAAGCGAATTGGCCCGCAGTGCAAAGCCACCGAATATGAAGATCTGTCTGGGAAGAAAAGTCTCACCCTGGACCGCGTCGTTGTTGATGATTGAAGGAGCCATTGGGCCTATAGGTGATGACACAGAGGAACTCTCAATGAAAGCACCAATGTCGGTGTCAAAACCGGCGGATCTCGGGTAGGGGGTCCCGAACTGTGCGTCTAGGCGGATGGTAACAGGAGACAAGGGACACGATGTTTTTACCCAGGTTCGGGCCCTCTCGATGGAGGTAAAACCCTAATCCTGCTTGATTGATATTGATGATATGGGTAGTACAAGAGTAGATCTACCACGAGATCAAGGAGGCTAAACCCTAGAAGCTAGCCTATGGTATGATTGTTGTTCGTCCTATGGACTAAAACCCTCCGGTTTATATAGACACCAGAGAGGGCTAGGGTTACACAGAGTCGGTTACAATGGTAGGAGATCTACATATCCGTATTGCCAAGCTTGCCTTCCACGCCAAGGAAAGTCCCATCCGGACATAGGACGAAGTCTTCAATCTTGTATCTTCATAGTCTTGGAGTCCGGCCAATGATGATAGTTCGGCTATCCGGACACCCCCTAGTCCAGGACTCCCTCAGGTAGGCTACCCGTTTTTTTGTTTACATTCTTCTTTTCCACTTTTCCTCACCGGCTTTCGATCTTGGCTCCACCCCGTATCTTTCTTGGTGTCTTGGCCCTTCTTCGGAGGAAGTCGACACCACCATCAAGGATGTCACTACGGAGGCCGCGACGGAGGCAGAGAAGATTGCTACCGAGGAGAGCGCCAGGGACGCCGCTGAGGACGCCTCCAAGTGGCCCACTGAAGGGTCCGACAAGGAGCGTGCCGAGGAGCCCGGCAAGGGACCCGCCGAGGGAACCGGCAAGGCCACTGCCGAGGAGGAAGTGGACGCCTCCAAGTGGCCCACTGGCTCGGGCAAGTACCTGAAGGTGGGCGATGACCTCTTCGTACACCTTCCAGGCGCGTCAAGCTTCAGTGCCCCCGTCGAGGGGGAACTGTTCGACAACGAGGTGCTCGCCGGTGCCGGTCTTGACGTTATTGACGAGCCGAGCATTGATGGTGATGGCTCCCAGGAGGAGCGGCTCCTCCGGGCCATGGGTTCCAGCTTCCAGAAACTCCAGGCTCTCCACCGCGCTCTCCTGGACAAGGCCAAGTCCAAGACGGCGGTGGTGGAGAACGTGGAGGCAGATTTTGAGGAGCGCATCGCCGAGGCACAAGGTTGGTGGCGCCAGGCTCAGGATGAGCTGAAGGCCGCTCAGGACGAGCTGGTCAGGCGCGACCTGGAGCTCACCATGAGGCTGGCCGACATCGAGAAGGCCCAGGAAACGGCAAAGAGGCTGGCCGATGAGGCCAGCACGAGGCCGCCCTGAGGACCCAGGAGGAGGACCTTGCCACGCGCAAGGAGAAGCTTGCCGCCACTCTCCGCGGCAAGGATGAAGAAGTGGACAAGCTCGTCCTACAGCGGACACAGGAGCTGGAGCGGAGGCATCAGGAGTCACTCAACGCCCTAGCTCAGGCTCATGCCGACAAGGTGAAGGAGTTGGAGGATCAAACTCTGAAGCTGTCCCAAGAGAAGGACATGCTCAATGGCACCCTGACAGAGGCTCAGAGCAAGATCATTGGCAAGTCTGGAGAGCTCTCTGAAGCCAATGCCTCCATCAAAGATCTCAAGCGGAAGCTGGGAGAGCTCGAGGAGGTGCTGTCGGGGGCCTTGACCCGGGAAGGACTCCTGACAAAGGAGCTGGAGATGGAGAAGCAGCTGCTGAAGAACGAGACCGCCAACCTCAAGGATCACAAGTCGGATGAGAAACGCTGGCTTGAGCGCCTTGCCGCCGTCGCAAACTCGACCGCCGATAGCTGGCTATCATGGGGGTGCTGGGCATGGAGTATGCCCCGGAAGCAAACCTGAGCCCCAACGCCAGCCTGACCATATACTTTGAGAGGGTCGTTAGCGCCTTGAAGCGGCTCCACTCCAACCGGGCGGCTGTTGGGGAACGTAGTAATTTCAAAAAATTTCCTACGCACATGCAAGATCATGGTGCTGCATAGCAACGAGAGGGGAGAGTGTTGTCCATGTACCCTCGTAGACCGTAAGCGGAAGCGTTATGACAATGCTATTGATGTAGTCGTACGTCTTCACGATCCGACCGATCCAAGCACCGAACGTATGGCACCTCCGAGTTCAGCACATGTTCAGCTCGATGACGATCTGTCGTGGGAATGAGCACCTATGGGGCAGGGCCCCTTTTCGGTCCGGCGGGGGGCGGAGGCCGCACGAAGAGCGGATCGAGGCGAAGCACACAAGCGTTTTTACCCAGCTTTGGAGCTCTCCGAAGAGATAATACTCCTACTGCTGCTTGTCGGATTGTATTGAGTTCTTGCTCGAGAGCACTAGAATGCTACGAGACCGAGCGTGAGTGTTTTCTGGTTTCGAACCCATTCTACGTTGCGCATGGGCCTCCTTTTATATGCTCAAGGGGTCACCGACAGGTGGCAACGTAGGCAAGGGCAAAAAGGGAAAAGGAGTTGCGGTTGGTACAACTACCTGAACAGTGTATCCTACCTAACCCCGACGGCAGGGGACAAAGGCATTAAATGCCCGTCTGTGTCGCCCAAACAGTGCAGAAAAGGGACCGTTGGGGACGCCACCGCTTGCCACGATGGTAATCTTGTCAGCGTCGCTTGCCACCTCGCACCGTTGGCTGCACAGCCTCTCGCCACGCGCGCCTGGAACGGTCCCAGGGTGACACGTTGATGGATGTGCTGGAGCGTAGGTACAGAGTGGTGGCCTACCGCGGCAAGTGCCTTGCCACGCCCGGAAGCTTGTCTCTCACCGGGCCTTGCCGAGATGCGAGGCGCGTCACGGCAAGTTCCTTGAAATGCCTTGGTTGGCCTTCCCGGTAAGCTCCTCTTGCCGGGGTCTTGGCCTTCCCGGCAAGCTCTTCTTGCCGGGGTCTTGTCTCCTTGGCTTAAATACTTTGTTCTTGAATGGCTCCAAAGGAACCACGGAGGACCTTGGCGGTCACCCGGCAAGCCTTGCCGCGGGGCGCTGCGACTGCCCATGCACAAGTTCGGGATACTAGGGTACCCCTACTCTAGTACACCGACAGGAGCCCCTGGGCCTGAGCCACACACGGTGCCGAGCGCTGTTGGGTCAGGCCCAAAATAGGGCACGAGCACGCGCATCCTGGGTTACACCGTATCTCACTCCGTATCCACCGCGCCCTCCCTTAACGGCACGCGTCGAATGCGGCGTCGTGGGAGAGATCGTGGGTGGTTCTTTATTTGGAAAAAGCGTAACGTTCGCCTCCTCCCTCTTTATAAGCAGGGGAAACAGGGGCAGTTCCCCCATCTCGCCAGTTGCTGTTCCAATCTCAGAAATCTCCGCCGCTCTCCTCTTCTTCCAAAGCCGAAAGAGAGCAGCGCTCCGCTCCCCATCGCCGCCGGCGCCACCAATGCCTTCGATCTCCCCCACCACCTCCGCCATGGCTCCGAAAACCGGGAAGGCTGTGAAGTCGGCCGAGGCACTGCGGCTCGAGGCGCTGCGAAAGGAGCGGGCAACTTTCCCCCCCGAGCTCACCGCGAAGGAGCTGAGGGAGTGGTACTACCTCTTCTGGTCGACGGAGACGCGAGCGCATCCGCGCACGAAGGTACTCTCCGCCGCCGCTTCAAAACGGGCTCCGAACGGATACCCTTTCTTCGTGCTGTTCTTCTACTGCGGGCTCTGCCCGCCCTTCTCTGAATTCTTCTGCGATATCATGAACACCTATGGGTTCCACCTCCTTGACTTCACCCCCAATGCTGTTCTGACCATGGCAGTTTTCGCACATCTCTGCGAAAACTTTGTCGGAGTCCACCCAAACGTAGCTCTTTTCTGCCACTTCTTTATGCCCCGGGTCGAGAGAGGGGAACCCCTATCCGGCGGGATCGCCTAGATCTCGAGGGCCGGCAAGAAGGAGACCTATCTGGAGGGGGAGCTCCGCAGCAAATGGGAGGAGTGGAGAGCAGACTGGTGCTGGATCATAGAGGAGAACCCGCAGCCATTTACTGCCCAGCGCCAAGCCCCAGCAGTGCGCGGCAACAATTGGAGCAGCTTGGCGCCGGAAGATGATAGGCTGAAGATCGCCGTCACCCGGATCCTGCGCCTTAGGCTTGCCGGGCTTACTGTAGGCACCGTAGGCGCAGATTTTCTTCGCCGCCGCATCGCCCCCCTCCAAGAGAGGAGGAGACCCGCCTGGGAGTTCGGGGGCCCGGCGGACATTATGAGGCTGCGCCCGGGCCTCAACTTCAACTTCACTGTCTTGGAGCTGGACGCGATGCTCAAGGAGCTGTTCAAGCACGACCCTCAGCATCCCGAATGGTTCAGGTTGCCGCAGGGCGTCGTTCCGCTGTGCAACAATTCCTCGCTTGACCGCATCCGCGCAATGATGCCGCTGTGCGACTCGCATGGGATTGTCCCAACTTGGCAGGAGCCTGCAGACGATGTAGTGCAGCAGTTCTTCGATGGCTTGGTGGAGGTGGCGGTCCGCTCCGATGAGCAGAAGAGCCTCACCCGCGACACCACTGACGAGGAGATGCAGCGCATCGCCACCAGGGCGGAAGAGGCGGCGGCAGCCGCTGCCGCGGGCGAATTTGGGTTCACCGTGGAGGAGGCAGAGGCAGCAGAGGCGGCAAGCCTTGCCGAGCGAGAGTGGCTTGACGGCGAGGAAGAGCTTGCCGGGCCTGACGCCGAGTCGAGCGAACCCGTCGAGGGTGCGAGCGGCCCGCCATCTCCAGGCAGCTTGCCGCAAACGGAGCCTCCAGCGTAGCCCCCAGCTCCACCAAGAAGGCGTCTCCGCAAGGCCGGGGATGTAGCAGGGTGGCAGACGAGTCAGCAGCCGTCGCACCGCGCGACACGCTCCACCGCGACAAGCAATGTTGCCGCGGGAGCGCCTCGCACCGCTGCGGCAACTGGAGCGGGGTCTTCTCGGACCACCGCCACTGCCCCCGTCAAGCGGCCAAGGGAACCCACTCCTCCGCCTCGTCGCGCCGAAGGTGGGCCGGACTTCGACCTATCCGCACTCAGCTCCGACGAGGAAGAAGAAGAGTAAGATTCTTTGCTGTATTTGTAGTTCTTCAATTCTTGCTGTTTTTGTCTTGTATCTGATTTTCTTTACTCTGAACTCATTCCTTTTCAGGACTCTAGCCCAGAGAGCGGCAAAGAGAGCCAAGGTCCCAGTGGTTGTCATCGAGGACGAACCCACCGTGATAACATAGGGTGCGTCCGAGACCACCTTGTCGGACCCAGCAACTACTCCCCGAAGCAGCCCCCAGCGCAGCCCCCAGCGCAGCCCCCAGCGTAAGTATATAGTTTACTTCCCGCTGTTAGGCGCGCACGGGTGTTCTTTCTTTTGCTGACATCTAGCTGTTGGTTTGTTGTAGGAGCAGAGCAGCCTCACTAGGAGCACCCAGAAACCGCCCCCGAGATGCTATCTGCTTTGACTACACCGCCAAGGGAGGATTCCCCGGCAAGGGAGCGTTCTCCGGCAAGGGAGAAGTCTCCGGCACGGACAGTTCTCCGGCAAGAGGCGGTTCTCCGACAAGGGACAACACCAGCGACCCTCAGGTGGTGGAGCCCATGACTATGGAGCCCAGTGCAGGTAACCTTTCTTGCTTGAAAACTTCCCTTGGGTTCTTCTTTTTCTGATTCTCTTGTTGGATATTTACTTGACTTTTCTCCCTCTTTCGGCCTTCAGATCCACCTTCCACAGAGCCGATGGAGACCGAGGCCTCCGGCGAGGAGAACGCGCGCGGCAACACTGGCGACGCCGCCGCCACCGAAGAAGAAGCCGACGCTGATGATCCCGCCGGCGAAGAGGCTACCAAAGCTGCCACTGTAGGAGCTGGCGAGGGGTCCGGCGATCGCACTGACGACCCTGAGGCCGCAGGAGCGCAAGGCGCTACGCCGACCGCCGATCCCTCTGCCGCCGCAGCGTCAGGCTCCGAGGAGCCCCAGCCCGGCGCCTACTTGAAGGCCGGCTAGGGCATCTTCATCAAGCTCCCCTGGGCGTCAAGCTCCAGGGCGCCGGTTGAAGGAGAAGCTTTTGATGGAGAGGTGCTCGCCTCCGCTGGGCTGACGCTGGTTGACGCGCCGAGCAGCAGCAGCGGCGAGTCTGAGGAGGAGCAGCTGCTGCGGAAGCTGGTGTCACTCTATCGCGCCCGACAAGCCAAGCTGGAATCCCAAGAAGCGCTTGTCGCGAGGGCGGGAGTGGATATCGAGAAGCATGCGGAGGAGCTCCAGAGTCGCAACCAGGAAGCCCTCCGGTCCTTGGCAGAGGAGCGGGCGCAGCTCGTCGAGGCGGGGAAAGCCTTCCTTCTCAAGAAGGCTGAAGCTGAAGAGCAACAACGGCTTGCCGCCGAGGAGCTGTCCGTGCGGGAAGGTGAGTTGGCGCAGCGGAAGGTCAATCTTGACAGCCATGAGGAGGAGCTTGCTGCGCGCGAGCAAACATTTGGCGGGGCCCTCAAGGAGGCAAAGGATGCTGCCGCAGCTGCTGAGGCCGCCAAGAAGGTACTGGAGAGGAAGGTGGCACAGCTGGAGGCTGATCTCAAGACGAGCGGCGAAGAGCTTGCCGCGCTCAAGCGTGAGCGCGAGAAGGATGCCCTCTCCCACGGCGAGCTGCAGGGTCGTCTCGTCGAGAAGGGCAAGGAGCTGAGCACCGCCAAGGACTCCAACGCTGATCTTGAGTTAAAGCTGGCTACGTTGACCCAGACGCTGGACAGCGCCAGGGAGCAGGAGGTGACCTTGAAGGAGGAGATCAAGGCCAACGAAGCGTTGCTGATGAGGGCCGCCGAAACCCAGAACACCTTTAGGGAGACGGTGGAGCTCTGGACAGAGGGCCTCGTGAACATCGCTGCAGTCATTGACGAGGAGCTGGCGCAGCTGGGGATGGAGGATTTTGGGTATCCTTCCGACGAGAATCTCCAACCCAGCGCCAAGCTCACCGTGTTCTTCAAAGGCGTGGCGACGGCCCTCCAGCGACTCCGGGAAAAGATCCCAAAGCAGCTGGCCGACGAGTCGCGCACGATCTGCGCAATTGTTCTGCAAAAGGTGTTGGTGAAGGTGGCCTTCCGCAACCCAGGCCTCAACCTCACCAACGTCCTCAAGAAGCTGCCGGCGGATGCTGATCTGGAAGCGCTCAAGGCCCTTGTCGCACCCATTGTGGACAAGGTGAATGAGGTCAAGAGGGTTGATGGCGGTCGCGTAGATTAGGCCGCCCGTCTCCTCTTTTTCTTGTCACTGTTGGTCACGTTACGGGAACGATCTATTAGAGCGCGACAAGTTATCTTGTAATATAACTTTATTTTGGGTATCGATTGCTATGTTATTTCCTTTACTTGACCCCTTCCTTTATATGTTTTTGCCCTACGCTTATAGGGAACTTGCCGGCGCAGGCACCCTTGCCGCGAGCGCTGAGTGCGGAACGTCAGCAGCCTGCTAGTGGTGCCGCTACCGACAAGAAACCTTGTCGCAACTAGTCGCAGCTCACTTAAGTTGTTGAGCGGACTCGAAACAAAGTAAGGGTGCAACTAGCTACGAGTTGGTTCCTCCACGCACAGGTTTTCCATACAAAGCACGGTCGTTCGAGGAAGATAACTTAAAAAATTATAAAACTGATTGCTCAAACTTTGGCAACTTAGCTTTTCTGTCGTTTGCTTCCCGGTAAGGCGAAACGTTCTTGAACGACGCCTGGTCCACACCATTATCTTCTCCTCCCCTCCCGGTAAACTTGTGGGCGAGGGAACCTTCCCTTTCCTTGAGAAAAAGAAATAAGAGAAAATAAAGATATGGAGCCTTACGGCTCGTTATTGCTTACCGGGGGTAGGTGCTGCACAAAGTGTCAGATAATACATGCAAAAAATAGAAAGCATGAAATTGACAAGATGTGCGTAGCACATGAGCTTTATTTATGCACGGGGTCTACGCCCGGCTTTGTACAAAGGGTTACATGCAACAGTGGCAAGGCTTGTACAAAAGATGGTTGCCGGAACGGGTTCCGGCAACCGCGCCTTACGGGTAAAACTTACGAAGATGCTCAATGTTCCAGGAGTTGCTCACCGGAAAGCCATCTTCGGTCTCAAGGCGGACAGCGCCAGGCCTAGTGACTCGTTTCACCCGGTAAGGGCCTTCCCACTTCGGCGTCAACTTGTTGGAATTCTTGGCGGACTGAACGCGCCGAAGAACAAGGTCGCCTTCCTCGAGACTTCTGGCATTAACTTTGCGGCTATGGTAGCGGCGCAAAGCTTGCTGGTATCGAGCAGCTCGTACAGCAGCCTGAAGACGGTCTTCCTCAAGGAGCAGCGCGTCATCTTGCCGCAGCTGTTCTTGCTCAAGCTCATCATAAGCGAGCACTCGAGGCGACACGTATACGAGTTTCGTGGGGAGAACTGCCTCTGCTCCATAGACTAGAGCGAAAGGTGTCTGGCCAGTGGCTCGATTTCGCGTCATCCCGATCGACCAAAGAACCACCGGCAGCTCCTCAATCCAGTTCTTTCCGCACCTGTGCAGCCTGTCGAAAGTTCTGGTCTTGAGCCCGCGCAGCACTTCAGCATTTGCCCTCTCCGCTTGACCGTTGCTTCTCGGGTGAGCAACAGAAGCGAAACAGACCTTGGTGCCCAGCTCTTGGACGTACTGCATGAAGGTGCAGCTCGTGAATTGAGTGCCGTTGTCGGTGATGATCCTGCTAGGGATCCCGAAACGGCAAACAATCGACCTGAAGAACTTGACTGCTGACTGTGCCGTCACCTTCCTCACTGCTTTCACTTCCGGCCACTTTGTGAACTTGTCGATTGCGACGTACAAGTACTCAAAGCCCCCGATAGCTCGGGGAAAGGGGCCGAGGATGTCGAGCCCCCAAACCGAAAATGGCCAGGATAAAGGGATCGTCTGGAGAGCTTGAGCTGGATGGTGTATCTGCTTGGAATGGAACTGGCACGCTTCACACTTGGTTACTTGTGCAGTTGCATCCTGGAGGGCTGTCAGCCAAAAGAAACCTTGCCGGAATGCTTTGCCGGCAAGTGCTCTTCCTCCAATGTGGTGACCACATATGCCTCCATGTATCTCCGCCAACAGCTTTTGTCCGTCTTCCCGGGGAATACACTTCAATTTCACACCGTTGAGTCTTCTTTTGTACAGTGTGTCATCGACAAACTGGTACATACTTGACTGCCGGGCTACTCTTTCCGCTTCTTCTTGCTCTTCGGGAAGTTCTCCTGTCTGAAGGAAACAGACAATCTGCTGTGCCCATGCTGGAGCTTGCGGCTCGACAACAAGGACTAAAGGCACATATGCTGCTGCAGGAACATCCGCTTCTACGGCAAGAACCTGCGGCTCTGCCGGAGCTTGACGTTCCCCGGCAAGCTTGCCGGAGCAAAACTTGTCGGGAGCGTCTGCTTCGACGGAACAAACCCTAAGGTTTGCCGGAGCAGACTGCTCCTCAGCACTCTTGGTGTTGATCCTAGGGACTTTCTTGGCAGCGGCTTCGGGGAGCTCTGCCAGAAAGTAGTCACCAGAAATCAACTTCCTCTTCTTGCTCTGTCCAGTTGATGGCGTCACAGACGGTCGAGTTAGTTTGAGCACAAAGATCCCTGGTTCCACAGGTAACTTAAGTGCAGCGCACTTTGACAGGCCATCGGCAATGTCGTTCTGAGCTCTCGGGACATGTTCCATCTGTAGGCCGTCAAAGTGCTCTTCTAACTTTCTCACCTCATCAACGGACTCTGATAATTCTTGTTCACTTGGCGGACGACAAGCTGTGAGTCACCCCTGACAATGAGCTTCTTGATCCCAAGGTCTGCCGCAATCCTGAGACCGGCAAGCAAACCTTCATACTCTGCAGTATTGTTTGTTGCTTGCTCCTTGGGAAAGTGCATCTGGACTACGTACTTTAGGTGCTCTCCGGTGGGTGCGACAAGCAGCACGCCCGCAACGGCGCCTTGCAGCGAAAAGGCACCATCAAAGTACATGAGCCACTCTTTGCTCGCTTCCTTGACGGGGATGCTCGTTTCTGGAATTTCCTCATCTGGTGTTGGCGTCCATTCTGCTATGAATTCTGCCAATGCTCTGCTCTGGATAGTTGAAGTGCTCTCAAACTTAAGGCCAAAGCTTGACAGTTCCAGTGCCCACTCGACAATCCTGCCTGTTGCTTCTGGATTCTGGAGTATCCTCTTCAGCGGAAAGCGAGTGACAACTGTGATCTCATGTGCTTGGAAGTAATGGCGCAGCTTTCTCGAGGCCATGAGAAGGCCGAAAAGCAATTTCTGCACACCAGAGTATCTCGACCTAGCCCCCTGCAGAAGGGAACTGACAAAGTAAACTGGGCGCTGCACCATTTTCTTCTGCACCTCCTCATGTGCCTGCGCAGATCCACCCTTGTCGGGACCAGAGCTTGTCGGTGAAGCCCCCTGCTTGTCGCTGGATGCATCTGTCGTGGTTGCTGGCTCATCATCCACCTCCCTCTCCGCCACTAACGCAGCACTAACCACTTGATTGGTTGCCGCTATGTACAGCAGCAACTTCTCTTGTGGCTTAGGTGCGACAAGTGTTGGAGTGGAGGACAGGTATCTCTTCAAGTCCTGCAGCGCAGCCTCCGCTTCCGGAGTCCATTTCATTGGACCTGCCTTTTTCAATATTTTGAAAAACGGCAGGGCGCGCTCAGCAGACTTAGAGATAAATCTGCTGAGAGCAGCCACGCAACCGGCAAGCCTTCGTACATCCTTGACGCGCTTTGGTGCTTCAATCTGCTCAATGGCCTTGATCTTGTTGGGGTTGGCTTCAATTCTCCGCTGAGACACGAAGAACCCGAGAAGCTTGCCGGAGGGGACTCCAAACACACACTTCTCGGCGTTAAGTTTGAGGTTGATCTTGCGTAGATTTGTGAAGGTTTCATCTAAATCTTGAATCAGGGTTGCCTTGTCCTTGCTCTTGACCACTATGTCATCCATGTAGGCTCCTACATTTCTGTGTATTTGTGGCTCAAAAGCATCATGGACTACTCTTGCAAATGTTGAACCAGCATTCTTTAATCCGAAAGGCATCCGTACAAAACAGTAGGTGCCACATGGAGTGATGAATGCGGTCTTCTCCTCATCCTCTTCTGCCATGAAGATCTGATGATATCCTGAGTATGCGTCAAGAAATGAAAGCAAGTCACATCTGGCCGTGGAGTCAACAATCTGGTCAATGCGCGGCAAGGGAAATGGGTCTTTGGGACAAGCTTTATTAACATCGGTAAAGTCGATACAAAGCCTCCATTTCCCATTTGCCTTGCGCACGACTACATGATTGGCCAACCACGTAGGATGGAGCACTCCTCTGACGAGGCCTGCTACTTCCAACTTCTTGATTTCTTCTGCAAAGAATTCTTGGCGCTCCACTGCTTGTTTCCTGACTTTCTGCTTGACGGGCCGCGCATGAGGACAAACGGCAAGATGGTGCTCGATTACTTTCCTGGGAACACCAGGAATATCAGACGGTTGCCATGCAAACACGTCGACGTTTGCCCGCAGGAAAGCAACGAGCGCGCTTTCCTATTTAGGGTCGAGCATGGCACTGATGGTGAAGGTACCACCAGTGCCGTCCTCCTTGGCGGACACTTTCTTGGTCTCTGGTGAAGCTGTCATCGTCTTGTTACGCTTGCCGGTGGAGCTCGATGGTGCGTCCTCAACGGTAGCGCGGCACTCCGAAGAGGTGCGCTTGCCGGAGTCGGCATCAGAACTCTTGCCGGACTTGGTCTTCTTCTTCCCCCCGGGAGCTTCAGCGGCAAGTGTCTTGCGATCTGCTGCGGCTGCTACATCCCGGTAAATCTTGTTGGTGCAGATAAGAGCATCCTTCTTGTCGCCAGGGACAGAGATGACACTTATCGGGCCTGGCATCTTCAGCATGTTGTATGCATAGTGAGAGGCCGCCATGAATTTGGCGAGTGTTGGACGGCTGAGTATCCCATTGTAGGGCAATGGAAAATCAGCAACGTCAAAAGTGACCCTCTCAGTCCTGAAGTTCAGCTCGCTGCCAAATGTCACCGGCAACGTGATCTTTCCCTTCGGCTTGCTCCTTCCCGGATTGATTCCTTGGAATGTGTCGGTCTCTTCGAGCTCGCTGTCAGGGATCTGGAGCTTCTGGAGTACCGCGGAGGAGATCAGGTTCAAGCCGGCCCCGCCGTCAACTAGCATCTTAGTGACCTTGAGGTTGCGGATAGTTGGTGAAACCAACATCGGCAAGCACCCGACCGCAGTTACGCGATCAGGGTGGTCCTTAATATCAAAGATGATAGGCATGCTGGACCATTTCAGAGGCTTGCGTGACTCGACGGGTGGTTCTGCTGCATTGACTTCCCGCACCCACTGCTTGAGCTGGCGGTGCGAAGTATGCAGAGAAGCACCGCCGTCAACGCACAAGACCTCTGTGGCTTTCTGAAACTCCTGCTCATCGGCCTCGTCATCATCCATATCTTCTTCTTCTTCGTCATCTTCATCCTTGTCGCGGCCGCGGGGAGGTCTGTCTCCTTGCCGCTGCTTGGCCTTGCCGCGGTGTCCTTCTCGGCCGGGACGCTTCTTGCCGGATCCTCCAGTACCTTCTTGGGCCTTCTCCTTGTCGCGTCGCTCGTACTCAGCCTTTTGCAGCTCGACAAGCTGCTCGACCTTCTTGCAGCTCTGGAGATCATGGCCCTTGGTGCGGTGGATCTTGCAGTACTGCTTGCCGGAGCCGTCCTGCTTGTCGGCGACCGCCACGGCTTCGGCTTCCTTGGCGCCACCTCCGTTTCCGGACTGCTCAACAGCTAACACATCTTTGCCTTTCTTTCTCCTGTTGTTCCGCCACCGGTTTTTCCTTGCCGGGGCAGCATCATCGCTGTCAGATCCTCCTGCTCCTGCATTCTCTCCGGGGAGTTTCCTCCCTTCTTCAGCACGTGCGCACTTGTCGGCCAGGGCATATAGCTCACTGACGTCTCTGATCTTGCACATCGCCATCTCCTCCCGCATCCTGCGGTTACGCACGTTCTGATGGAATGTGCTGATGACCGCGGCAGGGTGGACATCTGGGATGTTGCGCTGCACTTGGCTGAATCTCTGAATGTACTTGCGCAGGGGCTCTCCTTCCTTCTGGGCGAGCAGATGAAGATCGCTCTCTTGGCCATGAGGCTTGTGGCCGCCTGTAAAGGCACCGACAAACTGATGGCACAGATCTGCCCAGGAGGATATGGAGTTGTCCGGCAAGTGCATGAGCCAGGACCTGACATTGGGCTTGAGCACCAGCGGGAAGTAGTTGGCACCCCGGCAGCTTGCACCGCGATGGTGTAGATGCTGAGGAACTCTGACGGATGCAACTTGTCGTCGTACTTCTCTGGTACGTCTGGCTTAAAAATATTTGTGCTGGCCCACTGGACTTGCCGCAGCTCACGAGTGAACGCAGGGAAACCTACCACGTACGGCAAGTCGCCTGGTTCCCCTAGCGCATGCATGTCGACAGTGGGCCCAGCGCGCTAGTCTGATTGACGCCGCGCTTCTCTTCGACGCTCGATGCGGGTACGAGCGTCTTCCTGCTGTCGTTCGTGAAGAACTTGGTGTTGATCGCGACGAGCTCGTGGGTCCGACGATGCAGTGGAGTTGCTATCGAGGTTGACCCGGCGAGTCGGCGATCTTGGCCTTCGGGGCGGGGAGTGCACGGTGGCTGCACCCCCACCGGTCTTGTCACCACCGGCTTGCGCCTGGCAATCTTGCCACGGCTGCGATGCATTTGGCAGCCGTGGAGTGTCACCATTGGCGAAGCCGATGAGACTCTGAATGGTGGCCCTCCAATCATCGATCTTGTCTGACGTTGGAGGGTAGTCCAGGAGCAGTTGAGCTCGTGCCAAAGCTTCTGCTGGAGTTTTGGGTGGCGGTGGCGAACGGTGCGAGGAGCGGGATATGCTCGAACTTCTAACTATGTTAGAAGGAGCAGCATCTCGTCCAGGCGACCGTGCCGCGCTCGTGCCAGCATGTTGACGTGCATGCTGGTCCTGAGCATCACGAGATCCACCAGCTTGGCCTTGGCCCAACGAACGTATGGTACCGCGGGTACCATGACGCTGTCGGTCCCGCGCCTCCTGGGATGGGCGCGGTGCATGTACGAACGCCGAGGTCTGTGCAGCCTTGTCCTTGGACCTGGCAGCACCGTGAGCTCCCTCGTCGACGTCCGTTCTTCCGCCGGCGTCAACCCCACCACCTGCTTGCTCCGGTGGTGGTGGGTTCGACGTGGACGGAGCAGCCACCTCCGAAGCCTTCTTCTTCGGTGGCATGTTGATGAAGATGATGAAGATCTAGCTCGCGTGAACGCCGGATCAGGTTCACACAACCTCGACGCCCCCTACCTGGCGTGCCAAAGATGTCATGGGAACGAGCACCTATGGGGCAGGGCCCCTTTTCGGTCCGGCGGGGGGCGGAGGCCGCATGAAGAGCGGATCGAGGCGAAGCACACGAGCGTTTTTACCCAGCTTCGGAGCTCTCCGGAGAGATAATACTCCTACTACTGCTTGTCGGATTGTATTGAGTTCTTGATCGAGAGCACTAGAATGCTACGAGACCGAGCGTGAGTGTTTTCTGGTTTCGAACCCCTTCTACGTTGAGCATGGGCCTCCTTTTATATGCTCAAGGGGTCACCGACAGGTGGCAATGTAGGCAAGGGCAAAAAGGGAAAAGGAGTTGCGGTTGGTACAACTACCTGAACAGTGTATCCTACCTAACCCTGACGGCAGGGGACAAAGGCATTAAATGCCCGTCTGTGTCGCCCAAACAGTGCAGAAAAGGGACCGTTGGGGACGCCACCGCTTGCCACGATGGTAATCTTGTCAGCGTCGCTTGCCACCTCACACCGCTGGCTGCACAGCCTCTCGCCACGCGCGCCTGGAACGGTCCCAGGGTGACACGTTGATGGATGTGCTGGAGCGTAGGTACAGAGTGGTGGCCTACCGCGGCAAGTGCCTTGCCACGGTCGTTGTCTTGCCACGCCCGGAAGCTTGTCGCTCACCGGGCCTTGCCGAGACGCGAGGCGCGTCACGGCAAGTTCCTTGAAATGCCTTGGTTGGCCTTCCCGGTAAGCTCCTCTTGCCGGGGTCTTGGCCTTCCCGGCAAGCTCTTCTTGCCGGGGTCTTGTCTCCTTGGCTTAAATACTTTGTTCTTGAATGGCTCCAAAGGAACCACGGAGGACCTTGGCGGTCACCCGGCAAGCCTTGCCGCGGGGCGCTGCGACTGCCCATGCACAAGTTCGGGATACTAGGGTACCCCTACTCTAGTACACCGACAGGAGCCCCTGGGCCTGAGCCACACACGGTGCCGAGCGCTGTTGGGCCAGGCCCAAAATAGGGCACGAGCACGCGCATCCTGGGTTACACCGTATCTCACTCCGTATCCACCGCGCCCTCCCTTAACGGCACGCGTCGAATGCGGCGTCGTGGGAGAGATCGTGGGTGGTTCTTTATTCGGAAAAAGCGTAACGTTCGCCTCCTCCCTCTTTATAAGCAGGGGAAACAGGGGCAGTTCCCCCATCTCGCCAGTTGCTGTTCCAATCTCAGAAATCTCCGCCGCTCTCCTCTTCTTCCAAAGCCGAAAGAGAGCAGCGCTCCGCTCCCCATCGCCGCCGGCACCACCAACGCCTTCGATCTCCCCCACCACCTCCGCCATGGCTCCGAAAACCGGGAAGGCTGTGAAGTCGGCCGAGGCACTGCGGCTCGAGGCGCTGCGAAAGGAGCGGGCAACTTTCCCCCCCGAGCTCACCGCGAAGGAGCTGAGGGAGTGGTACTACCTCTTCTGGTCGACGGAGACGCGAGCGCATCCGCGCACGAAGGATGTGCTGGAGCGTAGGTACAGAGTGGTGGCCTGCCGCGGCAAGCGCCTTGCCGCAGTCGTTGTCTTGCCGCGCCCGGAAGCTTGTTGCTCGCCGGGCCTTGCCGGGACGCGAGGCGCGTCGCGGCAAGTTCCTTGAAATGCCTTGGTTGGCCTTCCCGGCAAGCTCCTCTTGCCGGGGTCTTGGCCTTCCCGGCAAGCTCTTCTTACCGGGGTCTTGTCTCCTTGGCTTAAATACTTTGTTCTTGAATGGCTCCAAAGGAACCACGGAGGACCTTGGCGGTCACCCGGCAAGCCTTGCCGCGGGGCGCTGCGACTGCCCGTGCACAAGTTCGGGATACTACGGTACCCCTACTCTAGTACACCGACACGATCCCCGGACTCCGATCCAGCAGGGTGTCGGGGATGAGTTCCATCAGCACAACGGCGTGGTGACGGTGATGATGTTCTACTGACGCAGGGCTTCGCCTAAGCACCGCTACGATATGACCGTGGTGGAATATGGTGGAGGGGGGCACCGCACACGGCTAAGGAACGATCACGATGATCAACTTGTTTGTTCTAGGGTGCCCCCCTGCCCCCGTATATAAAGGAGCAAGGGGGAGGCCGGCCGGCCCTTGGGGCGCGCCAAGGAGGAGGAGTCCTCCTCCTAGTAGGAGTAGGACTCCCCCTTTCCTACTCCTACTAGGAGGGGGAAAGGAAGGGGAGAGGGAGAGGGAAAGAGGGGGGCGCCGCCCCCCCTCTCCTAGTCCAATTCGGACCATAGGGGGAGGGGGCGCGCGGCCCATCCTGGCTGCCCCTCTCTCTCTCCACTAAAGCCCATAAGGCCCATTACTTCTCCCGGGGGGGGGTTCCGGTAACCCTCTGGCACTCCGGTTTTCTCCGAAATCACCCGGAACACTTCCGGTGTCTGAATATTGTCGTCCAATATATCAATCTTTATGTCTCGACCATTTCGAGACTCCTCGTCATGTCCGTGATCATATCTGGGACTCCGAACAACCTTCGGTACATCAAAACTTATAAACTCATAATAAAATTGTCATCGTAACGTTAAGCGTGCAGACCCTGCGGGTTCGAGAACTATGTAGACATGACCTAGAACTGTTTCTGGTCAATAACCAATAGCGGAACATGGATGCTCATATTGGCTCCTACATATTCTATGAAGATCTTTATCGGTCAAACCGCATAACAACATACGTTGTTCCCTTTGTCATCGGTATGTTACTTTTCCAAGATTCGATCGTCGGTATCCAATACCTAGTTCAATCTCGTTACCGGCAAGTCTCTTTACTCGTTCTGTAATACATTATCCCGTAACTAACTCATTAGTTGTAATGCTTGCAAGGCTTAAGTGATGTGTATTACCGAGAGGGCCCAGAGATACCTCTCCGACAATCGGAGTGACAAAACTTAATCTCGAAATACGCCAACCCAACATGTACCTTCGGAGACACCTGTAGAGCACCTTTATAATCACCCAGTTACGTTGTGACGTTTGGTAGCACACAAAGTGTTCCTTTGGTAAATGGGAGTTGCATAATCTCATAGTTGTAGGAACTTTGTATAAGTCATGAAGAAAGCAATAGCAACATACTAAACAATCAAGTGATAGGCTAACGGAATGGGTCAAGTCAATCACATCATTCTCCTAATGATGTGATCCCGTTAATCGAATGACAACACATGTCTATGGTTAGGAAACATAACCATCTTTGATTAATGAGCTAGTCAAGTAGAGGCATATAGTGACATTAAGTTTGTCTATGTATTCACACATGTGTCATGTTTCCGGTTAATACAATTCTAGCATGAATAATAAACATTTATCATGATATGAGGAAATAAATAATAACTTTATTATTGCCTCTAGGGCATATTTCCTTCAGTCTCCCACTTGCACTAGAGTCAATAATCTAGATTACACAGTAATGATTCTAACACCCATGGAGTCTTGGTGCTGATCATGTTTTGCTCGTGGAAGAGGCTTAGTCAACGGGTCTGCAACATTCAGATCCGTATGTATCTTGCAAATTTCTATGTCTCCCACCTGGACTTGGTCCCGGATGGAATTGAAGCGTCTCTTGATGTGCTTGGTCCTCTTGTGAAATCTGGATTCCTTTGCCAAGGCAATTGCACCAGTATTGTCACAGAAGATCTTCATTGGTCCCGATGCACTAGGTATGACACCTAGATTGGAAATGAACTCCTTCATCCAGACTCCTTCATTTGTTGCTTCTGAAGCAGCTATGTACTCCGCTTCGTATATTGATCCTGCTACGACGCTTTGTTTAGAACTGCACCAACTGACAGCTCCACCATTTAATATAAACACGTATCCAGTTTGTGACTTAGAATCGTCCGGATCAGTGTCAAAGCTTGCATCGACGTAACCATTTACGACAAGCTCTTTGTCACCTCCATAAACGAGAAACATATCCTTAGTCCTTTTCAGGTATTTCAGGATTTTCTTGACCGCTATCCAGTGATCCACTCCTGGATTACTTTGGTACCTCCCTGCTAAACTAATAGCAAGGCACACATCAGGCCTGGTACACAGCATTGCATACATGATAGAGCCTATGGCTGAAGCATAGGGAACTCCTTTCATTTTCTCTCTATCTTCTGCAGTGGTCGGGCATTGAGTGTGACTCAACTTCACACCTTGCAATACAGGCAAGAATCCTTTCTTTGCCTGATCCATTTTGAACTTTTTCAAAACTTTATCAAGGTATGTGCTTTATGAAAGTCCAATCAAGCGTCTTGATCTATCTCTATAGATCTTGATGCCCAATATGTAAGCAGCTTCACCGAGGTCTTTCATTGAAAAACTTTTATTCAAGTATCCTTTTATTCTATCCAGAAATTCTATATCATTTTCAATTAACAATATGTCGTCCACATATAATATCAGAAATGCTACAGAGCTCCCACTCACTTTCTTGTAAATACAGGCTTCTCCAAAAGTCTGTATAAAACCATATGCTTTGATCACACTATCAAAGCGTTTATTCCAACTCCGAGAGGCTTGCACCAGACCATAAATGGATCGCTGGAGCTTGCACACTTTGTTAGCTCCCTTAGGATCGACAAAACCTTCCGGTTCCATCATATACAACTCTTCTTCCAAAAATCCATTCAGGAATGCAGTTTTGACATCCATCTGCCATATTTCATAATCATAAAATGCGGCAATCGCTAACATGATTCGGACAGACTTAAGCATCGCTACGGGTGAGAAGGTCTCACCGTAGTCAACCCCTTGAACTTGTCAAAAACCTTTTGCAACAAGTCGAGCTTTGTAAACAGTAACATTACCGTCAGCGTCAGTCTTCTTCTTGAAGATCCATTTATTCTCTATTGCTTGCCGATCATCGGGCAAGTCAACGAAAGTCCACACTTTGTTCTCATACATGGATCCCATCTCAGATTTCATGGCTTCAAGCCATTTTGCGGAATCTGGGCTCACCATCTTCATAGTTTGTAGGTTCACCATGATCTAGTAGCATGACTTCCAGAATAGGATTACCGTACCACTCTGGTGCGGATCTTACTCTGGTTGATCTACGAAGTTCAGTAACAACTTGTTCTGAAGTTTCATGATCATCATCATTAACTTCCTCACTAATTAGTGTAGGTGTCACAGGAACCGATTTCTGTGATGAGCTACTTTCCAATAAGGGAGATGGTACTGTTACCTCATCAAGTTCTACTTTCCTCCCACTCACTTCTTTCGAGAGAAACTCCTTCTATAGAAAGGATCCATTCTTAGCAAAAAATGTCTTGCCTTCGGATCTGTGATAGAAGGTGTACCCAACTGTCTCCTTTGGGTATCCTATGAAGACACATTTTTCCAATTTGGGTTCGAGCTTATCAGGTTGAAGCTTTTTCACATACGCATCGCAGCCCCAAACTTTCAGAAACGACAACTTTGGTTTCTTGCCAAACCATAGTTCATAAGGAGTCGTCTCAATGGATTTTGATGGTGCTCTATTTAACGTGAATGCGGCCGTCTCTAAAGCATAACCCCAAAACGATAGCGGTAAATCAGTAAGAGACATCATAGATCGCACCATATCTAGTAAAGTACGATTACGACGTTCGGACACACCATTACGCTGTGGTGTTCCAGGTGGCGTGAGTTGCGAAACTATTCCGCATTGTTTCAAATGTAGACCAAACTCGTAACTCAAATATTCTCCTCCATGATCAGATCGTATAAACTTTATTTTCTTGTTACAATGATTTTCAACTTCACTCTGAAATTCTTTGAACTTTTCAAATGTTTCAGATTTATGCTTCATTAAGTAGATATACCCATATCTGCTTAAATCATCTGTGAAGGTGAGAAAATAACGATATCTGCCATGAGCTTCAACATTCATTGGACCACATACATCTGTATGTATGATTTCTAACAAATCTGTTGCTCTCTCCATAGTACCGGAGAACGGCGTTTTAGTCATCTTGCCCATGAGGCACGGTTCGCAAGTACCAAGTGATTCATAATCAAATGGTTCCAAAAGTCCATCAGTATGGAGTTTCTTCATGCGTATTACACCGATATGACCTAAACGGCAGTGCCACAAATAAGTTGCACTATCATTATCAACTCTACATCTTTTGGCTTCAACATTATGAATATGTGTATCACTACTATCGAGATTCATCAAAAATAGACCACTCTTTAAGGGTGCATGACCATAAAAGCTATACTCATATAAATAGAACAACCATTATTCTCTGATTTAAATGAATAACCGTCTCACGTCAAACAAGATCCAGATATAATGTTCATGCTCAACGCTGGCACCAAATAACAATTATTCAGGTCTAAAACTAATCCCGAAGGTAGATGTAGAGGTAGCGTGCCGACCGTGATCACATCGACTTTGGAACCATTTCCCACGCGCATCGTCACCTCGTCCTTAGCCAGTGTTCGCTTATTCCGTAGTCCCTGTTTCGAGTTGCAAATATTAGCAACAGAACCAGTATCAAATACCCAGGTGCTACTGCGAGCTCTAGTAAGGTACACATCAATAACATGTATATCACATATACCTTTGTTCACCTTGCCATCCTTCTTATCCGTCAAATACTTGGGGCAGTTCTGCTTCTAGTGACCAGTCTGCTTGCAGTAGAAGCACTCAGTTTCAGGCTTAGGTCCAGACTTGGGTTTCTTCTCTTGAGCAGCAACTTGCTTGCTGTTCTTCTTGAAGTTCCCTTTCTTCTTCCCTTTGCCCTTTTTCTTGAAACTAGTGGTCTTGTTGACCATCAACACTTGATGCTCCTTCTTGATTTCTACCTCCGCAGCTTTTAGCATTGCGAAGAGCTCGGGAATTGTCTTTTCCATCCCTTGCATATTATAGTTCATCACAAAGCTCTTGTAGCTTGGTGGCAGTGATTGGAGAATTCTGTCAATGACGCTATCATCCGGAAGATTAACTCCCAGTTGAGTCAAGTGATTATAATACACAGACATTTTGAGTATATGCTCACTGATAGAACTATTCTACTCCATCTTGCATCTATAGAACTTATTGGAGACTTCATATCTCTCAATCCGGGCATTTGCTTGAAATATTAACTTCAACTCCTGGAACATCTCATATGCTCCATGACGTTCAAAACGTCGTTGAAGACTCGATTCTAAGCCATAAAGCATGGCACACTGAACTATTGAGTAGTCATCAGCTTTGCTCTACCAGACGTTCATAACATCTGGCGTTGCTCCTGCAGCAGGCCTCGCACCCAGCAGTGCTTCCAGGACGTGATTCTTCTGTGCAGCAATGAGGATAATCCTCAAGTTACGGACCCAGTCCGTGTAATTGCTACCATCATCTTTCAACTTTGCTTTCTCAAGGAACGCATTAAAATTCAACGGAACAACAGCACGAGCCATCTATCTACAACAAACATAGACAAGCAAAATACTATCAGGTACTAAGTTCATGATAAATTTAAGTTCAATTAATCATATTACTTAAGGACTCCCACTTAGACAGACATCTCTCTAGTCATCTAAGTGATCACGTGATCCAAATCAACTAAACCATAACCGATCATCACGTGAGATGGAGTAGTTTTCAATGGTGAACATCACTATGTTGATCATATCTAATATATGATTCACGCTCGACCTTTCGGTCTTCGTGTTCCGAGGCCATATCTGCATATGCTAGGCTCGTCAAGTTTAACCTGAGTATTCCGCGTGTGCAAAACTGGCTTGCACCCGTTGTAGATGGACGTAGAGCTTATCACACCCGATCATCACATGGTGTCTGGGCACGACGAACTTTGGCAACAGTGCATACTCAGGGAGAACACTTCTTGATAATTAGTGAGAGATCATCTTAAAATGCTACCGTCAATCAAAGCAAGATAAGATGCATAAAGGATAAACATCACATGCAATCAATATAAGTGATATGATATGGCCATCATCATCTTGTGCTTGTGATCTCCATCTCCGAAGCACCGTCATGATCACCATCTTCACCGGCACGACACCTTTATCTCCATCGTAGCATCGTTGTCGTCTCGCCAACTATTGTTTCTACGACTATCGCTACCACTTAGTGATAAAGTAAAGCAATTACAGGGCGCTTGCATTTCATACAATAAAGCGACAACCATATGGCTCCTGCCAGTTGCCGATAACTTGGTTACAAAACATGGTCATCTCATACAATAAAATATAGCATCACGTCTTGACCATATCACATCACAACATGCCCTGCAAAAACAAGTTAGACGTCCTCTACTTTGTTGTTGCAAGTTTTACGTGGCTGCTACGGGCTGAGCAAGAACCGTTCTTACCTACGCATCAAAACCACAATGATAGTTTGTCAAGTTAGTGCTGTTTTAACCTTCGCAAGGACCGGGCGTAGCCACACTCGGTTCAACTAAAGTTGGAGAAACTGACACCCGCCAGCCACCTGTGTGCAAAGCACGTCGGTAGAACCAGTCTCGCGTAAGCATACGCGTAATGTCGGTCCGGGCCGCTTCATCCAACAATACCGCCGAACCAAAGTATGACATGCTGGTAAGCAGTATGACTTGTATCGCCCACAACTCACTTGTGTTCTACTCATGCATATAACATCAACGCATATTACCTGGCTCGGATGCCACTGTTGGGGAACGTAGTAATTTCAAAAAATTTCCTACGCACATGCAAGATCATGGTGATGCATAGCAACGAGAGGGGAGAATGTTGTCCACGTACCCTCGTAGACCGTAAGCGGAAGCGTTATGCCAACGTTGTTGATGTAGTCATACGTCTTCACGATCCGACCGATCCAAGCACCGAACGTACGGCACCTCCGAGTTCAGCACACGTTCAGCTCGATGACGATCCCCGGACTCCGATCCAGCAGGGTGTCGGGAATGAGTTCCGTCAGCACGACGGCGTGGTGACGGTGATGATGTTCTATCGACGCAGGGCTTCGCCTAAGCACCGCTACGATATGACCGAGGTTGAATATGGTGGAGGGGGGCACCTCATACGGCTAAGGAACGATCACGATGATCAACTTGTGTGTTCTAGGGTGCCCCCCTGCCCCCGTATATAAAGGAGCAAGGGGGGAGGCCGGCCGGCCCTTGGGGCGCGCCAAGGAGGAGGAGTCCTCCTCCTAGTAGGAGTAGGACTCCCTCTTTCCTACTCCTACTAGGAGGGGGAAAGGAAGGGGGAGAGGGAGAGGGAAAGAGGGGGGCGCCACCCCCCTCTCCTAGTCCAATTCGGACTAGAGGGGGAGGGGGCGCGCGGCCCATCCTGGCTGCCCCTCTCTCTCTCCACTAAAGCCCATAAGGCCCATTACTTCTCCCGGGGGGTTCTGGTAACCCTCCGGCACTCCGGTTTTCTCCGAAATCACCCGGAACACTTCCGATGTCCGAATATAATCGTCCAATATATCAATCTTTATGTATCGACCATTTCGAGACTCCTCGTCATGTCCGTGATCATATCTGGGACTCCGAACAACCTTTGGTACATCAAAACTTATAAACTCATAATAAAATTGTCATCGTAACGTTAAGCGTGCGGACCCTACGGGTTCGAGAACTATGTAGACATGACCTAGAATTGTTTCTGGTCAATAACCAATAGCGGAACCTGGATGCTCATATTGGCTCCTACATATTCTACGAAGATCTTTATCGGTCAAACCGCATAACAACATACGTTGTTCCCTTTGTCATCGGTATGTTACTTGCCCGAGATTCGATCGTCGGTATCCAATACCTAGTTCAATCTCGTTATCGGCAAGTGTCTTTACTCGTTCTGTAATACATAATCCCATAACTAACTCATTAGTTGTAATGCTTGGAAGGCTTAAGTGATGCGTATTACTGAGAGGGCCCAGAGATACCTCTCCGACAATCGGAGTGACAAAACCTAATCTCGAAATATGCCAACCCAACATGTACCTTCGGAGACACCTGTAGAGCACCTTTATAATCACCCAGTTACGTTATGACGTTTGGTAGAACACAAAGTGTTCCTCCGGTAAACGGGAGTTGCATAATCTCATAGTTGTAGGAACTTTGTATAAGTCATGAAGAAAGCAATAGCAACATACTAAACGATCAAGTGCTAGGCTAACGGAATGGGTCAAGTCAATCACATCATTCTCCTAATTATGTGATCCCGTTAATCAAATGACAACACATGTCTATGGTTAGGAAACATAACCATCTTTGATTAATAAGCTAGTCAAGTAGAGGCATACTAGTGACATTAAGTTTGTCTATGTATTCACACATGTATCATGTTTCCAGTTAATACAATTCTAGCATGAATAATAAACATTTATCATGATATGAGGAAATAAATAATAACTTTATTATTGCCTCTAGGGCATATTTCCTTCAGTGGCCTCCCTTGCCGAAGAATCCCGGATTCTTTGCCAGGGGGTCATCACCAGGGTGCTCGTCACGATAGCGCACTGGCATCCTGACCTCGACTTCGGAGTAGTGCTGAAGAGCTTGCTGGAGGATGCTGACATCGCAGCACTCAACGAGCGTATCCAGCCCATCCTCAGCCGCATCGACAAAATCAAGAGGTTGGAGGGCCAGCGCCGGGATTGAGCACCTCATTTCTTACCGCTGCTGCAGGTCCATGACCAAGACACCTGTAGAGCACCTTTATAATCACCCAGTTACGTTGTGACGTTTGGTAGAACACAAAGTGTTCCTCCGGTAAACGGGAGTTGCATAATCTCATAGTTGTAGGAACTTTGTATAAGTCATGAAGAAAGCAATAGCAACATACTAAACGATCAAGTGCTAGGCTAACGGAATGGGTCAAGTCAATCACATCATTCTCCTAATTATGTGATCCCGTTAATCAAATGACAACACATGTCTATGGTTAGGAAACATAACCATCTTTGATTAATAAGCTAGTCAAGTAGAGGCATACTAGTGACATTAAGTTTGTCTATGTATTCACACATGTATCATGTTTCCAGTTAATACAATTCTAGCATGAATAATAAACATTTATCATGATATGAGGAAATAAATAATAACTTTATTATTGCCTCTAGGGCATATTTCCTTCAGTGGCCTCCCTTGCCGAAGAATCCCGGATTCTTTGCCAGGGGGTCATCACCAGGGTGCTCGTCACGATAGCGCACTGGCATCCTGACCTCGACTTCGGAGTAGTGCTGAAGAGCTTGCTGGAGGATGCTGACATCGCAGCACTCAACGAGCGTATCCAGCCCATCCTCAGCCGCATCGACAAAATCAAGAGGTTGGAGGGCCAGCGCCGGGATTGAGCACCTCATTTCTTACCGCTGCTGCAGGTCCATGACCAAGACAAATGCTATCTTTAGTTAGAACCGCGGCGGCAATTTATGTAATACGACTCTGCAGTACCCCTGAAACTATGCATGTTATTCTCCGGTTAGATTCTCCTTTGTATGTATGCGCATAACCCGGGGCGGCACCCTGAGGACGGATCCTCATTAGCCTGCCGAGTATGCTTGCCGCCGGCGAAGCACCTTACCGCCGCCAGCGCGGCCGCTCGATCTGTCGAGCTTAACTCGAGTCAGAAACGAGAGCGTAGCTGGCGGCGGAAGGCTACCCTGCCGCTCTCGATGCGGCCGCTCGAACTGTTGAGCGGGCTCGAAACAGAACAAGGGCGTTGCCAATCGCAGGAGGGCCCCTTCGCGTACATGTTTCCCATACATAGGCAGAACCGCCGAGGAAAACAAACTTATATTTAAGGATAAAACCTTAAAGTTTAGCATGACTTAGCTCTTTCGTCGTTGCCTCGGCATCCTTCACGCCAACGGGCAGCGCCGCCCTCTTGGCCGCCTTCTTCGTAGATGTCGCGGCGATGATGAACTGCTAGGCCTACCACTAGGACAGATTCTCACAATAGCGTTGCCCCCTATGTGGCGCGCCAAAGATATCGGTGGGAAACAACACCTATGGGATCACTGGAATCCCTTCTATGGTTGCAGGGCGCGGAATTGTGAGAAGAGCGGGACTAGGGGATGACACACATAGGATTTACCCAGGTTCGGGCCGCAAAGATGTGTAAAACCCTACGATCCTGCTTTGGTGGTTGTATTAGTGTTCTTGAGCTCTCGAACTAGCTCTGGGTGCTGCAAGGTTCAAAAGAGCCGAATCCCTTCTCAGTATGCCATGGGCCTCCTTTTATAGGCGAAAGGGGCTGCCACAGTGGCACACACGAGGTGGAAAGTGCTACAGTGTTGCGAGGTTATCGCTAGTATTACAGGACAAGACGCATTAAATGCGGGGCTTAGGTGTCCATCACTTTATTGGGGGACGGGGGTGAGGCCCGTCCCGTCCGTCGCCGCCCCTCCTGGCATCGACACGCGCCCCGGCCAGCAACGCATGCAGCGCCATGTGGGCAGGCAGGCAGCTGAGGTGGCGCGGTGGTGGTGCCTCCACGAAGGTCTGCATGCTGCCACGCAGGTGCCTGCCCAGCTGGTTGGGTCGGTGGCTGCGCATGAATGGCGGTAGGAACTTGGCTGGTGCGGGCCTGGTAGTGGCCTTGCGGGGGTGCTCGATGATGGTCTTGCCGGGTGGCCCGGCAAGGGTCTTGCCGCGGCGCGCTGGCTTCCCCGGCAAGGATCTTGCCGGGGGGTCCTGTGGGTTTCTTCGGTGGGGACGGTTGCTCTCCTATCCTCATTTGATCTTGATTGCTCTATGTCTTCACAAAGATCTGCATGCCACCACGGAGGTGCCTCCCGAACCCTGTCCCAACGCGACTGCTCAGCGTCGGTGGGCTTGAAGGTGGCTCGCTCAGCGGGTGTGGACGGGCTGCCTCAGGAAGGATCTTGCCGGGGCTGCTGGGGCTGCCCTTGGCAAGGGTCCTTGCCGGGGCAACCTGTATTGTCCATGCAACTTTTGTGGTCTTGGTCCTTTGTTGCTTTGCTTTGCTTGTCCCTGTGGCCTTGGCTCTTCTCCGGCTTCCCTTTCTTGCCTTGCTCATGTGTGGTCGTGGCAGGCGGCTCTGACTGCCCGTGCACAAGTAAAGGGTTCAAAACCTAGGCCCCTACTTTTGTACACCAACATAAGATCGTCCCCTTGTCTTGCTCAAGCTGAAAGATTCTTTTCTTTCTATGCTTTCCATTGGCGATCATATGGAAGAATTGAGTGTTAGCGTCCCCTTGGACAACTTTGCGAACCTTAGCTCGCAATGCCCACTTCAACTCCTCTTCTCGCAACAACTCTTTCAATCTCATCTCCGCATCTACTTTGGCATGAAGTTTCGAGGTTTGGAGAATTGTGGACACGGCTTTTAAATCTAGGGACTGGATAAGTGTAAGGAGCCTTTCCTTTTCAACCTTATAGATCCCACTGAGATGCTTATCCCACCCTCGCAAGAAACTTCTCAAGTTTCTAATCTTATTCTGCCATCTCTCAATAGAAGACCTTCCTCCTACATCTATTACCCATTCCCTGGTTATCTCAGATCCAGGAAACCTTCTCTTTCAAAACATGCAAGTTCGAAAGAAAAGGTATTTTTATTACCCACATGCGTTGCCTCACCAGAGTCAACCAGCAAAGGGGTGTGGTCAGAGATACCGTGAGATAACGCTTGGACTGTAACCAGTGGGAATTTCTGTTCCCAGTCAACGCTCGCTAGGACTCGATCCAGCTTCTCATACATCGGGTTTTGCAAAGTATTAGCCCAAGTGAGTTTTCTACCCGAAAGGTCTATCTCTCTAAGATCCAAGTTTCAATGATGGTATTAAACATGAACGACCACCTAGCGTCAAAATTATCATTGTTATTTTCTTCTCTCCTTCTAATAATGTTAAAATCTCCCCCAACCAAGATTGGTAGCTGCTCAGACCCGCAAATACGGACGAGATCTGCCAAAAAGTCTGGTTAGAGTTCCGGCTGCGCGGCCCGATATACCGCTACCAGTGCCCAATTGAATCCACTGACTTTGGATCTGACCCGAAATTTGACGGCGAAATCACCCATAACCACACTTCGGACTTCCAACGCCTCACATCTAACCCCAAGTAGGATCCCCCCTGATCTTCCTCTTGGGGGAAGGCAGTGCCAATAAAAATTGACACCTCCGGATAACGTGCTCAGAAACTGAGGAGAGAAATTGTCCCTTCCTGTCTCGGAAAGGGCAATAAAATCCAGTCTATGTTCAATTGAAGCATCTACTAGAAACCGTCTTTTAGCCAAGTCCATCAGACCTCTGCTATTCCAAAAGATGCCTCTCATAGTTCATCATGGGATTTTTTTGGTTGTACGGACCCTAGCACTTCTACGCACTGCGGATGTAGGACAGATCTTGCGCCTCCACTTTCGCTTAGGCTTGTTCTGATCCTCTACCCGATCCTCACAACCGGCTCCATGGATCTAACATCCTGACTCTCGACCAGGGCACTCTCCCCTAGGGGTATAGAACCATCATCCTCCTCTGTCCCAGGGATGGATGGGACAAGATCCGCACACAACGTATCTAGCACCCTGACTCCCAAAGCATCTATGTCAGAATCGTTCATAGGTTTGACCGTTGCTAAGTTACGAATCAACTCTAGAGCACGTTCCGCTTCCAGGTCCAAAATATCATTAACAGATTTAGAGATTTTGCTATCATTACTACCTAGTGAAACTCCTAACTCATTTGCATTGTGAATGATCTCATCATTAGAAAAGTGCAAAATGGAATTGGAAGTGTTGGCCGACATACCAGTAGTTACCTCCATGTCACGAAGCTTGGCCACACGCATGGTGCACCTCAGCTGCATATCATCAACATCCGGCTGGTCCTAAAGGCGACAACTCATCCGTCTCTCCTCAGACATAGGATCCGGAATACCTCCAAAAGCGATGACCTCCTCCCGAGGTCGCCCCATTTGGGGTAAGGCCTCCCGCCCCGCCCCCAACGCACGGTCCGACAAGTAAAGTCGGAGAACCGCAGAGACCCGCTGGCAAGAGCGGGGTTAGCGAGGGCTGGGCCACCTGCCCAGGCTCCCCACCTGGAGTCCCGCTAGGAGAAGAGAGGACGGGGGACTGCTACCTCTTGAGCACTGTGTTGGTTTTCCCTTGAAGAGGAAAGGGTGATGCAGCAAAGTAGCGTAAGTATTTCCCTCAGTTTTGAGAACCAAGGTATCAATCCAGTAGGAGGCTACGCGCAAGTCCCTCGTACCTACACAAACAAACAAGAACCTCGCAACCAATGCGATAAAGGGGTTGTCAATCCCTTCACTGCCACTTGCAAAAGTGAGATCTGATAGAGATAATAAGATAAGATAAATATTTTTGGTATTTTTATGATATAGATTGAAAAGTAAAGATTGCAAAATAAAGTAGATCGGAAACTTATATGATGGAAGATAGACCCGGGGGCCATAGGTTTCACTAGTGGCTTCTCTCAAGATAGCATAAGTATTACGGTGGGTGAACAAATTACTGTCGAGCAATTGATAGAAAAGTGCATAGTTATGAGAATATCTAGGCATGATCATGTATATAGGCATCACGTCCGCGACAAGTAGATCGAAACGATTCTGCATCTACTACTATTACTCCACACATCGACCGCTATCTAGCATGCATCTAGAGTATTAAGTTCATAAGAACAGAGTAACGCATTAGGCAAGATGACATGATGTAGAAGGAGAAACTCAAGCAATATGATATAAACCCCATCTTTTTATCCTCGATGGAAACAATATAATACATGCCAGGCTGCCCCTGCTGTCACTGGGAAAGGACACCGCAAGATTGAACCCAAAGCTAAGCACTTCTCCCATTGCAAGAAAGATCAATCTAGTAGGCCAAACCAAACTGATAATTCAAATAGACTTGCAAAGATAACAAATCATACGTAAAAGAATTCAGAGGAGATTCAAATATTTCTCATAGATAAACTTGATCATAAACCCACAATTCATCGGATCTCGACAAACACACCGCAAAAAGAGTTACATCAAATAGATCTCCAAGAAGATCGAGGAGAATTTTGTATTGAGATTCAAAGAGAGAGAAGAAGTCATCTAGCTAATAAGTATGGACCCGAAGGTCTGTGGTAAACTACTCACAACTCATCAGAGAGGCCTTGGTGATGATCTAGAAGCCCTCCGTGATCGATTCCCCCTCCGGTGGAGCGCCGGAAAAGGCTCCAAGATGGGATCTCATGGGTACAGAAGGTTGCGGCGGTGAAATAGGGTTTCGTGGTGCTCCTGGATGTTTTCAGGGTATGCAAGTATATATAGGTGAAGGAAGTCGGTCAGGGGAGCCACCAGGGGCCCACGAGGGTGGGGGCGCGCCCACCCCCCTATGGCGCACCCAGGACCCTCGTGGCCGCCTCGTTTACTTCTTGACGTCCACTCCAAGTCTTCAGGATTGCGTTTGTTCCAAACAGATCTCTCCCGAAGGTTTCATTCCGTTTGGATTCCGTTTGATATTCCTTTTCTGCGAAACACTGAAATAGGCAAAAAAACAGCAATTTGGGTTGGGCCTTTGGTTAATAGGTTAGTCCCTATTATGATATAAAAGTGTATAGTAAAGCCCATAAACATCCAAAACAGGTAATATAATAGTATGGAACAATCAAAAATTATAGATACGTTGGAGACGTATCAGGGGCGCCTGCCCCCGCGCCCCACCTGACCCGGCAGTTAGACTGAAGTGCGCCATGTCCACTCCTAACGGCATCAGGCAGGGCTCGGTCGATGCTACAGGGTCAGCCACCCTGGACGGACCAGGGGACGAGGTAGCTAAGGCCGCCTGCCTGATCTATGACACAGCCATCTCCGAGGCCAGCCTCGGCGGAGTCCTCCCGTGCGGCGAAACAGCAGATGGGGTGGGAGTACTAGGGGCCACCTGCCCAAGATCGTCCCTCCCCTCCAGAGAGTCATCAGCCTCCGCAAAGTATAGGGGAGGAAGCGTGCGCTCAAGCACATCCTCAGACTCCACCTTGTTACTCCACAGCCTGGGAGGAGCGGAAGCTGGCTGAAAAGAACCAAAACGCAAAGTGCTCATCGGCACCGAAGTAGAGGGTGCAGCCCCATTCCCGAGCATCTGTGGGTCAGCCCCCAGGCCATTGGGCAACTCATGCCCAGCATCCTCCCCTCGCGCCTCCGAATTACCCGATCCATCATTCTTACCATGCATGTCCACATCAGTCCCTGCCAGAGCCTCAGCGAAGTACTCGGAGTCCTCAAACTCAATGTCAAGGTTGTAAACGAGGCCCTTATGTGTCCACTTGACCATGTTAGGAACAAACTCGATATCCAGAACACTCACCAGAAGCCGTGCAACCCCGTTAGCTCGGGTAAAAGCCATGTCCACCCTCTTAGTTTTCCCGACCAAAATTCCCAAGCTAGCAGCAACCGGGGCGTACTGAATCAACTTCGACGGAGCCCCCGAAAAACGCAACCAGACCTGAGTGAGAGGCTTGCCCTGTGGCTCTACCTTCTTCCACTCGTGAAACTCAAGAATGCACTCTGTGCCAAGAACTCTGCACAACCCAAAACCGAGAAGACGCTCCAAGTCCTCTGTAGTAGGGAAGTCAACCTTATACATGTTGGCCTCGAGACGAACAAGCTCCCACTGAAAATCACCTGGAGCCAAGTCGCTAAGCCTCTGCAAAATCTGAGCCTCAGACACATCACCTTTCGTGACTTTAACGATCCCTGTAGTCGTGCTCGGGGACTCCTCGAGAACGTCCCTCGCACAAGGAGACTCAAAGAACATTAGCTCGGCACAATAGACTCCATAGATAGTAATACTCAGCATCTGATCACGCAGTATCGGGCACTCACCCGTGTCATGCGCTGGCTTGAGGCAAGTATCATATAACTCGGTCACACATTCAGCAATAAAGTGACCCCTCTCACCACAGCGATAGCACAACATCTTCTCCTTTTTCTGAGCCCACTTGGAAGCTCTCTCACCATCTGCCTTGTCAACGGCACCTGAAGCACCCGAAGTCACTATCTCAGTCACAGGCACCTCAGCAGTAGCCAGCGCCGTCACCACCTCCATAGCCTCACCAGACAATTCCGGCCCCTGCCAGAAAGTAGTCACCTCCGTGGACGCCGTCGGTTCCACAACGACTGGCGACGAATGCTTGCGGTAGCAGTTTCTCCCACCGTGACCACCGCGATGACCACGGTATCCACCTCTGTGCCGGTGATCAGGGCCAGATGCCCCCTTGACAAAGCCTCCTGGAGGACCATAAAACGGTCTTTCAGCTGTTCCATCACTCTGCCACGCATAGCCACGCCCGCCGCCCGACGACGACGAGCCACGATGATGCCCCTCGCTGTAAGCATTAATTCCATCATCGCCCCACTGACCCCGAAGTGGTCCATTAGCGGCACGGTGGACTGGCGCTTGAGCAAGACTGGCGCCACCATCGCCCACTTGTTGCGGCGGAGCATTATTTGGCATCGGTCCAGCGCGCTTCTGTACCGGCCTAGCAGCAACATGGGGAGGCGGCGCCCGAGGCTGCTGCCCCTGTGTCTGCGCCTGCTTGCGCTGCGCCACCACGGCGGCCCCAGGCGGCGGCGGCCGAGGTCCCAACGAGCCAGCACCTCGACCCGCCGCAGCCGGCGCAGCCACAAAGGCAGTCGGAGGCCGCTGACCCGGTGGGGCAGCACCACCCCGACCAGCCGGAACCATCCCCCCGGCCCCCGATGGCCGTTGCCTAGGCGGAGCCGCAGCGGCACGCCCCGCGCCCGCAGTACCGGCGGCCACTGGTTGTCTCTGGGCCGAAGGAGGCGCCGCTCCACGCCCGGCTGGCACAGTCCCGGCAGCTCCAAAGGCTTCGGTCCCGGCAAAGCACCCCCATGCCCGGTCATGGTGAGAGGGGGAATACGAGTGGCGCGACCGGGTTCGCACCGGGGAAACCAGGTAGAGCACGCCGTGATGGAACCCTAGATGGAAAACCAGGCGGCAGCAGTGAAGACCCACGTCGATCATAATCCCTGCATGCGTCGACGGACACAGGAGGAGCGACCTGATCTTCCTGGGCCTCATACCCAGTAAGCACCGGTCCACTTAGCCCCTCCTCGGCTCCCCATGTTGGGCCACATACCCACGCATGAGGTCCGAGCCGACCCGCTCATCCACAGCTCTAGATCTGCCCAAGATGAAATTCAAACGGGAAGCCCTAGCCGCCCGGATCTCAGCCGCCGTGCTGATCACCGGTGCCGGCGGCGCCGCCTCCTGCCTCCCTTTCCTCTTCTTTTTCTTACTGACTACACGAGTCCATGAATCTGGCTTGAAGAAATCTGACAAGGTTAAAGGTTTGATGCATACCTTAGGTAGAGGCCCTTTCCCGGATCGCAGTCGCCGCCGTCCTTCGGTGGATAATCCGGCGAACCACCTCCACCTTGTCCTCGGGATGCAGTCCAAGCCGCGCCGGATCATCACTCGGTACGACGTCGTCCACCAACGTGGCCACCTCCTCCTTCGAATACCAGGACTGAACGCCTCGCAGATCACGTCCGAAGGCGTTGGTGAGTATTCGTCCGGCGATCCTCCGGCGTTATCCCCGTTGTCGTCATCCTCGTCGTCCGAAGCCGCGAGAACCCAGAACCGCCTGCCGACATGCTTCGTATCAGGGGCTACGGGCGTCGCCCGCGTCGCCTCAGTCGCCCCCATCCTCAGTCATCCATCCTTGAACTGAAAACTCTGACAGTACGAATAGTACCACAATGCAAATCTGACTTGAATAATACTGTACTCAAGATTTGTCCTTTTTGGTTGTTTCTCGAGTTGTGGATGAAGTTCTTATGTGAAATTACCCGTAAAGATATGGCATAAAAATATTTCAAAAGAAAAGAAAAATGAGTTTGATGTAACCTTTTGTCGTACTTTGATGTGTAGGGATAGCTGGAAAACACAGTACTAGTACTCTCGTCCGAGCTAGTCAACCCCAATGCCTAAACGGTGCCACTGTCTAGCTGTCTCTATTCCTCGCCGACACATTTGGCGAAACACACACGCAACAGTCAAAAGCAAAGCAATTATGGACTCCTCCCGTGGAAGTGCTGCTATATTATACTGTATATACACTCACGAAACGGTCACGTACAATCTTTATTTGCACATGCAACCTCGTGGTTACCATCTGAATTATTTGTTTCCAACTCTAATCCAACTCTGCTTAAAAAAGAAACATATGAATAAGCTTTTGTCTTTCTGCTTATCAGCGGCATCATCTTTCCTGCAACTTGTTGGATGAAAGCGATCGCAGGCGATCGCGATCGTGATCACTACAGTTTGGAGTAGGTGACAGTCGCATCCACTACCTCCCTCCCGCTCCCGGTGGTGGATTCTTTATCCCTTAATCTCCATCACATGTCCCACGAGAGAGAGATATATACATATATATAGATATAGAGAGCGAGAGAGAGGGAGAGAGACGCGGCATGGCTTCCTCTGCAACCATGTCGGCGGTGGTGCTACTGGTGCTGGCGGCTGCGCAGCCAGCGCTGGCGTGCTACTCGCGGGTGTTCAGCTTCGGGGATTCGCTGGCGGACACGGGCAACTACCGCTACGTCTACGGCAACGACACCGGGCCAAGGCTGCCCTACGGCGAGACCTACTTCCACCGCGCCACCGGCCGCTTCTCCAACGGCCGCATCGTCGTCGACTTCATCGGTACGGAACAAGCAGTCGACCATGTATCGACCAAACGGCTTGGTAGGAAGAGCATACGTGCTAATTTTTGAACCTGTTTGTGTTCTTGTGTGGTGGGTTCGCAGCGGAGGCGCTGGGGCTGCCGTTCGTGCGGCCGTACTGGAGCGGACGCAGCTCGGAGGACTTCGCCGGAGGGGCCAACTTCGCCGTGGGCGCCGCCACGGCGCTGAGCCCGGAAGTCCTGTGGGAGCACGGGTTCGCCGCGGCTAGGGCCGACTTGGTCCACCTCGACATGGAGATGAAGTGGTTTCGCGACCTGCTTCACCTGCTGTGCCCCACCGACTTAGCCGGTATGTTCATTTACTTCAACATTTTTGTGAGCTTGATTTCTCAAGTCATGGGCGATGACACATTTCGCTATAAACCTCAAATTTGGACACGCCAGCGAGGGACAGTATTGTATCTTACGTTAGGTTTACCCTCCTCTAAAGGTACTACCCAAGTTCTTCTAATAACGCGGCTAGGATGTTGCATTTTTTTATGAGTGGTGTTCTGTTGCTACGTACTAGTATCAGTTACTCTCTCCGTTCACAAACACTATGAGCATAATTGGTTCGATGCCAAAAATTGGCATGCCAAATTTTGGCAACTACCAAATTTTGGCTAGAGATTGGTTGCTTGCCAATTCTCGTTGCCAATCTCACAAAAAGTTGCCAAATATTGGCAACTTTTAACTTTGCCAAATGTTGGCTTGCCAAATATTGGCAATGCCAAATGTTGGTAGCAAACCAATTATGCTCTATAAGATGTGTGTCTATATATGGATTAAAACAAATGAACAAACACACTGGAACGTGTCTATAATTCTGTATACATCAAATGCAGAATAAAATATAACATCTTATATTTATTTATAAACGGAGGGAGTGGCATTTACACGGGACAAATCCCTGTGTCAAGTTTGGCATCGGCGCATAAAGATGCATCAAGCGGTTAGTCATTTTTCTCCCTGAGAATAATCACCTTGGGTGGGCCGTGGGCGCAAGCATTTTGGGCAGCAGGCGCCAACAACAAAGATGCTTTCACAGTTGAAATTGAGAGAAGACAACGCGACACTTGTTTCTTCTGCGTTGGGCAGTAAGGGCCTAACTTGTTTAATTCGATAACTCCCCGTGTGTTGCTATGGAAATATATAGATTAAAATTACAAAAAAGAAAATTCGTATATATGTGAAACTCCCTCTCGCTAGCAATGTGTAACTCCCTCTCGCTAGCAATGTAGAACTAAATTTGGTTCCACCACAGGCCATGCATGAGGAGACCTCCTAGTTAGAGCCCTAAGCGTCAACTAAGGTTTGTAGCGCTCGCGCATCCCCTCATGGGCTGCAGCCCAGTGTGCCTCGCTTCCTCGCTCGCGTCCCTAGATCGCTTGACTTTTTTTAATTTTTTCACTTTTTTTGCTTGGTTTTCTTCTTTGTGTTGTATTGTTCACTGAAAAACCTATTGCTGGTTTTTTAAAAGTAAAAAAGTTCATGAGTTTAAAATAGTTCACAAATTGTAAAAAGTTTAGTAATTTTATAAACTGCATGAATTAAAAAAACATCAATTTGAAGAAAGTTCATGAATTCAAAAAAGGTTCATGGATTGAAAAAAATTCACGAATCTGGCAAAGGTTCACCAATTCTAAATAGTGCGTGAATTTTAAAAGCTCACTAAAATTGAAACAAAAATACAAATTTTTGACAAAGTTCATGACATTTGAAGAAGTTCTTGAAAATTTAAAAACGTTCATAGATTTTGAAAAGAAAAATCATCAATTTAAATAGTTCAGCGATTTTCAACAAAACATTTCATGAATTTGAAAAAAAGTTTGCAGGTTTTAAAGAAAGTATGGAAAAAATGAAAAGAGTTCGTGGATTTGATCATTCATTAATTTGAAAAAAGAGTTCATGGATTGGAAAACGTTCACAAATTTAATAAAATGTTCACGAATTTAGAAAAATGTTTACAAATTTCAAAATTCATGATTTAAACCAAGTTAGAGAATTAAAAAGTGAAAACAGAATGGAAAAAGAAAGAGGAAAAAACGGCCAAACAAAACCAAAAAACCATACAGGGAAACTGTTGCGTCAATTTGATGAACAACTAGAAGAAAAAGAAGAAAATAGGCACACGAGGTATGTTGCACCATTTGGTTACTATGGTTTGAACTAAAGCAAGAGGTTTGGAGTTTAATTCTGTGTGTGCACACCCATTTTTTAAAGATGTGTCCGCCGGTTTACGCATGCATGAGTGGGCCTTTGAGATTTTTTTGGTTATAATTAATGGGCCCGGCCCAACAATTCCAACAATCAGTATATTTCTAACTTGATGAAGATTAATGGTGGCATTACGTTAATGCAAATAGTCTCAAGCTCCATATTGATCTCCAAATTAAACTAATGTAGTGAGGTTGTAGCCTGATTATAGAAATTTCAGATGAAAAGGTAATCAATTTACAATTGATTTATTTTACCATAATAAATCACAACAACATTATTGTTATCCAGAGGAGACAACTTTGATGTTCGAAGTGAGAGATATATTACTTCCAAACTTTCTCTACAATAGGATCATAAATAAATGAATGTAAATTGTTGTAAACCTTTCACTTCTTTACTACCATAAAATGTTGTGTTTTGATCCATTTTCTAAATTAGTTAAGATGTTACGTTTGCACATTGATAAAGTAACATGTTTATTCAATAGACTGTGTGGACATGATGAACAAATGTCTTTTCTTGGTTGGAGAAATTGGGGGAAATGACTACAATGTTCCTCTTACCTCTTTGGTGCCTGTTGAGAAGATTCGCTCGTTCGCTCCGAGTGTTATTTCCAAAATTTCTTCTATAATCACGGTGAGTCATTTGTTGTTTGTTGCTCCTTATGCTATCATTACCATTGTTGTCATGTCATATCCCAATTACAGAAATAGTTCATAACTACGTAATAATGCAATATAGCTAAGTGCAATTTGCAGGATCTAATTGGATTGGGAGCCAAAACTCTATTAGTTCCCGGCAACCTCCCAATCGGGTGCTTGCCGGTGTACCTCACGATGTACCAGAGTGATGACACGGGAGATTATGAGTCAGACACAGGTTGTATCCGTTGGATGAATGAGTTCTCACGCTACCACAACAAACTTCTCGTGGATGAGCTGGAAAAGTTACGGAAACTTCATCCTAGTGTGTCGATCATCTATGCTGATTACTATGGAGCTGCTATGGAGATCTTTGTTTCCCCTTATCAGTTTGGTGAGTCCAGAACTTTATGGTTTACACATGAAACCACTTGGCAGGTCAAGAAAAACATTCTCTACTAAGATATGCATATGCTAATCCCAACTCTTGTTTGCTATAACTGCTCTTTAGGGATCGAGGATCCTTTGGTGGCTTGCTGCGGTGTAGAAGGGCCTTATGGTGTTTCAGTAACCACAAAGTGTGGACATGGAGAATACAAGGTGTGTGATAACCCACAAAAGTATGCATCTTGGGATGGCTTGCATCCCACAGAAACATCATACAGGGCCATTGCTGATGGTTTGCTAAGAGGCCCATACACCCAGCCTCCAATTGCCACCACCAAAAATTCATGTTCGAAACTTACCGAGCTTGTGTCGTCTGCAGAACACGAGGTTCTCTGTGATTTGTAATTTTGTAACATATATGTGGATGATTACTGTATGAAAACTTGCCTAATGATAAACATATTTGGCATGGCTAGATGTCGTTCCCATATATCAAGTGATATCTAATGTCGGCATGCGTGCCAAACGATCTGTATTTAAGATACACGTGTATCAATATCTTCACCTCATGTTCTGACTGGTAACGCTTGGACGACTCTGAATCTGTGTTAGCTTAGGTTAATAATTTTTAGGTCTTTGTTTGGTGGAAATTGGCTTTGCTATTCTACCCTTTCTTGGTAGTCAACAACCAACGGACATAGGCTAGGACCTTTATGTACTAGTACAACTTTCTATATTGCAAAGTGCATATATACACACTTTGTACGAATAACACCACACGCGCGCGCACACATAGACACACACAAGATGTGCTCATGTGCTTTCTAGGACTTTTTACACAGAAACCGAAGGCAATCAATCGGTTTGTGCCCTTGGAGTTATAGTTGGGTTACAACATTTGTAGTTACATGTAGTGGTCAACATGCAACCGACGTCGACAACTCCCCTTCCGGCCCTAGTTGCTGTCACTTTTGTTGCAATTGAGTTACAACACTTATAGTTGCATGCCTAGTAGGCCGTCAATACCCCTCCCGACCCCGGTTGCCGTCGTCTTATGCCCATGCAGTTACACTTGGGTTACAATGTGATAGATATGAAATCACACACTTGTGGGTGTTTTCATAATAAAAACATATGCACACTGAAATTGCACACTTGTATTCGTTGTATGAACAGGGACAAAAATAGTATAAAAAATAAAAAACATAAAACAAATTAGAACTGAAAATTAAAAGGTGAAATAAGAAAATAAGACATACTGGAGACAAGCTGGCAACACAGATCTACTCCCAAAGTCTTTTAACGGTAAAAGAGAGGAGAAAAGGCCCCACATTTTTTTACTCTAAAGACACTCAATTTTATTGATCAAGTAACAAGGTCATGGGGATACAACTTAGGTATGGAATATTAAGGGACCACACATGTCGTCCTAAAGAAAAGCCTAGAGCGAGTTTGGCGAGGCTATGTACATCGAGATTAGTTTCTCTTCCTTTGAAGTTGAAGGAACAACGAGCTATCTTCCTGGACGTATGATTGATCTTCTTGATGATGCTTGCATGTGTCCTTGAAATTCTAAATAAAGTGTGTCTTCAATTCAGCCCATGATCTGATGGAGTTAGGGGGCAGTCCTTTTAACTAGGTGCGAGCCGGCCCATCCAACATCATGGTGCAATATTTAGTGCACACAGCGTTGTTGACATCTAACATCTCCATGGCCAGCTCATAGCTCTCAATTCATGCCTCCGACGGTTGATCAGCTGTGCAATTGGGCACCTTGCGAGGGCCCTTGAAATCTGTAGGCAGATGCTCATTACGCAAAGCCGGCATCAGGCACGGCACACCCACGGTCCTAGAAGTCATCCCAGCTTCTACATACATCGATGGATTATGCTGAGGTTGCTGATGAGCCGCCAACTGAGCCGCTAGCTCCGCCCCTCAACGTGCCCTAGCTTGATCTACCAAAGCCTGAGCATTGTTATCAACACGTGGCGGGTCATGCCCATGGGGCTGGTTACGATGCCGCTCACTGCTCGAAACCACCGGCGACTTAATACGCCGGCTGTAACTCCGACTGGGGCGTGGAGTTGAATGAATCCGCTCGCGGCTGTACGAATAAGCTGCCTGCTGAGCTACCGCCATCTGAAGAACTTCCACGGCCTTCCAGGCTTCAACAACGCGGAAGACTCACCCTGCACTCGAAGAGCCGCCAGTCGCGACGCCACAACAATCATGTTATCCAGAGGGTCAGAAAAATGACCCGGCGGTGTTGACACTTGCTGAGGCGGGGTTAAATTCAAACGAGGCGGATCCGCAACATGTGGTTGAGCTATCGCCCCGGCTGCGGACGCTTCGACAACCGGGTTACCTCGGGCGGATTAGTTGGTCCTGCCCCAGGGGTATTGAAAAGATTCCTTGCATCAATCTCCGGAGGTAGAGGACTCTGGTACCTCTTGCGAAGAACGGCATTTGATGCAGTCTGATCCAAGGTTAACCAGAAAGCCTCTGGTTGAATCCGTTGCGATTATGCGTCCAAGGAGGCTCGCTCTGTCGCCATCCTAGCGTTCTCAGCATTAAGCTCCTCCTTGGCCTGAGCTATATCATCTTGTAGTTTCGCAACGTCCACCTTATGATGTGCTTGAGTCGCCGGGGTTACCTCCGCAGCCAATAATGTTGCCAATGGGTCCAAGAGCTCGGAAAAATCTGAGCCGCGGGCGCACATGGTCGCTTGCCCCGGCTGTCGCTGCAGCCGTTGAACCGGAAGTTATTGCTGCTGCAGTTGATGAATTCAGCACCGGCTGCGTGCCGGCCATGAAGATCGCAACTCTGTTCCGCAGCTCGTAGGGGTCCGAAATACTGTCGCCATTGGAATAGCCCCCAAGCCCGCCGTCTTGTAGTTGATACATTGAATTGGTCTCACCGGTTGAGGACTCATCATCAGAGTAGATGGCTGTCTCTCCACCAGACACAGATCCTTCCTCAAGATCCTCTCCATGAATAAAACCAACAAAAGCGTGCTTCACGGCGGTTTGAACCTTAGCGGGTCGCGCGCGCCAAGTCGTCTGGATGATTTCGGTGCAAGTGTCCGGCTCAGGCTCCGACTCGCCGATGAAAACGTGGATTCCGCCTAAGGGGACCGGTACCCATATTCGATTGAATCGGCCTCGGGGCCCCAGCCTGCGTCGTCAATGTAGATTTTGCCGCGGCGACTCTTGGTCATCCGGCCCACGGCGTATCCCTTGATCCCCGAGAAGTCGCCCTTAAAGAACTCGAAACCACCATGCTCTAGCACCACGGTGGACGCCAACTGTCGTGGATTTGTCACGGCAGATGTCCTAGCAAAAGGACTAAGGTGTGGAGCCATCGAAACTAGGTTAGCTTAAAGGGGTTGAAAGGGACAAGGGACACAGAGAGTTTACCCAGGTTTGGCCCCTCTCAATGAGGTAAAGGCCTACTCCTCCTTTTAGATATATTGCTTGGGTTTCGATTACCAGGGAGCGAATACGCTTGACCTAGTTCTCGACCGATTGTTTCTTGAGTTAACCCACCGCCGGATCTCACCTTTATATACACAGGTTGGGACCAAGCGGCTTACAGAGTCCCTGCCAGCTCACACACCGTGACCGGCTAGGGTTGTAACTAATCATTGCATTACAGGACAAGTCATCGTATGGTGGTTCATAGGCCTCGGTTTTGGGCCTTCCCTAGGCCTGTTCCCATGAGCCGCCGTCTTCACGTCTTGGGCCTCCTTGGACTTCTTCATACTGAATCGCCAACAGTATAACCCGGCCCCTCCTAGGCGGGTCATACCTCGGAATTATATCTCCAACACTCGATTTCCTGCCGTAGTGGGACATTTCTTGCTGGAGACAAACCGGTAACACGGATCTACTCCCAAAGTCTTCTAACGGTAAAAGAGAGGAGAAAAGGCCCCACATTTTTTTACTCTAAACACACACTCAATCTTATTGATCAAGTAACAAGTGCATGGGCATACAACTTAGGTCTGGAATATTAAGGGACCATACATGTCGTCCTAGAGAAAAGCCTAGAGCATGTTTAGCGAGGCTATGTGTGTCGAGACTAGTTTCTCTTCCTTTGGAGGTGAAGGAACAACGAGCTATCTTCCTTGACGTATCATTGATATTCTTGACGATGCTTGCACAGCGTCCACCTGTATCGCTATGAATATCATTGACCACTGCTTGGCACTCTGGGTCAATCACCACATCCAAGGGCGAGTGCCAACGTTTCCCGGCATGCCATTGCCTCCTTGGAAGAAGGGTCAGTTATACCTGGCATTTGATCGTTGTAGATACCAAGTACTTGCCCGTTGAATCCCTACAAACAACACTCCACATGAAAGTACTTTGGATCTTCAACGGTCAAATAGGAAAGGCCCTACATTGCAGAACAAAAAGTAAAAAAACATATAGAAAATATAATGGAGGCACCCCATTACTCGAAGCTGCATTTCCTCCGTTGCGAGTCCTAAGTAGGTTTTGCCTATTGCAAGAGGCAAATTGGCCAGCCCAATACGGGGTACCGGGGACCAATTTTCAAGGTGGTTTTTAACCAATATTTCCATGTGTTTTTTCTTGTTTGCTTCTATGGTGGTTTTGACCAGTTTTTCATGTGGTTTTTTACCTGTTTGTTTATCCGGTAGTTTTGACTAGTTTTTCTAGGTTTTTTTTTCTTGTTTGATTACGTGTTTCCTTCATGGTTTTTTCTCCAGTTTTATGTATTTCTTCATCAATTTTCTTATTTTTTCTTTTTTCAAAACATGGCTACTATTTATTTACATAATGTTCTTGTCACATCCCTAGTTCTGACAATGCCTAGGGCATGCATTAGAGTGTTGCATCATGTTTAAATTCCAAAGAAATTTGAAATGGGGATTGACTAAACCCTAGCAGCTAATGAATTCAACTAGGATCAAAATAAAATCTTTTTCAATAAACCCAAAATGACCTCTGGAAATGTTCATGATTTCTGGTAAAGGTGAAAACCTCTGCCAAAAATGATGCACATATTTTTAGGCCATTCTGGATGTTTGAATTAAATCATTACTTATTTGCATTTGGGCATTTAAATACTATAAAATATTTTAAATGCTCAAATAATCCCAAACTGAAATGTTTACTGTAGGATATATTTCTAACAGTGGTTATGAGCAGTTGCATGATTTTTGGGATTGATTTAGTATTTTTAATAAAACCACAAACCTGCAGAAAAATAGAAAAAAACAGAAATAAGAGAGAGAGAACTCACCTGGACCTACCTGGCAGCCCACCTGGCCGGCCCAGCTGGCGGCCTGGCCAACTGGCCCAGCCCACCACCGCAGCCCCTCCGTCGTCTTCCTCCCCTCGCCCCGAAGCTGCTCGGTGGCGCGCGCAGGCCACGCGCCCCGGCCACCTCCTCCCTCCCAGCCTGCTTGGCTCCTCCTCGACGCCCCGGTGACGCCACGCGCCTCCCAGACCCCCTCTCACTTCTCCCTCGCTCTCTGGACCTCCCTCCCCCTCGCTCCTCTGCTTCCCCCCCATGACCGAGAGCCGCCGCCGACGTCGCTCGCAACCACCGTGGCCACCGGCCACCCCTCGCCCTGTCGATAAGCCCAGAAGAACCGCCATCGTCTCCTGCATCGTCTACGCCAGCCCGTTCGACTGCGGGAGCCCTGCATCGCCGCCCACGCCGTCTCCCTCATCCCCGGTGCCCGGAGATCGCCGCCGTAAATTCGCCGTCGCAGAAGCTTCCCCGAGCTCGCCGACCCCTCCGTTTGATCCACTGTGAGCCCCTCTTCCTCTTCCCCCTTCTCTCAAGCTCGCGCTCATTCCCTAGCTTCTTTCTCCACCGCGGCCGAGAGCTTCTCGCCGCCGGCCATGGCGTGGCTGTGGCCACAGCCACCGAAGCTCGTTTCCGAGCCCACCGTCGTGCTCAGTGCAACCCCAGGAGGTCGTAACACCCCTCTTTGCCTCCTGTCGTGCTCCCTAACCCCGAAACCCAGTTCACCCGAAAGCCGGCGCCGCCGTGAGCTTCATTCCGGTGAGCTCCGGCCACCCCAGCTCGCCCCGGTTGCACCGTTGGATGCGCGGGATCGCCAGCTTTCCGTAGAGCCCAATGGCGCCTCGAATGGTTCCCTGTATCGCAATCCCGAGCCGCCCCGCCGTTTCTGTCGTCGCCGGCGACAAGTCGCCGGCAGGGTTGACCTGATCGACCTGGGGTTTGACCCCCCAGGGTCGCTGACTAGTGGGGCCAGGCCCTGCTAACTTTAGTTAAATATTGACTAAACCTAATTAGCCACTAACACTGACCAGTGGGCCCTGACCCCCCCTAATCTTTTAATTAAGCAGATAACCCCCTGTTAACTAACTGTGACACTGACATATGGGTCCCACAGGTCAGATTTGACCTGGACAACGCCGTTGACTTGCTGACGTCACCGTGAAGTCATGCTGACGTAGTAATAAGGTTTTCTGGATTTAATATTATTCAGGAAATTCAGAAAATGCCCTAAACTTCAATAAATCATAGAAAATCAACCGTAAGTCAGAATGAAATAATTTATATATGAAAAATTATCAGAAAAATTCAAGGAATCCATCTGTACCATTTTCATGCATGTTAGAACAACCTATAGCCGCTGTTTAGCACAAATCAATTAAATGGCATTTGAATAATCACATATGGAGTTTGAATTTGAATATTGGATTCAAACCAACTTCATTTAACTTTGTTGCTAGCTGCATTAGCTCAAAACACCAGCATGTTGCCATGTCATAGCATGCATCATATTGTGCACTGCATTGATTATATTTCTTCTCTGTTGCCGGTATTTGTCCCCTCTCGATAGACGTGATACCGACGATGAGATCGATGACACCGATGAAGACCTATACTATCTTCAGAAGTGCTAGGCAAGCAAAACCCCCTTGTTCATTCCGATACAATCCCACTCTCTCGCTCCTGCTCTCTTTTACTGCATTAGGACAACAACGATTCAACTGTTACTTGCTGCGGTAGCTGAACCCCTTTATCCTTTGCATGACCTGTCATTCCACAGTAAATAGATGAAACCCACTAGCATGAGTAGGAGTTGTTTGAGCCCTGTTGTGCCTACTCATTTATACTTGTTTGTCATGCCTGCTACTGCTTAGAGTTGAGTCAGGTCTGATTCATCGGGGGTGAATCAGGTGTGTGTGAACATGTCCTACTGTGTGTGAGCTAAGTGTGTGAACACGATTTGGTAAAGATAGCGGTGAGAGGCCATGTAGGAGTACATGGTGGGTTGTCTCATTGCAGCCGTCCTCAGGAACTGAGTTCTGTGTTTGTGATCCATGATACAGTTACTACCACGCATTGGGCCCGAAACCAATGGACCCTCTCGGCTTCTTAATCACCCTTGTCCTCTGTCCAGGAGTTGCAAGTAGTTTTTGGTGTTTGTAGTATGCTGGAGGCCATGCGCAGCGCTGACCGTAGGGGTGGGCTGTGATGCGGTAGGCACGTGGCCGGGTAAACCGGGCGCCCGTTTGGTGTCACGGAACCCTGTTCACATCGTTTGGGGCTGTGAGCGAAACTTCGGCCGGATCTCCTCATGGATGGAACCCGAATAGGCGATAAACCTGGACTAGGGACTTGAGTGTTTAGGTAGGTCGTGGCCGACACCCACGTTGGGCTTCCGCTTGAAGGTTGCCGAGTACATGTCGTGTAAACGGCGGTAAGTGGTGAGAGCGTGTGTGAAGAAGTACACCCCTGCAGGGTTAACATCATCTATTCGAATAGCCGTGTCCGCGGAAAAGGACTTCTGGGTTGCCTATATCAGTTCATAGACAAGTGAAAGTGGATACTCTAAAATACGCAAGATAAGCGTGAGTGCTATGGATGGCGTTCTCGTAGGGAGACGGGAGCGGATCCATAGTGGTGTATTGATATGGTGAATATGTGGACTCGTGTGCGCCACCTCAAAAGAGTTACTTGCAGTCGTAGTTTAGGATAGCCACCGAGTCAAAGCTGGCTTGCTGCAGTTAAACTCCACCATCCCCTTGTTGATAATGATGCATATATAGTTAGTTCTGATGTAAGTCTTGCTGGGTACATTTGTAATCACGTTTGCCTATTTTATGTTTTGCAGAGAGACTTCAGTCTCGCTAGTAGTTCCACGTGGACTTCGACGTTTAGCTTGATACCTCAGCTACGATCTTGTGCCCTCGGCAGGGTCTGGTAGATAGTCAGGCTTCTAAGCCTTTTTCTTTTGTAGATGTCTGTACTCAGACATGTTAGCTTCCGCATGTGTTTGATTTGTATGCTCTGAATGTTGTGTCATGAGACCCCTGCTTGTAATATCTCGCTCCTCGGAGCCTAATGAATGAATACTTGAGTCGTAGAGTCATGATGTGATGCCATGTTGTATTTGCACATATCGAGCATATTGTGTGTATGTTATTGAAATGCTTGGTATGTGTGGGATCTGACTATCTGGTTGTTTATCTTTAGTAGCCTCTCTTACCGGGAAATGTCTCCTAGTGTCTCCACTGAGCCATGGTAGCTTGCTACTGCTCCGGAACACTTAGGCTGGCCGGCATGTGTCCTTCTTCGTTCCTGTGTCTGTCCCTTCGGGGAAATGTCACGCGTTGAGTACCGGAGTCCTGTTAGCCCGCTACAGCCCGGTTTACCGGAGTCCTGCTAGCCCAGTGCTACAGCCCGGAACTTACTCGCTGATGGCCGACACGTTCGATGCTGGGTCATGGATGCCTGTCCCTGTAAGTCTGTGCCACTTTGGGTTTACGACTAGCCATGTCAGCCCAGGCTCCTTATCATATGGATGCTAGCGACACTATCATATACGTGTGCCAAAAGGCGCAAACGGTCCCGGGCAAAGGTAAGGCGACACCCGTGGGAATACCGTGCGTGAGGCCGCAAAGTGATATGAGGTGTTACATGCTAGATCGATGTGGCATTGAGTCGGGGTCCTGACAGTTCTTTTTTATATACATGTGCAACATTTTTTATACACACTGAACAATTTTATAATACATGATGAATCTTTTTTCAAATACATATGTTGAATATATTTCCGAATGTTTGTTAAAATTTAAACAATAAATGTTGAACATTTTCTAATACCAAACGGTCAGCTTGGTAAGTTACATACAAAAACCTTGCAGTCAATGAAACATTTTTGAATGATACAAAACATCACTTTTAAATAGGTGAATATATTTTTATTGTATATGTAAAGAATGCAAAACATTTTTTTTGAAACACGCAAACATTATTGAAATGTCAAATATATTTTTATAAATGATATGAAATATTTTTAGGAATTATGTGATCTTTTTACATTGTATAATATATTTTTTAATGTCATGAACAATTTCTCGAAACATTGAATTTTTTCGATGTTAATTTTTCAAAAGTTGCATGAATTTTTCTCTAACATTACATAAATTTTTTTTGTTAATGTCACCATTTTTTTGAAACACGTGAACATTTTTTGATATTTTTTTCAGTGCATTAAATTTTTTCAAAGTTGCGCAAACATTTTTTGAGCACTTCTGCACAAATCGCGGCACCCATGATCCGACCGAGGGTTGATAAGGTAATTGAGACACAACTATTTTCTCAGGTAGTTGAGATATAGGAAAACTGTTTATCCTCTACATGCTTTAAGAGCTTGAACACCCCCCCCCCCCCCCCCCCCCCAAAACGCCGAATGCCAAATTGATACCTGATCACGGCAAAAATGCTAGACATACAAAGATTTGTAAAAACCTGTAAACTGTTTTCATCTAACAACCAATCACAAACCTCTTCCCCCCATGATTTTCACGGGGGTGGACCATTCCGCTCACTCATTGACCAATGAAAACTAACTCACCCTATAAAAGCCTGTAAACTGTTTGTACGTGTAGCATTGCCGTGCTCACGGTCAGGAACGGCCATATTCATGCCACATGCACCTTCTTCTCCACAGAATCTTTAAGCACGAGAAACTTCCCCATATGCGTTGTTTACACTCGTATTTACATGAATCTTTCAATCAAAGGTTGACCGAGAGCAACTGATGGACACGCAACTGATCGAATTGCCTCCCACACCACACCAAAACGAATTACAGAAAGAATGTACAACGTACACCATCAGAGTCAACGGAAAGAGCAGACGGAAATGTTCCGGTGTCGAGGTCGTCTCGGTCATGGCCGCGCGCCCGTCGTGGAGGCCACGACGTCATCCCGCACCTTCCGCGTCGACCCGGCTCGGGCCCACGGCATCGTCCTGGCCAGGAGCGCCTGCCACCGCCGCTCGCCGCGGCTGCAGTCGCCGCCGCCGCTGGCTCCTCCGGCGTCACCACGGAAGCTGCCTCCTCTTTCTCCCACAGCGCACCCTCTTCCGCTCAGGCTCTCCACAGACGGCCTCGCGCAGCACCTGCTGAGCACCTCCTCCCTCACCTGCTCCGGCAGCCTTAGTGTTGAGTAATGTTTATTAGGAAAGACGAGATAGACTAGGATTTGTTCTGGCTTGTCTTTTACTCCAAGTAGATGATTGTACTCCTATATATATATCTGCCCACGAGGCTCAAGCAATAAAACAACTATTCCACCAATCTCCTCTCTCTCTCTTCTAACATGGTATCTTGGCAAGTCGATCCTAAACCCCAGCAGCTGCCGCTTCTGCACCTGCGCGCCGTCCCTGGGACTGTCGGCCTCCATGACCGCCGCTGGGGGCTGCGCCGCCCGTACCTAGGGTTCGTGCACCGGCTGTGTTGGCCGGCTGCCCTAGAGAGTCTTTTTTCCCGATCCTTTGATCCGGTTTTCTTTCTCTCGCCGGTCGCTTTGATCGGCATCTACTTTTTGGTTTTCCGGTCTATGTGACCCGGTTTGCATCGCCCACCGCCGTCGTCGACCCCATGCGCCTCTACTCCAACACCGGCGCGATTGGCCGGCTTCTTCACCGACCCGGCGGCCTCGCGCGTCGTCCGCGCGTCTGCCCGTCAGTCGCCCCAACGCGGCGGCCTCGCGCGTCGGCCCGCCGGTCGTCCCGACCCGGCGGCCTCGCGTCATGCGGCGGCCCTTCACCGCCGCCGTTCGCGCGACGGCCCGCCCGTCGATCTACGCCGGTCGTCATCGCCCTGCTTCGACCGGGACTCTATGCGGCGGTCAATCATAGCCGCCCTGCCGTCCGCCGCCGCCGGCTTCATCTCGGACTCCGCCGCCACCACGCCTCCATCGAGCGGCGTCCCAGACCTTGCGCGCGATCGGCTTGATCACCTGCTCGCTGCCATGATCCGCCTCATCTACGCCGCGCGACCGACCTGGCCCGTCGGTTACGCGCGCCTCCGCAGGTCCCGTGAAGATCGTCCCCGAGTTCAGCGCGCCTCTCCACCAATTGAGCATCGGGCCGCCGTAGCATCGCCCCGTTGGGCCGCAGCGCCGCCACCACCGTAGTTCTTCTCCCGGCTGCACCGACCCGCGTCACCGCTGCGTCGCCCCTTCGGGCCGTAGTGTCGCGGCCCGCGGTCCCCAGCCACCCCGAGGGCGTCCGCTCTAGGCCGTCCCGTGGCTGCATCGACCCTCGCGCCGCCGCTGTGTCGCCCCGTCGTGCCGTAGTGAGCGTGGCACGCGGTCCACGCCGCCGTCCCAAGGCCGTCCCCGCGGTTGCACCGACTCGCAAACCGCCGTTGTGTCGCCCCTTCGGGCCGCAGCGTCGCGGCCCGCGGTCCCCGCCGCCGCCCCGAGGTCTTCCCACCGTCGCCCCGACCCGCCTGCCGCCGCTGCGTCGCCCCTTTGGGCCATAGCGCCGCGGCCTGCGGTCCACTCCGCCGTCACCGCGCGTAGACCTCCCGTGGTATGTGCCGCGCCGTCTCCCTTGGCGCGGGAACACCACCCTCCGCGCCGGTCTTCGTCATGCTGGCAGGGTTCTTCGCCTACTTCGAGCATCGCCGCTGCACTCCTACCTAGCCGCCGCCGCCGCCGTTAGGCCGCCGCCGCCGCTACCTTTGTAGCCGCCGCCGCCGCCCGTCCACCCCGTTCGTCTTCATCCAAGCGCCAGGCAGTCGCCAGCGTCGCCGTCATCTACGCCGACCACTTCGTCTACTCCGACCACCGTTGGTGACATCGGCCCCGCGCCGATGGACGCCGCAATTGTCGTCGAGTTCTTCTCTACTGGCCCCTCCGACTTCTCCGACATGGCGTCCAGCTCGTGCAGATCCCTCGTCTACGCATGCCCGGTGCTGGCAACACCGATGCGTGCCTTCGTCCACGACGTGTCCTCGGGCCTGGCAAGCCTGGTGCGGCACTTTGTCAACTTCGTCTTCGTCCGTCTACGCATGCCCGGTGCTGGAAACACCGATGCGTGCCTTCGTCCACGATGTGTCCCCGGGCTTGGCAAACCCACCGCGATGCGTCGTCAACAACATCTTCTTCCCGGCGCACCACTACTTCGACACCACTGCGCACATGACTAACTCGGCGCCACCTTGCACCTGCGGCTCCACGGCGACTTCCTCGACACCGGCCACCCCGACTCGACATCGACCACGGCATTCTTTGCACGGCTACCTCAACCACGGGTCCACCACCCATGCTCTCGGCTACCTCGACAACGACACAAAGGGCTACCGCCAGCTTGAGCAACCTCGTCGGTTTCACTCCAGCCATGACTCCACGATGCATCGACCGTTCCGACTGTGGGGGGGTGTCCGTCGGCTTGCCTTCGGATTCTTCTCCAGTCTCACTGTCTGCGTCGCTACCGTTGTGACTGCGGGGGGGGGGGGGGGGGTGTTGAGTATAATGTTTATTAGGAAAGACGAGATAGACTAGGATTTGTTCTGGCTTGTCTTGTACTCCAAGTAGATGATTGTACTCCTATATATATATGCCCACGAGGCTCAAGCAATAAAACAACTATTCCACCAATCCTCTGTCTCCCTTCTAACACTTAGCGTGAACCTCTCGTGGTCCTTGCAGTCGCACTGCTCTGCCGAGCGCCCCGTCGAGTGCGACCTCAGCAGCCTCGCAGCCCGGCGCTCCCTGCGCAGCTTCTCCAGCTCTGCGGCCTCCTCCTTCCGGGCATCCACGTCGATGTCTGTCTCCTCCCCGACCGGTATCGCCACGGCGGCTTGCGGTGTCAACGATGGCGCCGGTGGCGGTGGCTTCTCGAGGTTGGCACGCAGAGGGCACGTGGTCCGTGTCTCGAGCCACGGGTCGATGCACTCCGGGTGGAACGCGTGCGAGCAGTGCGGCAGCAGCCGGAGGTCGTCGGCGTCCTCGAACTCCGTCAGGCTCACGGCGCACTCCAGCGCGCCGCTGCCAAGCTTGTGCTCCTTGATCTCCCTGTACGGCACGATTGGGAACGTCGCCACCACCGCGGGGTCCAGCCCGCGCTTCCCCGGCCTCGACACCCTGCCCGGCGCGACGCTGCCTCCATGCGCCGCGTCATGGTCTTCGACGAGGCGGCACTGGGTGACGTACGCGCATAAGAAGAGCAGGAGGAAGAGAACGCCGATGGCCACGGCGACCACCGTGATCACCATCATCATGGCGCACCCGAACGGCGGTGGCTTCGGCTGCGGTGCCGGGCCGTGCGGCGGCAGCACCGGTGGTGGCGGCAAAAGCTGAGCGGTGCTTGTGCCGGCGACGAGGATGCAAAGGAGGACGAGGAGGTGCGCGCGCACCCCCTTCGCCACAAGCCCACAACCACTGAACCAGCAAACAAGAAAATACGCACCTCGTGCGTCAGACAACGAGGAGGTACGACATGTAGTGGCGTGTTATGAGTTTTGACCCAAATGGATTGGCCGTCCTTCCTCGATTATTATTCCTTTTTTCTTAGGGAATCCTCGATCATTATGCTGAATGTTTTTTGAGCATGATTACTAATTCGATGTCGTCGAGCCTGGACACGAACCAGGTGAGCTACTGTACAATCCCATGATCAACTGGCAGAGTGTCTATACTGGACTGGGATCAGGTGACATGCGCTCTGGTGACATGCACGGTGACATGCGGCTCAAATTCAAATTTAAACATTGCAAAAAAATCTGAAAAAAATCATGCATGTTCACAAGACATATCAAGATAACCCCTAAAAATTTCAGATCAAAATTCAAAACATACATCGAGAAACAAAAAAGAGAAATCTGTCATGAATAGTTCCTGAACGGTTCTCTGTAGACTATTCACATCTGAGTTTCTCTTTTTTATTTCTCGATGTATGTTTCGAATTTTGATCTGAAATTTTTAGGGGTTATCTTAGTATGTGTTTTGAACATGCATGATTTTTTTAGATTTTTTCGCAATGTTTAAATTTGAATTTGGGCCGCATGTCACCGTAGCGCATGTCACCTGATCCCAGTCCGTCTATGCTGCACTGAATGTCAAACGCTGAAGAGAACAACAAACAGAGCAGTATCCCATCCGGGAGCCCCTTGCCATTTTTGGTGGGCTGAAAGTGTTGGAATTTGCTAGTGGGCTTTTGGCCCAAAGCCCAACTAAATTTCTGAAATTCTCTTGACCCATTCATGCACACATGTGAGTGGAGTGAGTGAGGCTAAAGTTTAGTCCCACCTCATAAGTTGAGAGAGAGTTGCACCTCTTTATAAGGTGAGCTCTCCTACCACTTGTATGAGCATGAGAAGAGGAGACCTACACGCGCGCTCCTCCTCCTCGCCTCGCCTCGACGCGAGTTGCGGGATTGAGCCGAGCCGAGGACAGAGCTATGCACATTGTCTTTTTTTTGCTGCTTGGGAAAAATTAATGAGTCATTAATTAATAATTAACGGACGCGTTAATTACTGATCGTGACGACTCGGACGTGGGGTTTACTCCCACGACCTACCCGGCTCGAGGCCAAATTTGGTGCCTCGGACGCCGGTAGCGAGTTGTACGTCATGGAGCAATTCTATGACTACAAGATGACTGATGAGCGCTCTGTTGTACAGCAGACTCATGAGATACAGTCGCTCGCAAAAGAACTTGAGCACTTCAAGTGTGTGTTGCCGGACAAATTTGTTGCCGCAGGCATTACTGCCAAGCTTCCACCTTCATGGAACAATTTTGCTACTTCCATGAAACACAAGAGACAGGAGTTTTCCGTTGCAGATCTCATTGGTACTCTTGATGCTGAAGAGAAGGCGAGAGCAAAGGACACACGTGCTCGAGTTGCCGAGGGAGCTTCTAGTGCCCACATGGTACAGAAGAAGAACTTCCAGCCCAATAAGTTCAAAAACAACAAGAACAAAACTCAGGGGAAAGGCAAGTTTGATACAAAGAACAAGCCATCACATTCTACCAACTTCAAGAAGAATTCTCATAAGAAGGGGAAGGGACTTTGCCATGTTTGCGGTGATCCTAATCACTGGGCTCCAAAGTGTCCTAACCGCTTTGAGGAGCGCGAACATGAGAAGGGCGACAAGTTCTCTAATGTTGTCATCGGTGATACTGATATGAAGGAATCAGGGTACGGTATTTTTCCTACCATCCTTTCAGTATTTCAATCCCCTGATTGGTTAATTGACACTGGTGCCAATGCACATGTTTGTGCTGACGCCTCCATGTTTTCTTCTTACCAGACCACAGGGACTTCTCCCGTGCTGATGGGGAACGGGTCACATGCCATCGTTCGAGGTGTTGGTACCATCGATCTGAAGTTTACTTCGGGGAAGACCGTGCGTCTGAAGAACGTTCATCATGTGCCGTCCATCAATAAAAATCTCGTTAGCGGTTCCCGTTTATCTCGAGATGGTTTTAAGTTGGTTTTTGAGTCCAATAAAGTTGTAATTTCCAAGTGTGGACAATTTGTTGGAAAAGGCTATGAGTGCGGAGGCTTGTTCCGCCTATCTTTGTCAGATATTTGCACTAAAGTTATTAATAATGTTTGCCACAATAATGAGTCGGATATTTGGCATTCACGACTTTGTCATATTAACTTTGGTTGCATGACGGGCTAGCCAATATGAATTTAATTCCGAAAATCTCTACTGTCAAAGGCTCTAAGTGCCAAGTATGTGTGCAAGCTAAACAACCTCGCAAGTCCCATAAGACTGCAGAGGAAAGAGACTTGGCGCCACTAGAGCTTATACATTCTGATCTTTGTGAGATGAATGGCGTGTTGACAAAAGGTGGAAAGAGATATTTCATGACGTTGATTGATGACTCCACTAGATATTGTTATGTGTATTTTCTGAAATCAAAAGATGGGGCTTTAACTTTCTTCAAAAACTAAAAAGCTGAGGCAGAGAACCAACTTGATCGAAAAATTAAACGGCTTAGGTCCAATCGTGGTGGAGAGTATTTTTCCAATGAATTTGATCTGTTTTGTGCGGAACATGGTATAATCCATGAGAGGACGCCTCCCTACTCACCTCAGTCTAATGGGATGGCCGAAAGAAAGAACCAAACTCTAACTGATTTGGTTAACGCCATGTTAGACACATCGGGTCTTTCCAAGGAATGGTGGGGGGAGGCGCTAATGACCGCGTTTCATGTCCTAAACCGAGTTCCCACAAAGCATAAGACCATGACTCCATTTGAGGAATGGGAAAGAAAAAGGTTGAAACTCTCTTACCTACGTTCTTGGGGTTGTTTGGCGAAAGTTAATATACCAATTCCCAAGAAGCGCAAGCTTGGACCAAAAACCGTGGATTGTGTTCTTCTGGGCTATGCTTTTCATAGCATTGGCTATAGATTTTTGATAATAAAATCTGAGGTATCCGACATGCATGTTGGTACGATTATGGAGCCTAATGATGCAACTTTCTTTGAGGACATATTTCCTATGAAGGATATGTCAAGTTCATCAAATCAGGAGATACCTACTCCATGTAGTGAGGAACTCACTGTAATTCCTGAACCCACCATTGTGGTGGAACACGTTGAGAATCCTGTTGAGGGTGACAATGAAAATCCTGTAAGGAGTAAGAGACAGAGGACTGCAAAGTCCTTTGGTGATGATTTCATTGTGTACCTTGTGGATGACACACCCAGGACTATTTCAGAAGCCTATGCATCTCCTGATGCTGACTACTGGAAGGAAGCTGTTCGTAGCGAGATGGATTCCATCTTAGCTAACGGGACCTGGGAGATCACTGACCGTCCTTATGGGTGCAAACCTGTAGGATGTAAGTGGGTGTTCAAGAAGAAGCTTAGACCTGATGGTACGATTGAAAAGTACAAGGCACGGCTTGTGGTTAAGGGTTATACCCAGAAAGAAGGTGAAGACTTCTTTGATACTTACTCACCCGTGGCTAGACTGACCACAATTCGGGTGCTACTATCACTGGCTGCCTCACATGGTCTTCTCGTTCATCAAATGGACGTTAAGACGGCTTTCCTCAATGGAGAGTTGAAGGAGGAAATTTACATGGATCAGCCAGATGGTTTTGTAGTACCTGGTCAAGAAGGAAAGGTGTGCAAGTTATTAAAGTCTTTATATGGCCTTAAGCAAGCTCCTAAGGAGTGGCATGAGAAGTTCGAAAGAACACTAACTGCTGCCTGCTTTGTAGTAAATGATGGTGACAAGTGTGTGTACTATCGCCATGGTGGGGGCGAAGGAGTTATTCTTTGTCTGTATGTCGACGACATATTGATCTTTGGAACCAAACTTGATTTAATCAAGGAGGTTAAGGATTTCTTATCTCGCTGTTTTGAGATGAAGGATCTAGGAGTAGCTGATGTTATCTTAAACATCAAGCTGTTGAGAGATGAGAATGGTGGGATCACACAGCTTCAGTCTCACTATGTGGAAAAGTTTTTGAGTCGTTTTGGATATAGCGACTGCACGGCTTCTCCAACTCCATATGATGCTAGTTTGTTGCTTCGAAAGAATCGACGGATTGCTAGAGATCAACTAAGGTATTCTCAGACTATTGGCTCGCTTATGTATTTGACGAGTGCCACGAGGCCTGACATCTCTTTTGCTGTGAGCAAGCTGAGTCGGTTTGTGTCAAAACCGGGAGATGATCATTGGCGTGCGCTTGAGAGAGTTATGCGCTACTTGAAGGGCACTGCGAGCTATGGGATTCACTACACCGGGTATCCAAGGGTACTGGAGGGTTATAGTGACTCGAACTGGATATCTGATGCTGATGAGATTAAGGCCACAAGTGGTTATGTTTTTACACTTGGTGGTGGCGCTGTTTCCTGAAAGTCTTGCAAGCAGACCATCATAACGACGTCAACTATGGAAGCAAAACTCATAGCATTAGACACTGCCACTGTTGAAGCAGAGTGGCTTTGTGAGCTATTGATGGACTTACCTATGGTTGAAAAACCAATACCCCTATCCTGATGAACTGTGATAATCAAACTATGATCGTCAAGATAAACAGTTCTAAGGACAATATGAAGTCCTCAAGGCATGTGAAGAGGAGATTAAAATCTGTCAGGAAACTGAGGAACTCCGGAGTTATTACATTGGATTATATCCAAACATCGAAAAACTTGGCAGATCCCTTCACAAAGGGTCTATCACGTAATGTGATAGATAATGCATCGATGGAGATGGGTTTGAGACCCACCGCATGAGTTGTCCACAATGATAACCCACTCTATGTGATTGGAGATCGCGTGAAGTAGAAGTGGGAGACAAGCTGTTGGTCAGCTGAGAGGAGAGTATCCTTATTTTAATTATCCCACTCCGTGAAGATGAATACTCTCCTGATCTGCATAGCAGGTTGATATCTATCTTAATGTGTTCCAAGTGGCTTATTTGAGTAAGCAGAGATGTTGTCCTGCAGAGCATCTCCTGAGGAACACACCTATATGAATTTGACTGTTAACGTCGCAGTCTGTGAGAAGTGGGTGCTCTCTAATAAATTCATGAAAGGCCCTGGAGTACGACGTATACGCTCCACCGCGGGGAAGCCTTGCGGCAGCCCAGTACCGGTCAAGAATTTGTGTGAAACTAGTCTCGCAGAAAACTTGTAGTTCAAGGCATAGTCCACTATTCAAGTTGTGATCTAGTGTAGCATAAATCTCTAAGTGGAAGTTCAACTTCACAGTCTCCACTAAGCACCGGTATATAAACAATGTTTTGGAACCAAATGGTGAAATGTGCCAATGAGACTTTGTGGGGGATTGTTGGAATTTGCTAGTGGGCTTTTGGCCCAAAGCCCAACTAAATTTCTGAAATTCTCTTGGCCCATTCATGCACACATGTGAGTGGAGTGAGTGAGGCTAAAATTTAGTCCCACCTCATAAGTTGAGAGAGAGTTGCACCTCTTTATAAGGTGAGCTCTCCTACGACTTGTATGAGCATGAGAAGAGGAGACCTACACGCGCGCTCCTCCTCCTCGCCACGCCTCGCCTCGCCTCGTCACGACGCGCCGCGGGTTGCGGGATTGAGCCGAGCCGAGGACAGAGCTATGCACGTTGTCTATATTTTTGCTGCTCGGGAAAAATTAATGAGAACCGTTCCCGATTCTTTTGGATCGTGACGACTCGGACGTGGGGTTTACTCCCACGACCTACCCGGCCCGCACTATATAGTCAGGCAGACGTCTACCCTAGCCGTCGCCGCTTCGTATGGTTTCTCACCACCGTTCCAGTCCATTGCGCCGCCGATCAAGTCTTCTCCATCCCTCCTTTCGGCGTGCACCGGGAGAAGGGACAGCAGGCCTCCGGAACCCCGCCTCTCGTGATCCTGTACGGGAGAGGGGCGATCAGGTTTTTGGGGAGCGCACTCGCGCGACTGCTGGCAGCGACGACTTCGCGAACGACGACTTCTTCCCCGACCTCGGCAACCTCATTCTCGACGACATGGGCGACAACGTCAACGCCGGTGGTGCTGCTCCCGCTGCACCGTATGTGATTCTATCTTTCCTGTTCGAGATCGTGGTAGAATTCATGTTTCTAGTATGTGCCCTAGATGTGATCTGTTCGTCTACTATGCTAGTTCGCATGATTAGTTCAATCTCTGCTACTGTAGTCATGATTTATCTTTTGTTAATTCGGATTAAATCTCGTAGTAATTCGCTCATATTTTCAACAGAAAGTGCGTCACCTGGCGCACTCTCAGCCGTCATGTGTTGGGCACTCTCTCAGAATTTTATTTTTAATTTATTTTTATGTACGTGTTTTCGTTAAAATAAGATAGTGGGCTCCTAGTTGGCGTTTTTAGCATCAAATTATCACTATAACGTGCTGTTTGCGAGGCCAAACAGTGTCATCTGCCTCACTCCGCTTATTTTTCCATGTCGCTCGTTCCTAGATAATCCAGCAACTGACAGCTAGGAAAAAACAGCTCTGGTTTTTTGTTACCCCCTCCGTTTTACAATAAGTGGCATATTTTAAATTAAACTAAAACCATGGCAGTTATTTTGAAATGGAGGGTGTGGATTTTAAAATCTCATGAATTCAGAAATATCCATGGTTTCTAAAGATGTTCACGGATTTCAAAATGCTCAAAAATTATATAAAATATTTTCTATTTTAAAAAATTACATGAATTTGTCTGTTTTGCAAATTTTTAAAATGACCTGAATTACGAATCTGTTTCTTAATTGAAAAATGTTCATAAATTACAAAAATGTTCAGGAATTGGAAATATGTTCACGAAATTACAAAATTATTCACAAATCTAAAAAATGTTCACAAATTTAAAAAAATGCTCATGGGTTAAAATAGAAAAAAATAACCAAAAGAAGAAGAAAGAAAATAAAGAAAAGGGTAAAAAGTAAAACGGTAAACTCACCAAAGTAATCACCGAGGGATCCCCGTTTCTTACAGAAAGACAAATAATCCGTGCAACAGACATGGAGTAAGCGATTTCAAAAAATAAGTGCAATGAAGGTTCAGGATATCAGAGACGTTATTCCAAGTTACCGAGGAGACTAATGACAATGAAGTTGAAGGGCGTCACGTGTTTCACAAAATGTCCTAGTTAGTGAATCACTGGCGGAGGGTTCCGAGGAGTGAGGAGCCTTGTTTGAAACTCACTCTGGGCCTCTACAAAGAGAGGGTCGGCCCGGATTAATTTTTGCGGGCATCTCTCTACAGGGAAAATATTTGTTGCACCGGAGCTTGTGGTGCTACCGATGCACCGAACTCACATTGTGCTTTTATAACGTTCAAATAATTCTGCAAAAAAAATTAGTACACACGCACAACATCAATGTAGGTTGTCACAAAATTTCAAGTCAAAATTCGAAACATAACTCGAAAAACAGAAATGAAAAATTCAACACTGAATAGTACATAACATTAACTTGGGCTTTAGATTTGGCCCATTTTCACATTGACGCCAAATTTGTCATTTTTGTATCTCAAAAAATATTTTGAATTTCTATATGATTTTTTTATGACATCAATACATCATACATTGATGTTGCGTTAACGTGCTAGAATTTTTTCAGATTTTTAAAAATATTCTATAGCATCCGGTGCACCGGTAGCACCACAAGTGTGGGTGCGCCGGATACATTCCCTCTCTCTACATCTAGACAGCTTGAAGAGAATTTTCTAGAACTCACCATGCCACAATAAACGTGCAATATTACTTCCTAGTGTTTGTATTTTGATTTTTTTAACTTCTCTTATACAAATAGGGGAAAGAGAAATATGGTTTTGCTGTTGTTCGCATTTAATATAGAAATGTGTAGACATAATTAGCAAATGTGTGGCAAAATAGTATTATGCACATGTGTTGGGCACTTTTTGAAATTGTCTTGATCGAATTATTCCACATCTACGCTCATGGACCTAGTATAATAGGAGTTAAAGTCATGTCAATTAAACATATAGTTTCAGATTGGACCAACATGGTGAATACATTTTGTTTCTCTATTTCTATTTTTTGTGCTATATTTGTCTTTTGTGTGTGTAACTCATCTCGGGAGGTTATCTTTTATTGTTGCCACAAACTTTTGAAGTTTTCATTTTTGTCGGAAATTTCAGAAGCCGACTTTTCTAAGTATGTCAAATAGAAATGTTCCAAGGGGTTCCTAAAATCTTCTATATTTTTATCCATCGTGATAAAAACCTGACCCGAAGAACAACATTTTTATAAAGATGACCAAGCATTGAAAATATCAACCTCTTTCGTCATAGATTACTCATTAAATGTCCCATTTCAAGCAAGCCATTTAATATAGAAGCAGGTAGATATAAATAGCAAATGCATGCAAAAAAGTATGGTGCACATTTGTTTGAGTGCTTTTTGTCATTGTCTCGATACTTTTTTCTGTAAATTCCACATGTAAGCTCATGCACCTAGTGTAATAGGGAGTTAAAGTCATGCCGACTAAACACATAGTTTTAGATTGGATCAATATGATGAATGATTTTTGTTTTTCTATTTTAATTTTCTGTGCTATGTGTGATTTTTCTTTGTGTAACTCATCTTGAGTGCTTACCTTTTTTCCTTTGTTACGGGAAACTTGTGAAGGTTTATTGTTTTTGTGGGGCATTTGGAAAGTTAACTTTGTCAACCATGTCAAAGAAATGTTGAAGCTAGTAATGGACCAGTGCAACCACCATCTTGTCGCAATACTAATTTCCTATTCATTTGGAAGAAATTTTCTAAACCCTATAACAAATGAGTTGGAGTCAACCTTTCATACATTAATGTTGACTTTGCTAATGAATTTAGTTATATAGATGGAGAAAACAAAAATATAGATAGTTCAGTGTGGGGAGCATCTTATGCAAGGGAAGATATAATATACAAAGCAGAAAAGGAATAATACATATAGTAGGGAGCAGATCAAGCCAGAAATGAATGGTGAGATTCAGAGGACATATGTCCCCATAGACCATTAGGTATTTCCCATAAAGAGAGATATCGATATTGCATACCAAAGCACCCAAACCTCATGGGGTATTATGGTACGTATCAATTTGAAGGGAAGACTAGGATTCTGGTTGAATTTATGGACTCAGGATCTCTTGATGGCCGACACATCACTGAAGAGGCATCGCCTGCCTTTGTGGATAAACTGATGATATCAGCTATTGACACATCACGGCACATGGCCAAGGCATATGTATGCCATAGTGGTTGCATGTGTGTTGCAAATGATGGGGGTCCAGCTGAGCACATGATTGTTGATGATGAGGATGCAGGAGACCAGGGCGCTGCTACAGAGGGGTCCAACATTGAGTCGGATGACGAGCTCCTAAATGATGAACATGAGGAAGTATTGTTCTAAGTGATGATGAAGGATCAAAGCTGGGTTTGGTTCTTACCATCAATTATGGGTACATTGGATCTCCTTTCGTGCACCGTCTCCCAATCACAAACGTTGCAAGCAAGCAGATGGTAAATGTGTTTTCAACCTGATTTTTTTTGTTCATTCATTTTTTTGTCCTATATATGTTTTTTTCCTGTCTGATGTTTATCTTCTTTTATGTAGAAAATCCCAAGCAAGGTGACTGAACAGTTGAGCTTGCTACCAGAAGGTGTTGGCGGTATTTGCTTTGAAGCTGGAGAATATATGAATGTTGGATACCACCAAGATCGTGATGGGCGCATGGTTTTCAACAAGCAATGGGGTGTCTTTGCAACCCAGAACAAACTTCAAGAAGGAGACGGCGTTGTTTCCAATTTCAAACCCAGCAACGAAGGAGGCGTAAACATAATATGTGTTGTGCACATCCTGAGAATGCCAGCATAATGAAGGAAGGGATGCCAAAAGACAGCAAGTTCAGCAGCGTAGTGTTCAGGAATCATCAGCTCCCTGAAGGAACTTTTTTTGTGCTTTTTTTATGTGGCAATCAACACAACATCTAAGTAGTATGAGAGATCTAGACTTCCATGTTCCTATTTTATTTATCTTCTAAATGCTACTATGTATGGGTTCCAACTCTTTTTTTGCTATGCGACGCCCCTGTGTGTGAAATCCATCTTTTTATTTTCTTTTTATCCATATTAACACTTTTTTATTTTATTTTTGTTCAGTATTAACACTTTTTTATTTTTTTATTTTTCTTTAATGTTCAATGTCTTTATGGTTTTTTTACTTGCAAACGCAACTCTTGTATGGTTTTCTCGCAACAACAAGTCTTATATGGGTTTTTCGCAACTGCAAGTATTTCTCAGGTGTTGTTGCAACCACAAGTCTTGTATAGAATTTTCTTGCAACCGCAAGCCTTCTAGGGTTATAGGCGCAATTGCAAGTTCCAATGTCGGGACGCAACTGCAAGGTCTTCAACCTCGTGGCGCAACTGCAGTTTCCCAACGGCCGGACGCAACTGCAAGGTTTTTGCATCCTTGAGACGCAACTGCAAGTTTTCAAACTTGAGGCGCAACTGCAAGTTTTCAACCTCGAGGAGCAACTACAAGTTTTCCAATGTCGGACGCAACTACAACATTTCAGACTCGAGGCGCAACTGCAATTTTTCGACCCTCGAGGCGCAACTGCAAGTTTCCGACCCTCGAGGCGCAACTGCAAGTTCCCAATGTATGGACGCAACAGCAAGGTTTTCAACCTCGAGACGCAACTGCAAGTTTTCAAACTTGAGGCGCAACTGCAAGTTTTCCAATGTCGGACGCAACTGCAAGATTTCAAACTCAATGCGCAATTGCAAGTTTCCAACCTCGAGGTGCAATTGCAAGTTCCCAATGTCCGGACGCAATTGAAAGGTTTTTCAACCTCGAGATGCAACTGCAAGTTTTCAAACATGAGGTGCAACTGCAAGGTTTTCAACCTCGAGGCGCAACTGCAAGTTTTCCAATGTCGAGACGCAACTGCAAGTTTTCAAACTTGAGGCGTTTGCAAGTTTGCAATGTCGAGACGCAACTAACATTTTTTCAACCTCGAGGCGCAACTGCAAGTTTTCCAATGTCGGACACAACTAAAAGATTTTCAAACTCAATGCGCAATTGCAAGTTTCCACCCCCGAGGGGCAACTGCAAGTTTTCAAACTTGAGGCGCAACTGCAAGTTTTTCAACCTCGAGGCGCAACTGCAAGTTTTCCAATGTCCGGACGCAACTGCAAGTTTTCAAACTTGAGGCGCAACTGCAAGTTTTTCAACCTCGTGGCGCAATTGCAAGTTTTCCAATGTCCGGACGCAACTGCAAGGTTTTCAACCTCGAGACGCAACTGCAAGTTTTTCAACCTCGAGGGGCAACTGCAAGTTTTCCAATGTCGGACGCAACTACAAGATTTCAAACTCAATGCGCAACAACAAGTTTGCAACCTCGAGACACAACTGCAAGTTTTCAAACTTGAGGCGCAACTGCAAGTTTTTCAACCTCGAGGCGCAATTGTAAGTTTTCCAATGTCCGGACGCAACTGCAAGGTTTTCAACCTTGAGGCGCAACTGCAAGTTTTCCGATGTCCGGACGCAACTGCAAGATTTCAAACTCAATGCGCAATTGCATGTTTCCAACCTTGAGGTGCAATTGCAAGTTCCCAATGTCCGGACGCAATTGAAAGGTTTTTCAACCTCGAGACGCAACTGCAAGTTTTCAAACTTGAGGCGCAACTGCATGGTTTTCAACCTCGAGGCGCAACTGCAAGTTTTCAAACTTGAGGCGCCACTGCAAGTTATCAATGTTGTCGATGCAATTTGCAAGTTTGCAATGTCGAGGCGCAACTTTTCAACCTCGAGTTCTAGGGTTCTTTGGAACTTGAGCTATTAGGGGCTCCGAGCGGGCAGTTTGGGAAATCATTTTTCTCATTGGTTTTTTATGCTTTTTTGTTCTTTTTTATTTACTTTTTAGTTTTCTTTTTCTTTCTTTTTGTTGCTTTCTTTTTATTTTTCTCATTTGTTTTTTTGTTTTCTTTTTTATACTGTTCTGTTACAGATGAGGGACTATGAGTGGAAAGTTTGGGAAATCATTTTTTCTCATTAGTTTTTTCATTTTGTTGCTCCTTTTTCTAATTATAATTTTTTTGTGTCTTCATTTTTTAATCAATGGCATATTCATTTTTCTCACATTTTTTCTAATTTTTTAATAAACTAATTTCAAAACATGCATTTTCACCACCCTTATTTTTGATGTGTTATTTTTCTCAATTAATAATTTTTGTGCCAGACTATATATATTCATGTCGTACCAACTTTTTTCAATGGATGTTTTTTTTGTAATTTTTTTAATTTTTTCTACTCCCACTGTACTGTGGACCGACCTCCATTCTTTTTTCATTCACTTATCCGTTTTTGTCCAAAACCAATAGCTCACCTTTCCTGTTCCTGGGGAGGCAAAACCATCAACAGAGAAACCCGTCAACACACCTGAAACAAGAAACCGAGACAACAACTTGGGCCTCCAGGCTTTTTCAATTCAATAACAGAAAATGGGCCGACAAAACAACAAACAGGCTTCCGCTTCTACTCACAACAGAAAACGGGCTGAGACAACTTGTCAATGACATCATCTTACTATAACTCAGCTAGCTGAGTACCAGGCGCTCCCATATTTCATCAAACGAAGGGTTGACCGAGAGCAACGGATGGGCACCCAGCCAACCTTACGGCCGGCGCTCCCTGCGCAGCTTCTCCAACACGAAGGAGTCAACGGAAAGGGCACACGAAATGTTCCGGTGTCGACGTCGTCTGGGTCATGGCCGCGCGGCCGTCGTGGCGGCCGCGACGTCATCCCGCACCTTCCGCGTCGACCCGGCTCGGGCCCATGGCATCGTCCTGGCCAGGAGCGCCTGCCACCGCCGCTCGTCGCGGCTGCAGTCGCCGCCGCCGCTGGCTCCTCCGGCGTCACCACGGAAGCTGCCTCCTCTTTCTCCCACAGCGCACCCTCCTCCGGTCAAGCTCTCCGCAGCGGGCCTCGCGCAGCACCTGCTCAGCACCTCCTCCCTCACGTGCTCCGGCAGCCGCAGCGTGAACCTCTCGTGGTCCTCGTAGCCGCACTGCTCCGCCGAGTGCCCCGTCGAGTGCGACCTCAGCAGCCTCGCCGCCCGGCGCTCCCTGCGCAGCTTCTCCAGCTCTGCGGCCTCCTGCTTCCTGTCGTCCACGTCGCCGTCTCTCTCCTCCCGCACCGGTATCTCCACGACGGCTTGCGGCGTCAACGGTGGCGCCGGCGCGGCAGCCGGTGGCGGTGGCTTCTCGAGGTTGGCGCGGCACAGAGGGCACGTGGTCCGCGACTCGAGCCACGGGTCGATGCACTCCGGGTGGAACGCGTGCGAGCAGTGCGGCAACAGCCGGAGGTCGTCGGCGTCCTCGAACTCCGTCAGGCAGGCACACGGCGCACTCCAGCGCGCCGCTGCCGATCTTGTGCTCCTTGATCTCCCTGTACGGCACGATCGGGAACGTCGCCACCACCGCCGGGTCCAGCCCGCGCTTCCCCCGCCTCGACACCCCGCCCGGCGCGACGCTGCCTCCATGCGCCGCGTCGTGGTCTTCGACGAGGCGGCACTGGGTGATGTACGCGCAGAAGAAGAGCAGGATGAAGAGAACGCCGATGACCACGGCGACCACCGTGATGACCATCGTCATAGCGCGCCCGAACGGCGGTGGCTTCATCTGCGGTGCCGGGCCGCGCGGCGGCGGCGCCGGTGGTGGCGGCAAAAGCTGAGCGGTGCTTGTGGCGGCGACGAGGATGCAAAGGACGACGAGGAGGTCCGCGCGCACCCCCATCGCCACAAGTCCAATTGTCATCCGTGTCCTTGCTTCCATGGTCTCGGAGTGAGACCATGAGTTTGGTCACTCTTCGAAAGAGCTCACGAGGTTCTTCATCTTCTTTCATTGCAAACTCATCGGCTTCATCTTGCACCACTTCATAGTTGGAGTGTTGAATGCTAGCACTTCCTCGATAGAGAGACACAACACATTGCCATGCGTCTTTAGCCACGGCATGAGGTCGAAGATAAGGGAGATCTTCGGGAAGGATTGCATCTTGGATGATGAAGAGAGCATTCTCATTGAATTGATTATCCACGGCTTCTCGAGGGGTGAAGTTGCTTGTGTCATGAGGGTAGAAACCTTCTTCAATGATTCTCCAAATGTTAGTGTTCACATGATTTAAATGACGCTTGAAGCGATAAACCCAAGAATCAAAATCTGTATTTTTCTCATACTTAGGAGGAGGACCGGCATGATTTAAATGAGTAGAGAGAATCGGTCCTCCATAAATTGGAGGTTCCACATGGGCAAAGATGCCGGTGCCATTTCTACCACTAGTAGAAGGACTATTTTCACTGTTAGCTTCCCCCTTTGTCGGAGGGAGCATCCGTCACCTTGTTAGTGGGATCATCCACTTTCATCGGCGAGGTGGGCAGTTTGAGTCCTTCAAAAAATTTAGTAAGTATGCTTTCAACCTTGGTTGTCATGAAGTCTTTCAATTTGTCTAGAGCCACATTGAGTTCCTCACGAGAGACCAAGGTTCCCCCATCGGCCGTAGACGAGATAGGATTCACACCGGAGTGCTCCCCCGCACCGTCTGTGGTGTCAACCATACTCTTCAGACGGCAAAGTCCTTAATAAAGAGACGAGGCTCTGATACCAATTGAAAGGATCTATATGGTTGACTAGAGGGGGGGGGGGGTGAATAGGCAACTAACAATTTTTAAGCTTTTCTTTACCAATTTAAACTTTGCAACAAAATAGGTTGTCTAGATATGCAACTATGTGAGCAACCTATATGATGCAATAACAACTAGCACAAACGCAAGCAATGGATACAACACAAGTAGGCTTGCAAAAGTAAAGGCACGAAATAACTAAGAGTGGAGCCGGTGGAGACGAGGATGTGTTACCGAAGTTCCTTCCTTTTAAGGGGAAGTACGTCTCCGTTAGAGCAGTGTGGAGGCACAATGCTCCCCAAGAAGCCACTAGGGCCACCGTATTCTCCTCACGCCCTCACACAATGCGAGATGCCGTGATTCCACTATTGGTTCCCTTGAAGGCGGCGACCGAACCTTTACAAACAAGGTTGGGGCAATCTCCAAAATAATTGGAGGCTTCCAACAACACCACGAAGCTTCACCGCAATGGAGTATGGCTTCGAGGTGACCTCAACCGTCTAGGGTGCTCAAACACCCAAGAGTAACAAGATCCGCTAGGGATAAGTGGGGGGAATCGAATATCTCTTGGTGGAAGTGTAGATCGGGCCCTTGTCACCCAATCCCGAGCAAATCAACAAGTTTGATTGGCTAGGGAGAGAGATCGGGCGAAAATGGAGCTTGGAGCAACAATGGAGTTCAGGGTTAGAAGAGGTGAGTCTTCTTGGAGAAGAAGACCCCCTTTTATAGTGGGGGGACAATTCCAACCGTTACCCACCACTCAGCCTGCGGCCCACGGAACTACCGCTCCACAGGCGCGGTACTACCGCACTGGCGTGCGGTACTACCGCGGTGGACTGCGGTACTACCGTGAGCACAGCAGGGGCCAGGCCAGGAAAAAAGGAGCACCGACAGGGTGCGGTAGATCCGCAGATGCGGTACTACCGCGGCCCCGTGCGGTACATCCTCAAGGCAGACACAGTCCAGGCCTGGTAGGCACAGAAGTAAAAAATTACATCCGTGACTACCTCCGCTGAGAAAAAGTCATGCAAAACTCCGACACGGAACTACCACGACCGATGGTGCGGTACTACCGTGAAGGGTGCGGATGTAAAACATTACATCCGCCCCTACCTCCGCTCCTTCTACGGAACCTAGGCTGGTGCCACGATACTACTGCGCCGCAGCACGGTACGACCGTGGGGAGCGCGGATGTAAAAAATTACATCTGCGCCTACCACCGCTTGAGAGCGGTGCCAGACCAGAGCTCGCAGTACTACCGCTCGAATAGCGGAACTACCGTCGGAGCCTGCGGTACTACCGTGCCGTAGCCCGGTACTACCGCTGGCTCCTGCGGTAGTACCGCTCAAGAGAGCAGTACTACCGCTAGCCTGAGAGGAGCAAGACAGAGGCCTTCATTTCGCAGAGACAAAGGTGAGACGAAGGAACACTCCGAGGAGCTCAGGAAAGGTGGTGCAGAAGGGAATGTGTACGTGAGATTCCACCCAAATCTTTCCAAAGCGGACCCCCTCTTAATAGTACGGCTCTCCTACGACTCAACTCCACCGAACCGAACCGTAGACAAACGCCGTCTTCAATAATCTTCGAGGGGCATCAAATCGTCTTGTGTTTAGTCGTGATGAATCTGAAAATCTCAATACACACGATTAGTCCGTAAAGGCATTGTCATCAATCACCAAAACTACTCAGGGACAAAAGCGCCCTTACAATCACATCATCCGCAAACATGGAGACCCTTTGATGTGCGCTGGAACGGGCCAACGGTGCTAGCAGTCCTTTTTCCGCGGCCAGCTTGAAGAGGTGATGGAGGGGTTCCATGCATAATATGAATATCACTGGGGACAACGCAGCCCCTTGCCTTAGCCCTTTGCAAGAGTAGGTTGGTTTCCGTGGGATTCCTTTGATCATGATGCGTGTGGAGGAGGTAGCCAACAAGCCACACATCCAAGATATCCACCTCCTCCCGAAGCCCAAGCATGTCAAAACCTCGATAATGAACGGCCACTGAATGGAGTCAAACGCCTTAGATATGTCAAGCTTGAGCATAATTGTTGGCACCTTGAGTGCATGTAGGCACCTTGCCGTAGCTTGAACCAGCATGAAGTTATCGGCAAGGACCGGCCTCAGACAAAAGCACTCTAATGATGTCCAACCAACTTCGGCAACTCCGCCGCCAACCTCATTGCTAGCACTTTCTCAAAGATCTTGACCACTCCATGCAGTAGACTCACCGGCCGGAAGTGACGTATATCTACAGCCCCATCCCGCTTTGGCAGAAGCGACACAATCGCCTTGTTGATGCACTGCATTCCTCGCATGTCTCCACGAAAGAAGTCGCCAAGTGCTCGCATGAAATCCCACTTGATTATATTCCAGCAAGTCACGAAGAACCGACCCGTGAACCCATCAGGGCCTGGCGACTTGTCCAAAGGCATGGACTTGTCTGCCTGCTCCACCTCCTCCAATGTGAACGGGACCTCAAGGTGCAACAAGTCCCTGGATGGCAAGTCCAGCATGTCCAAGTTGATGGTATGTTGTTTCGCCGGTGACGACCCAAAGATAGATGTATAGTAGTCATCCACCATCTCAGCAACACTCTCCTGCCCTGTGAATATCTCCATTATGCTGCATGGCTGCGATCATGTTTTTTCGTTGCCGATGCCGCGCATGCCGATGGAAAAACTCTACATGCTTTAAGAGCTTGACCCACCCCCCCCCCCCCCCCCCCCCCCCGCGCCTTCCATCCTTAGAAATTTAGAGCATAATTGGTTTGATGCCAAAAGTTGGCATGCCAAATTTTGGCAACTGCCAAATATTGGCTAGAGATTGGTTGCTTGCCAATTCTTGTTGCCAATCTCACAAAAAGTTGCCAAAAGTTGGCAACTTTTGTTTTTGCCAAATATTGGCAATGCCAAATGTTGGTAGCAAACCAATTATGCTCTTACTTTTGAATGAAAAATTCTTGTTTTTTTTTCTAAGATCTTCAACACTCCAATTTGGAGGATAGTTTCCACCCACTCAAACATCATGCTATAAGTCTTTTATTTTGAAATTTCAAACTCAATTTCGATTCAAAGCTCGAGAAAAAATAAGACAACTCACGATCAGGTTGAGAAAACAAGTTCTCCTACCACCGGATATCCGCTACCCAAACGCCGAATGCCAAAATTATACCTACTCAGGAACGGCCATATTCATGCCACATGCACGGTCTTCTCCACAGAATTTTTCAGCACGAGAAACTCCCCCATATGCGTTGTTTACACCCGTATTTACATGAATCTTTCAATCATAGGTTGACCGAGAGCAACTGATGGACACGCACCACACCAAAACGAATTACAGTACACCATCAGAGTCAACGGAAAGAGCACACGAAATGGTCCGGCGTCGACGTCGTCTGGGTCATGGCCGCGCGGCCGTCGTGGAGGCCGCGACGTCATCTCTCGGGGAGCTGTCCCGCACCTTCCGCGTCGCCCACGGCATCGTCCTGGCCAGGAGCGCCTGCCACCGCCGCTCGCCGCGGCTGCAGTCGCCGCCGCCGCTGGCTCCTCCGGCGTCACCACGGAAGCTGCCTCCTCTTTCTCCCACAGCGCACCCTCCTCCGGTCAAGCTCTCCGCAGCGGGCCTCGCGCAGCACCTGCTCAGCACCTCCTCCCTAACGTGCTCCGGCAGCCGCAGCGTGAACCTCTCGTGGTCCTCGCAGTCGCACTGCCCCGCCGAGTGCCCCGTCGAGTGCGACCTCAGCAGCCTCGCCGCCCGGCGCTCCCTGCGCAGCTTCTCGAGCTCTGCGGCCTCCTGCTTCTTGTCGTCCTCGTTGCTGTCTCTCTCCTCCCGCACCGGTATCTCCACGACAGCGTGCGGCGGTGACAGGGGCACCGGCACGGCAGCCGGTGGCGGTGGCTTCTCGAGGTTGGCGCGGCACAGAGGGCACGTGGTCCTCGTCTCGAGCCACGGGTCGATGCACTCCGGGTGGAACGCGTGCGAGCAGTGCGGCAGCAGCCGGAGGTCGTCGGCGTCCTCGAACTCCGTCAGGCACACGGCGCACTCCAGCGCGCCGCTGCCGATCTTGTGCTCCTTGATCTCCCTGTACGGCACGATCGGGAACGTCGCCACCACCGCCGGGTCCAGCCCGCGCTTCCCCCGCCTCGACACCCCGCCCGGCGCGACGCTGCCCCCTTGCGGCTCGTCGTGGTCCTCGACGAGGCGGCACTGGGTGACGTACGCGCAGAAGAAGAGCAGGATGAAGAGAACGCCGATGGCCACGGCGACCACCGTGATGACCATCGTCATGGCGCGCCCGAACGGCGGTGGCTTCATCTGCGGTGCCGGGCCGCGCGGCGGCAGCGCCGGTGGTGGCGGCAAAAGCTGAGCGGTGCTTGTGGCGGCGACGAGGATGCAAAGGAGGACGAGGAGGTGCGCGCGCACCCCCATCGCCACAAGCCCACAACCACTGAACCGGCAAACGAGAAAATACGCACCTCGTGAGGAGGTGCGGCATGTTGTGGCGTGTTTTGACCCAAATGGATTGGCCGTCCTTCATCGATTATTATTCTTTTTTGTAGGAAACCCTCGATTATTATGCTGAATATTATTTAGCGTGATTACTAATTCGATGTCGTAGAGCCTGGACACGAACCAGGTGAGCTACTGTGCAAGGCCATGATCAACTGGCAGAGTGTCTATACTGCACTGAATGTCAAACGCTGAGGAGCCCCTGGTCATTTTTGCTGAGCAACGCCGCCGGCCGCCGACGAGATCGTCAAACTCCGATGACTCGAATCCCTTTCTCCTTTCTCTTCTTCATTGATGAATGAATAAATGGCCCGCCGCGACCCAACTCCTAGACACTTTTTGGCTTCCCAAAGAACCCATACATCTTGCACCTCCTTTAATTAGGCCTGGCCTCGATCGAGAGGCCTGAACACAATGAGTGAACGATCTCCCGTGAATGAACCGGGACAACCAACCAGGGAATCATACGGACGAACGGAATAAAGTACTCCCTCCGTCTAGGTGAGTAAGTCATTTTAGGTTGTGCACCGTGACCAAGGAGGAGGGGAAAACGAGTGAACTTAATGTTCATTTGCTAATTAATAGCATTGCATGTAATGAATTAACCACTGCATGTCGTGTTTGATAGTCTCAAGTCATTAAAAGCATGCACACCCCACATCTCTTATTGGTTGATATGTCAAGAAACAAGAAACGATGTAGAATTTAATGCACTGCGCCTAAGTGTTTTGGGATTATTTGGTTTTCGTAAGATGACTTACACACCTAGACGGAGGGAGTAGTAATACTAGTTGCACATACCATGAAACTAATCACACACGTCGCGGGCCGTCCGATCGTCGTTAGGTGTCAGGCGGCCGACTACGCTCGGTCGGCGGTGGGAGGCGCGAGCGACCAATCGAAAGCCACCTATCCATCCGTAGACTGTGCACCGATTAACCAAAACGAGTGGCTAAAGAGAGAGTAGGGCGGAAAAAGAATCTTATAAGACCAGGTCTCATAAGCGAGCACGTGAGACCCATTTGAGTGAGTGACACGTGGCGGCAACAAATCTCAAAGCAACAAATCTCAAAGCAACACATTTCTTTTAAAAATTCAAATTTTATTTATGAAATTTTTAATTTTTATTTGAAAAACATGTTCAATGTAATTAAATAATTTTCTTGTCGTTGAAAAATCTTTGATGTGGATTTAAGAAAATATTGGACATGTATTTTAGAATGGTCAATGTTTATATTTTAAAAATGATCAATTTGTATTTTTTGTATTTAAAAAAGTGTTCAACTTATTTTAAAATGCTCATCGTGTCTTTAAGAATGTTTTGCATGCACTAAAAAATATTCTACTTGAATTTAAAAAAATCTAGCTTGTTTTAAAGAAGAGAAAAGAAAAGGACAAAAAGAAAAAAGGGAAAGCTAGAAAAGAGGAAAATTAAAAAGGAGAAACAACAAAAGGAAACAAAAAAGGATAAATTATAAATGAAAAATAAAGAGAAAAACAAAAAAAACTTGGAATGAGAAAAATAAAAACTGAAAACTTGGGAAATAAAAGGACTAAGAAAAAAAAGGAAAAGCTGAAATATGACAAATACTTCCTAGTTACCATCATGTGAGTTTTTGTATGTAGTATGTGTCAAAACCGAGAGTAAGTACGTGTTGTATGTAGTATATATGAATATTTGGGTAGTATATAGCCTACTTTTTCTGTTGTATCTACTTCTTTTAGTTTATTAATGAGACACGTATTATCATGAAAAGTTTATTGTTTATTATGTACCAATATGAAAGTATTTTCAAAATATACAAAAATTTATGGGCTCACTTGAATTTTTCTTATAACTTGCTTTGAATATCTTAGATATAGTATATGAACATACTTAGAATGATAAAGTAGTATATATCCTATTACATGGTAGCATATGGGACATGAGGGTAACTACCCCCGAGCGAGCGCTAGCATGAGCGCTATAAATAATTGTCGCCACAAATTCCCACGATTGCGTGACCATTGTGTCAACACATCGTTGCAAGGGGTATGTGATTTCATAAGTCTCGAGTCTGTCTCGGAAAGGGGAGCTCGTATTTGACACATCGTGCGTCAATTTGCCTACTTTCGCACAAGGCTGTCTCCCGACTAGGTCACGACAATGGCGAGACACGTGAGCACCCCCTTAGTTTGCTTTTATTCAGTTTAAAAAATAGGAAACTTATGTTCGTAAATCACATATTTCTTAAGCATTTGAGAACATTTGTATGAAAGCATCAACAATTTGTACGATGCTTGTGATATTTTTGGAAAAACACTAATGTTTCTTCAAACTTTCATGTACATTTTTGGAAAACACTGAACATTATTTTTCAAACATGGAATTTTTAAACACAATTCATAGAACAATCCAATTTTTTTGTATATTTTGAAACATAAACTTTTTCAAAAAAGTCTGAATATTTTTTGAATTTTCATTTTTTAAAGGAAGTGAAACGAGACCGAAACTGAAGGGTTTCTAAAAGCGGTAAAAACAGAATATAAATGTCCCAAAAGTTTCCTAAAATTGTTTATATTTTCTAGCCACCGTGATGAAAACCTAAAGCTTCTCCGAAGAACAACATTTTCATAAAGACGACCAAGCATTTAAAATATCCACCTCTTTTCTTATAGGTTACTCATGAATTATTTGATAATGCGGAAACATACTTCCTATTTCAGGCCAGACACACAACCGACGGTTATTTGATCAAATATTGTAGTATGAGTGGATGGCTGTGGATGGCATCCACATCCTTAACCAGGGACCAATCTATTAGTTATTTTATATACTTGAGGTACTAGTTTATGACAAGCTAGCATACTTGAAGCAGGGATCATAACTCAATTTGAATTTCAGCATCTGTTTCTCATTCTTACACTAAAAAAGGTTCTAAGTAGATGTACATTCATAGACATAGATGCATTCTCTCTCTTCTCCCTGGTTCCGTTTTAGATATAGGGTAAGCTTTCCCTTCTCTATCCATTTCAAGGAAGTTGTCATACACACTGAAGAGTCCATGGAATATATATGCACAAGATAGTGTGAATCATGGAAGCTAGAAATGTGTATGTCACACTTGATGAAACTTACGATGGACGGTGAGATCATATCTTAAAAGGAATTTCTGACATGAAATCAATATAATTAATGGTATAGTCCTGTGCACCAACCTTCAAACATGCATACAAATGCCGTATATGATTGCATATATGTATGTTTCCCCATCCACTCTTAGCCACTAAGTGTGAGAAAGACCAACCAACAAACTCACGTGCCTACACACTCCGCTGCTATTATTCAGGCAAGTAACAAGTGCAGAACCAAAAACATCGATTTAGCGGCTTCACTAGCTTGAAAGATCGTGATCACAGACGAAGGAAACCATTAGAAACCTAATTTTGGCAATGAGATGCATGATGAAAGAAAATGAAAGTTTCACTTTGGGCATAGTGGTGTTCCATCTCCCATATGTTCATAACAGGTCCGGGAAAAACAGAAGCGACCGCATTGTTACCACTTGTCTGTCAATTGGATCTGAGCCGAGTTAGACTGGAGGTGCATAGAACTAGATAAGTTGTGGAGCAACATCTAGAGAGGACCGCCAATGATTAAATTGTTTGGTGGGCATCACTCTACGTCTAGACAGTTCAAAAATGAAGAATTTTTAGAGCACACTACAACAGAAAATCATGAAATATTTATTTCTTGTGTTTGTGTTTTGATTGTTTATAACTTCACTTATACAAGTACGGGAAAGATAAATATGGCATTGCATTTATTCCCGTTTGATGTAGAAACATGTAGAGATAAATAGCAAATGCATGCAAAAAACAGTATTGTGTAGATGTGTTTGAGCACCTTTGTTCATTGTCTCTTTCCATTTTTCTGTAAATTCCACATCTAAGCTCAAGCACCTAGTGTAATAGGGAGTGAAAGTCATGTCGATTAAGCACGTAGTTTCAGATTGTATATGATGACTGTTTTTTGTTTTTCTATTTTCATTTTTGGTGCTATCTATGATTTTTCTTAGTGTAACTCATCTTGGGAGGTTACCTTTTCTTGTGGGGAATTTGGTAAGTCAACTTTGCCAACCATGTCAAGGACATGTGTGAAGGTAGTAATGGACCAGTGCAATCACCATTTTGTCGCAATACTATTTTCCTATTCATTTGGAAGAAAATTTCTAAATCCTACAAAAATGAGTTGGCCAGAGTCAATCTTTCATACATTAATGTTGAATTTTCTAATCAATTTAGTTCAATGGAGGAAACAAAAATATAGATAGTTCAACGTTATCTCAGCAACACAATAAGGATGTAATTAAAGGTGAGAGCAACATTGAGATATACACGGAAACACATGTCACAGTGAAATAGGTAGTCTCCGCCTTACTCACACACACTTGTGTAATGAAGCCATTTATTAGTTGTCCCCATACATGGAAGCGTAATAACAGATAAATGCAAAGAGAAAAACAAGACGAGAAAACAATAGCTTGGGCTCTTGTCTGTTTTGATTGCACGATGAGGCTTCAAGGGTTTGAATCGCAGTAACCGTTCGCACTGCCTCCGCCACCACTGATTTGGCCATTTTTACCACCGCCCTCACGGCCACCGTTGCGCGAAGCAATTGCATTTGTATAGGAGGCATCACCATCATTATTCTCCTCATTCAATCCAGATCTGGCACCATCACCTGTGCCAAAGCCACTGGACTTAGCAGGGCAGTCTTCGTCGTCGTCCACTTCTACGCTCACAAATAGGGAGTTAAAGTCATGTCGATTAAACATGTATATTCGTATTGGATTAATATGATGAACACATTTTGTTTATCTATTGCCATTTTTTGTGCTATTTGTGATTTTTCTTTGTGTAACTCATCTTGGGTGGTTACCTTTTTTGTTGTTGAGGGAAACTTGTGATGTTTTTGTTTGAGGGGAATTTGGGAAGTCAACTTTGCCAACCGCATCAAGGACATATGTGCAGCCAGCAATTGACCAGTTCAATCACCATTTTGCCGCAAATACTAATTTCCAATTCATTTAGAAGAAACTTTCTAAACCCTACAACAAATGAGATCAATATAGATGGCGGAAACAAAAATATTGATAGTTTAGTGTTATCTCATCGACACAGTAAGCATGGAATGAAAGGTTGGAGCAACATTTAGATAAACACGGTTGGGAGTGATACATAAAAGTTTCTCATAGTGAAATATCTAGTCTCCGCGTTACATAGCACACACCTATGTAATGAAGCCCTTTATTAGTTGTCCCTAATACATGGAAACGTAAGAACAAAACAAATGCAAATAGAAAAAAGCGAACGCCAATAGCTTGGGCTCTTGCTCTGTTTTGATTGCACGAAGAGGCTTCAAGGGTTTGCGTCACCGTATCCGTTTCCACTGCCTGTGCCACCACCGGTTCCACCATTTTTACCACCGCCCTCGCCGCCACCATTACTAGAAGCATTTGCATTTGTGTAGGAGGCATCACCATCATTATTCGCCTCGCTGGATCCAGATCCGGTGCCGCCACCTGTCCCAAAGCCACTGGGGTCAGCAGGGCAGTCGTCATCGTCGTCCGCCTTTCCACCACCGCCGCCGCCACCGGAACCACCTGCACTTGTACTCCCACCATCACCACCATAATTTGATGATCCTTGGCTCATCTGGCCAGAGCTTGAGCCGCTACCAGACCCAGCACCATACCCAGCACCATTAAACCCTGACCAACCACCCCCGCCACCGCCTCCTCCAGCACTTGCATGGGTTCCTCCACTTCCACTCTGAGCAGTTCCCTGGCCATTCCCGCTTCCTCCGCCGCCGCCGTTCACCGCTCCTCCACCCTCTCCCCCGCCGGTGCCTGTTCCCTGGGAACTAGAGTATCTAGATACCCTACCAGCGCTCGCTAATCCAATGCTAAAGAGGACAACCAGGGTAAGCGATATGAGCTTAGTGCAAGACATTGTGACTCAGTGTGTGGGATGGTGCTAAACAAGAGATCGCATGTGGGCATTTATAGTGCTAGCTAGAAGAAGCCACATGCAATTAGCTAGTGGTGATTTGTCTTAATTGCATCCATGTTACTACTTGCACGAGGTCTACGGACCCGTGGACTTTCATGTAGCAACTAGGACACTAGATGCGATCGGATGAGATCTATGGATCCGTGGACTTTCGCGCAGCGACTGGAGCTTCTATATTCGAGCGCATCGAAAATTTGGATCTTGCTTAGTTCGAACCTGCGGGGCGACGACTTACGACTTCCTCACGTGATTGATCGATCTATGTGATTAGAGGGAATCCTTTGATATTGTGCACTTAATGTCACTTAACTATTATAACCAATGAACACCGGATAGCAAAAAAAAAAAAAAGGATACATAGAGAACAGTAAGTATAGCGTATGTAAGGCATGTGTTACTGCTAATTACCAAAAGAAAATCATGTATGAGCTTGCTTAACTAATGACAAAGATAAGGTTTTCGACACATCGACATTGACTCGCCTAACCGTAAGGTGCATGATGCATTACGATGGTAGGCTCTTTAGTTCCTTATTTAGGGAGGAATTTAATCTAACAGTGATTAGCTAGTGTCGTGCATGCATTGGCCGAAAAATCGTCGGCTGTGTAGCACTGCTCTTACACTAATACTGGTGTTCCTACGTACTAAGTTCCTAGAAGCACATGAGCTAGCCTGGCATGCGGAAACCGGAGCTCTGACTCGTTCTTGATCGTCGGTGCAAGCAGTTTGAGAAATGCTTCTAGTTCTAGCAATCGGAGCTACCAGGCGATCGAGTAGAGTTAATCTTCGGTTAAAGGACGACGGAGAGTGTTGACTTAAATTAATTGCCAGATCTAACTAGCAAGCCATCTTAGTTGACGTGATCCAATCTTTAATGGTTTAGTATCAACAATATTGTTAACTAATGGTGGCTCTCTTTCCAATTCACTTCGATAGCATTGTAGTTCTTGACTTGTGAAATGCACATGGTGGCCTCGAAATTAGCATCTTTGAAGTAGTCTCTCTTAGTACTAATTAATACTATTATTACAAATTTAATTGATGATGTAAGACTATTTTTAACGGGAAATCTATTGACATTTATGTAAGTGGTAAAATGTACGAATTTTACATATTGATAGTAGAACTTTGCCTAGCAAAAGATTGCACAAAACATCTGGTAGCCCCTGTAATACTGCGCCACACGCGCATCCACCGTCCATCGCACACTGCGCCATTAGACTGCTTCCTGCTAAACTCACTTAGTCAATGTTTTTGCCAGGAGTAAGACAGCTACACACAGTAGGGGGCATGCACTAAATCACATTATTCGTTTTTCATGCAATAATATGGTATGGTTCGCGTGATAATATGATTTTTGTTCTTCTAATTTTTTCTCACAAAATTTTCTTGCAAAATGCAGATTCCCCTACAAACTTTTCTTGCAAAATGCATCTTCTCTTGCATCTTACAAACCAAAATGCATATTCTCTTGCAATTGTTTTTGCATGCAATGTTGTTGGTTTGAGAGAGAGAGAGAGAGAGAGAGAGAGAGAGAGAGAGAGATGAGGCAGGGAGAGATGGAGGGAGGGAGGGAGAGGTTGTACAACATGCAACCTTACTACTCAAATTAATGCTATGTGCTCTATGATGATATCTGCCATGGCTTCTGCCACCTTCCTGCTATCTATCGCCCATCCGTTCCTATACAGTTACTGTATATTGTGAGTGTACGCCAGCTGACTACACTAACGTGCCGGTCCTTGCATCTAGATCGGGAGCTTAATCCTTCACCACGCGATGTGCATTCCCCAGTCAGAAATAATGAGGCACCACACACGATGGCTACCATATCCTCGCTCATGGTAGAACTTGTAAAACGTTAACTGCAGTGCTATTGAAAGACATCTACCTATTTTAGGATGGATGGAGTAAACAGCTATGGTAAGACTTTGATTACGGCTGCCATTCTAGAAAATAAGGCTCATACGCATTCTGAAATTTAATTTCAACCATAAATTACATCAATACCATATGTTTTATGACTTCAAGACTATACTATTAAAAACTTCTTTTGAATACAAATTCAATGATATAATTTTCGTCGCATATAACTTACATTTGGTTTGTCTAATTTATGACCAAAGTTCAACCTCAAAATGCGTGCATGCCTTATATAAAACGAAGTAGCTCTAGTGCTCTTTAGGTAGGGACCAAAGTTGATGTGTTTTTTATGAATCACTCGATAGTTCAGTTTTTTATGTATTTATTTTTCTGGAGACACATCCCAACAAGTTGTCTATTTGTATTTGTAGACAAACTCTTTGTTTCTAAAGGATAAGAATTTACAAATAAAGCGGCATGCTGCGTATTTTTCAGCACGGATTTATTCATACTTTTCCAAAGAAAATGTGAGTTTTTTTCTAATCAAATTTCACACGCTTAGTTGATATGTGAAAATCTGGCCACCTTAATTGAAGGATCAAAACTGAATTGATGAAATCTGATATCCAATACGGTTTGGATGGTTTAGTAACATTTTATTTGTCTATTTTCATATGTAGTTTTGATATTTGAAATGCACATGGTCTGGATACACATATAATTAATTAATGTGGTAGGATTTTTAATACAATGGTTTAGAAATTACTAAATTTATATGACATACTTCCCATACTTCATGTTCTTTACTGATATTCACAAGGCCTTGGGAAACACATATTTTATGGGTATTGAATGAGTCTGTTTGAATTGGTCTTGTACCAGTTACCAAACATACATGATTGGAACATCTTGTACCAGTTAGAAAACAATATTTTTATTCTGATAATTTATAAATAATGTTTGATCTGAATTAAAAAATCAAACTCTGAATTTAAAAAGAATTTCTTTAGTATTTTAAAAGGTTTATCATGTATCTAAGAAATATTCAATGTCTCTTTCAACCACTTTATCATCAATTTTGTATTTAAGAAAAGTTCATTCAATATTTTTCAAAACAATTAGTGTGAATATAAAAAAACTGTGTATTTTAAAAAGATACAAAATCTAATCTATATTTCAAACAAATCAACATGTATTTGAATATATAAATTTAAATGATATTTATTGTGTATTTGGAAAATACTTGACATGCATTCAACAAATATTCAATGCGTATTTGAGAAACTTTGGCGTTATTTCTGTATTTGAAAAATGTTCATCATGTATTTAAAAATAACTACCTTAATTTTTTTGAATTGTCTATCTGTTTTATTTGGAAAAGATATTGAAATTTTTTACAAAATGTTTACCGTGCCTTCAAAAAATATTTGACGTGCATTTAATAAATTTTCAACTTGTATTTTAAAATCTCCAATGTGTATTTTAAAAATGTTTTATATGGATTTATTATTTTATAAAAATGCTCAACTTCTTTAAAATTGTTCATTTTGTCCTAAAAAAATTGTTTCACATGCATTTAGAAAATTGAAAATATTAAAATGGAAAAACCAAAAGGAACGAGTAAAATAAAACCGAAAACACGGGGGAATAGACTGAAAGAACGAAAGCTATGAAACCACAAAAACTTGCCCAATATACATTGATGAAGCTGGGCCGCCTCACCTTACTTGCCCCCATCCCCATTGGCGAGCACTTGCCTACTATGAACATATCGTAAGGATTGCATGACTGTTAGGTGGAGCTTGAGATCCTATTTGTCGCTCACTGCAATGTAATGTTGACCTTTCATACAAATTGAGAACTAGGGTGGGTTAGCCCAATTAGTTTTATTTTATTTTTAACTGGTGGTGGTGGTGGGGGGGGGGGGGGGGGGTGATTAGCCCAATTAGTTTTCAATAGTTTTATAGGAAAGGCGGCTTCACAATGGCTCCATATCTAGTTTTCCAAGTTTTAGTAAACTTCCAGAAGGATCCGGTCAAAAATAATTTATATTCTTTCCTTTACCAGTTTTATCTTCAGTTTTTTATTTCCTTATTCCTTTTTTACTTTCAGATTATTATTTTCTTTTCAAACAACGCTCCCACCTAAAAAAGAAAGATCTTCTGAAATATCTTCCCTTAAAAATGTTCACAAATTGGAAACATCTTAATTCAAAAAAGATCTAGTTTTATTAATTGAATTTTTTAACCAATGCTCACATATTTTAGAAAATATTCGCATTTAAAAGAACTCAAGTTTTCACAAAAAAATGATAAAAATGTTCACACACAATTCATGTTGTTTATTTTTCATAACAACGTTCACAATTTCTTTTAAAAACACATGTCAGAATTTGCGATGTTTTATCATTTTCTACTATATACGCTTTTCTTTTTGAGAAAACCGGAAACCAACACAATAGACACTTTGGGTGTGTTTGGTTTGTGCCCAAGGTTGCCGCACCAAAGCATTGGCTAGCCAAAATTTTGGTTGAGGTTTTGGTAGCCCATGATTTGGCCAACATTGGCAAGAAAAATTAACTAGAGTTGGCTAGAGTTCATTGACATGCCAAAAAATTGGCAACCATCCAAACAAAGACCAATCTTTGGGTCATGATCAAAATTTTGGTAGGGTGCACTTTGGCCACAATCCAAACACACCCTTTGCCTCGCTATCGTATATAAAAATACCACTACAATATATAGCGCTTACATGCGCCGTCCTAGTCAGGACGCCCAGTGTGATTGACTATCAATATATTACAATGACCGACAACTTGGATCTCTGTCTTGGGGACGTCTGGTCGATGCTCACTGCATCAATTAGTCAAGCAATTTCATTTGGTGCTCTCCTCAGCTGGCAGATTGTATGTTGGATCATGCCAAGCGATTTTCTCTTCCGTATTTTTCTTATGATGTCAAAAATACAAACAAAAAAATTTCACAAATATTTTGAAACATAAAATTTTGAATTTAAAAAATATTCATGAATATATATTCTTTTGTAAAGTTTAGGAAAAAATTCTGGATTTAAATAATGTTCTCAAGTATAAAATATATTCATGAAGTTTATGAATTTCAAGAATTATTCATGTTTTCAAATAGTGTTCTAGATTTGATAATTGATTTCTTATTTTATGAATTATTCAAGAAATTACAAATCTCGAATTTATAAAACATTCATGAATAATAAAATTCTATGATCCAAAAAAAATCTAAATTTAGAAAGTAATCTTGAAGTTAAGTATGTTCATGTATTTCAAAAATCTTCTCCTATTAAATGTTTTTTTTCAAAATTTAAAAAATCTTCACGACTTTAAAAACTATTCATTTATTTAAAAAGTATTATTGGTGTAGGAAAAATTAACAAATAGGAAAGCAAAATGAAAACTAGAAAAAGGAAAAAATGGAAAAAAATAAAACTTGAAGAAACTGATGAAAGAGGCAAACATGAAAAAAACCGTTTAAACCGATGAAAAAGGCAAACCTAAAAAACACCAAAAATGGAATAAAACAGCGAGGAAAAAACACAAGAAACCCAGAAGATACCCGCCGAGGAAGGAAAAAAATCATGTACACAAAGAATAATAGGTCCACATCTGGGAAGGAAACCGCTCACCTACATACGACGCTCCCTCGATCTATGGTTTGGGCCGACCCATTGGAGTGAAGCTTGTGGATTTGCTCGACAGTATGATGCAGTATGAAGGGAAAACAGGCATTAGGATGTAGCAAGCGTGAAACATAACCCAGCTGCTGCTTGTTGTTCAGTGTGGTCTTGTTCATTAATTGTGCTAGCGTCTGATTAATATAGATTTGAATGGGCAAATGTTATCTTGGAGTTCAGATGGACAGAAGAAGTACACGTCAGGTCGATACATCGTGTGGCCGGCTTGGTATTTATAGACAGACATGGGTGAAGGGGATCAACGAAGTCTCCGCTCCTATATATGTGTGTATCGCCCAATCCATTCCCACACAAAGTAGGAGAACGCCCAACCACATGCATATTCCTCTGCTGCTACCACTCACTGGCTTGAAGGGTCCTAATTAGCGAAGAAGGAAAAAGACCTTAGAAGCTTATCTTGCGGAATGGGATGCATCATGAAGGCAATGAAAACTGCTCCCTGGGCGTAGCGGTGTTCCGTCGTCTAGATGTTCACTATGCAAAACTTGTTGGCGTAGCGTCAAGAGCATGAGTCGTACTCCTCAGAGAACAAATCATGCTGGTCGTGAGAAGGAGGTCATCCCCAAGTGTATCTCCGGCTATTCATTGGTTCTCGTAGCCAAATATGCAAGCGGTAAATGAAAGCAAGGAAAAGGGACGTCTGGTTCTGGTAGTTTCCTCTTTTTTTGGGATCATCGTGAAGAGATGCATGTGAATACATTATGATAGAGTAAGATAAAACATCAAAGAAAGGCACACACCATACAAATGACACGACCAAAACTAGACCTAAACAAGCTAAGTATCGTCAACCGAGAGTGAACAATCCACGACTCGAAGATGACCAAACAACCTAGACTAGGACAAGAGCACCACAAGGCATAAGCGCTAGAAAAATCCTCTGCAAGAGCCAAACACAGCCAGCTACAATAGTACAACACAACCCAACAAACAACTACTATGACAACGACTAAAGCACGATAGTGCCGGGAAGAGACCGCCACCAGCCTTGAGACCGCACCACTTGCACGAGCCTAGGACCAACAATGCTAAACACCAAAACCATCAACCCAACACCACCATACCTGCCGTCATCCAGGCCATAGATGGAGGGCCATATGGGAACGGGCATCAGTGAGATGGGAGCAAGAGGGTGCATGCGAGCATTAGGGACGAAGTCCATCATGACCGACCAACGACCAAGAGGCGAACAACCAGAACACAACCTACAACCAACGTTTCCCACTTGATCGCAGACGATCCGACGGGAGGAGAATGCGCGAGAGATCTGGTAAAACGAGTGAACAACCACTAGATCTAGCCGAGGACGACCAAGCTGGATCGTGGATAGAATGGGGGCGGCATGAAAAACCTAGAACGGGAGCCCCAAAGGAGCACAACCATGAATGACCACATCAAACACATTAGGAACGACCTGAAGAAAACCTACGCCCGTGATTGCAATTACAGGAGTCGGATTCCCCAAGAAGCACGGCCATGAACTGCCACATCAGGGACGATGGCACCACACCTGCCACCCACAACCACTTACACATCTGGAAGCACTAAAGGAGCACGACCACACAGTCACAAACGACCACATCAGTGACCACAACACCACCAGATCAGGAAGCACCCAAGGAGCTTGATTCCTCAAGGGCCACACCATGAGTGACCACATGAGGGTCGGTCTGCCGCCCGAAAGCCACGACGACCACATAGATGGTGGCGTCGATGAGGGGAAGGGCGCCAAGAAAGCACAGCACTGGCCGGTGACCAAAATGATGTATATTCTAGTACTTTTTTCCGTCCATGGTTTATAGGGACACCTTAGAGGAACATCATCAAACCACCCGCATATGTCGGATCGGACGGTCCATGCACTATCCCGATAAAAATGCTCTCCAACGCCCCCCACTAAATCTTCTCCATATGACTGAACTGTGCAAATTTCCTAAGACTATATTTTCCAAAACATAGTTAGGGTAACTCCACCACGGATCACAAAATATAAGGACATTCCAGACATTTTTTTCATCCCGCAATGATAAAAAAATTGCTCTGACTGGTTCGGATGTCCGAAATCCAAGAAACTGGAACCAAATGTAGGGGAGTTTTGCGGGTGTCCATACATCCGCCACGTTGGACTACGACATGCATGTCCCATGCCAAAAGCTCGCATAGAGCCTGCACATTAGGTATTCCCACCATTGTTTCCTTGAGAAAGCCCACCCTTTCTCACAGCCTCCGCCTTGACCGCCACCTCACCCACGCCGTTCGCCCGCCGGCCTTCGCTGAAGGACCTGATGGTGATGGCCGCCCGCAAGGCCACTTCATCTATATGTATTGTTTGTTAAAGTTAAATGGACAAACCAAGTGGAATGCCTTGATTGCCAATTCCACAAAGACCGCGTTTGTCAATGAACACGAAGGTGATGATCCAACCGTTCCAATACAATATGGGATTGCTCCATCCAAGATGGTGATTCGAAACCGGGGGAAGAAGTGGGAGGAGGGAGAAGGAGGAGCGAGAATAGACGGCGACCAAGGAGAGCCTCAATTTTTTTGGTTAACACCTAAATTTTTTTAGGAGTTATCCATTTGAGATTTCAACTTGATGCGGCTTAACTCCTCAAAATGAGATATTTTGAGGAGTTAGCCCCTTTAGAGAGTTCAGCTAGAGCTGACATGGCTAGACCTTGGTGTAAGATAGTAGAGTGGAGCCCTTGTACGTGGTACAGACAAGTGCACTGGTCAATGAAGCAATTTCAACAATCTCAAACCGGTTGTAAAATGAATATTGAAACTCTTTTTATGATTATGAATATTAGTTTTGTCTTCGTAACTGATCCCAAGGGTACAATGAAGCCATCTCAAAGCCGGAACCAAAATCCCTTGATTCATTCCAAGTTGTCCCGGCTGCCAGGACCTTTTCGTAGAACACCTCGTGTCATGTGGTGGTTTGTATTCTTTGTGTGAAATTAATTGAATTGTTGTTAATGTACAAGACATGCCATATTGAGCTCTGCAGGAAAGTAATGTACCTTGGGAAGTTCATCCGATGCTACGAACATGCATTGAAATCGGTACAAGATATACCCAAACTAGTCTTCACCAACCCCACATTGTTTTACAGTACTATGGCAACAGTGGCGGAGCCAGGATTCGAATATAGGGGGACCGAGTACGTATATTGATCTAATCTTGTTGGTAATTACTCGTCGCTCCTACTAAAATTGTGGATCATTGGGGGGGGGGGGGGGGGGGGGGGGGGGCAGGCCCCTGCTCGTCCCCCCTGGCTCCGCCCCTGTATGGCAAACATGTCAAAACAATAGCAATATACGTACTCTCATCAACTCATGTATGGCATGCCTACTAAGTACTACTAGATTGGCCTTGCCACTTAATTTTTATCTGCTTGTACGCTGTTGGTTGGTATAGGAGTGAAATGAAGTACATGGAATCTTTTGTCTAGTTATTATGGGATCAGATTGTTATTCCCATAGTGCAACCGGGCCAAGATTTTTATATTAACAAGCTTAGAACAGTGATGATGGATGCACATGTCACTTTGTTGACGAAACCAGTCATAATGCTTCGCATCAAGTAGTTGTGAAATAGTACAAATCCATCTATATATACTGCTCAACGTTGTCTCAGTAGAACTAGCTCTACTAATGGTAATAAACGAGAGAGAGAGAGAGAGAGAGAGAGAGAGAGAGAGAGAATAGGAGACCTCAGGACAAAGGAGGAGAGAGAGAGGATGCCTCTAAGCCGTGCAAAACGGCAAGCAAGGGCTAGTAGCTGCCGTGATGCCGTCCCAATTCTAAGGGAGGCAAACGACAATGGGGATGACCAAATAACTCTTTGATTGTTGGCACGTAATTTACATATTTGGATGGAGAATAGGAAAGATACCCTGGAGTCATTGCTGCACCTTGGCCTTCACGTAGCACCTTAGCAAGGACAAGAGGCGCAAATAGTAGAGTGAGGCCAAATAGTAGAGTGAGGCCCTTGCACGCAGTACAAACAAGTGCACTGGTCACTTAAGCAATTTCTGTAATCTCACTTGCTAGTTTTCTTCTATTCCATTTTTTACTCTGAGACAAATACTTTGTAAATGAGATATAGAGAAGAAGCAGTAACAAAACTAAAGCATAAATTTGAAAGAAAACCACCAGAAGGACCCAACAATCAAAGCCCGCGGGCAATCCCCTCATGGTTCTGTACTCGTTGCTTCAAGCGGTTTATCCATTTTGATACCAAACCCCTTTTGTTCTCTTATTAAGTGGTCAAATCTATGTGTGATTACGGAAAGATCAGGAAGTAGTTAAGAACCAGAACATGAAATGATGAGAACAACTTGGATGGATCGGTTAAAGAAAAACGGATGAACCGTGACTTATATATGAACCATTCCAAATTACAGAGAGATTTGAGGGGACTGATTGAATCCATTGTTATCCTCCTCCATTATGCGTCAATGCGATCAAAATTTAATAATTTACAACGGGTGTGCATCGGCGGCCTTCTTGTTGTATCCATTGTTATCCATTGTTGTATCCCACCTATGAAACATAAAAGGGCTGCTGTCCTGATGGCATGCCCATTGAGTTCTTCCAAGTTTTTTGGAATTTGATTTGTCCAGACTTATTCCAATTGTTTGATTATTTTTCCGAGAGCAAGATTGGCATATCTGGATTAAACTATGGTATACTGACTTTGATTGCCAAAGGGTAGGGAGCTGATAAGGTTCAGATGTATAGGCCTATATGCATGCATAATGTTTCTTAAGATCATTACGAAGGTTCTAAACACTAGGGCTATGATGGTTGTAGGTAAGCTAGTTTCTAGAATTCAAACAGATTTTATAAAGGGTCTCTACATCTTGGATAATGTAGTTATGTCATATGAGACCCTGCATTTCTTACATAAGAGTATAAAGTCTCTAGTGTGCTATTCAAAGTGGATATGATTTCAAAAAAGCGGATTATAATATTAATTCGAAATTTATGCTTTCTGTGTTAGAGATGAAGGGGTTCCCTAAAATGTTTATTTAGTGGACTAAGTCTGTTATTTACAACGGAAAAGTGACTATTACTTTGAATCATATGATAGGAAAGTACTTTACTAATAGGAAAGGGGAGCCCTTCCCTATGTAGTAAAGTACCCCCTACTGTTTAATATAGCGGTTGGTGTCCTGGTGACCTTGATGAAAAGGGCTTAGGAGCAAGGTTTTCTTAAAGGTTTAGTTCCTGAGTTGTATGATGGTGGCCTTCTATCTTACAATATGCTGAAGACACCATTTTTATGCTTGAGGATGATCTAGAGGGGCTAGAAACCTAAAAATAATTTTGTGTGTGTCGGAGCACTTGACTCGGCTAAAGATTAATTTTTTGAAAAGTGAGGTTTAATGGTTTGGTGGGGCAGTACCATAACGGAATGACTATGCTCAGATTTTTAATTGTGCTATTGTGGAGTTTCCTTCTGGTTACCTTGACACTCCTCCTCCCTGCCACCCCACCGACACAAACCTGTGAGAAGCGGTTGCATCTCTCGGAGAAATAGTCCTACCACTGACTTTAATAGTATCACAATGATTGCAACCACATGTGTCCTCGCCTTATGAAACACTATGTTTCTTTGTTTCTATAGCGACCAAACCACTAGCAGAAAATATGTATAAAATTTCTCCCTAAGCGTGGCTGGGGGTGTACGAGAAGTACCCCAAGATAGTAGAAGATCATCCACATTTGGAATCTACTCCCTCTGCAAACAAATATAAGAGCGTTTAGATTACTACTTTAGTGATCTAAACGCTCTTATAAAAGTTTATAGAGGAAGTACTCTTTTGTGCCCCACATTGATAAAGCGACATGCTAAATCGATCATGCAATCACGCAAGCGACCAAAATGTAGGCAATACTCTCCCGCGTTTGATCACATAAGGGACATCGTGCCTAATGTGGAAACCTCTCTTTACCAGTCCATCCGACATCATGTATCTATTCCTAAAGGTGAGCCACACAAAGAGTTTTCACTTTAGGGGTGCACGACAATCCCAAATCATCGTTGATGCAAGATCACGTTGTCGGATAATGAAGCGACTAGCATAAGCTGATCTAACAGACAAAGTTCCAGGATCTTCCCAAGCACATCGCACCATGTCCTGAACTCCTTGACAAAGGATCACCTTCTGGACGTGCTCCCACAACAAGAGGTACTCCATGGTTTCTCTCGCGTCCATGTGGCTGAGTCCTCCGTAGGCGTCCATCACTGTTAAAGAGTTACATTGATGGGTTCTTAATTACTTGATCATATATGCGATGGGCGATCTCTCATTTCCTCATGCCAAACAACCATCGATCCTGCCAGAAGTAGGATATCTGGCCACCCCCACATCCACGAAGACCGTTACGTGATATTTGTTTATTGATTATTGCGGCATGTCTATCTCAAACTCAGAACGGGGTCTTGATCCATCTACACATTTCAACCATAACTAGCGAGCCCTCAATGCATAGTAGCCATCTAAGATTTGGTAGGCCAAGTCCTCCGGTCCACTTAGGCATGCAAACCAAGTCCCAAGCTTGCCAGCCCTTGGCCTCCATGGCGCCAACCTAGAAGAACTTACTGCATATCCTGATAAGACTACCAACACCTTGGGTGCCACATCCAATGCCATCATGGTATGAATTGGCATCACGCACATCACTGACTGCATAAGAACTTGCTGCCCAGACTTGTCCTTGGTTGCCGCTTACCAGGATGGTAGTTTGCTCGCAACCCCATCATTAATGAATTGAAATTGTGCTGCCGTAGCCTTTCGGATTATCGAAGGTAGCACAAGATATCTGCACGGGAAAGCACCAATCCGGCAACCCATGCCTTCCACTAATCATGGTTGATGTTCAGTGCAGAGGCAGCACCAAAGTCCCCGATATAGTCGAACAAACTTCAATATCCTCCTTGGTTGTACTTAAAAACAATAACACATGGTCCAAATATCGGCAGTCTCAGAGAAATTCTCTCCATCCTAGCGGTGATATGAAATCTTTGCGAACTATGTATCAGAATAAGAGGTGGAGCGCCTCCATGACCAGGTAAAAGGTAAAAGAGCATGGGGGGGGGGGGGTCCTCTTGCCGCAAACTTCTCGCACTAGACAAAGTTGTACCCGATGTGCCATTGACCAACACCCTTCTAGAACCAAAGATAGCAGACCACAAATCCACATGACCGAACGCTATTAAAAGCTCATCTCCCCCAGAATTTGCAGGAGGAAAGACCAGTCCATGGGGTCAAATGCTTTAGAGGTGTCTAGGCTAATCAGGCAGGTCGGCTCCTTCAAAGCATGCAACCTCCAATTTGTGTCTAAAACTAGCATAAAATTGTCGTGCAAAGTTTTCCCACGCACAAAAGAACACTGATGTATGCCTACCAGCCCCGTCAGCTCTGGAGCAAGTCTATTTGCAAGTACCTTCACAATGATTTTCACAAACCCATGCTCTAAGATTACTTAACTACAATCCCTTAGCTCCTCCGCTCCATCTTCCTTGGGAAGGAGAGAGACCAAGGCTTTGTTGAGAATGGTCTGCCCTGCATGTCACCCCCTGAGAAGCTATCCATGATGTGCATGAAGCCATGCTTTATGATTTCCCACATACCTCATTGATACGTTTCCAACGTATCTACTTTTGCAAACTCTTTTGCCCTTGTTTTGGACTCTAATTTGCATGATTTGGATGGAACTAACCCGCATTGACGCTGTTTTCAGCAGAATTGCCATGGTGTTATTTTTTGTGCAGAAATAGAAGTTCTCGGAATGACCTGAAACTTCACGGAGACACTTATTGGAATTAATAAAAAATATTGGCGAAAGAATCAACCGAAGTGGGCCCACACCCTGGCCACGAGGCTGGGGGGCGCGCCCTACCCCCTGGGCAGGGCGCGCCCTCCTGCCTTGTGGGCCCCTTGGACCTCCACCGACCTCAACTCCAACTCCATATATTCACGTTTGGGAAAAAAAATCAGAGAGAAGGATTCATCGTGTTTTATGATACGGAGCCGCCGCCAAGCCCTGTTCTTCCTCGGAAGGGCTGATCTGAAGTCCGTTCGGGGCTCCGGAGAGGGGAATCCGTCGCCATCGTCATCATCAACCATCCTCCATCACCAATTTCATGATGCTCACCGCCGTGTGTGAGTAATCCCATCGTAGGATTGTTGGACGGTGATGGGTTGGATGAGATTTACCATGTAATCGAGTTAGTTTTGTTAGGGTTTGATCCCTAGTATCCATTATGTTCTAAGATTGATGTTGCTATGCTTAATGCTTGTCACTAGGGCCCGAGTGCCATGATTTCAGATCTGAACCTATTATGTTTTCATGAATATATGAGCGTTCTTGATTCTATCTTGCAAGTTATAGTCACCTGCTACGTGTTATGATCCGGCAAACCCCGGAGTGACAGTAGTCGGGACACTTCCCGGTGATGACTGTAGTTTGAGGAGTTCATGTATTCACTAAATGCTAATGCTTTGGTCTGGTTCTCTATTAAAAGGAGGCCTTAATATCCCTTAGTTTCCAATAGGACCCCGCTGCCACGGGAGGGTAGGACAAAATATGTCATGCAAGTTCTTTTCCATAAGCATGTATGACTATATTCGAAATACATTCCTATATTATATTGATGAACTGGAGCTAGTTCTGTGTCACCCTATGTTACAACTGTTGCATGATGAATGCCATCCGACATAATTATCCATCACTGATCCATTGCCTACGAGATCGTTTCATATTGATCTTTGCTAAGTTACTTCTCTGTTGTCACTGTTACACTTGCTACAAAACTGCTACTGTTACTTTTGCCACCGTTACCGTTACTTCCATACTACTTTGCTACTAAATACTTTGCTGCAGATATTAAGTCTTTCAGGTGTGGTTGAATTGACAACTTAGCTGCTAATACTTGAGAATATTCTTTGGCTCCCCTTATGTCGAATCAATAAATTTGGGTTGAATACTCTACCCTCGAAAACTGCTGCGATCCCCTATACTTGTGGGTTATCACTCATAAAGCCTCCCAGTGAAACCATGCGGACCCAGTGCCCTGTCCCGCGACAAATACTTGACTACATCCCACACCCCATCCATGGTGATTGGGTCATAATGGTGTGCAAGGTTGACAAAAGGGAGTTCAAGGGCATCATGATCAAGAGAGAAGGCTTGGTCATTGCTAGAACCTAAAAGTGTGCAGTAGAAACCATCCATGTGATCCATAAGGTCCTCCTACCTAGTAACAATTCGACCATTTACATGTAATTGAGTGGTGGCATTGGTCAAAGCGTATGGATCACATGTTGATGGAGAGGATGAAGAGGAACCCCAAGAACCGCACCCAAAGATCAAGGTTTCCCTCCAAGAAACAAGGAGGATGAAGAGGAACCGCAACGACGCCTTCAAGAAGGAGACGACACCCATAGGCGCCGCCGTCATCGGCCTGGCCAAGCTAGAGAGGGTTTTCACCCCGGCAAGCCGTCTCCTCCTCTGAGACGGAGTACAACAGGGGCCATGAGGATACCCGTCGAACACCCCCTGCCGTCGCACACTGGCTGACACCCCGCCCACGTGACTATGACAACCAGTCGCCACCCTAGCCACGCACCCTACCCACGGGCACCACCCCCTTTTCAGGCAAGCCTACTCCAATTTTTTTTGGATCGGAACTGAGTTTGCTGGGCTGAGAACGGCGGTAAGTTGTGTTGCCACGGGGAAAGAGAGATTGCTGAATGGATAGAAGAACCAATACCTAAGGTGGAAATCGGATTACTGAAGATTCAACTCCGTATTTATGACGTATGGACTTTTTTCCCTGTAGTCTCCCGACAACAAGTTTAAATCGTGATCATGATAAAATTGAGGACAAAAAGTTTAAGAAAAATAATTAGAAGAAATTACCTCTACCTAGAGCCCCGCCGCTCATCGTGCACAAGGACTCTGGCGGCATTGATGTGGCGTGGTCTGTGCGGCCGGTCTCTTGGGGAACAGACGAAGGCGAACGGGTACCGAGGTTATGAGTTTTTAGTATAGCCTTTTTCATGGAACAACAGTTTTACCCCCCTCCCCCCTCCATTAGTCACATCAAAAGCTATAAACATCTTAAGAGACGATGTGTCAAAGCAAAACACTAAAACTGACAAGAAGTATATGATGGCGTCTTTGGTTTCTTGTGCCATATGCTTGGAGGGTGCTGTAGCTCACATTGGTTTGATCTCTGCAAGAAAGTAGTTTAAGGTTGTGTATCTTGGATAATTTATCCATGCACTGAAACCCTTGGTACAAGACTAGTGGCATATCTTGGATTTTGGAGAAGGGTGCCCACCTCGATATAAAAATAATCAATATCACAAATATGACATACTAACATAATACGACATTTTGAATCATGAATAATTTATAAAGTTCATACAAACATTTTTAAAATCAAACATCTTGGATCCAGAATTAGGTATGGAATTTGCAAGCATTAGTACCGCCCTAAATAACGAATTTAGATTGGAGATGGAAGAATTAACCGAGCTGAACAAAATCATGCACAATTCTACAGAAGTTATGAGAAGGAAGAATCTGAGATTGACGAGTGCCTTCAATAGATCAGATGGATGGCAACTAATGAAGGATAGAAAATGCCAATCCAATATTGTCAAAGATAATACGCCAGATATGATGTGTTGTTGTGGTTTGGGCACATGGGCATTGGTCCATACACCATCTGATCTACTCATTGGATTGTCCCTACCCACCCGGGTGACTAGTTGTCATTACTGAATCATCTCAACAATAAAAAAACTAGTCGTTTTTGAACATCATAAATGCATACCTAAGCAATTTCCATCGCCGCCATGTTGCTTAACAGTACTATGTTTGCCCCATCAACTCATGAATGGCATGTCCACAGGTTGTAAATCATTGGTGGCATAGGGGTAAAATTAAGTAGTATGTGAAATTAACTCCCATCATTGATCAACCTTGTCTGTTGCTTACATCATCGGTCGTATAGGAGTGAAAATAATTAGAGAGAATCCTTGTCCAGTTAATGAGATCGGATTGTTTTTCCTCTGCACAGTGCAAGTGTGCAACCCAGCCACGAATATCAGGTTGTCAAGATTATACGGCAGTGATGGATGCACATGTGGGCATGTTACTTCGTTACTGAAACCACTCATGATGCATTGCAACAAACACATCTACATATACTGCTCAGTGTTGGCTCAAGTAGAAGCAAGCTCGACTAATGTCATCAATGGACGCACAATTGAGAGAGAGAGAGAGAAAGAGAGAGAGAGAGAGAGAGAGAGAGAGAGAGAGAGAGAGAGAGCAAGGAATATGAGAGCTCGGGAACAAGGAGGAGAAATGGAGGACGGACTGTGTCCACAGTGAGCATCCCAGGTGTCACCTTTCCGCAGTGGGCACCATTGAGTGGGCAACTCTGTCGGGAGCTGCATGGATCGGTACAAATGGGCAGTGCGGCGGAGAGCTGCTATCAGCCTCCAAAATTCAGAACATGGTGATTGCTGGCTTTCGTTCATGCGGCTCTACGCTCGGCTAAGGTCGAAGGGGAGACAAGCGAGGACGACAATTACATGGCACCATTGTTGCCCTGGGCTGAAGTTGCTACTTTAGTTCCCTCTCTTTATTCAGATCCTACTTATCTCACTCGTGGCCTAGCAGTCCAGCGTGATATCGAAGTGAGACAAGGGAGGACGACGATTACATGGCTCCGACTTATTCAGTTCCATCTGTTTATTCAGATCCTACTTATCTCACTCTTGGCCTAGCAGTCCAGCGTGATATCGAACTGAGACAAGGGAGGACGACGATTACATGGCTCCGACTTATTCAGTTCCATCTGTTTATTCAGCTCCTACTTATCTCACTCTTGGCCTAGCAGTCCAGCGTGATGGCCTAGAATAATAACAGTGCTCCAGTATTCCACATCCGAAAGCGTGCTGCACAAACGGACTGTCGGCGGAGGATCTCTGCCACGCCTCGGTGGTGTAAGAGGAAGGGACAGATAAAAAGATGGGCGGAAGAATAAAGAACAAGACTAGCCATTGGGTCCCACCTACACTCAACACGTACGCAACGTCGTGTTGTTAGAACGCGCCAAGTCAAGGTTGATTAGTGGGCTTGATATGTCTGGTTTACGTTTTTTTTAGGAGCACAAACGGCTTATACGGATGTTGTGTAAATAACAAGCGCATAATTTGACTGTCATAAATGTTGAAAAGCTGTGGTAAACTATTATAAGTTGTTCTAAGGGTAGAATTTGTTGTGTAATCCACTCAAATATTTAGGAAACACAACAAGCATATTTTCATATATTTAAGCATGATTATTGTGAGCCTGAGTTCACCATTAGTTCCTCGAATAGTAACATTGTCAAAAAAACATCTTATATTAAGTTACAGAGGGAGTATATCATAGTTGGTCATATATATTCAAAAGTTTTCATGTGCACCGTTGTATATCTAAGCATCGTCAGTAACACTAACACACACCCAGATCATAAAAAATATAGTCACTATAATTTGCAATAAACTCTTACAATCGTATGAATCGTCCTAATATTTTACTATCAAAACCATCAAAGCAGTCATCTGGCACTCACTGAACATGTACCGGCAATCAAAGTGTCCTATGTCATGCAACATGCATAATAAAAATGTTAGTGAATGGCACGCCAACCTTGATTTATACTAGAGGTATACGCGCGCTTTGCTGTGCCGAGAATTCTTGTGGTGATCTATCAGTTACATCTTCTTCTATTCTGATACACGTATTTCAAATCCACTCATAATATGTTATTCAATATATATCATGATAACGCTCAGGAATAGACCATGGTAAGGAAAAATGTCACATATATAAATAAAGGGAGTACCTAGAACTCATCTAGATGAGATATAATTTGGTCTCATTCACTTTGAAAACGAGAACAAATACAACCCACGTCAGCACATACGCATCTTATAGCGTTACATCCAGTGGCTATAAAAGGTGAATGAGACCAAATTATATCTCATCTAGATGAGTTCTAGCAAAACTGATAAATAAAGCACGACCACCCAAGAATATGGTATGTCTGAGATGGCACATCTTAGAGAAACCAAGTTTAAATTTCCCAAACAAAAATATTTACCTAGCTAGTGCAGCAGTGTATACATACACTAAGAAAAAGCTATATACATACGCTCTTGGAGATAAATGATGAGCTTTACCGAAAAAGGGTTTCCCCCACTATGTATTACAAAGCAACCAACACCGATCACATAGCAATTGCTGGGGCGAGTAGCACAACAAGCCAAAAAGAAAAGAGAAAAAACAAATAAAAATAAACAAATGCCAACAACGGCAGCTCGACAAAGTACGGATGACCCGCCACCGCTGCGCCCTACGGAATCGACCCACCACAGACCAAGGCTCCGATCCGCCGCGTACCATGCATCACTTCGAAGAAGGGATGCGACACCGACGACGCTGCTGCCCGGACGTGTCCTAGGGTTTTCCCTGACACATGGAAGGGAGTGGGGGATGGATACCACCAACACCCTCCAGGAAGGGATGGCGGCACCGGAGCCGGAAGAACCAGCAAGGATTTCTCCCACACTCCAAACCACACTGCCCAACCGTGCCGGAGCCAACCAGCCACCTCGCCGTCCACCAGCATGCGCCACCACTGTCTTGACGCCACCCACGCCACCTCAATAAGATCACAACCACGAGGCCAAGAGGACGAAGAGAGAAGCACCGGGCGACGGGATCAGCAGCACCGGAGCCGCGCAGGAGCGAACTACCTCCACCGTCGTCGTGCGGGAGGCCCGTGCCTCCGGCACCGTCACGGTCGAGGTCCGGACACGGCAGTAGGGCCCGCAAAGCCCTGCCGGCCACGCTGCAGCAGGTCGTCGCCAACACCAACCCGCCCATCGCCGCTCCCCTGCCTCCCGCAAGCCAGGCCGAGGACCCTCCCCGTCGCCGACCCTCCCAGATCCAGATGGGGCCCAAAGGGCCCAGATCTGGGCCGAGCAGGAGCCGCCAGACCGCGCCTCCGCATCACCCCGCCGCCCAGCAAATTGCCCGCGACCACGACAGAGAACTCTGCCGCCGCGCCGGACCACAGCCGCCTAGGAGCACCCCGTGGCGCCGCACCGCCCCTCGTTGGTGCGTCCTGAGAGGGGAATGGCCAGCAGCCACTGCCCGAGCCAGGCCCGGAGCAAGACGCCAGCGATGGCGGCAGGGAGGGAGGAAAGGGGGAGGGCTCACGGAGGAGGCGCCGGGGGCGCGACCGGTTGCCCGAGGGGGCAACGCGGTCGCGAGAGAGCCCTCTTTACTCTGATGAGCTTTGAAAGGTCGTGTGTGACCTTACCAAGCAAGATGCAGCTAATCTTGGTTTTAAAAGTATGCAACGAACAAGAATCACATGCTTGTACGGCGAACTGCTTTAAATATTTTGTAGGTGGTAGATTTACCAATTCATAGTAAAAAATTGTTTTCCTATTTCAGACCACTTGCAGAATCCAAAGCCGCATGATAAAAGCTTGCAGTACGATTGGATGGCTCTAGATAGCATGGTTAAGCTGGACCAACCAATAAGATGTTTCATTAACTGAAAGCGCAACAATTAGTTTAAGCTGCCCGTGCACTCAGACTCGGGTGAGCAGTTTTAGCATGCTTCCTCTTACCCCCTCAGCTGCTCACATCGTCGATGGTATAGGAGTGAAAATAAGTAGAGAGAATCTTTTGTCCAGCTAACGAGATCAGACTATTTTTTTACTCTGTAGAGTGCAACCCAGCCATGAATATCAGGTTAATAAGGTTATACATTGATGATGCATGCACATGTTACTTTCTTACTGAAGCAACAGATGATGCATTGCAGCAAGCACGTGTGAAATAGTACAAAGCCATCTATATAAGCTGCTCAGTATTGGCTCAAGTAGAAGCAAGCTGGACTAATATAAGTGGACGCACATTTGACACACACACACACACAGAGAGAGAGAGAGAGAGAGAGAGAGGAATGCGAGACCTCGGGAACAAGGAGGAAAGATTGAGGACCGTGCTTCCCCGTGCCGAGAGAAATAGTTGTGCGTGGATCACTGGGTACTCTGGCTCAACTCTAAGGGTGGTAAAGGGCAACCGGGATGCACTAATAAATCTTCAATAGTTGACAAGAACTCCTCCGGCTTCTTTCTTCACCACCGGCATGCACTCCCGTGGCGTCAAGGCTGTTCGCCCAGCCCGTGCCCACAGTGGGCATCCCCCGTGTTACCTTTCTGCAGTGGGCAGCATTGAGTGGGCAAATTTGTCAGGAGCTGCAGGGATCGGTACCAATGGACAGTGGGGCGGAGACCTGTTATCAGCAACCAAAAGTCAGAACGGGATGATTCGTGGCTTTCGTTCATGTGTCTCCACACTCCTCCGAGGTCGAAGGGGAGACAAGCGAGGACGAGGATTACATGCCTGCTCTTGCGAAACTCAATTCAGCAAAATTTCTTGTTCAGTGACTTTCAGACAGTCGAGCATGTGGATAAAGTAATTGTGCTCCGGACTGAAGTTGTTCCTATTCTGCATGCAAACGGGTGGTGCACAAACGGAGAGACTGTCGGCCACAGACCTTCGCCGCACCACAATGGTGTGGACTGAGAGAAAGAGATGAAAAACAGGGGAAAGAAGATGGAATAGGACTAGCCATTGGGTGCTACGTACACCCAACATGTAGGTAATGTCGTAGGCTCAATCGTACGCCAAGTCAGACCTGATTACACTACAGGAATCGGCAGTTTTGCCGTCTGGCGATTACAGACGGCAAAGAGGGAAATACAGACGGCAAAGGCTTTGCCGTCAGCTGGTTGACGGCAAAGCTAGACGGCGAAGCATAAATCGGCAAAGCAGGACTTCGCCGTCAGCTCTTTATCGGGCAGACGGCAAAAACTTTGCCGTCAGTGAACGCAGTTTGCCGTCAGCCATAGAGTGTAGATGGCAAAAAAAAGTCGCCTAACGGAGACGGACGCCGTTACAATTTTGCCGTCAGGCTTTATGCTCGGCGGACGGCAAAGGCAGAAGCTTTGCCGTCAGCTTTCTGTCCAGGTAGACGGCAAAGTCTTGCGTTTTGCCATCAGGCATGCCAAGAGGCAGACGGCAAAGTCTTGCGTTTTGCCGTCAGGCAGGCCAAGAGGCAGACGGCAAAGCCTCACTTTTTGCCGTCAGGCGTCCCATGAGGCAGACGGCAAAGCCTCACTTTTTGCCGTCAGGCGTCCCGTGAGGCAGACGGCAAAGTCTTGCGCTTTGCCATCAGGCAAACCTATTTCAGTGACAGCAAAGGCTGTGCACTTTTTTTTGCATAATTCATATTAATTTGGCACACAATATATATCATAATTTGGCACAGTTTGTATACACAATATATATCATAAATTGGCACAGTTTCTATACACAATATATATCATAATTTGGCACAGTTTGTATACACAATATATATCATAATTTGGCACAGATGACACAATTCATAGCACTGTTCCATAGCAAATCTGACACAGTTCATAGAACTGTTTCATAACACATTCATATCAAATACCACACAGAGTATACCAAAGGCCCATAGCGAGCTAGTCCATAGCAAATATAAGAGTACAAAGTTTTCCATAGCAAGAGTACAAAGTTTTCCATAGCAAATGAACAAAGCAGGCATCAGTACATAAAATTTGGCACTACAACAAATGTCTTCATGTCCATATCATATTCCAAAGAGCATCTGTATGGCAACCTACAAGATGAAACCATCAACATGTCAAATTTTGGCATAATAAAAAAAGGGCTTTAAATCATCAAGATGCCGAATAGACAAAAGAAAGTACTTGAAGACCTGTCCAATTTTGAACATGTCAATTTAACATTCTAGATCATTAAGATCTTCAAGAATGGTCTCTAAATCATGAAAACAAATAGCTACTTGTTTCTACTTATAAGATTGATTCATTTTAACACTGTAAATCATGAATATCTTCGAGCGCTCGCTAAATCATGAATAAAAATAGCTTCAACTGGTCTCTAAATCATGAAAATAAATAGCTTCAAGAATGCATATAGCTAACTAAGACCATGGTTGAAATGGTTCAAATCTATCATGGTTTCAAATGGTCTCTACTTGTCTCTATTATAAGTTTGATCTTCAAATGGTTCAAACGGTCTCTACTTACAAGTTTCTAAATCATGGAGATCATCAAATGGTCTCTAAATCATAAAAATAAATAGCTATGTGTCTCTAATTATAAGACTGATTCAACTTAACACTCTAAATCATGAATAAAAATAGCTTCAAGTGGTCTCTAAATCATGAAAATAAATGGTCTCTACTTGTTTCTACTTAAAAATTTGATCTTCAAATGGTTCGAATGGTCTCTACTTGCAAGATTCTAAATCATGGAGATCTTCAAATGGTGTCTAAATCTTGAAAATAAATAGCTACTTGGCTCTAAATCATGAATATCTTCAAATGGTCTCTAAATCATGAATATCTTCAAATGGTCTCTAAATCATGAAAATCATTGAGATATGTAGGCACTAACCATACTTGATCTCAAAGATTCGGAGAACCACCATGGTCATTGGCGTTTGGGCCTGGTGCATGTGAAGATCCAGCATTATTTGACCCATGGCCTGATTGATGCTGCAAAGCATTACATGGTTAGCACAAAACTCGGACTAAGAAATGCAATAATGGTGCATGCAAATATTTCAGATAACTAACCATAGAGGGTGAAGCAATGTCAGGCATCTGCATAGCGGGCATACCATTCTGGGTACAATAAGCCTGCACATTATGTTTGAGGAGTGAAAGTTAAGTACTGGTAGTAAAAGACTAGATGTACGTGCAAGGCTATTAAGGAACTAACCGCAAACATTGCAAAGTACTGTTGCATCCTCTCATCCGTTTGTCGCCTCTCCTCCGCCCTCTTCTCATCCGCCAGTCGCCTCTCCTCTGCCAACCTCTCCTCCAACTTCTCATCTAGCAGTCGCCTCTGCTCCTCCAGTCGAGACTACAGAATATGGCATTGCAATCACATCTTCAAACCCAACACTAAGAATTAAAATAAGCATACATAGAAGGACATGGATAGAATACCTCCATCGCAACCATTGCTGGAGTCGAGCGTTGACATATAGAAGATGTTGAGATACCTGACCGAGCTTTGTACTCGGGGAGAGTGCGACGGGAGGACCTAGGAAACATGCCACCTCCAATCGCTTCCTTGCCATGTTTCCTACCACCTCCAGAGATCATAACCACCTCGTGGTCAAGGGGCTCCGATGTCACATCATACTCAGGCCCTCTCATCTCTTTTGCCTTCCTTTTAAATTTGTCCATTTGATTGTAGGCGGTCTTGCTGGTGTAGGCAGGCAATGTGTCATTCTCATCGTAAGGCGTGGCAGATCGGAACGATCCCTTATGGGCCAAAGCGTACGCCACAAAAATGTTGGGCCCCGGAGCCTTATTGTGAGACGCCTGCAACCAAAGCAACATGATTAAGACTTCATCATAAGGATTGGCAACATGTATGACAAGAAAAAGCTTATGAAGAACAAATCGATGGGAAGAAAGACATACCCAACGTTGGCCGAACCCCTTAAGGTTCAAGCTGCCTTGATGGTGTGGTGGATCCTCCATTGCGGCTCGCCGATTTTTATAATCTAGGTTTTTCTCCCTATACTCTTCGGAACACCAGTAGTCCACGATCCGCTCCCAGCACTCCCCCTTGTCGACACACCATCTCGGAGTAACCTAATTGATCAATTGCATCTCATATACATCAAAAAGAAATTGAGTGCCAGCCTGTTGAGGAAATAACAAGCATGAACATGCTTTACCTTCATGTACTCTTCCTTCTTAAGATGGAGGTTCCTACATGGTTTCTTATCAACACTCCTATAGCCTTGAGTTGCCTTATACTTGCGGACGGCTAAAGGGCGCGCCTCATGCATCAGATTGCGCACAAGCTTCTTGCAATGGTGGTTGACGATTGCTCGTGCCTCCTCCAAGTTCCCATCCTCGCATCTATTGAAATCCTGCAAATACACGCGAGACCAATCGAGATTAGGCAATTGACTAGCTATGAATTATAGATATGTAGTGTGTGAAGGAAACTTAATGATTACCCAAAGTTCGACAAAGACCCGCTCCGCTTTGTTGTGAAACTCGATGTTGTTGGCTACACCAAGATCCTCACAGGCTATGTAGTGGTACCAAGTCCGTGCTGGCTCTGGAACATTGCCCTCCCCAGGCAAAGTAACCATGCCAGGGTAATGCTCCCTCAAGAGGATCCCAAGGACGCCATTCACGAGCCGGTGCTTCTTACCCTAGGAATCTCCAACTATCGTCCAACTGCTACATAATGAGAAGCCAAAGTTATTAGCAATTGTCGCAAACATTGAAGGTAGAAAATGGGAAGCCAAAGTTAGTTTACCTTTCTCCATATGGAGCAATACATGGCCTCTGCTCGACAGGAAGCCCTCGTTCTGGGAGCCTTGACGAACCACGCATGTACACGGTTCGACCCTCCTCAACTTGGATAAAACCATCATTCTCCTCGTCGGTGGTCAGGGCCCCCGACCGATCCTCATCCTCCTGGGCCCCCGACCGATCCTCATCCTCCTCCGGCGACAACTGCTCATCCACCCTCTCCTCCTCAGACATGGGGGAGGGAGACACCGGCTCGTCCTCCACCCCCTCATCCTCAGGTGGTGTCACGACAGGTGGTGGCGAGGGAGGCCGAACCGGGTTTCTCCTAGCCTTTCCTCCACCTCTTCCCCGGCCTCTTCCTTTTCCTCGATGAGCCTGAGAGGAAGCCTGAGGAGGATCGGCGAGAAAACTGCCAATCAAATTTCTCGCTAGGGGAAGTGGGGCCTTATTTGCCGGGTTACCCCTTTTCCGATGCAAGCCCACCATGCTTCACTCACCTGCCATGACAAAAAGTAAGCAGTTAGTACAAATGTAACATTATAGTTCAAATAAATAAGCATAAGTCCAAAGAATTGGCGCAATGAGAATTACTAAGGCAATTATAGTACAAATACATTATAGTTGAAATAAAGAAGCATAAGTTCAAAGAATTGTCAAAATGAGAATTACTAAGGCAATTATAGTACAAATAGTACATTATAGTTCTCATAAATAAGCATGCGTTGAAAAATAATACAAATTCAACGTTCGTTACAACATGTTCATGATCATTCGGGTCATGGTAACCCAACTAGTACAAAATCAACATTACAGTTCAACACTACAACTAAAAATAGTCGGGATCATCCGGATCACAATCCGTATCTTCTTCGGGGTCAGTTCGGGACTCATCATCGGTATCACGCGTGTCGTCAAGGATGTCGTCCTCGTGTTCACCGTCATCGTCACTATCATCGGCAATGCCTAGACATAACCGTTCAAGCATTGATAGGTCTTCCACGTTCGTAACCTCTTCTTCCTCTTCGGCATCTTCTTCGTCATTGTCAATGTGTACTTCCATGCGTGGATGGATGTTGGGACGGCCTCTAGGCCCATGTTCTTCTTGGAAGAATTCTCCATCATATGTGTCGGGGTTGATGTGAGGTTCATAATCCTCTTCATTGGGGGGAGGATGTTTACGATGTTGCGGCACATCGTACACGACATCCCAACCCTTAAGGTACTTCTTTTGGCATGAATACTTGAGATAAAAAACCTGTGTCGCCTGTTGAGCCATAATATAGACATCTTCGCATTCTAATTTGCTGTCTTGTCGAATTTCGACTTGACCAATATCATCTCTTCGCCTAACCTTCTCCGGATCAAACCAATGGCATTTGAAGACGACGACTTTTGGAGGATTTGCCCCAAAGTAATGCAGTTCATATATTTCATCAAATCTTCCATAATACTCAACTCCATTGCAAATAGCCGACACTTCGGTGTTTCTTGTTTTTAGAACGGCCCGACGTTCCTCGTTCCCATGTGTGCGGAAGCGATACCCATTGATGTCGTAATTATCGAACGTACCGACCTTATAGTCAAACCCATTAGCAACTTGTTTCAATTCTTTGTCCAATATTGACACACCCTACAAGTTTAAGCGGAAAAGATTATTGTATTAGTCGCCCGTAATACCAACTTCAAGTATACATAATAAGAAGTATACCTTTGCTCTGAACCAAGAAATGAAACCGTAATTGCCGTCTCCTTCACCAACAAGAAGCTCATACTCTTCAAGTGAATCAGGTTCGACCCCTCCATCAGAGAATTGGGCAACGAATTCACTTTGCAATGAGAAATGAGCGGAGTTAGATACAAACATATGAGTAGATGTTACATAATGTACCAATCACTTACTCAATGTACGGCCGCACTTCTTTTAGGTTGGTGAGGATATACAACATAAGCGATCTCCACTCTTTTGGATCCAATATCTTTGAACCAGAAGCACCCACAGGTGCGAGTTGGCCTTTGAAAAGGCTGAGCTTGGATTCATGCCTGGGGTCGCCAGTATTGTAACGAGACTTTGCATTATGCAAGCTTGGAATATTGGCCGCATAGCGTGATGTGCTGAAGTTTGACATCTCCTCCGCCAAGAATGCCTCGGCTATGGATGCTTCAATTCTACGTTTATTTCTACATTTAGCTCGAAGAGTCTTTTGCATTCTCTCAAGTCCATAGCACCAACGGTTCTGCATAGGGCCACCCATTCTTACCTCGGAAGGGAGGTGTAAAATCATATGTTCCATCGGATTAAAGAAGCCCGGTGGAAAGATCTTCTCTAGCTTGCAGAGCAACTCGGGGGCCCGTTTTTCCATGTCATCTATCACGGCAGGAGATACTTCTTTAGCACAAAGAACACGGAAGAAATAGCTAAGCTTGGCCAATACTTCCCAATCATCCTCAGGGATATAGCCTCGAATCATCACGGGCATTAACTGCTCAAGCCATATGTGCCAATCATGACTCTTCAACCCACAGAGCTTCAGTTTATCAAGATTCACTGCCCTCATTAGATTCGCTGCATACCCATCAGGGAACAACAAAGTTTTGAACCACATGAGTATCTCCTTCTTTTGTTCCCTTGTAAGAACAAACCTAGCCCGTGGCATTGTCCAATTTTTCCGGCCCGCGGGTTGCCGCAAGTTTTGTTTGGGTCTATCACATAGCTTCATCAGATCAAGTCTAGCCTTAGTATTATCCTTCGTCATCTTGGGAATGTTGAACAATGTGCCAAAAATGGCCTCGGCAATATTCTTTTCAGTGTGCATTACATCAATGTTATGGGGAAGCTCGAGCTGGTGGAAGTAGGGGAGATCCCAGAAGCATGGCTTGTGAGTCCAGGCGTGTAGTTCATTATATCCCAGGAAATACCCTGGACGGTTGGGATCGGGCTGGAGAGCATTTAATTCATCACGAATCTGTTCACCCGTCATCTCAGGTGGTGCCGAGTGTTCGACAACTTCACCTTTCATGAAGTTCATCTTGTCTAGTCTGAATGGATGGTCAGGGCGCAAATGTTGTCTATGGAAATCAAAGCAAGAATACTTGCCACCATGCTGTAGCCAACGACACTTAAGGCTCGCCTTGCATCTTGGGCATGGGAACCTCCCATGCACAGACCACCCCATGAAAAGTGAATAGGCTGGTAGGTCATGCAATGAGTACTGGTACCAAACATGCATTGTGAAGTTTTTTTTGCTAACAGCGTCGTATGTCCGTATCCCATTCACCCAAGATTCTTTCAAGTCATCTATCAGTGGCTGCATGTACACATTTATATTCTTCCCCGGATACTTGGGCCCTGGAACTATTAACGATAGGAATATGTGCTTGCGTTGCATCAGGACGCCTGGGGGGAGGTTGAGTGGAACAACAAACACGGGCCAACAACTATATGTCTTTGACACCATACCAAATGGATTGAACCCGTCAAGTCCGATGGCGATTCGTACATGCTTTGCCTCTTCTGCTTTCTGATGATGTATTCGATCAAAACTCTTCCATGCTTGGCCACAAGACGCATGTACCATCATCGGCCTCCCATGATCATCCTTGTCAGGTCTTTTCCCATATTTGTGCCATGTCATCATTTTGGCAGTATCTTCGTTCAAGAAAAGTCGTTGAACTCTTGGCAACACTGGAAGATACCGAAGAACATTTGCAGGGACTTTGCTCTGCTTCTTCACACCATCACCGAGGTCTCTCTCAACATACCTAGAGGCTTTGCACTTGGCACAGTACTTGTCGTCGGCATACTCTTTTGTAAATAAGAGACATACGTTTGGACAAGCATGTATCTGCTCATAGGGCATCTTAAGTGCACGGAGGATTTTCTTTGCTTCGTACCAACTTTTAGCCATTTTGTGACCTTTAGGGAGAGAGCTACCCCAAGCGGTCATCATGTTGAACTGGGACTTCAGAGACATTGCTCGTGCGATGGTATCCAGCTGACACTGTGTCGTGTACTCGTGAAGAGGTTGTTGTGACGAATTCAGCATTTCTAGGTAAGCCCTCGCGGACTCCTCCGGTTCTTCCTCTGATCCCTCTTCACGTGCATCGTTGAAGTCAGCTACCATGTTAATGATCCCGGTACCATTGTCATCGGTGCGCCGATGAACCACCTCCTCTCTGCTACGTTCAGGATCGCCATGAAAGGTCCACCGAGTATACCCAGTCTTAAACCCGTGCTTCTGCAGGTGTTTACCCATCGTCTTCTTTGACTGTTCTATATCGTTCTTGCACTTCAAGCAGGGGCACCAACTTTTTCTCTTGCCACTAGCAAATGCTGCCTCCACAAATTCATTGGTCTTCATCACCCATTCAACGGTCATGCCGGCCTGACTAGGGTGGCCAGTGTACATCACGCACGATCACCCATACTTGCACTAACAGTAGATACACCAAATTTATATTCATCAAGTTATGTAAAATGTAATTGCGACTAGATACACAAGTAATTACTTTTGTCATATTATTTACGCCTTAGTTTTATTTTTTACCATACAAAAGAGAAACATGCATTCATGGGTTGAATCCTATCTCTAATAGGTAAAGATGGGTCCTAATCCCACCCGAGTACGTGTAGATTGGGTTCGTTTCCCGTGCTCTACTCCGGTCTGAGGCAAAATTTCGGCAGCACCTCCCCGCTGTTCTCTAGATACACGTCTCGGCAACAAGCCGAGAGAATGTGTAACCGGAGAACAATGGGGAGGCGCTGACGAAATTTTGCCTCGGACCGAAATAGAGCACGGGAAACGAAATCCAATCTACACGTACTCGGGCTGTCCATGGATAACGTGGACAATTCGAAAGGACGACGGTTATAAATATGCAAATACATGCATATTTATAAATGTCACCCTTTCGAACGGGAGACGCCTAGGTTACGCGACTTAACATGAAAATAAAATCTAGTGGCATTGGCACGACGACCGGAACAGAGTAAATAGGGGGAGTGGGGATGACAGTCGAGCTCACCCCTAGATGATCCGTAGAGGAGGTAGTAGACGGCGACGGCGACGGCAACAGGACCAACAGTGCCCCTGGAGGTGAAAAGATTGATCCCTGCACATCAAAGCACCAGCACAACCAACATAAGCACTCGCAGAAAATTTGAACAGAAACAAAGATGAACAAGTATAAAGAAAGGATGCATCAATCTTCTTCATATAATTGGTTTGCCTGCAGATCTTATGGACAAGCATTTGAACAAAGGCAACACTCCTAAAACCAAAGATATACAGTATCTACATTTTAGTTACAATATGGATCAGATTTACCTATATTTAATCCACATCATTATTGTAAATGTACCACGGCAGTAAGCATGAAATCCTTGTTGCCATTAATCTATAATACCTAAATAGTTTTGATATGGCAGTATCTATTTAGTTTTGATATTGTAAATGTACTACGGCAGTAAATGTACTACGACCAGGCTACTGTACATCTTATTACATCTACATACAGGGCATTATTTTACTTAGTTTTGATATGGCTGTAAAGCTTTGCATGTTAACAGAAGAAGGACAAAAAATTCAGTAATATTCATATAGGGTAGATCAGTGTGGTAAAAATAAAGTAAATGGTAACTAGAGAGAGATGATTTAGCACCTTTGAATTTCGATCACTTAGTCATCCAATAAGTTACTAAGTTGCTGTTCCAAATTGGTCGCAAAACTGAACATATTGTGTATGCTGAACTGGAATTATATACATGCCATTTTTATTTTATTTGTACTTTTCTCTTGCAATCATTATCAGCAAGAGGAAGGAAACATCCTAGGCCTGCAACATATATATTTCATAATCCCTCTCTGTACCAGGTTCTCCCATATTTCTCCATTCCTTCATCTACCATATGGTGCTGCTTTGTTGGTTCACCATCCAAGTTCCCTATCAGTCATATCATCAGAGAAGCTTCTCGATTGATGACATAAATACACTTCTAATGCAAGCTGCCATACATGTTAGCAAAGATGATACATCCATCCATGCAGCCGTGCATCCATCCATCTGGGGCAGAGAGGGGTAGGTAGGAGCAGGGGGGAGATGCTCACCGTGGGGGCAAATGGGGGGCAGAGGGGGAGATGGTGTCCGGCGGCCGGGCAGTCCAGCAGCGGCGAAGGTGGTGCCCTGCAGCGGTGCTGCCCTGCGGCGGCGGCGGCGGAGGTGGTGCCCGGCAGCGGTGGCGCCGGTGCGGCGGCGCTAGGGCACGGGAGGAGATTCCGGCGACGGTGCGGCCATTGGAGGAGTGGTTGGGGGCGCGGTGTAGGAGGGGGCGGCGGCGGCGCTGGAGAACGGCGGCGGCGGCGCTGGAGAACGGCGGCGGCTGCGCTGGAACCCTAGCTAGCGGCGCTCTCTCTGTTCGATCTGGTGGTGCGGGTCGAGGGGAGGGGGTGCTGATCTGTTTTTTTTTTCGTTGCGTCCGACCGGGCTGGGCTATACTCTGGGCTGTTTTGCCGTCTGCCACAGGTCTCGCTGACGGCGAATCCGTTTTTTTAGGGGGCATGTGCGTGCTGCGTGTGGCCGTGTTTTTTTGCCGTCTGCAAGTTAGGGGAGCTGACGGCAAACTCACAACATTCGCCGTCAGTTAACGGACGAGTTGACGGTAAAGTATGCTGGAACTGACGTCCGTCCGGGTGCCGACTTTGCCGTCAGTAGAGTCAGAGATGACGGCAAAGAACACGTCTTTGCCGTCTGTCTTATTTTTGCCGTCACCTTTTGCGTAGGTTCGCCGTCTGTAATTCTTTGCCGTCTGTTATTCGTCTGTTTTGCCGTCAGTTATTCTTTGCCGTCATCCACTGACGGCAAAATAGCTCTTTGCCGTCTGCCCCGATGATAAGCTGACGGCAAAGAACCTCACTGACGGCAAACTAGCTTATTCCTGTAGTGTTAGTGGGCCTGATATGTTAGATTTACCATCAAACGACTTATTTGGATGTTGTTTGAATAACAAGCGCATAAGTTTTCGGTACTTTTTCCAAAAGCTGTTATAAGTTCTTCTAAATCTAGATATTTTGTGTAATCCACTGAAATATTTAGGAAGCACAAAAGACATATATTCATATATTTTTAAATGATTTGTGTGAGCCTTAGGTCCTCGGATAGTCCACAAGCTATCTTAGAGCAGCTACAACCGGAACCCCATACACGCGTCAAACACCAAAATGGGCTGCCCGGCCAGTGTCCACACGCAAAAATGCCACCCAACCGACGTTCCCATAGCCGGACCAAACGCCCAGATTGACTGGCACTCCCCATATCCAGTCCAAATCTGAGCCGGATAAGGTGACGTCCGGACGCACCCAGGCACGCCCACCGCGTCTGATCCGGCCCACACTGGCCCACCCGACCCCACATAAAATGGACTCTATCCGCACCTCCGGCCGAAATCCTAGATGCATTCCACTCAACTCCACACCCAAGCTCCTCTTCGGCCAGCTCCAGCGTTCTCCTCCATGGCGGCGCATGGATCCGACTCTGACTCCGACATGTCCGGATCCGAGGACTGGGAGCTCATCCCTTGCAGCCTCGAGGAGCAAATGGCCGTCTGTGCTGCTCTCCGACGCTCCTGGGAGGTGTGCGCTATCCCATGGTCTTCAGCGAGCTGACGGAAATCCGTTTCCCAATTGGAAGCCGGAGGATCTCATGGCGCATCACCGTAGCGGTAACCACGACAGCATGGCGCAACCCCGCCATACCGTCGGAACCTTTTAGGTAGCACCTCGTCCCCACGGTGTCGGGCGCCGAACTGAGGCCATTTGCGCCTCGATGATCCGACGGGGATCCAAAAAGGAGGTGTGGCGGGCCCGCTGCGTGAAGCTTTTGGTGCGTCTTCAAGCGAGGCGGCTGACGCAACCCTCACGATGTAGCCCGCCATGGTAGCTCGCAACGCGGAGGAGGCTTGGGCAGCCATTGAGGGGGCACCTCGCGATGCAAAGGAGGCTTCGGCAGCCCGCATAGCTACGTAGGGTGTTGCTTGAGCTAATATGGATTTGAGTATTCAGTTTAGATGCATCTGGTTGTGGAGGAGTAATTCTGTGTGCTGTCTGGTCACTGCCCGCGGACGCGCCCGGCCATGTCCGCACACGTTTGGGGACTGAAATTTGGTAATTGTGGTTGTAGACAATCTTACCAGGTCTTATATATTAAAAAAATCATATGCACCCTCATATATATAAGTGTCATTAGTAATACTAACACAGATTTAGAGTACAAAATATAGTCATTATAATTTGTAATAAACAACTCATACAATCCTATGAACATTCTTAATTTTCATCATCAAAACCAAAAAAACAAGCAGACGTCTGCCATTGAATGAGCATCTGCAGGTAATCAAACGAGTCCTGTGCCATTCAACATGGATAATAAAACTGTTGCAAGCGAATGGCGCACCAACCTTCATTTTGTATGTGGATGGTGATTTCACTTTGTTCTTTCTACTATATATAACACCAGCTGCACTTGCGCAAACAACAAACTCCACCATCTCATTTGTCATTACTATACATCGGCAAGAGGACTCTTCATTTAAGTATATTTGTATAATAAATGTTGATTCCAGTCCACACAATCAAGGAGCAAATGACTACAAAACTAAAATTGTACATGTCGACAATTTGAAAGAACAGGAGACATGGAAAGTAACAACCCCCAACTTGACTGACTGGGTCTGCATGATTCCGAGCGTCACGACAATCTGGTTTGCTGATCTTCCCGTCACCCAGAGGCATTGTTTGGACTGCATGCTATCGAGATGGCTATTCAACGGCCATGGTCCATTGGCACAGATATTTCGTATGTCGATAATTTATTACTAACTTCAGTTTACACATACCACTTTTACCATCTTGGCTCCTATTTTGAGCTACGACCAACGCTAGTGATTTGAACATAAAATATCGTATGGAGCAAGAAGACTATTACAAATTTTATCGCATGAAAACATATAATGTGTATGATCTGTCTAATGTGAAGATTACAACAATTCATGAAAGTGAAGTAGTTGCCGAGGACAGGGAGGACTATTAGATTAACCATTATACGAATGATTTACTAATCTGGGTACGGTCCATCCTATGTGTATATCCTCCATCTGGATGCGGAAGAATGAAAGATCAACAACAACAAAAATTCTTTGTAAGAGAAAAGGTGTACGATCTATTTAATCTGGACACACTTTAGGGTTTTCAAAACTTTTTGTATCAGTTCTGACAAAAAGCAATTATTCATCCATCTTATCATCCTTGTACAGTATCTACACCAAGCAATCCGAACTCTTGAGGGGTGCTCATGTCCGTGCCAAGAAAGATCCAACTAGGGGGTGTTTGGTTTGTAGCTTAAGGTTGCAACACCTAACTTTAGGCATGCCACAATACGAGATTCATTGTTTGATTGGAACTTTGCAAGGTTTTTTGGAGGATTTCAATCGTAATGATTTATTTTTCACCAATGTTGTCTGGTTTCCAGGATTTAAATCCTTTTACACCCTATGGATTTATTTGCACGCTATTTTGTACAAAAAAAATCATTCACTCAAACCTCTTCCTACAGTCTATATTTATTTGTTCTTCGCGAACAATCTTTGATGTTACACAAATAGTTTTGTAATCATGTAGAATTAAAAAATGCATGATATTCAACAATTCCTTTTTCTATTTCCATTTCTTGGAAATCAAAGCAAAGAAATCCCTTAGGCATCTGTTTTGGTTCGTTTTCATACTTGTAATTTTCAGCACTTTTTTATCCATTTGGTTTTACATGTCATATACTCTGGGCATGTTTGGTTAGCTTGGAAAATTAACAATGCTTCTTTCAACAAGTGTGGCAAGCTGCACCTTTGCGGTGAATAAATCAGTCACCAGTGTTTGTGGCACCGTTTGGATAGAAAATGAGTCTATGACATTTGGGGTGAGAGATTAGCTATATTTTTTTCCTTGTCTTAACCACGTAACACATAGTCGCATTTCACCCAATGATCCTCCTGCAAGCAACCAACGTTTTCCGAGCCATTCAATGTGAACAATAAAAGTAGTGCACATGGATAAGAATGAATCGAACTTCTCCCCGTGGAATTTATTAAGGCGGAAACAACGATGATAAACTAAAATTTGCAAATGATAGGAGTAGAACCCTTGTCGTCGAGGAAACATCACAAAGTTCATACCAACAAGCTACAATCCAATTCTCCAAAAGTAAAACTTAGAAACCGTTACTTGTATGTATATAGTGCCTGCACCTCCTCCTATTTATCTCTTCACCTGAGGAAGCAAATAGAGTCCATCTAGTTTATCTATATTTTACACTTTGATAACACACTTTCTTTTGCATGTATGTATGCCGATGTAGATGAAAAATCTACATAAAAGTAGAGATAATGTCCAGAAAACAAGATAATATTTGCCTGCAATACGTAGAATAAGTAACTTGTGGAAAACCATTCACAAAATATTCAAAACTTTCTACCTCTCACATGAGTCTCAGTATTATCCTGTTTGTTGTTTGTGTGATGCAACCATATCTTGGACCCAACTACAAATAGTCTTGGCTAGCCTTGTCAAATAGTGTTGCCAAATGCTAAACTTAGCCTTGGCATGGTGGTGCAATAGTGTGAGGTCTATGCCCAAACCCAAACACTAGGAACTAGAGTAGCTACTTTTGCTTCAATGCCAAAATTTATTCAGTAATAAAACGCTATATGGGTCTCCCAATCCATTGTTTGTTAGCTTACCGGTTGCATGCATTGATTTTTTTTATTGATCCACTTTAACCATATATGATCATACTATTTGGGTTTTATTCGTTCTACAACAATCGTGATGAACATATAAAATCTTATGCGGCAAAGGGAGGAATATCTTTATGATTGTCTTCATTAGATGAATTTATGTTATTTTTAGGAAAAACAGATTAAACTAATTGTGTGGACGGTTATATAATGTGAGTACCATCTTGGCAATTTGTAACATATGTAACCACTAAGAATGAGGGATAACAATTAAATAAAACATGATGGTTAATTTACTAATGTTTGTGTTCTGTTTTATATGTATACCACCCCTCTGAATAAAGATAACAAAAGATCAGCAAGCCCTTACTTTGGTCTATCCACTAACTGAGAGAGTGAACGATCATGCAGTTTCGTGCTCAGTGTAGTTGGGCTGACATTAGGCAAGCTCCCCCCCCCCCCCCCCCCCCCAACACACACAGCATACACAGTGCCAGTGCCAGCACATGTCCCGTTCTGAGTGCCCTTCTTCATCACCTCCGTCGTGGGGGGATAGTGGAGCTTCACATAACGGCAATATGTGCTCCCACTATCAACGTAGCTCTTGATAGAGAGCCGCTAGCTCTCACTTCAACCGCATATTCATTTTGACTTTTGCACAACGCACAAAACTCAAATGTTTGCATGTAACTTGAAGGTGCAGCTTTGACGGCGCGATCCCAATTTAATACTACTATTTTAAATATTTGTCTTTTCAAGCATGGAATACAATATAGACGGATAACATACACACATCACCACACACATGTTACACAACACATACTTAGTCGGTGGTATATATTCACACACTCTCCTTATATATCCTATGAAATGTGTATATCTCATCAATGGTATTGAATAAATCTAGAGTAAGGAAATATGGCCACGGGAATTTAAATAAATATCTTATAATATTTTATGATAGGTTATTTTTTGTTATCAAACCAAGGAAATAAGTGGTTCGTATGCCACCCAGTGAGTCATGGACGTGCATCCAACCAAATGTGTTCCGAGTCATTCGGTTCTTTCAGTTCTTTTCTTTCCTCTTATATATATACACTACCCCATCTTCACGTAGCAACTAAGTCTCATATCATTTATCCATATTTTATACTTTGGTAACAAAAATATCTTTATTTTGTATATATGTCAATGCAGATGAAAAATCCACATCAGTGTGGGGGATAAATGATCAGAATACTAAATACACATCGACAACACACAAGAATAAGAGACATAGGGAAAGAACAAGCACCTGATTCCTTATAGTGACTACGCCCATGAGAGGGTTACGATTACCTTTTCAGTTCTTTGTGACATCCAAGCATTATTTCGACCAACTACTACATGTGTGTCTTGTACGATCTAAGTGTAACCACAATGCAGGCCAAAAAGTTTTGCCAAGTGGACAATTTGGGTTTGGCACCGGCAGTACAACAGAGCGAGGTCGATGCCTAATCCAGAATATTAGGAATCCAAGTAGCTACTTGCTCAAACGCAAAATTGGTTTTGATGAGGTTTTTCACTAGTACAGAACCGGCCTTTAGTGCCGGTTCGTGACGGGCTTTAGTGCCGGTTCTCCAACCGGCACTAAAGAGTGGGGACTAAAGGTCCCCTCCCTTTAGTACCGGTTCGTCACGAACCGGCGCTAAAGTGCCACCACGTGGCACGAGCCAGGCCCGTTTGCGTGGAGGGCATTAGTACCGGTTGGTAACACCAACTGGTACTAAATGTTTGGATTTTTTTAATTTTTCTTTAATTTTGTGTTTTCAATTTAATTTAGTGATTGTTTTACATTATAATGAGTTGTTAAATCATTAGGTAGGATCCATTAGTTTCGACTGGATGCATTATTGGATATCTCTACTAGCTAGCTAGAGTATATGCCATATCCATATTATACATGATCAACTATAATATATACGGATATGGCATATACTTGATCACTTAGGTAGGATCCATCCAGCTGAAACTAATCTGCTGTTTCTTTCATTAAATGATATAATAATTAACTAGCTATCTAATCACCACCAGCACTACTAGCTTAAAGAAGAAACATTCACTTGTACCAGAAGCAAAAATATTATCGATCGAGTTCAACATGATTGTCATGATATTATTATAAGCGTTCATATATAACACCACAAAAGCAAATCATGTAAGTTCAGAACGAAGAACACGGACATGAAAGGACAAGTACTAATTAAGAGCAACATGAAGAACTAGAGCTAAATCACTCCTGCTAGCTACTCTCTCTCTCTGGTAAAATAGCATAGAACATGTATAGCTCTCCTGATTGATCATACTGGAGCATGCCGATGAACCTGTCTCCTAATCGTGGGCTGCGCTTCTCATTGCTGCCCCCTAGTACTTCTCTGCGATCATTAACAATTTTCCTCCAATCTTTCACTATTAAGCATTCATCGCTTCTATAAATCCTGAATGCAGTCATGTGCAATGCAGGATATCTTGGCCGTAAGCTAACAATTGACATTTGACCTTTAGTCTCGATCCCCTGAGGCACAACTATCATCGGGAGTCCCTGTTGAAGAACATTGTATAGTACTTAATTAATATACTTAGCAATGAAAGTTTAGCAAAAAAATTATGTATGCAAAATATGCACTGAGGACAAATAATAAAAATCTTACCATCATTCCTAAATAGATGTGACCGTAGTTCAATACCATCACTATTGGTCACACATTTTGAGTATTAACATTTCTAAGTGCAGGAAGAAAATTTGTCTTGACAGTATGAAGATCCTCAAGCCATGAAACATAATGACTTATCTCCTCGCAGTTTAATTCAGCTCCGGGACAGTAGTAGGTCCTGTCTACCTAGCGCCGGACATGTTTGGTTGAATGGAGATAAGCTGTCAACAGAAATTAGTTGTCAGTTATTTTTGAATAAGCAATATCAAAGACAAAAATATAGTTGAGAAGAACTCACATAATGGTAGAACTGGAGGCGTCTGCACATCGACCCATATGTCTCTATTACCTTCAATATCATCTTCCGGACGAATATCAAAGGTGATAACCATACCTGGCTCAAATGCATAAGCCTTGCATAGTGCTTGCCAAGTTTTGCATTCAAAATAGGTGTACGTGTGTGCATTGTATACTTTGATGTTAAAAGTATAACCATCATGCTCAGTTTTCAGGTAAGCTCTCTTTACCTCCATAGTTTCCATATCTTTGAAACCTATCTTATCCAAGACAAAAATTCTTGCATGGCAGGGGATGCGCTAGTAGAATAGTGAAAATTAAAAATTATAAGTCAGGCAAATGAAGCATATATAAGTCATGCTTAATTACGAAAACAGACTTGTCGTTGTGACTTACTGTATCGAATTCGAAGTCTCATCCAGCTTGATGCTGAATCGCCTACCATCAACAAGGAAATTTCTGTCGCACTGGCCGCGCTGGTCTTCACAGTATTCGCACATAATGAAATTTTTTCCGTCGTCAGACGACATTTCCTATGTTCATATTAGGCGAAACATTAAACACTTACTAATTCAATTAATTCAACTACTTCTATTAATTCAACTAAGACACAAATCAACCAAAAGCCCAATGTTATATTAATTCAATCAGTTCAATTAGTTCAAAGCATTTACTAAAAATAAACTAGTTCTATATATATATATTAATTCAACTAGTTCAACTAAACATTTACTAAAAATAAACTAGTTATATTAATTCAACTAGTTCAAACTAAGCATATACTAAAAATAAACTAGTTCTATATATTAATTCAACAAGTTCAACTAAGCATTTACTAAAAATAAACTAGTTCTATATATATATATATATATATATATATATATATATATTAATTCAACTAGTTCAACTAAACATTTACTGAAAATAAACTAGTTATATTAATTCAACTAGTTCAAACTAAGCATATACTAAAAATAAACTAGCTGTATATATTAATTCAACTAGTTCAACTAAGCATTTACTAAAAATAAACTAGTTATATATATATATATATTAATTCAACTAGTTCAACTAAACATTTACTAAAAATAAACTAGTTATATTAATTCAACTAGTTCAAACTAAAGATATACTAAAAATAAACTAATTATATTAATTCAACTAATTCAAACTAAACATATACTCAAAATAAACTAGTTCTATATATTAATTCAACTAGTTCAACTAAGCATTTACTAAAAATAAACTAGTTATTATATTAATTCAATTAGTTCAACTAAGCATTTACTAAAAATAAACTAGTTCGATCTATATATTAATTCAACTAGTTCAACTAAACATTAACATATTTCTAATTCATCTAACATAACATTTCTAACATTCTAAAAATAAACTAGATAGTTCTAATTCATCTAAACATTAGAAAACAGAAAATAAGTAAAAACATATGTGTGTGTGTAGTGTGTGTGTATGTGTGTACGTACGTACATGCACGTAGTGTACGTGTAGTGTGTGTGTGTGTGTGTGTTTGTGTGTGTCTGTGTGTATGTGTGTGTGTGTAGTGTGTAATGTGTCTGTGTGTATGTGTGTGTGTGTGTGTAGTGTGTGTGTGTGTATGTGTGTATGCGTGTGTGTGTGTAGTGTGTGGAGCGGGCCGGGCGCGTACGGGTGGCGGGGGCCGGGGACAGCGACGAGACGGGCGGCGGCGGCCGGGGACGGCGACGAGACGGGCGCGGCGGGGGCGGCGACGACGACGGGCGGCGGGGGCGCGCGGCGACGACGACGAAGAGCGGCGGGGGCGCGCGGCGACGACGACGACGGGCGGCGGGGGCGGCGAGGGCGACAGCACGGCGGCGCGGCGGCGACGGCGTCGTTGAGATCGAGACTCGCGCGCGCGAGAAGTGGAACGAATTAGTGGCGACGATAACTGAATTTTCGTAAGTGCCATATACATAGGAGGGGCCTTTAGTACCGGTTGGAGCCACAAACCGGTACTAAAGGCTAATTTTGGCCAGCCCTAGCGGCGGGAAACGAGGCCCTTTAGTACCGGTTGGTGGCTCCAAACCAACCGGTACTAATGCCCGTGCGCTGCCACCCGCAGTGCGCTCCGTTTAGTCCCACCTCACCGAGCGAAGGGCAGCTGCACTGGTTTATAAACCCAGCCGCGGCTGCCCTTTCGAACTCCTCTATATAGCAGGCTTTTGGGCCTAACTAGGGCGCACTGCCCTGTGAGCCTGCTGGCCCTACTGGGCATGTATTTGCACACCCAAGGTCTGGCAGGCCCACCGGGCAGCGCCCCAACATATTTTTATAAATTTTTCTCTTTTTTGCATTATTTATTTTCTTCTATTTATTTTTGAGTAATTTTTTTATATAGTTATTTCTTTTCTGCTTATTTTTTCTTCTATTTATTTTTGAGTAGTTTTTTTGCTGTATTTAGTTTCTTTGTGAATATTAGGGCTTTATATAATTTTTTTTCTTTTCTGCATTATTTATTTTCTTCTATTTATTTTTGAATAGTATTTATTTTCTTCTATTTATTTTTGAATAGTATTTATATATGAGTAATTTTTTATATAGTTATTTCTTTTCTGCTTTATTTAGTTTCTTTGTGAATATTAGGGCTTAGTATGTGAGAGAGCGC